>CM051239.1:290405166-291005166 GCA_027917425.1 Gastrophryne carolinensis | reverse complement strand
GGAGGCAGTCACAGGGAGATTTTTTTTTTTTCATCCAGCCTGAGTGTTACTGGCTGGCTGACTGGCTTTGTTAGCGTTTTCAGCCTGCTTATACACTTACTGTGCGTATATACTGAACTGTTCTCAAGTCTGCTGGGAGGCATCCCATTCCCATGTGACTACACCAGCCTCTATTTACTATAACCCTTGCACTTATTCTAAAAGTAATTTGGCATGACAAAGACACTTTTGCTGTGCATAGTACTACTGCTCCCAGGTGCTCTCCGGTTGGGGCATCCCATTCTGTGACAACACCAGCCTCTATTTACTATAACCCTTTGCACTTATTCTAAAAGCAATTTGGCCTGATAAAGACACTTTTGCTGTGCATAGTACTGCTCCTAGGTGCACTCTGGTTGGGGCATCCCATTCTGTGACTACACCAGCCTCTATTTACTATAACCCTTTGCACTTATTCTAAAAGTAATTTGGCCTGACAAAGACACTTTTGCTGTGCATAGTACTACTGCTCCCAGGTGCTCTCCGGTTGGGGCATCCCATTCTGTGACTACACCAGCCTCTATTTACTATAACCCTTTGCACTTATTCTAAAAGCAATTTGGCCTGATAAAGACACTTTTGCTGTGCATAGTACTGCTCCCAGGTGCACTCTGGTTGGGGCATCCCATTCTGTGACTACACCAGCCTCTATTTACTATAACCCTTTGCACTTATTCTAAAAGTAATTTGGCCTGACAAAGACACTTTTGCTGTGCATAGTACTACTGCTCCCAGGGGCTCTCCGGTTGGGGCATCCCATTCTGTGACTACACCAGCCTCTATTTACTATAACCCTTTGCACTTATTCTAAAAGTAATTTGGCCTGATAAAGACACTTTTGCTGTGAATAGTACTGCTCCCAGGTGCACTCTGGTTGGGGCATCCCATTCTGTGACTACACCAGCCTCTATTTACTATAACCCTTTGCACTTATTCTAAAAGTAATTTGGCCTGATGAAGACACTTTTGCTGTGCATAGTACTACTGCTCCCAGGTGCTCTCCGGTTGGGGCATCCCATTCTGTGACTACACCAGCCTCTATTTACTATAACCCTTTGCACTTATTCTAAAAGTAATTTGGCCTGATAAAGACACTTTTGCTGTGCATAGTACTGCTCCCAGGTGCTCTCCGGTTGGGGCATCCCATTCTGTGACTACACCAGCCTCTATTTACTATAACCCTTTGCATTTATTCTAAAAGTAATTTGGCCTGATAAAGACACTTTTGCTGTGCATAGTACTACTGCTCCCAGGTGCTCTCCGGTTGGGGCATCCCATTCTGTGACTACACCAGCCTCTATTTACTATAACCCTTTGCACTTATTCTAAAAGTAATTTGGCCTGATAAAGACACTTTTGCTGTGCATAGTACTACTGCTCCCAGGTGCTCTCCGGTTGGGGCATCCCATTCTGTGACTACACCAGCCTCTATTTACTATAACCCTTTGCACTTATTCTAAAAGTAATTTGGCCTGATAAAGACACTTTTGCTGTGCATAGTACTGCTCCCAGGTGCACTCTGGTTGGGGCATCCCATTCTGTGACTACACCAGCCTCTATTTACTATAACCCTTTGCACTTATGCTAAAAGTAATTTGGCCTGACAAAGACACTTTTGCTGTGCATAGTACTACTGCTCCCAGGTGCTCTCCGGTTGGGGCATCCCATTCTGTGACTACACCAGCCTCTATTTACTATAACCCTTTGCACTTATTCTAAAAGTAATTTGGCCTGATAAAGACACTTTTGCTGTGCATAGTACTACTGCTCCCAGGTGCTCTCCGGTTGGGGCATCCCATTCTGTGACTACACCAGCCTCTATTTACTATAACCCTTTGCACTTATGCTAAAAGTAATTTGGCCTGACAAAGACACTTTTGCTGTGCATAGTACTACTGCTCCCAGGTGCTCTCCGGTTGGGGCATCCCATTCTGTGACTACACCAGCCTCTATTTACTATAACCCTTTGCACTTATTCTAAAAGTAATTTGGCCTGATAAAGACACTTTTGCTGTGCATAGTACTACTGCTCCCAGGTGCTCTCCGGTTGGGGCATCCCATTCTGTGACTACACCAGCCTCTATTTACTATAACCCTTTGCACTTATTCTAAAAGTAATGTGGCCTGATAAAGACACTTTTGCTGTGCATAGTACTGCTTCCAGGTGCACTCTGGTTGGGGCATCCCATTCTGTGACTACACCAGCCTCTATTTACTATAACCCTTTGCGCTTATTCTAAAAGTAATTTGGCCTGACAAAGACACTTTTGCTGTGCATAGTACTGCTCCCAGGTGAACTCTGGTTGGGGCATCCCATTCTGTGACTACACCAGCCTCTATTTACTATAACCCTTTGCACTTATTCTAAAAGTATTTTGGCCTGATAAAGACACTTTTGCTGTGCATAGTACTGCTCCCAGGTGCTCTCCGGTTGGGGCATCCCATTCTGTGACTACACCAGCCTCTATTTACTATAACCCTTTGCACTTATTCTAAAAGTAATTTGGCCTGATAAAGGCACTTTTGCTGTGCATAGTACTACTGCTCCCAGGTGCACTCTGGTTGGGGCATCCCCTTCTGTTACTACACCAGCCTCTATTTACTATAACCCTTTGCACTTATTCTAAAAGTAATTTGGCCTGATAAAGACACTTTTGCTGTGCATAGTACTACTGCTCCCAGGTGCTCTCCGGTTGGGGCATTCCATTCTGTGACTACACCAGCCTCTATTTACTATAACCCTTTGCACTTATTCTAAAAGTAATTTGGCCTGATAAAGACACTTTTGCTGTGCATAGTACTACTGCTCCCAGGTGCTCTCCGGTTGGGGCATCCCATGCTGTGACTACACCAGCCTCTATTTACTATAACCCTTTGCACTTATTCTAAAAGTAATTTGGCCTGATAAAGACACTTTTGCTGTGCATAGTATTGCTCCCAGGTGCACTCTGGTTGGGGCATCCCATTCTGTGACTACACCATCCTCTATTTACTATAACCCTTTGCACTTATTCTAAAAGTAATTTGGCCTGACAAAGACACTTTTGCTGTGCATAGTACTACTGCTCCCAGGTGCTCTCCGGTTGGGGCATCCCATTCTGTGACTACACCAGCCTCTATTTACTATAACCCTTTGCACTTATTCTAAAAGTAATTTGGCCTGATAAAGACACTTTTGCTGTGAATAGTACTGCTCCCAGGTGCACTCTGGTTGGGGCATCCCATTCTGTGACTACACCAGCCTCTATTTACTATAACCCTTTGCACTTATTCTAAAAGTAATTTGGCCTGATGAAGACACTTTTGCTGTGCATAGTACTACTGCTCCCAGGTGCTCTCCGGTTGGGGCATCCCATTCTGTGACTACACCAGCCTCTATTTACTATAACCCTTTGCACTTATTCTAAAAGTAATTTGGCCTGATAAAGACACTTTTGCTGTGCATAGTACTGCTCCCAGGTGCTCTCTGGTTGGGGCATCCCATTCTGTGACTACACCAGCCTCTATTTACTATAACCCTTTGCATTTATTCTAAAAGTAATTTGGCCTGATAAAGACACTTTTGCTGTGCATAGTACTACTGCTCCCAGGTGCTCTCCGGTTGGGGCATCCCATTCTGTGACTACACCAGCCTCTATTTACTATAACCCTTTGCACTTATTCTAAAAGTAATTTGGCCTGATAAAGACACTTTTGCTGTGCATAGTACTGCTCCCAGGTGCACTCTGGTTGGGGCATCCCATTCTGTGACTACACCAGCCTCTATTTACTATAACCCTTTGCATTTATTCTAAAAGTAATTTGGCCTGATAAAGACACTTTTGCTGTGCATAGTACTACTGCTCCCAGGTGCTCTCCGGTTGGGGCATCCCATTCTGTGACTACACCAGCCTCTATTTACTATAACCCTTTGCACTTATTCTAAAAGTAATTTGGCCTGATAAAGACACTTTTGCTGTGCATAGTACTGCTCCCAGGTGCACTCTGGTTGGGGCATCCCATTCTGTGACTACTCCAGCCTCTATTTACTATAACCCTTTGCACTTATTCTAAAAGTAATTTGGCCTGATAAAGACACTTTTGCTGTGCATAGTACTACTGCTCCCAGGTGCTCTCCGGTTGGGGCATCCCATTCTGTGACTACACCAGCCTCTATTTACTATAACCCTTTGCACTTATTCTAAAAGTAATTTGGCCTGATAAAGACACTTTTGCTGTGCATAGTACTGCTCCCAGGTGCTCTCTGGTTGGGGCATCCCATTCTGTGACTACACCAGCCTCTATTTACTATAACCCTTTGCATTTATTCTAAAAGTAATTTGGCCTGATAAAGACACTTTTGCTGTGCATAGTACTACTGCTCCCAGGTGCTCTCCGGTTGGGGCATCCCATTCTGTGACTACACCAGCCTCTATTTACTATAACCCTTTGCACTTATTCTAAAAGTAATTTGGCCTGATAAAGATAATTTTGCTGTGCATAGTACTGCTCCCAGGTGCACTCTGGTTGGGGCATCCCATTCTGTGACTACTCCAGCCTCTATTTACTATAACCCTTTGCACTTATTCTAAAAGTAATTTGGCCTGATAAAGACACTTTTGCTGTGCATAGTACTACTGCTCCCAGGTGCTCTCCGGTTGGGGCATCCCATTCTGTGACTACACCAGCCTCTATTTACTATAACCCTTTGCACTTATTCTAAAAGTAATTTGGCCTGATAAAGACACTTTTGCTGTGCATAGTACTGCTCCCAGGTGCACTCTGGTTGGGGCATCCCATTCTGTGACTACACCAGCCTCTATTTACTATAACCCTTTGCACTTATGCTAAAAGTAATTTGGCCTGACATAGACACTTTTGCTGTGCATAGTACTACTGCTCCCAGGTGCTCTCCGGTTGGGGCATCCCATTCTGTGACTACACCAGCCTCTATTTACTATAACCCTTTGCACTTATTCTAAAAGTAATTTGGCCTGATAAAGACACTTTTGCTGTGCATAGTACTACTGCTCCCAGGTGCTCTCCGGTTGGGGCATCCCATTCTGTGACTACACCAGCCTCTATTTACTATAACCCTTTGCAATTATTCTAAAAGTAATTTGGCCTGATAAAGACACTTTTGCTGTGCATAGTACTACTGCTCCCAGGTGCTCTCCGGTTGGGGCATCCCATTCTGTGACTACACCATCCTCTATTTACTATAACCCCTTGCACTTATTCTAAAAGTAATTTGGCCTGACAAAGACACTTTTGCTGTGCATAGTACTACTGCTCCCAGGGGCTCTCCGGTTGGGGCATCCCATTCTGTGACTACACCAGCCTCTATTTACTATAACCCTTTGCACTTATTCTAAACGTAATTTGGCCTGATAAAGACACTTTTGCTGTGCATAGTACTGCTCCCAGGTGCACTCTGGTTGGGGCATCCCATTCTGTGACTACACCAGCCTCTATTTACTATAACGCTTTGCACTTATTCTAAAAGTAATTTGGCCTGATGAAGACACTTTTGCTGTGCATAGTACTACTGCTCCCAGGTGCTCTCCGGTTGGGGCATCCCATTCTGTGACTACACCAGCCTCTATTTACTATAACCCTTTGCACTTATTCTAAAAGTAATTTGGCCTGATAAAGACACTTTTGCTGTGCATAGTACTGCTCCCAGGTGCACTCTGGTTGGGGCATCCCATTCTGTGACTACACCAGCCTCTATTTACTATAACCCTTTGCACTTATTCTAAAAGTAATTTGGCCTGATGAAGACACTTTTGCTGTGCATAGTACTACTGCTCCCAGGTGCTCTCCGGTTGGGGCATCCCATTCTGTGACTACACCAGCCTCTATTTACTATAACCCTTTGCACTTATTCTAAAAGTAATTTGGCCTGATAAAGACACTTTTGCTGCGCATAGTACTACTGCTCCCAGGTGCACTCTGGTTGGGGCATCCCATTCTGTGACTACACCAGCCTCTATTTACTATAACCCTTTGCACTTATTCTAAAAGTAATTTGGCCTGATAAAGACACTTTTGCTGTGCATAGTACTACTGCTCCCAGGTGCTCTCCGGTTGGGGCATCCCATTCTGTGACTACACCAGCCTCTATTTACTATAACCCTTTGCACTTATTCTAAAAGTAATTTGGCCTGATAAAGACACTTTTGCTGTGCATAGTACTACTGCTCCCAGGTGCTCTCCGGTTGGGGCATCCCATTCTGTGACTACACCAGCCTCTATTTACTATAACCCTTTGCACTTATTCTAAAAGTAATTTGGCCTGATAAAGACACTTTTGCTGTGCATAGTACTGCTCCCAGGTGCACTCTGGTTGGGGCATCCCATTCTGTGACTACACCAGCCTCTATTTACTATAACCCTTTGCACTTATGCTAAAAGTAATTTGGCCTGACAAAGACACTTTTGCTGTGCATAGTACTACTGCTCCCAGGTGCTCTCCGGTTGGGGCATCCCATTCTGTGACTACACCAGCCTCTATTTACTATAACCCTTTGCACTTATTCTAAAAGTAATTTGGCCTGATAAAGACACTTTTGCTGTGCATAGTACTACTGCTCCCAGGTGCTCTCCGGTTGGGGCATCCCATTCTGTGACTACACCAGCCTCTATTTACTATAACCCTTTGCAATTATTCTAAAAGTAATTTGGCCTGATAAAGACACTTTTGCTGTGCATAGTACTACTGCTCCCAGGTGCTCTCCGGTTGGGGAATCCCATTCTGTGACTACACCATCCTCTATTTACTATAACCCTTTGCACTTATTCTAAAAGTAATTTGGCCTGACAAAGACACTTTTGCTGTGCATAGTACTACTGCTCCCAGGGGCTCTCCGGTTGGGGCATCCCATTCTGTGACTACACCAGCCTCTATTTACTATAACCCTTTGCACTTATTCTAAAAGTAATTTGGCCTGATAAAGACACTTTTGCTGTGCATAGTACTGCTCCCAGGTGCACTCTGGTTGGGGCATCCCATTCTGTGACTACACCAGCCTCTATTTACTATAACCCTTTGCACTTATTCTAAAAGTAATTTGGCCTGATGAAGACACTTTTGCTGTGCATAGTACTACTGCTCCCAGGTGCTCTCCGGTTGGGGCATCCGATTCTGTGACTACACCAGCCTCTATTTACTATAACCCTTTGCACTTATTCTAAAAGTAATTTGGCCTGATAAAGACACTTTTGCTGTGCATAGTACTGCTCCCAGGTGCACTCTGGTTGGGGCATCCCAATTGTGTGACTACACCAGCCTCTATTTACTATAACCCTTTGCACTTATTCTAAAAGTAATTTGGCCTGATGAAGACACTTTTGCTGTGCATAATACTACTGCTCCCAGGTGCTCTCCGGTTGGGGCATCCCATTCTGTGACTACACCAGCCTCTATTTACTATAACCCTTTGCACTTATTCTAAAAGTAATTTGGCCTGATAAAGACACTTTTGCTGCGCATAGTACTACTGCTCCCAGGTGCACTCTGGTTGGGGCATCCCATTCTGTGACTACACCAGCCTCTATTTACTATAACCCTTTGCACTTATTCTAAAAGTAATTTGGCCTGATAAAGACACTTTTGCTGTGCATAGTACTACTGCTCCCAGGTGCTCTCCGGTTGGGGCATCCCATTCTGTGACTACACCAGCCTCTATTTACTATAACCCTTTGCACTTATTCTAAAAGTAATTTGGCCTGACAAAGACACTTTTGCTGTGCATTTTACTGCTCCCAGGTGCACTCTGGTTGGGGCATCCCATTCTGTGACTACACCAGCCTCTATTTACTATAACCCTTTGCACTTATTCTAAAACTAATTTGGCCTGACAAAGACACTTTTGCTGTGCATAGTACTACTGCTCCCAGGTGCTCTCCGGTTGGGGCATCCCATTCTGCAACTACAACAGCCTCTATTTACTATAACCCTTTGCACTTATTCTAAAAGTAATTTGGCCTGATAAAGACACTTTTGCTGTGCATAGTACTGCTCCCAGGTGCACTCTGGTTGGGGCATCCCATTCTGTGACTACACCAGCCTCTATTTACTATAACCCTTTGCACTTATTCTAAAAGTAATTTGGCCTGATAAAGACACTTTTGCTGTGCATAGTACTACTGCTCCCAGGTGCTCTCCGGTTGGGGCATCCCATTCTGTGACTACACCAGCCTCTATTTACAATAACCCTTTGCACTTATTCTAAAAGTAATTTGGCCTGATAAAGACACTTTTGCAGTGCATAGTACTACTGCTCCCAGGTGCACTCTGGTTGGGGCATCCAATTCTGTGACTACACCAGCCTCTATTTACTATAACCCTTTGCACTTATTCTAAAAGTAATTTGGCCTGATAAAGACACTTTTGCTGTGCATAGTACTGCTCCCAGGTGCACTCTGGTTGGGGCATCCCATTCTGTGACTACACCAGCCTCTATTTACTATAACCCTTTGCACTTATTCTAAAAGTAATTTGGCCTGATAAAGACACTTTTGCTTTGCATAGTACTACTGCTCCCAGGTGCACTGCTGTTGTGGCATCCCATTCTGTGACTACACCAGCCTCTATTTACTATAACCCTTTGCAATTATTCTAAAAGTAATTTGGCCTGATAAAGACACTTTTGCTGTGCATAGTACTACTGCTCCCAGGTGCTCTGCTGTTGGGGATCCCATTCTGTAACATACCATACCCCTCTTTATTTACACTAAGCAGCTCTCTTATTTACACTAAGCAGGCCTGTTGGAGGCTGAGTGTTACTGCTCACTTTTGGTGTGCATTATATTCTGTTTCATATAGACCCACCGCTGCCTGGGGCTTCTTAAAACATCACCTACTACCACGCCAGTTAGACTATGTCGGGCAGACAAGTGCCTGGAAGTGAAAAGAGGAGTGGCAGAGGCCAAGATTCCGCAGGCAGAGGTCGCAGCAGACTGGGGGCCAGTAGCAGCAGGAGTCACGCTGAGAGACCTAATCTGCCAGTATCTGCCAGTATCTGCTAGCGGTCGGGTCTCCACCAGTAACGCATCTGCCGTGGTAGATTGGTTAACGCGCTCATCAACAACATCATCACAACTTACGTCTGAGACCCCCAGTCTAGGGTCGGTAGGTTCCTCTGACACAACCCTGAGTTGGCATGCCCCGAGAGCAGTCCCTGTCCTCCCATTGCCTCTGTCCTACGCCGTTCCCTCCCCCAGTGACGTATCCTATGCTTTGGGTTCAGCTTCACTCTTTAGTGAGGAGGACGATCAGACAGTCAGCAGCTACTGCCCAGCCAAGAAATGGAGGTGGCTTCTTTAGCTAGGCAGACAAATAGTGATGTGGACAGTGTCGTGGGTGCTGCGAGCATTCCAGCTCTTGCGCCAGACACTGTTGACGAATCCACGAACATCAGTGACGTACAGCCACAACTCGGTGATAATGATGATGACGATGAAGCCGATCGCACTTGGGAGCCGGGTGATGAAGGGGCTTCATCGTCATCATCAGGAGAAGAGGGGCGCAGGTTGCCCCGGAGTCAGCATCTCAGGCAGCAAGGTGTTAGTAGCATGGTTGGCAGGCAGCATGGGGACACAATTGTAAAGCCTGGAGCCAAACGGGGCCGGGACCGGGGTAGAGCACCTGCTGTGCGGCAGTCTACCTTATCGGGAGGTAGTGGAGCAGGGGTTCCTGTAGTTGGCAACAGCAGCAGTGAATCAGTGAGGCCAGGGGGTGGGAAAAGTAGCTACTCGGCAGTGTGGCAGTTTTTGCTGAAGCATCCGCAGGAGGGTAACATGGCCACATGCAAGATATGTAGGCAGAAGGTGAAGCGTGGCCAGGGTCCAAATGTTGGCACCACGGCCCTGCGTCAACATATGCAGCGTCACCATAAAGCGGCCTGGGAGAACCTAGGCTCCGGAGAGGTGGGCCAGACTGCTTCCTCACCGAGTGGCACGCCGCTCCCAATTTCTGTCAGCCAAGGCTCCAGCACCTCAGCCGAAGGTAGCTGTGCGTCATACCCATCCTCTGTCGCTCCTGCTCCTCCTCCTCCTCCTCCAAGTCATGCATCCCGCCAGCAATCCATCAGCGAAGCCATGTCCAAGAGACAGCAGTATGCGCCCACTCATCCTACGGCGCAGAAGCTGAATGTGCTCCTGTCCAAGTTGCTAGTGCTGCAGTCGCTCCCTTTTCAGGTGGTGGACTCTGCACCTTTCAGAGAACTGATGGCTTGTGCCGAGCCGAGGTGGAGAGTCCCAAGCCGTCATTTCTTTGCCAAGAAGGCAGTACCAGCGCTGCACACTTTTGTTGAACAGAAGGTGGGCCAGTCCTTGAGCCTGTCGGTGTGTAGCAAAGTGCATGGCAGCGCCGACGTCTGGAGCTGTAACTACGGTCAGGGACAGTACATGTCGTTTACGGCCCACTGGGTGAATGTGGTCCCTTTGCAGCAGCAACTTGGACAGGTCACGCCGCTTCGGCCTCCGCGTTCCCTGCCCGTTGGGCCTGTGACACTGTGCGACTCGGCCTCCTCATCCTCCGCCATCTCCTCACCCTCCACTGTAGGCTCAAGTCTCAGTGCCCCTCCAGCCTACCATGTGTGCAGGGCACGGAGGTGTCACGCAGTGCTTCACATGGTTTGTCTTGGCGAACGGAGTCACACAGGGGAGGAACTGCTTAAATTTATTCATCAGAAAATCCAAACATGGCTTACTCCAAGAAAACTTAAAATGGGAATCATGGTTACCGACAATGGGAAGAACATTTTGTCTGCGCTGCGCCAAGGAAGCCTGACCCATGCCCCCTGCATGGCTCACGTCTTCAGTCTGGTTGTCAAGCGGTTTCTGAAGTGTTCCCCCCATCTGCAAGACATCCTAACAACTTCAAGGAAACTTTGCATGCACTTCAGCCACTCATACACCGCCAAACACACCCTTCTTGAGCTACAGCGTCAGAACGGTATCCCCCAACATAGTCTGATTTGCGATGTTTCCACCCGTTGGAATTCCACCCTTCACATGTTGGACCGATTATATGAACAGAGAAAAGCCATCACGGATTTCCTGATGATCCAAGCAGATAGGGGGACTCCCCTGTGTAACTTCAATGTCAACCAGTGGCAGCTCATACGTGACACCTGCCATTTGCTCAGGCCCTTTGAGGAAGCCACTTTATTTGTCAGTCGGCAGGATTACGGGATGAACGACGTGATTCCACTTCTTCATGTACTACAGCACATGTTGGAAACCATGGCTGGTCAGGGCACTGGAGACATGGCGTTTACATCTTACGGCCACATGAACCCCGTTGGAGCTGAACTGGAGGAGGAGGAGGAAGAGGAGGAGGAGTTGGGTGTGATTCCTCCAATTTTTGGGCTCCTGAAGCCAACTCCAGTGTCTCTTTAAAGTAATATTTGGGCTCCTGCTGCTGCTGCTGCCAACTCCAGGGTGTGAATCATCCAATTTTTGGGCTCCTGAAGCCAACCCCAGTGTCTCTTTAAAGTAATGTTTGGGCTCCTGCTGCTGCTGCCAACTCCAGGGTGTGATTCATCCAATCTTTGGGCTCCTGCTGCCAACTCCAGTGTCTCTTTAAAGTAATGTTTGGGCTCCTGCTGCTGCTCCTGCTGCTTCTTCCAACTCCAGGGTGTGATTCATCCAATTTTTGGGCTCCTGAAGCCAACTCCAGTGTCTCTTTAAAGTAATGTTTGGGCTCCTGCTGCTGCTGCTGCTGCTGCCAACTCCAGGGTGTGATTCATCCAATTTTTGGGCTCCTGAAGCCAACCTCAGTGTCTATTTAAAGTAATGTTTGGGCTCCTGCTGCTGCTGCTGCTGCCAACTCCAGGGTGTGATTTATCCAATTTTTGGGCTCCTGAAGCTAACTCCAGTGTCTCTTTAAAGTAATGTTTGGGCTTCTGCTGCTGCTGCTGCCAACTCCAGGGTGTGATTCATCCAATTTTGGGCTCCTGCTGCCAAATCCAGTGTCTCTTTAAAGTAATATTTGGGCTCCTGCTGCTTGCAACTGCAGGGTGTGATTCATCCAATCTTTGGGCTCCTGCAGCCAACTCCAGTGTCTCTTTCAAGCTATGTTTGGGCTCCTGCTGCTGCTGCTGCTTGAAACTCCAGGGTGTGTCAGTCAATTTTTGGGCTCCTGCTGCTGCCAACTCCAGTGTCTCTTTCAGCCAATGTTTGGGCTCCTGCTGCTGCTTGCAACTCCAGGGTGTGATTCATCCAATTTTTGGGCTCCTGCTGCTGCCATCTCCAGTGTCTCTCCAGTGGGCTCCTGCAATTCTGCCGCTCTGCAATTGTGCCGCTCTGCGATTCTATTAGCGATGCCTCTGATCTGCATGTGATATTTATTTACAGTATTATTTAACTAACCCAGCACGCATCCTATGCGTGTTACAGCAAGGCAAAATGGTTTACAACCCTATTGAGGCTCTAGGCGGCTCAGTAATAGCCGTTTTTAATAGCGATTCGTCGCAAATAAATTCGTGTCGAAGCAATTTTTGTCGGAAAATTCGGCGAATCAGTCGAATCGAATTTTTCAAAAGTTCGCTCATCTCTAGTTGGAACCTTGGGGTCAGGGAGTGGAGGGAGATGTTGTAAGAAATGGGTGAATTCTGGCACAGACTCTGGGGGATGTGGAGGTGAGCTGTGCACCCATAACAGCATAGCAGTCCACTGGGAACTCCTGCTGTGATCCCCAAAGTGAGACCACATTCAAAAATGCTTGTTAACTCACTAGACTAGTAGCGGGAGATCCACCAATCCCCAGGATTGGGTTGGGGAGTGGAGGGCTGCCATCGAGCTCTAGTCTTTTCTCGATGTTTAGTTGAGCACGAAAATGGTTGGAACACAAACATTTAAAAATGGTGGATCAACCACCCTGCTCTACTCACTGTTACTCTTACTGATCTCTCTCAGAAACCCTAATGTAGGTAGGTGGCACCCTTATAGGTTTGGTCCCGAACTTACGATTTGTCACCCCTAAGGCTCAACTTACAATGATACATAGAAGTGACGCCCAGCAGTTAAAGTCCTAACTTTTATTAACTGTACACATAGATACAAAACATGTTAGCTCACCAAATCAGCATCTTTATAAATCCCGCACAGCCCTGGATTACCCCAAGATCCTCTATTTCAAGCTGGTTAGTGGGATGAAAGTAATAACCTGTATAGGCTTTGAAATGTGTTGGAGTGTTATTGCTACTGCTGTATTTTACAGTGTATGGATGTGCACCTAGCCTTATTTATGGAGCTCCAATAAAGGTGAAGTTGTAAACTTTCATTCTGCCATCCAGCTTAAAATTTGTACACATAGAACAGTGGCCTAACTGGATCTCACAGCACACATAAAGATAAATAAATATAGTAGGTTAATATTTGTCTATAAAATACCCTACAACTTAAAAAGTCACAATTTTCGAAGCACAAATCTGTGACTATAGTATTTGCGGTGAAGCCGACTGCAGACATGTCAGTTGCAGGCCTAGAATGCACGTAATATATTACATGTTGTCCATGTAATGTAACAGAACTTCACCTTTTAACTACAGCGTGTGTAAAGTAAGTTAGACTGATTCATTTTGCCAGAGTGCAACATCTGCCATTAATTAAAATAAGTGACCTTTCTGTTTTATAGGGAACATGGAAAAAGTCTATTCATGGTGGTCTAAATCCAGTGACAATCATATGTCAATAGCCAGAAGCATTTAAAATATTTTATCCAAGAATGCTAAAATGGAACAGTTAGAGATTGACAGGAGGCTACATATAAATGGATAGAAGTCAGTAGTTTAGTTGAGGGTCATAAACTACATGTGCTTGTGGGCCTAATCTCACATATGTCAGGCAGAGCCATAAAGTAAACTTTGGTGAGTGAGCATTCTTCGTTTATTGCTTAGGTCCAACATTAGAGTACAGTAAAACAAATGTTTTACTCTGTGTTGTGTGTTTATCACGGGACACATTTGTAATTTTAGAAATGTAATTATGAAGGATATTCTACATGTAATGATTTTACCTACCACAGTCCCTTATTTAAACGAAGACAGTTTGTGCATAAATGGATGAATCAAGGGTTTTAGACGGCTCAATAAATCTGGATTGTGTTGGGATGCATAAATAAAAGCTTAGCTATGCATACTAGTGCTTAGTATACAAGGATTTGATATTTCCCAGGCAGACGTATGTAACCACTTTGCTTCTTTACTCCTCTGCTAAATGTAATGCCCATAGGAAAGGTAAAGTCTTATCTAAATGATAGGCTATTATAACTCATGACACTTTTTCTCCGAAAGGATTTATTTAAAGGAAAACTTTATCGCTGTATATATATATATATATATATATATATATATATATATCAAATAAAATAACTGCACAGTTGATCATACAGAAATAAATCCCCCATACACTAAGAATCAAACTCAATAGTCCTACAAAGCAATTTCCCCTAACCAACTGTTTTTTTAATTGTTTTTTCCTAACCATAGCTATTGCACTAAGAATTCCTTGTACTGTATGTGCAGTATGTAATGTCCGTGTACCTGTAATGTAACGAGAGCTGCACCCTGCTGTCTTTACATTGTATAGCAGCCACTAGCCTGATATTACCCTGCAAATAGCTTACAGGTGACCCACAGCTAACTGCAATGCATACATCGTCTGTCCATCACACCAGTGATCATGTATCTGATTTTGATTATGATTGTAGTTTCATCTCATTAAATATGCTCTTTCTATTCTGTTGTAAGCCAAAACATACAAATCTGCTAAAATACCCAGCTTCTGTTTCTTTTTTAACTTTCAATAAAGTGTAGGCTGTAAGAAACTCCTAGTGGTTGACTTGTTAGTGTTGCTTGTCAGATTGGGGTTAGAGTTAACTACAGCATGATTGGTTCTATCTAAATAGAATTTTGGGAAAATGTGCTCATCTCTATTATACTAAAAATAAAATAGAACAGGGTGCCTTATTAGGCTGGAATGTCACTTTAACAACAACTTTCATACGAAAGACTAATAACATCTTAACCCTTTAACCCTGTAAAATCCCCTGTGCCAGTGACGCAGCAGTTCTACAGGTGAGGTTTCTAATTAATTTAAAAACAGCAGCTTAGGGGTCTTATTTATGATGTGCGCCTTTTAGCATCATTTTTGTGGCTATAGTTCCAGCATTGGAGCATCGGCATTACTGTCTTATTTGGCGCTGTGCTGTGGACTACATTGGCTCTAGCAGTCACTGCGCAGAACTCTACTAATTAGCTTTGATTGTTGCACTTAGGTATTGGCCGGCCTATGTCAGCGCCTGTTGGACCCGCCGCCTGATTATCCCAGCGCCAGTGAGCGCCACTTTGTACTGCCTTTTTTCCGGCGCTACCTAGCATATTTATGATTTTTTTCCTCCTTGAAATTTTTGGCAAAGTTTAGTTTTAGTTGTTGGTGTCCAAATTACACATTGGGGTTTATTCATGAAGGGATAGCAGCAAGTAGATCTTAGTAATTAATCAGTCTCATTGTTAAGCAAAAGAATACCAGGCGCTGTGTGGCGCCAACGCTTCTTAAATTAGGCTCCCAGAGGAATCCAAACCATCCAAACCAAATCCAAAATCAAGACCTGACACCTCTCTATTTTGTGTCATAGCTCCTGGATGGCAGGAGGTGGCCCATCATCAATAGTACAGAAGCTGCGGACAATGGGAGCTGGATAAGGGATCAGGTAAGAGGCTGATTTATTAATAGCGACATGTAGCGACAGTTGAGCGACTGTAGCGGTATTTTCACAGCGCCCGCTAGTAGTCGCTGTGCTTGGCCGTTGTTCGGTTGTTGACAGCGACTCAGTCGATGTGGCGTAATGTTGAATATAAGGATACGAGTCGCTATTTGACAGGTTCCGCGATGTATGGGTGCGCATGATAGCGACTGGCCAGAGCGACCGGCTTCCACCATATTCATCAAAAAATCACGCTCAAAAAATTCAAGCGCTGTGAAATGCATGTTTAAACCCGAGAGCGCTGGAGGCGATGTGTTAAAAGTCGTTTTTTAACTCCCAAACCACCATATTTTTGGAAACCAAAAAAAAAAAATATTTTAAATAATTTAGTAATATGAATACATTAATATCAGACCTGTAATATCAATTCTGTACAATTTTTTTTTTTACATTTTTATTCCCTTAAAAAAATTATCTAAAATGGCAGAAGTGGTCACAGAATTTTTCACATTAAAAAAAAAAAAAAAAAAAAAAAAAAAACATTAATAACAGTTAATTATTAATATTTAAAGATTGTTCCATTGAAATGCATTGGAGAGCGCCAGGTAGCGAGAGGTCATACCTGTCGCTGTTCAAGGTCGGACGCTGGCGCTGTGGGCTGAGGCTGGAATAATGATGAATGAGTGGCTATCTGGCGCTATCTCAGCCGCTAAGCAGGATTGGCTTGATAAATGTGTGATTGTGGTGGGGAGCCGGCGTTCTCGTGGCGGGCCCGTCATTACCGGCCGCTCACCAGTCGCTACCTGTCGCTATTCCTTCATAAATAAGGGCCTGTGTGTTAGAGGATGGAATAAGTGGCAATTGTCTATGGGGATAAAATGTGATTATAGTGTTTTTATTTTGATGCCTTTTTATTTATTTCTCTGCAAACAGATAATCTGCCTTTCCTATATTTAATGTATATAGGGTTTCAGATTTGTTTTTTAAATGTATAATTTAAATTTTAACATGACATAGCTGTCCTGACACTCTGTGACACAGCCCGGCATACGCTATGTAAAGCTTGCATTCTACTCCCACTTGCTCCTTGTCCACCATAATGTGCCAGGAGTTGATATTATGGTGCAATGAAAATAAAGGAAAACATTTCTGCAAAGCTAAGGGCTTATTTTAGGTACTTATATCACTATCATGCGAACAAAATATATTATCTTACTTCAGATGTACTCATTAATCTTTCATACACCATTTCCATGTATAACCACTTGTATTAAAATGTTTATCATAAGCCTTATCTATTGTTACATTTTAGAATGCCCTAATTTTTATGAATCTTTAAGCCTGACATCATGGATGAGACAAAGCTTATCCCTTTGAGGGGATTAGTCGATCATGTTGAAATCAGAAGGAGGATTATATTGCTTACAATATATTGAATCAAATTAAATGTATTTTGTTTCAACAACATGGGATCTTGTTGCTAAGGGCTTAGTCCTTCTTATTAAACCTTAATTTGACAATGAGATAAAAAAAACGAATATGCAAACAAAACGTGCATGTGTATCTTTACTATACATGTATCTAAAGAAATAGTTATTAATTAAAATGCAATGATGCAATATAATTAGAATGTATACTGTATATACAGCATATATATATTACAATGCTCTGCAATTGCCTGCCAACACTGGCCTTCCCTGCACAATTCTTTATGTCTCCTTGTCATCATACAACCTGTTGTGTCTGGGTCCCATAAACTACAGCCTCATACAATACTGCTCAATCCCAGGGCCGGATTAAAAGCGGTGGAGGCCCCTGGGCACAAAATCTGGTGGAGGCCCACTGTACAGTATTTTTTTCCTTTAAATTACTAGTCCAGCAAAGTAACTTAACAAAATTGATGCTTACATTTTGTCCCACTGCAGCTGATCAGTGGTAGTCTGGAGCTCACACATCAGATCAGAAGTCCCCTGTGCCATCCAGGTTGTATCACCTGTCACAAAGCAGCCTCTGTGATTAGGTAAAGTAGGTAGGTAAGTTAAAGGGCAGTCAGGTAGGTAAGCAGATAGATGGGTAGGTCTGTTAATAGTAGGTGGGGTGTAGTCATGTAGATGAGTATGTGGGCAGCTAGGTAGGTTAGGTAGGCACATGGGTGGGTAAACATGTAGATACGTAGGTAGGTAGGTGAGTGCGTAGGAAGGCTAGACAGCTGAGTAAGTAGTTGAGTAGGTAGGAAAGTGGGTAGTTAGGTTTGCCGGTAGGTAGGTGAGTAGGTAGGTTTGTGGCTCAGTATGTAGATGAGTGAGTGGGCAACTGCAGCCTGCACTTTAGGGTCCAGCGATTCCACATTTGCTTTAGGGCAGCTGGCTTTCGCTCCAGGGTCTGGGTAGGTAGGTGAGTGGGCATGTACATAGGTAGGATAGATGGGTGGGCAGGTAGGTAGGTGGGTGGGTTGGTAGGTAATTGCATAGGTAGGTAGCTGGGTGGGTATGCAGATAGCTAGGCAAGTAGGTGGGTAGATAGTAGTAAGTAGGTCTCAGTCAGCAAAGGGGAGATTCAGGTAGATAAGTGGGTAACTGCCGCCTCTGCTCCAGGGTCTGACGCTTCAAGTAGGCAGGGTGGCAGCAGCAGTTATGCCCAGATGTGGCATCCCCACATGCTACATCCGCACCCAGCAACCTGATGGTCTGCCTTGAGCAGTGTACAGGGAGGAAGCAGGGATGCAGCACCTGTGCAGCCTTATTGGTGTGACTGGACCCAACATCACTGAAATGTCAGGTCTGGCCATATACAGCCCCCCCCCCCTCTCTATCCCAGAAATAAATAAATGGAATGTCCAGGCAACTAAAAACACAAATTGCATATTTATATTTTGTCCCATGTAGCTGATTGCTCCTATTCCGGATTGTGGCCCTGTCCAGGCCGGAACTCTAGTCATCAACCCTTCTATGCCAAATGGCTGCCATGCATGTCCATAAACGGGGTGTGCCAGATTATGGTACCACATAGGAAGACCCCATCCCATACAGAAATATTAATATGCAGAGTGCAGACAACCCCACCCTAGAACGATATTTAAATGGAACAAAAAATTGCCCCTATATCCACATTGGGATGGGGATGCCTCTGAGTCAAGAAACAAAACCCTGAATAGTCCAAATCCCGAGAAACAATTAAAAGACACCAGGGAAGGCCAATTCCCTGTCTCAGAGGGATGCTCTGCTGTGTGAAACCTCTAGCTAATGATCCAATGCTGCATGTGTGGGCCACATCCTGGCTACAACTATAGTGGGGGCAAGTACCTGCTTCATTCAGCTTGCTCTGACATCGGAGCGGCTAGCCGGAGCTGAATGGAGCAGAGCACACGGATTGGCTGCCCACCGGCTTGTGTCTGTGCTGTGGATTGCTGGAACAGTGAGTTTTCCTGGTGATCCAGAGAGATATACACACAGTGAGGTATCCAAAATCGGGATGCCCTGCCAGAATCCCAAGTTTTGTTGCACTTTCAAGAGAAACAACACCTAGGATTTTCATTCTTCCAGGCGTTGTTCCTCTTGAAAGTGGATGAAAATTTGAGATTTAGCCACCTATCCTGTGTTTTGGTTTGCACCCCTTGGTAATACTGATTTGTGAAGCCTCACTCTATGAAATGCCATGGATCACCAGTGTCCTTCCCTTGCTGATGATCCCACAGCGCATATGCAGGCCCATCTCCAAACAGGTTTCCTAGCCGTGCATATGACTGAATTGCTAGGAGACTTGAATGCCAGGCTAGCTGCTCCCCTGGCACAGAAGTGTTCTGCACTTGTGGCACACACATATGCTGTGTGATCTCTGGTGAAGTAAGTGAGCAAAGGAGCTTGAAGTTTGTATGCATTAGGGCATCCCAAATCAGAATGCTCCATGGGTAGGAAATCTGGTGGTCTTAGAGTCTTTCAGACTCTAGGGCTAGTTGGGGTCCACTTTATTGAACAGTTTTTGGTTCTAACCTGCTTTAAAGGTCATCTGCAGCTCATCGATGTCTACTTATCAGCAGGACACAGGAGGGGAGGAGGAGCAGTGTGAAGTAAGAGCTGCCTTTAGTCCCGGCAGCCCAGGTCTTCACATGCCGACATCATCAGCATGAGAGGAGGAGAGCATAAGTAGGGCAGGGTGCTGCTGTGAGGAAGAAGCAGTGTCCCGTCCATGCTGACAGCCCTGCCCTTCAGAACTAGTGCGAACACGGGGGGGGGGGGGGGGGAGAGGAGAGGGGGCAATGCACACAGAGCAGAATAAACCCCTTTCAGCCATGCTCTGCCTAATTCTCCCGCCCGACTTCAGCTCTGCGTCCTCTATGCCATGCACCTGCCTGGAAATATCACTGCCCCCCCCCCCATAACGATGAAACATACAGTTAAAAAAAATCCATACCTTTCACTCCATGCTGCTCAGACGGTAGAAGGGAAGCTGAGTGTCATCTGTGAGGGAGCACTGTATGCAGCATCGCAACAGTGGCAGAGATGGGTTGTGCGGGCCCACAGGGGACGGGCAGCGGACCTCCAACCATCCTGTCACTGCGTGTGACGCACGTAGTAGGGGAGGAGGCGGAGTCTTCCTCCTGTCATCGGTGAGGGGGGCAGGCCAATACACTGGCAGGATGCTGACGACAGCTCTGGGTGGTGGTGGCAGGCATAGTAGGCCTGCTGGCAGATTTTTCGCTGTTCTCCCTCCCCGCCCCCAACGTAGCCCCCCCCCAGGCACGTGCCTACACCTTGCCTTACACGTACCTTACACCTGCCTAGTGGCAAATACGGCTATATATATATATATATATATATATATATATATATAACAATGTTTATAACAATGTTTAACACTATGGGGGTTATTTAAGAAGGGATAGTACCAGGTAGTGCCTCGCAGCGGCTGGTGAACGCCGGGCACTGTACGCAAAACCACATTTATGAAAGTGAATCTGGTACACGCCTCCAACACCGCCATGTAGCGTCCAATGTATTATTACAGGCGGCTCAGCATATAGCGTCAGCGCTCTAGCTTCCAGAGCGCCAGGTATTACCTTTCGCTCAGTGTCGCTCTCCTATACATTTCAATGGGCGTTCATTTGTTTAAACAGCGTGTTTGATATTTTTTTTTTTTGCTCAAATCATTGTGTGACCTCTCCTGGCAAACAAACATGCTTTAGAAACTTTTTAAACTTTTTATATTTTAATGCAGAATTGTCATTACAGGTCTGGTGTTAAAGCGGACCTTCACCCTGAATTAGAGTCTATCTTATATGTTTCCCACACCCTGTACATACAGATTGCTCACATTAAAAATCATCCTATGGCCAAAAACGGAGATCTTGAATATCTCCCTAGACGAACGGACCCAAGACTTAATCCGAACAAATTTCCCATTTAAGTGGCAAAAGGAATCGCTAAAATATCTCGGGGTGCAGGTCTCCACTGATTTGGGGAAACTCTATAAATTAAACTATGTACCACTCCTTAACAGCACAATGGAGAGTTTGAAGACGTATGTTAAAAAGCAATACTCCTGGTTAGGGAGAACGAATATCCTGAAAATGGACGTACTACCTAGGTTCTTATATATTTTTCAGACTCAGACTGCCATTGCTGCCGGAACGGGGGTTCTTTAAGCAGCTGCAGGCTGCTTTCTTTAAGTTTGTGTGGGATAGTAAGAAGCCCAGGGTGAATAGGAGGACGTTATGTAGGCCTAAGAGCGCAGGGGGGTTAGGTGTCCCGGACATGAAGTCGTATCACGCGGCAGCGGTCTTAGTGAGGCTTGTTGACTGGTTCCACCACAAAGGGAGTAAACAATGGGTACCACTGGAAAACGATATCTCTCCAGTTAGCTTGACCGCCTTGCCTTGGGTGGACCCTGAGTTCCGCTCTAAGGGGTGGGAACTCCTGTATCTAGCACATCCTCTCCTGACCCTGTGGGATAGATCTTTGAAGCAGAGGGGTTTGTCGCATAGACCTGGCCCTCTCACCCCGCTCTTCAGCAACCCTGCTTTCACTCCAGGGCTGGACGCTAAGTCATTCCTCGTGTGGGATGCAGCCCAGGATACAAGACTGGGCGAGATTGCCTCTGGATCTGGCCTGCCATCGCTTTCTGAGTTGAGGGAGCGGGGTGGGGGGAGGAAACTGTCCTGGTTCCTGTATGCCCAGTTGAGTGCCTTTATTAGATCTTTCGCCCCTGGAACTGCCTTGTCCCGGCCCTTAACGACGCTGGAGATGATCTTCAAGGCCCAGACCCCCCCCCCCCCCCACGAGCAATTTCAACCTTATATAGGATTTATCTAACCGAGGGTGAGGAGGAGGGGCTCCCACAATTCTGCAGGAGATGGGAAGAAGAATTGGGACAGACATTTGAGAGAGAGGAGTGGGAAAAATCCTTTACTCTGACGCACAAATTCTTGATGGCCTGCAGAGCCCAGGAAAGGAATTACAAAATCCTGGCCAGGTGGTACAGGAGCCCTGCAGACTTGGTGAGGTTCGGGGGGGGCAGAGACAGGGAATTGCTGGAGGTGTAACGGGGCCCCTGGAACCTTGACCCACATCTGGTGGGAATGCCCTTTTATTTCTGGGAGGAGGGTGTTGAGAGTATTTGAGTACACGACCCTTGTGAGTATCGCTAATTCCCCTCAGGTGGCTCTTCTATCGATGATTCCTGGACCGGTTGCAGCAGGGGGGAGGGGCCTGCTGAGGCATATGCTCACGGCAGCCAGGACTGTAATTCCCCGGCACTGGCGCTCAAACACTGTACCCTCCCTAACGGAATGGTTCGGGGAGTTGGAAAACATCAAACGAATGGAGGAACTGGCCCTTGACGGAATCGAGGGGGGAGGCGAGAAACACTCCAGGACATGGACAATATGGGAGGTTTCTAAGGGCTCCCCGGAGATCCGGGATATGCTGGAGAGGGGTGGATAATGAGGGCGTTCATTCCTTCTTTTTGTTTCTTTCTTCCTTATTCATTTCTTCCTCTTAGATCTCTCTATTTCTTTTTTCCTCCGCTTTCTTGGGTTGTCTTGGGGGCGGGCTGAGCCTTCAGCAGTAAGGCCGAAATGATTGCAGTTGATGGTCGGCCAAGGAGCGTTTTCCCCTGGCACCGGGCTGCCACTCTCGAGCCCCCGATGTCAGGATCTTGATGACGGAGGTGTCCCCCGGGCCCCCATCTTAGTGAAACAGGTAGACCAACAAACGTACTAACCCAACAGGTCTGAGATGAGGGGGTGATCGTTATCGTTATTGGTGTAGTCTATGACACCGTCGACGTTGGCAATAGACTTTAACAGTAGGAGGTGGAAGACCTCAATGGGTAACTATCGCTGTAAACCCTTTAATAATCCCAATATTTCGATGCCTGTACTGGTTACCTTTTATGTATGCTCGAGGCGCGGAGGCCCTGTTTTAGTCCTTTGCCCTTTTTTTTTTTTTCTTTTCTCCCTGTTTATATGTTTATAAATGTCTATAAAACTCAATAAAGATATATTGCAAAAAAAAAAAATCATCCTACCTGCATCTACTGCATGTTGTAAGCCTTTAAACATCCAAGATGGCGGCTCATGGGACATCAGGCAGCCTGCAAACAGGAAGTGCCTTCTAACTGTGCTGCTCTGCATTTTGGGATTGCTGACCTTTTTCTGACCCCAGCTCTGCTCTGTCTGAGCAAAGCAGAGCTATAATCTGCCCCCCTGTACTTTATCCCACTCTCCACTCCTCAGTAAGTGTGATGCTTCTGAGTCAAGATGGCGGCGCCCGTATCCTAAAGTCCTGAACAGAGTTGCAGCCCAGTGGGGGAAAGAATAATGAATAATAAGTGACTAAAAACTTAAAATATATTAATTTTAGATGCTGGGGAACCATTTTATAAGGGTTTGGGCTTTTCAATAAATCATGATGAAGGTCCGGTTTAATGTCACAGTGTTAAAACAATGTCATTCCATTTGTTTTCGCTTTGTTACAGGTGGATATGTGTTCAAAAACCGACTTTAATCAGACTTTTAAGAGTAGAAGACTTTTATGTTTTCGGTCTCACAGCACAGCCAGCAAAATGACCATGGGGCATAAGCCACTATATAAATGCTTTTTCAGACAAAATGAGTTTCAACAGTTCAGTTCAAGTTTCTGTGATGGGCACCTCTGTATCATACACATATAGGGAGTTACTTATTGACATTTGGAGAGGATCTTCACATTTTTTGGACTGTAGCTGTGTAATTGGTTTTGAGAGCCTCTTCAGCTGAGCACACAACATATTATGCCAATACACCCACACATAAATATATGTCAAAACTAATTTTTGGCTAATGAAACACATGCGGTTTACATGCAGGGTAAAAATGCTCATGTATATAAAAAGAGTATGCATTTTCTATATCCCTTGTGTATAATTGCCCATTTTACCTGAGACTGACACCATAATGTGACAAAGACATGTTTTACTTTAGAGGATCTTTTCTTTATTTGAAAATGCATCTTTAGATTTGTGCTTGACATATCTGCAGTCTAGTAACTCCCTAAAGACCTTTTGTCTTTAAGTGATGGTAAAATCAAGATCTTTTTCAGGGTCATTCAGGTTCATTTCACACATTGGGAAGATAGGATTGCTCTGGAATAAATATATCAGTGCTGACATATGTTACTATATGTATTTATGCAGATTGCAGTGTGTATGTAAGTATGAATAATTAGCTTTAAATATACTGCAGAAAAATTCAAACTCAATCACACACACACACACTGACATGCATTAAAGTGGACCTTCACCCTAAATAAGAGTCAATCTTATATGTTTTCCTGACGCTGTACATACAGATTGCTCACATTAAAAATCATCCTACCTGCATCTACTGCATTTTCTGAGACTTTAAACATCCAAGATGGAGGTGCAGGCAGCCTGCAAATAGGAAGTGTCTTCTGACTGTGTCACTCTGCATTCTGGGATTTCTGACCTTTTCTTGACCCCAGCTCTGCTCTGTCTGTGTAAAGCACAACAATAACCCCGCTCCCCTGCACTTATGACCCCTCTCCTCAGTATGTGATGCTACTGAGCCAAGATGGCGGCGCCCGTATCCTAGAGTGCTGAACAGAGTTGCAGGCCAGTGAAGAAAAGAATAAAAAGTAAGTGATTAAAAACTTTAAATACATTAATTTTAGATGCTGGTGAATAGTTTTTAAGGGTTTGGGCTTTTCATTAAATCATGCTGAAGGTCCACTTTAATATTGTGCTGTTATATTTGGTCTTACCAAGGAAATACATGGTCTGCTATTGCACTTCTGTTTCCAGTGCTGCTTGTTCAGATTCATTAGTTAGTTAGTAGTTTGTATGTTCAGAAATGGGTCTACTGTCTGTAGTAAGCTAATGGGTGTTTTGTATGGCCTTCCCAATGCATTAACTTTATATCCTGCTCTGTGTTGGTTCCTTGTGCTGTATAGGAGTGGAACTTACATTACCACCGTCCTTATATTAAGTAGTATTAAAATGTATGGACTGACCCTATCCAATAGCCTGAGAGTATATAAAGAGGTGGCAGAAATATCAGAACAGTGTACATGCAAAAGAGGATAAATAACTAGGGCAATATGAAAAAGAAGGGCAACAGGAAAAAGCTAACATGAAAGCCGAGTAACAGAACATTCAGGAACAAGGCTGGTGGTCTACCTTTAGCTATTTAACCTGATATAACTTTTGCTATCAAGCAACCAACATCACACTGTAATTATCAAGCAACCAACTATTAAAGAGTGCCTGCATTAGCTATAGCCTTAACTTTCCAGAGACAGATAATAGATATGGTGGATATTGCCAGTTCTAAAGCGGGGTTGCTGAAACTTGAAAGCAGACTCAAACCCTAATAACCTATTAATAGTGTCAAAAAGACTCCAGGGCCTTGTTACAGCGTACCCCGGGGCATCACGAAACCCTTGGATCAGCAATAAACTTACCTTGGGAATCAATCCCATGTGCGGGCTTCCGGCAGTATTCCCAGTTTTCATGTACTGCAAACACCCCCTTCAGCAGAGCTGAATGTCTGGCAACAGGACAAGCCAACAGGAGGCCTCTGGCAATTATTCCATTCAAAACTCATTGCTAGGCATGAATATTCTTGCAAATTAGTTCTGATTGGATGAGAGCCCATGCATGCACTGTAGGAGCATGGATTGAGTGGGTGTCACAGTCAGGGACATTCCAAACAGGGATGTCCCCGTAAAGGAGACCAAATCCAAGGTAAGGGAAGTTACTGGGTGGATTTTGGACTTGGGCCAGGTGTGGGAAGAGGGGTGAGGGGTGTAAAAAAGAAATGAGTGCATTTCAGTATAGTCCGAGGTGTGCTGTGTGCTGGGGGCTTTGCCCAGTCCAGTCAGTCACACAAAACTGGTGCCCATTCTGATTTCTTCCTTATGGATAGTCTGCACATCCCTTGTGAAGGTAATGGAAAATCAGGGCCTTATTTAAGAAACGCTAGTGCCATGTAGCAACACACAGTGGCAGGTGTTTTTCTCTAGTCATATATGTGATGCAAAAAAATTTTTAGCGCCACACCTAGAGCCATGTAGAGCGGCAGGTGTTTGGTTAGCGCTGATACTGTGTTCCCTACAGCGCCACAACACATCAGCTGCTCATTGTAAATCTCCCATAGACTTCAATTAGTCGCTCCAGTTATGTTATTGTCGTGATCTCTGGTTAGCGTTTTATATTTTTTTGTGCCCATTCAGCTGGCAGGGGATCCCTGGCCTGTTCAGAATGTTTTTATGTTTTTTTCTTCATTTATTGTACTAGCTTAGATTATTCGTGGCAACGCTGTGTCATGTCATTTGTGTGTCCCCATTCCATGTATTTTTGCTTTGTCACTGTGCTGCCATCCTTTTTAAAAGCCTTTTTTGCAATTGCACCTGAGAGTCCGTTTCTGAGTGCCAGTGCTGGCGCTGTGGTTTTACATGTTAAATATGGCATGGAGCGGCAGAGCACCACCCGCGTTACCTGTCGCTATCTTCATTGAAAAATGATCAAGCAAAGGTACAGAGCCACATAGCCTTCAGGGTCCTACACTAGCAGCACCGTCGGGCTGTGGCCGGTGTTGCAGCTGAGGCGCTAATAGCATCTTGGCAGACGCTCAAGTGGTGCTACGAGGAGCTAGTAATGCATTGGGCTCTCAGCTTCAGTCATTTTGGTCCCATTCCTTTTCAGGCAGCTGGCCTGGAGCAGCAACAAGAGCAGATTTACAAGTGAAGCATGTTGTTGTACTAAACTGCACACAAATAGGAAGAATGCACAATAGCAGGTCGAAAATTGACACACTGAAGTGAATTGGCATTTCTGATCCATATTCCTCAGCCATATGTTTTCTTTTTTTTGAATTATTGAATTTTAACTTGGATGAGTTGAAAGGATATCTTATAATATCATAACCAATATCCCTGACTTGCCACCCTCATTTGATGGTCCTTGCCTTTTGCTTTTTACAGTGAAGCTTACCACCTAAATGGATGGCATAGATACTGGTCTCGGTTTTCCAAGGATGCTGCATAGCTTTAAAAGGAGTCCAGCATAACAATTTGTTGGCCATATCTAAGATAGCTTTCAAAAAAAGCTGCAGGTATAATAATAAGAATAATAATATCATTTAAAAAAAAAAAATAAAGCCTATAGAACCATTTTCAAGTAACACAAGTATTCACTAATCTAGCTTTAAAGAGAATTTTCTGAGACTATTTCAATTTATATTTATATAACATAAATATAATACATATAATATATTATAATATACATAACATATAAAAGTTGCTTATTGAGCCCTCATTTTAAATTCTGCACTGTATGTAAACAACTGCACTCGTTTTACTACTTGTCAAAGCAATCCTAAAATCCCATTTTCATGTAATAAAGTATAGTTTGGTCCTCCAGATGTATGCTTGAATAAGATGTCATACTCTGTTTTAGTTCAGGATTGCACCCTGCTGATGTTCTTAGGCAGAAAGAAAATTACCTTATTGAAACATATTGCTGGTAGTGACTGGTGCCAAATTTTGCATTGGTATTACGCACATGACATATTCAGAGACCTTTGAGTAGGACTATGAATATCAAGCACTCGAAAAGATTATAGCGGCTTTTCCTTTTGGGTATAAAGAGTTGTGGTTCTGGATGAGTGTCTTGCAGATCAATATAATTATGTCATAAAAACAAACAATAACAAAATAGTCACTCGAAGCCCTTCACACTTCCCTGGTTCTGTATTGTGGGAAGATTGTTTTTTTTTTTTCTTTCTACTTTTGCTTTGCTTTTCTTACGCTTAAAAAAAATTGCTTTATTACCGTAGACAGAAGGTTTCTGTGTCATTCTGCAAACATAGTAAAATGAAAAGGGTCTACGGTTGAACTAAATCCAGTTAAATATCTTTTAAATTCTAACTGTAG
Organism: Gastrophryne carolinensis; assembly: GCA_027917425.1. Taxonomy (NCBI): domain Eukaryota; kingdom Metazoa; phylum Chordata; class Amphibia; order Anura; family Microhylidae; genus Gastrophryne; species Gastrophryne carolinensis. The sequence goes on along the minus strand of CM051239.1, from coordinate 290,977,002 downwards.
CAGGTGTTTGAGGCTTCCAGCAATACAATAATATTAATAATTCATGCTAGCTTGGGTTACAAAATGTTATTTAAATTCTGAGTTTTCCCTTAGATAAATTTAGTTATGCATTCTCAGATTTTGCGACCCTTTTGAGTGATATTTTGCTGCCAAAATGCATACAAGGCAGCCATTTGGATGGCCCAATTGGCACAACACTTTTAGGATGAAAAAAAAAAGCATTTGATAGTAGTCCCGTGGATCGCAGGAGCAATGTTTTGGCACAAAAGGGCTTCTAAGCAGGAGGAGGAAAAGAATAACTGAAAGGAATAGGTGATTTGGGAAATTGCTAATTTATTGCTATCAGTGGTAGAGAAATTCTTTTTTACATATTTTCTGATAACACAAGCATTCTTCTCATTTTAAAACATATTTACGTTTATATTATATAAGTTATTGTACTTACATCCAGGGTGGTTTTTTTCCAAATAAAAATGGTTATGCAATTGGTGCTACTGTTTTACATGTAAATTCACCCAAATATTTAACCTTGTTTTCATCTAACCTTGAAGTGTGAAACATTAAAAAATAGAGAAATGTGAACACAATTTCATAAAAAAATAAGTGATATGTACGAAAATAGTGCATGGGAAATAATTGCTGGTAGCAAAACAAAATCACAAAATATTACATTGTTCGAAAAAAAAAAATAATGGTAAAGTATTATTATTATTATTTACATTTATGAAATCATTATCCTCATTTGAATTATTTTACGAAAGAGCGAACACCAAAATAAATGAACATTGTGTTGTGGCCAATTGAGTTGTATTTACTGTGAGGATGATGGGCTTAAATTTAGAGGCCGATTCATTAATAGCGGCAGGTAGCGACAGTTGAGCGACTGTAGCAGTATTTTCACAGCGCCCGCTAGTAGTCGCTGTGCTTGGCCATTGTTCGGTTGTTGATAGCGACGTGCAGTAATGTTGAATACGGGGTGACGAGTCGCTATTTGACAGGTTCCGCGATGTATGGGTGCGCATGATAGCGACTGGTCAGAGCGACCGGCTCCCACCATATTCATCAAAAAATCACGCTCAAAAAATTCTCACACTGTGAAATGCATGTTTAAACCCCAGAGCGCTGGCGGCGATGTGTTAAAAGTCTTTTTTTAACCCCCAAACCACCATATTTTTGGAAACCAAAAAAATACAATTTTTTTAAAGAATTTAGTAATATGAATACAATAATATCAGACCTGTAATATCAATTCTGCACAATTTTTTTTTTTTTTACCTTAATAAAATTAACTAACATGGCAGAAGTGGTCACAGAATTTTTCACATTTAAAAAAAAAAAAAAAAAAAAAAACATTAATAACAATTAATTATGAATATTTAAAGATTGCTCCATTGAAATGCATTGGAGAGCGCCAGGTAGCGAGAGGTCATACCTGTCGTTGTTCAAGGTCGGACGCTGGCGCTGTGGGCTGAGGCTGGAATAATGATGAATGAGTGGCTATATGGCGCTATCTCAGTCGCTAAGCAGGATCGGCTTGATAAATGTGTGATTGTGGTGGGGAGCCGGCGTTCTCGTGGCGGGGCCCGTCATTACCGGTCGCTCACCAGTCGCTACCTGTCGCTATTCTTTCATAAATAAGGGCCTTAGTCAAAGCAACTGGACTTTTCTTTTTACACTCGATTGTTACTCCAATCAGGAAAATCCTATCCAATTAGCATGGTGTAAATGACTTTATGGGACTAAGGGTATTCACATAACTAGAAAGGTACAATGCTACTGGCATAATCCAGGGCAGTCCTGGCCACTTAAATGGTGCCCCCCACCCGCCATGCTTTTTGCTTAGTCACAAGAAGGCAGGTTCCTTCACTGATCTGAGGGAGAAATTAAAAATGAACTGAGAGGGTTTAAAAATACACACTATGGCCTCGATTCAATAAAGGTAGAAAAAAATTCTCATGGTAGTAAAAAATTCAATTCATGAGAAAAAAGCCTGAGAATTTCACGGTAGCTGAATCACCAGAAAAAAAGACAATGAAAGTCAATGGTACTTTTTACTACTAAGGAAAAGTAGAGAACTTTTTACTCTGTAGTAAAAAGTGCCATTGACTTTCATTGTACTTTTTTTTGGTGATTCAGCAACAGTGAAATTCTCAGGCTTTTTTCTCATGAATTGAATCTTTTACTACCATGAGAATTTTTTTTCTACCCTTATTGAATCAAGGCCTAGGTGACAGATGTATGATGCTGCACTCTCTGTTCATAATCAAGGTGAGTTCTTTTATGTTATTAATATGCCATGAAAGAGGAACAATGCCTTTTTAATAGCTCTATTTTTCCTTGCTTAGCTGACCTACAGGTACAGATACTTTATTCCACCAAGTAAGCACAGGGTACATACAAGGAATGCTTTTTGGCAAGACGGCTATTGAAATTACATACAAATAACATAAGTAGCAAAAAGTTAATTTAGGTTTAGTGCAATTTAAGCAAATAAGCAGTAGGTTTAGTAGTGTTCAAAGACTGTTCCAACCAGCAGTCAAAAAATCACTAATATTAACAGTTTACCAGCCTGCGGCAGATGAGGGCAATGTGCATAACCGGGATTGAATTTAAGAACCTCTCCCACAGGTTTTGATTAGAGCCATGAATCTGCATCCGGAATGTAAGAGCCCGAAGAAGGAATGCCCTGGGTGTGACAAGAAGATTCTGTTGATAAACTGCTCTTCCAGAGATGGTAGGGGGGATCCAATTATTCAGTCATCAGTTCTACGTATCCTCTTCAGACAATGCTTGTCTTTGACTGTAGCCCCACTGTACCAGACTGTGGAGGAAGTGGTCAGGATCGATCTGATGGCAGCATTGTAAAAAAAATTTAAGATTCCCTGAGACATAACGCATCATTTCAATTGGCTCAAGAAGTATAACCTTTGTTGGGCCTTCCTTAAGACAGCAGTAGCTTGATCGTAACACCTCCTGTGAGATATGGGTGGCTAGAAATTATGTATTGGCTACGATCTTGACTTTCTCTTCATCAGTTATAATGAGATGGCGCTTTTGGTGGAATCGCCTGAAGTCAATTACGAGTTTGACCATTCTGAGTATTCAGGATAAGGTTGTTTGCATTGCACCCACTTGGATTCGGTTGTCATTAATGAGGCCTACTAAGGTGGTTTCATCTGTGTATTTGATGATTTGAGTGAAGGATCAAAGGAGGTGAAGTCATCTGTGTATAGTGAAAAAAGAAGAGGAGACAAAAACATCCCTGAGGTGCACCGCTCTTGGTGATCCTGGCCGAAGAAACAAAAGGACCCAATTTGACCCTCTGGGACCTACCAGCCGGAAAACTACTTATCTATTAGGATATAATTTATGGAATGCCCAAAGAGAGCACCCAATGTCAGATTGGCTTGTAAAAATGAATAGAGTTTGTGCCACTGGCAGCACCACCACTCCTCCTTGTACCCACACCAGTCATTCAGAAATGCCTGCAATCGGTATGGCCTCTAATAGATCTTTTATTATAGTCTGGAGTCAGGGCCAGAAAGCTGCCTACTGCCAAAGTTAAAGCCAATAAAACATGCAGCTTCATTCACCATTGCAAAGAGGATGTGCCAGGCACTGTATCAGCACACTTCCTCTGTCTCAGGCAGCAGTGGGTGCAACCGAAGCTTGGATAACGTTTTCTCCAAATTGGTAATCATGTGAATTGGGTTGGGATGATTCATACTGTGGAGGAGTAAGAACAAGTAACATGTTTTTCTTGCCCACTTAAATATCTTCAAAACACAAAGCAAATCCATTACTGAAAATATTTCCTGAGCCAGTAATCAAAGGTAAAAAATTTCCAACATTCATGCTTATATTTTGGTTAAGAAAGTGTGATTTTGTTGAGATTTGAAACCTGTGTTACTTTAACATACATGAAGTTGCAGAGAAAAAAAATGCACCAATTGTTACCAAAAAAATCACCTGCACCTACAATAGGGCATTTTTACAGATGATCATTTTTTGAGGAGATAAAATATATATTTTTTTTTATTTAGAAATAACAGCACCATAAGGAGCTGAAAGAAATGGAGTTTGCCCACATGATTATTGGCTCTTTGTGATATAGAGGCTACTAGCGCTACATATTGCCAGGTGAGCGTCTGTATAGCTGAGCTTAGAGCGACCGCTAGTAGACGCTGCAAGCAGGTATCGGGTGCTGTAACCTAGCATTCAGTCGCTGTAGTATCCTGGCCGGCACTGATGAATATGATGTGAGTTGGGCGCTCTAACAACAGAGGTAGGGCCAGCTCAGTGCGTCCGGCGCTCGGTGCTCCACACCATATTTAACAAAAAGCTACACATGAACAGCATCAGTGCTCTAAAGCTGGGCGCTCTAGTATAGAATGCCAGACGCTGTGTGATTAAAGTTTTTGAACACATATACACCAGTAACAAAGTGAAAACACATGGAATGACATTGTTTTAACACTGGGACAATAACACTTTAGTGCCAGACTTGTAAATAGAATTCTGCATAAAAATATAAAATGTCAAAAAAATGTATAAAAGTGTTTGTTTGCAGCCAGGAGAGGTCACACAATGATTTGAGCACGCTATTTAAACACAAACAAATGAAAGCCCATTTAAATGTATGGGAAAGCGAAAGGTAATACGTGGTGCTCTTGAACCTAGAGCGCTGGAGCTATACGCTGAGCCACCTCTGGTAATACATTTGACGCTACATGGTGCTGTTAGAGACGCTCACCCAGATTCGCTTTCTAAAATGTGGTTTTGTGTATAGCTCCCGGCGTTCACCAGACACTACCTGCCACTATGAAGCACTACCTGGTGCTAGCCGTTCTTAAATAACCCCCATAATCAGTTGAATAGCTTGGGAACATTTTATCCATAAAGAAAGCCCTTTAACTTGGTTGTGTGAATTGAAATGACTAGAAACTACCTTTCTTTCTTTTGCGAGCCTAAGTCGCTTGCGGGTTTTCACTAGTCCACTCTACCTCTAGTGCACCATGTCAGCTGCAGGTAGTGAACATAACAGCGCACTGAGCTATAATTCTAGTAAACAGAGCTATTATTGCAGCAGCAAACATAGAGAAACTGACTATTTGCTGGCATTTTGTTGGGTTTTGTTTCACTTCACTTGGACTGGTGGACTGGTATTGAGCTGCAGCTGATTTGGTGTTTGAAAACACACTTTTAAAGCATATGTCAGCATGGTAGGTGTACCAGAATATATGTGTAGTGTCTTCGGAGTGTCTTGGTTGTCCAGAAAGCCTTTTATGAGTAAGGGAGCCTTGTTTATGAAGTGTCAGCGCCACACAGTGCTAAGTTTTTTTGCCTCAGTGGCACTCACTTTGATTTAAGAAACAAAAAACAGGTTGCGCCGATGTAGCCGCCTGCTAGCATGTTATTTAAAGTGGACCAAAACCCACATTTTTAACTAGTTTCCCCTGAGTTGTTTCCCCCCCGAATAGTACCTTGGCAAGTCAAAAGTTAAAAAATATAAATCAGTAGCTTACCTTTCATTGAGTGGCTTGAACATTGTGCTTCCCTCTCTGTCTCCTTAGTTAGGAAAATCAGTTTCTCATTAAGCTTTCAGTCCCCACCAAGCTGACCTGGTCCATCAACCTTCAGTGGACCAAGAACATAAACCCCCCCCACTCCCTGCCCAGACGTCCTTATTGGCTACCACTCTCTGCAGCTCTGAAACCCTGCCCTCCTCTCTCCTCCGACACCCATCACAGTGTGCTTACATTACATTGTTGTTGCCACACTGTATTTCTAAATTTTTCTATGAATCTCCAATGCTCTAATACTTTTACAAATAGGGTCTTTTTGAAAACGGTTTGAAGTTTAGGACAGTGCAATGATACATCAATCGGTCTTGCCTTTAGTAATAGTTAGCTTTGATTGTTCTACTAGGTTTTGGCCGGGCCAGTGTCAGTGTCTGTTGGACCCGAATGCCGATTTTAACAGCGGCAGTAAGCACCACTTTGCACCGCCGTCTTTTAGGTGTTGCACATCATATTTATTCATTTTGGTGTGCTGAAAAGACTGGCGCTGTATTTTGCCAGCGTTGGTCGGCGTTTCATTACACTTACAGGATATCACTGCTGGGGACAAAGGGGACAAACTTTACAGTACATTTAGGCTGCATTTTAGTTGTTGTTCAAATTACACATTGGTAAGCAAAACAGGGCATGAAGAAAAAATGTTTTTACAAGACTAATAAAATTACTTCTAGGTCCTGCATTTCCATTATTGACAAGTCACAATGTTCTGTAGTTAAGAAAGGGGTAACATTATTTATTATAAGCATAAAAAATTTCAATACAGATCTGCCCATTGTGTCTATGGGATCTTAACCTACAGCGCCACTATAAACTGGCGAAGCTTAAACAAAATTGCCCGGCACTGCGAACTATATGGCGCCTGTGAAAAAATAGATGCAGGCTGGTGGCAGCATTGGCACTGCTTTTTTGTTTGATAAGTCGCACACTCGATGCCCAGATGTCCCCTATTAAGCTACAATTCGCACACCCCTACTGAAATCCTTGCTTGTCTTTTTGTAGAATAGTTAGCTATTCCTGACACAGTACAAAACCTTATTAGGTGGGTCATAACGAAAATTATATATATACCGTATATATATGTATATATATATATATATATATATATATATATATATATATGTACTGTAATGTAGTAAAACATAATGTTCCTACTGAAATGTACTAAAACATCAATGTGTATTTTTTGCAATTGTCCTTTTATACACATTGATCTATTATGTCGTCTTATGGCGCAAGTGGATCAATGCAGGACATGAGAATTTCATTAGAACTCTGTATTCTTTTTCAGTAGTAAGTACTAAGGTAAATCACTACAGCGTATTCATTCCCTGCATGATAGCACCAATTGATCACTGTACATACATAAACCATGCTTAAAGATTGTATCGTTTTACAACCTCTAATGTATTTTGAATCACTCTATCACCTAAAGTAAATGCTGAAGAGCTCAATCCTTTCAAACTTCCTGAAAGCAGATAATGCAGCTCGAGGGCCCTTTATGGTTTTCATTACAAAAAAAAATATGTAACGGTCACTTATACCAGAGCTAAATAATGATAAAATAAGAGAGTGTTTGTAGATTACAAAGCTCAGTAAGAAAGGTTATGGTAAAATAAAAAAAATTATTTATTAATATTATTTTATTATTTATGCAGGTTTTTATGCAAGTTTTTTTCCAAATGCTAAATATGATATATATGATATAAAACAAAAATAGCAAAAATAGCAACTATATATATATATATATATATATATATATATATATATATATATATATATTATACATGAAAAATGTATTGCATTTTCTGTCTTCAGATACAGTTAAAGAATAGGGGTACTCTCACAAATGTGCATTTGAAGTTGTGAACATTCACAAGGATGGTACACTTGTAGTGGCGGGGCTATAGCACTAGAAACAATCATGCCCTAGAAACAATTGCCAGACCCATGTTGCTTTACTGTAGTGTTCTGACACACACTTTGTGGTCAAGGAGCAAAGAATGATTGTATTCTGCAATGTGAGCAAAAAAACTATGAAATAAAACCCTCAGATTGAAATGACACAAAAAGACATAACCTATCTCTGTTTATAGCGGGGCTGGTAGATCACATCTATATTTACCTGACTGAGATTTTAAGAAAATATGCTTATATAGTATTACAGACTTTTTATTTTTATGGTATTATTAATTAACAATTAATTCCAGCAGTATCTGATATTCTCAAACAATTATTGCTATATAATAATAATGTAAACCCTTAGTAAAAATGTAAAAGGTGCTAGCGATAATGTATTATATAACTGGCTCCATAGCCACCTAACACAACACGCTGCATACAGAATACATGGGCACGCAAAGCTCTTTTACCTTCGACACTGGTTTGCAATCTGGGTGAATCAGATTTTTTTTTCCTTCCTCTAGATTGAGGACTGCAAGCTGAGTGAGCTGATAACATCAACCGTTTTAGTGTACTTGCTGTGTAAGAATAAAGAGGTAGTAATAGAAAGGGTGCTACCCTGGAGCAGGTTCAAGCTCGATATAGAAAGGGAGTCAAAGGCTCTCCTGAGAGCTTCTGTGCAGAGTTCACATTGCTTGCTGTGAAAAAAAAAGCCTCTGAAATTCCCATTCTGACAAAACTATAAGGAAAGTTCAAGCGTCAGGGCACTCTCAGTTGGAAACTGATAAAATGTGTAGTATAATGATATTTTCAGCAGAAATACTCCCTTCTTATTTGAAAAGACAAATTATTAGCATTTTTAAACAATTTCAATATGTTTAATGACTCAAGTTTAAGCTCAAAGTGTTCCGCTTACTGAATAAAGTGCTAGGTCTGTAAACAGGAATCTTAAGTTACCCCAAGAGTACACTCATTTTAAATTTTACTTGAAAGCGGGATGTACGTTTATTACAATTTCAACCAAAATGCTAATGCTATTAAACAAATGAGGTTTAGGCAAATTAACTGCATTTTAATATTCTAAAAGCCTATGATATAGGACATTGTGTTACGAAACATTGGCTCGAAGTATCAGTTGCAAGTGGGATTTTCATTGCTCTGAATCTCAGGAGAATATTTGTAATTAGTATCATTTGCCTAATACTTCAGGTTAATTAGAATATTTAATTGAATAGCTGTAATCTTCAGAGATGACTATATTATGATCAAATTAGCACCATCACAGCACACGCTGATCACTGCTGCAGCCTGGCTCACTTCTGCTAGCTATTCAGCCCTCTGGAGCGTTCAGCAACATAAGAAAAAATCTGTTTCTTACACTTTTGAATTTTAATGATCCATTTGAACTCTGCCATCAACATTTAATTATTCTAAAAAAAAAGGAAAAAAATCCCCAACCATGGCTCCCATATGGCAGGTTGGCAAATACACTTGCCCACATTCAGTTTTGCACCTCTGTTTCGTGAAAAGATTTAGCATAAGCTTTTTTTTCCTTCAAAGCAAGAAGCAAAGTTTTTTTTATCTGTTTAATAGTGTTTGCAAATACCAACCATATGAAGCTTAACAGAGAGGTTACAAGGATACTGCTGAAATGCTAATGGATATAAAACAGATAAATAATACTTTTAGAGGCTGATTTACTAAGATCGTAGACTTGTAATTATTTAATTGAGGGTAAGCCTTTATGTTGCCTCGAACATCAATGCTTTAGAGCTGTATGCAAATGCGTATTTCTTCCCGTAAATGTCTCCGAGCACCATGATTGTCAACAGCCTCTATATATATTTAATGATTTTCCCCATTGAAACGTCATTTGATATACAGAACCTTCAAGGGGATAAATCATATAAGTATCTACTGTACCGGTGTCATTATAAAGCAGAAGACATAAAGGTGTAGGTTAAATACTGATTTGTAACAGGTCTACCTAAAGCAATACTAAAGGGGAAAAATGCCCCTCAAATCCCTCCTCCCACTAACCCCAAATACCCTAATGAATTCAAAAATGTAATGGCATAGGCTAGCTGCTGCAGGGATTGGGTGACAATGTGTCACATAATGCCCTAACAGGGCAGGGATGTGGTTGCCAATACACAGGCATGGACCTAGCAGGTACCTGGAGGACTTATGCCATGGACCAGGTGTGACTATATTTTTTATTTCAATAAGATAATTGGAGTAAGATGGGGTGCAGGGGGGTGGAGCTTACAGGCGTATAGGTTAGCTTTAATCTCCAAGAAAATTAACCTGATACACCAGGGGTCAAAGCTAGTGATGGGCTTCAAATACGGGATGAAGATTCAACCTGGATCTTGCAGATTTGCTCTGGTTTGCCCTATTCAGGAAACCAGCAGGATTCTGGTCAAATTATCCAGCATCCCACTCATCATTACACTCATCATCCAGCCATCATTACACTGTGAATTGGTTAAGGGTCTCTTGGAAAAGTTCACAAGCAGTTAAAACAGGAAAAAAAACTCACTGTCACTGCATCTTCCTTCATGTGTTGTTTGCATCCTCTCTGTAGGGCTGCTGAGTCAGTAGTAGTAAGGACAGGGGCAGACTGGCCATAGGGAGACCTGGAAGAATTTCCAGTGGGCAGCACCAATTTAGGGCTGGCTGGGATGTAGCTTTCAATAAACATCATTTATACATTTAGACACATAGAAATGTTGTCAGGGTAGAGGACAGAAGAAGGTCAGAGGCAGAATGGAGGTTGTAGGTTGGAAATTTTGTAAGGACTGACATAGGGGTGTAGAGCTGAGTGAATGGAATGCTAGATATAGCAAAAAGCAGTGATCAGTATGGATTGCAGGAGCGCCAAGTCCAGTCAGGATATAACCAATACACTGGCATTTTAGTGATGTCAAGCTATAGGAGGGGTTCACAACCTTTTTTTTCAATGGGAGCAACTTTTAGCAATAAAAGATGGACAGGAGCAGCCACATTCAACGAGAATAGATGATGGAAGCAACTGGACAAGGTTAAAACAGGAAATAATTAAAAATGTATCAAAATAACAAAACAGTGACATCCCTGAGAGCTTCAAACTTGACAGCTAAGTTTGTCCCACCCAAGCACTCTTCCTGAATAGCCCCTATCACCCCCCAAAAAATGGGGCACTCAGGGCATAGTCGTACTCCCAAATGCAAAAATCCTATAAAAAAAAAAAATGTTCACTTTCAATACTTATGAGGAATGCTAATCAACATGTAAAAAATAATAGGCAAAGTGACTATAATATATTTTATTATTTACAAATACAAATATACAATATTGATCTATTGACAGTTATATGGATATCGTTTTAAATGTAATCAACCAAAAAAAATAAAAAAAAATATTAAAAATATGAATTAAAAATATTACAAATTAATTTAGATTTTAAAAAATGATTTGATTACATAAACGCTACTACTTTGCCCTGTACATACAATAAAGATTTACATATTTAAACATATTATACAATATTTTTTAGAAGCTATAATGAAAAAACACAGCACAGAATACATTAACACACTATGCACATGTACACTAATTTTGACCACTTGGCCATTGACCCGAGGATCCACACTCTGTCTCTTCTTCTTTAGGGGGGAAGGGGAGGCTGAAGGGGCGGGGGGCGGGGAGTTTTGGAGTCTGAGGAGGAGACGGTGAGTCGTCTGGCTGGTCTTCTGGGGCGCATGGTGGATTCTTGTAGGTGTAAAACCGGAAGTGCACAAAACGAAAGCGAAAGCAAAACCCTTGACCCTCCTCGCAAGCTAACAATGCAATGAAGCGCCAAACATTAAGCTACAATATGCAAATTTAACACAGCGTACGCATAGTAATGTTCGGCGCTATAGCCACACATGCCAATACCACATTTAACAACGGTAGAGCACTGCATGATGCGAACAACAGCGACTGCTCAGTGCGACCGAATCTCAGCGACTCAACCCATATTCATTAAAACTTGACACTGAGCGATGGCAGGCGTTCTAGATTGTGTGCCTGGAGCCCATAGCACCGGATGCTGTGTGACTGAATTGCATTATCAAAGACATTAACATCAGTAAGCAAGCGAAAAAGTATGGAATGACAATGTTGGAGAAGTGTGACATTAAGACTTTAGAGGCAGACATTGATATACATTTATGCAAAAATATCCAAAAAAATGATCAAAAATTACATTTTGTGGGCCAGGATAAATAACAGAATTATTTGAGTAAAAAAATCCCCCCCCCCCCAAAAAAAAAAATTGGGATTTGGGAAGGGATTGTAAGGATCTTCCATAGAAATGTATGGGAGAGCGCCAGGTAGCGAGAGGTAAGATGTGGCACTCTGCAAGGCTGAACGCCGGCGCTGTACGCTGAGCCTGGGATAATGATGAATTGTACGCTACATGGCATTGTTGGCTCCCTATTTGTATTGGATTACATGGCATTGTTCTAGTCGCTCACCAGATTTAGCTTCATAAATGTGGAATTGCGTGCCGTGTCTGGCACCTGCCGCTACCTGCCGCTACCTGTCGCTTAAAAGTCACTACCTGTTGCTATCCCTTCATGAATAAGGCCCTAATTAAGCACCCCCACCAGCCAGGGGGCATAAGCCCAGGTTTTCTTCTAGAGACATTCTTGTCCCTCTGCACTCCCAGCACAAATGTGCCCGATATAGGTGGCCACTGTGGAATGCTGTGCTGGGCTTATCCATACTGGGAGCACTAAGGGCCATGGGTAGCTATGTGGCCACATTTAAAGATGGTCATGGAGAAATGGAATTGATTTTGGAGTCCTGCTATAGCATCTACAGCCCACTGAATAAACTGGAGGAAGGACACATGGGACAGGGTTCACTTGAGCTACTTGCAGCCTTTTTCTTTATTACATGGCACGGCTCGCTTCGGTATTCATAACAGTTGGGTTATTCCACCACAAGGTGGAGCAGTGGTACTGCAGAAAGCTGATACATGTCCCGGCTCCCTATAAAAACGGGCTTAACCATAGAGTTCCCCAGTGTTTCCTCTGCAGTGGAACTGCAAAGTTAGAAGATGGCTCTCTCTCTTGCGCAGGTGAGTGGGGCAACCAAGCCTGCGGCCCTGCATGTCTATTTCCATCCGTTCCTGGACCCTCACTGCCTCCCAGCCTCGGCTGACAGATCGGGTGAAGGTAGAAGAGCACTAGGGTCAAGTGCTCCTGGAGCGCAGCTCCAAGCCGCAGACCCTGTAACACAAAGGGTAGCCGGCCATAGGCTTTATGGTGTGCCTAATAGGGATGCGGAGTTTCTGTCCTGGCTTCTGAGGGGGTAAGTAGTTTGGGCATTGTGTCCCCTTATTCCTTTTTTTTCCATGAAGGGGCGCCCTCACCCATCTGGGTGGGGGGACGGCTTCGGCTCTTTGCTCACGTCTGGAGGCTTCATGATTCAGACCGGTGGATTCAGGAGGTAGTGTCCTCCAGTTACAAAATAGAGTTTGCAGCCTGGCCCCCCCCCCAAGATTCATCAGATCCAGGATGTCTTTAAACCCCCGTCCGCTCAAGGGTTGCTTCTGGCGGTTCATTGCCTGTTAGAGGCCGGAGTCATTTGTTTGGTGCCCCATCAAGAAAGGGGGTCAGGGGTACTATTTCAATCTTTTCACGGTCCCCAAAAAGGACGGCTCTCTGAGGCCCATTCTGGATCTGAAGGGCCTCAAAAATTTGTCAGATTCAAGCATTTTCGCATGGAGACGCTGCGCTCTGCTGTCTGTACCCTTCGCCTGGGCGACTTCATGACCACTGTGGACATCAAGGATGCTTATCTTCATGTGCCTATCTTCCCAGGTCATCAGAGATTTCTAAGGTTCGAGCTGCAGGATCAGCATTACCAGTTTGTGGCTCTACCCTTTGGTATCCCCTTGGCACCTCGGGTGTTCACCAAGGTGCTGGCGGGAGTGATGGCTCTGCTAGGGCTTCCGCATCATTCCTTACCTGGACGACATCCTGATTGTGGCCAAGTCTTTTCCTCAGGCCGAGCGGGAAACTCAAATGGTGACATCCACTCTGGAGTCTTTCGGCTGGGTGATCAACTATCCCAAGTCTCCTCTGTCCCTGTCCTTGGTTAGGTCCTTTCTGGGCATGACTCTGGATACCTCTCAGGTCAAGGTGTTTCTTCCTCAGCAGAAGGTGGATGGCCTTCAGAAGCAGGCTCGGGCTCTGCTGTCGTGTCCTCATCCCTCCATCTGTCAGGGATGTAGTTGGTGGGCCTGATGGTGTCCTGCTTCGAGGCAGTCCACTTTGCTCAGTTTCACATGAGACCTCTTCAGTTGCACCCCTTGTCAGTTTGGGATCGGGACCCTGTGTCCCTGGATCAGGAATTTGTTCTGTCTCCCCTGGCCAGACAGTCTCTCTCGTGGTGGCTGGACTCAGGGAACCTTCTGGGGGGCAGGTCCTTCCTGCCCCCGTGCTGGGAAACGGTCACCACGGATGCCAGTCTGACAGGCTGGGGAGGATTCTGGAAGTCCCTGAGATTCCAGGATCGGTGGGGTACACAAGAGGCCCATGCTTTCATCAACGTCCTAGAAATGAGGGCAATCAGGTTGGTTCTTTCTCACCTATCCACTCACCTTCGTGGTCGGGCTGTTCAGATCTGCTCAGACAACCAGACGCCGGTGGCCTACCTCAATCATCAGGGAGGGACTCGGAGCAAGCGAGCCTTCAAGGAAGTGTCCCTGATTCTGTCTTGGGCGGAACAGCATGTTCCCTGCATCTCAGCGGTCTACATCCCAGGGGTGGAGAACCAGGTGGCGGACTCCCTGAGCAGGGGGATGTCTCGTCTGGGGGAGTGGTCTCTCAACAACCGGGTGTTTCTCTCCCTCTGTCACCGCTGGGGTCAGCCGGATGTGGACCTGTTTGCATCCCGTCACAATCACAAACTTCCCAGATTTGTCTCTCTGTCTCAGGATCCTCTGGCCTTCGCCATGGATGCCTTGGCAATACCTTGGACGGAGTTTCAGCTTCTCTATGTGTTCCCTCCTTTTCCTCTCCTGGGCAGGGTCATGCGCAAGATAGCCCAGGAGCGGGTACCAGCCATACTGGTGGCCCCTTGTTGGCCAAGAAGAGTTTGGTTCGCAGACGTCGTGCGGTTGGCAGTAGACAGACACGTCTTGCCCAAGGATCCAGATCTTCTCACACGGGGCAGCTACGCCATCCCAATTTACAAACTCTGGCTTTAATGGCTTGGCTGCTGAAACCTCCATTTTAATGGAAAAGGGGTTGCCTGCCTCTGTTGTTGATACCATGATTCGGGCTAGGAAGAAGTCCTCGTCCTTTATCTATTACAGGGTCTGGCATGCTTACATTGCCTGGTGTGAGTCCAAGTCTCTTCCCTGTTGGGTGTTTTCTATTCCCAGGATTCTGGAATTCTTGCAACATGGTTTGGATCTGGGCCTTCAACTTACTACCCTAAAAGGCCATGTTTCAGCTCTGGCAATTTTTTTCCAAAGATCTTTTGCCAATCACCGGTTGGTTAAAACCTTTTTCCAGGGTGTTTCTCATGTGTGTAAGGCGAGTTTCTGAGCTAGCGGCACTTTCCATCAAACCTCCTTATTTTGAGAGACATCAGGATAAGGTGGTGTTCCGGCTTAAGCCGGATTTCCTGCCAAAGGTTGTGTCTGCCTTTCATCTCAATCAGGACATTGTCTTGCCTTCATTGTGTCCTAATCCTGCTAATTCCAAGGAGCGGACTCTGCATTCTCTGGATGTGCTCAGGGCTCTGAAGTTTTATTTGGTTGCTACTGAGACTTTCAGGAAGTCTGATGCTCTTTTTGTTCTCACTTCTAGACCTAGAAAGTGTTTGCCCCCCTGGGTAAATCCACTATCAGCAAGTGGATCCGTCAGGCGGTGGTTCAAGCCTATTCTGCTAAGGGAAAGGAACCTCCCTTTAGGATTACTGCTCATTCCACTCGTGCTATTTGTGCCTCTTGGGCTTTTCAGCACCAAGCTTCTGTTGAACAAGTTTGCAAGGCCGCTACTTGGTCTTCTGTTCATACTTATTTAAAGTTTTACAAGGTTGATGTTAAGGCCTCAGTGGATGCTGCTTTTGGCCGCAAGGGGCTGCAGGCGGTAGTGACTTGAACTACTGGCCGTTACTCTTTGGGGATCCCACCCTACTTTGGACACTGCTTTTGGATGTCCCAACTGTTATGAATACCAAAGCAGGCCGTGCCATGCAATAAAAAAAAAGCAATTCTGTGAGTACTCACCTGTAGAATTGTTTTTGTTCTTGCATGGCACGGCCCACTTCGCCCCACCCTTGTTATCGTTATTCTTGGTTGCCTCTTTATGGTGATTGTTCCAAGTTAATTGGGGTTTTTTTTCAAATTTTTTACTTCATTCTCTCCCGGCTTCTTGTCTCACTGCTTGTCTACGCTGGGGAACTCTATGGTTAAGCCCGTTTTTAAAGGGAGCCGGGACATGCCACAGCTTTCTGCAGTACCACTGTGCCACCTTGTGGCGGAATAACCCAACTGTTATGAATACCGAAGTGGGCCGTGCCATGCAAGAACAAAAACAATTCTACAGGTGAGTACTCACAGAATTGCCCATTATTCCTTGTTTAATAGCCCAACATCTGTTAGATTGCATAAGCATCTACTGTTTACTGCCCTCTTCAGGTCAACCCACATATTTTCAATGAGGTCTGGGGTCATTGCTGTGATGAAAGGTAAATCATTGCTTTAGCTTAAGCTTTTTAGCTAAGGCATAAAGGTTTTGTGCCAACATGGAATGGCATTTGGAGCTGTTCGTATTATTCTCTACCTTGACTAAAGGTGCAGCTGCAGAAAAAAAAATAACACCACGACACTGTGCATATGATGATTATTCGGTGATGTGTAGTGTTGGCTTTAACCCTTTCGCTGCCAGCCTACCTGCAGCATTTCCCACTCCCTGTTGCCAGACTGAGTTTCACTGTTTCGCGCTACACATGTTCAACTGTCATTTTTGAAAGGATTTCCAGGGATTTCCCAGGAAAATTATATATTGTTTTTTTCAACAGAGTCTGGGCTTTAACATGAAATGTCTTGTTTGTATTTTTTAGGTGTATTCTCAACATTTTTGGGTGAAATGTGTGAAAAAAATTAAAAAAAAAATATTTTTTTACAATTTGTAGAGTTTTTTTGTAATAAAAAATGTAAGTTTGTCAATAAAATCTTATTGCGTGAGAAACCCCAATTTCTCCCGGTTACAGCGATACCACATATGTATAGGTAGACACCCTTTCCTGCCCAGAAGCCTTTTATAGCTGCTGGAAGACAAATGGTTAATTAAAAAAAAAAAATGACATAGGGTCCCCCTTCCCGGGGAGGGGGACCCCATTTTTTTTTGGATTTTTAAGGGTTAAAAACCCTTAAAAATCCAAAAAAAAAATGACGTGGGGTCCCCCTTACCCAAAGTAACCAGCCCGGGACCAGCTATGGGGTCTTGTAGGCACAGAGTGGGGGGGCCAGCTTTGGTGGCCCCCCCACCCTGCAGCCTACGAGCCCACATAGCCTATGTGGGCCCGGGCTCTTCTGCCCCCCCCTGGCCTTTGGGGAGGCAGGTAATGGGGGTGCGGGGGTTAATGGCAAGCCACCCGCTAGGGCAGGTGACTTGCCACCCCCCCAGCCTTGTGAACTGGTATAAGGGGTCTCATGGACCCCTTACCAGCTCACAAAGGGTTAACTGTTAAAAAAACCACCACACAATAATAAAAAGTATTTTATTCAAAAAAAAAAAAATTTTTTTAACTGTACTTACCTTCGATTGCAAGCTCTTGTCCCTCGCCGCTCAGCTGACAGATGCCTGTGATCGGCATCCAGAGAAGGAGAAGGCAGGAGATCAGAGGATCTCCTGTCACCTCCTTCCAGGGCACCGATCACCGGCATCTGAGAAGCTGAGAAAGCTGAAGCCGGTGATCGGGACCGGGATGACGTCATAAGCCCCGCCCCCAAGGGGGCGGGGCTTAGAGGCAAGATGGCGGCCACCATCGTGAAGAAGAGAGGAGAGAGCCTCCCAGGCTCTCTCCTGAAGATCGGTAAGTCCTGGGGGGGGATCGGAGGCCCCCCAGGTGAAGAGGAGGGACAGCGGGAGCCAGCGCACACACAGGTAAGTGAATGTCATTTTTATTTTTTATTTTTTTTTACAGTTAGCAGCTGCTGCTGCAGAAGCGGGGGGGGGGGCCTATTCCGGGGGCTCTCCTGGAGCCATCCGACCCCCCACGGGGGATCGGATGGCACCAAATTAAAGAGGAGACCCGGCCGGATCCAACAAGGGGTCAGGTGAGTATTTTTGATTTTTATTTTTTAAACTAGAAGCGAGGAAAGTCAAGCACGTAACACCTACGGGCTTGGCACTTAAGGCCCAGCCAAGCCAGCACGTAGGTGTTACGTGCTTGGCAACAAAAGGGTTAAAGCCCCCATACCTCTCCCCCTCAAAAAAAATCCCACCCCCACCCACAGCAACATGTGTGCCCGCCGTTCAATTCACTTTTGTGGGAGTGCCAAATGGCACACTATCCATGTTACAGGGACATTCCAGGCAAAAGGATTGAAGTGGATGAAAGATGCAGCTCCTGACAGCCAGCTTGGGGAAAGCAGAAAGAAGGATAGTTAACCCTTTGCCTGGAATGTCCCTTTAAGATTGCCCCCCAAGGGCCTATTTACAGATGGCAAGGAACGACCCCCAATTCAAAAATTGCTAGCAAACATCCTGTTTAAAGAGGACTAGTTTAGTCCTACTGGATGTAGTGGGTCACCTCTTAATTAAGCCTAGAAGAGAAAAAGACACCAACTTCACTGGAATTAAAAAAATCCTTTTTTTGATGGTAAATAATAGTGTGGGAAAGAAGTAGGATTGGTGATATGATCAAAGTGGGATTGGTGGAGACGGGAAGCATGTGAGGACAGGTGGTAGAGCAGCAGTTCTGTATCAGGTGGCAGGGGAGTGGATCCTTTTGGGGGTGGAGATAGTGGGTAGGTATTCCTAGACAGAAGGGGAAGAAAGGTTAGGAGAAATACTTAAAATAGGGAAAACAGCAAGTTAAGTCCATCAGTACCTGGGATATTTCCTCCATATTAGGTTAAAGGAAGAAAGGGGGCACTGATTGTATATTGGATGCATCCAGTAGCAGAAAAAGGTGGGGCTACACCAAATGATCGGGGGTTAAGTGCTCTGCAGGGTCCTCATCCCCTAAAAGATTGCCTGGAAGGAAGGAATAATGGAATGAAGGAAGTAAATGGACACTATATTATGCAGGGAGATGCCCTGCATAAGAACAAATATAGGCAGGGGAGGGGTAGATATGTTAGCACACCTACTTTGGTCTACTGTAACTTCCTCACTGTCTCCTTGTTTTGGTGATTTCCTGCCAATTGCTTGTGGAAACAGGATTACCAGGCCACCAATAACCACCTATTGTGGGTGCCAAGTGATTAAGTTCCAAGTGTAAAGGTGTTCTGGGGTCCTGCTTTGCCTTAGGGAGCCACTCTAGGAGCACTTGTGGTTATGGACCCTGGGGTGTCATATTCTCTGCTGCTGGTGAAAAGAGTCAAGGTCAGGTGGCACAGTCAGAGCTAAACATCAGGAGGAGAAGGAATGAGGGACTAGGGAAAGAAAGGATAGCAGGACACTGCTGTGAAGAAGGCATTCAGGGTAGGTCTATGCCCCCAACTCTTTCTGGAACAGGCCCACCTTGGCTGGCTAAGACTCCTGGAGGGCCCCCACCACCGCATCTGCAGCTGTGGTCCCTGATGGTTCCTGGTTTTGCTTCCAAACTGAACATGAACAAGTCCTTGTCCGTGTTCAGACCCCAGCTGTACAGTATGAGCCATGAACTTTATAGTCTGGGTTTTCTCAGACCTATTAGCATATTCTTCCCAGAGAGTCGTAAACATTGTAAGATTAAGCACAAAAATATTGTATTTGATACTGATACTGATTAAAGTCTAGTCTGATAGGAAGCTGGTATTTTTTATACTAAACTTTGGTATGTACAATATACTTTGGTATTTGTCTCTTTTGCTCGCTATTGCTCTGTTAGCATAAAAACAGATAATAATTCTGAGTTAAGCATAATAAAATAAGACACAAAAACCAGGGGTGGACTGCAGCCAAAAATCACCCTGGGTCTTTACTGCCCTGGCCAGCCCATTAGCTGACGGGCTCCAGTGTGCTCCATTGCACATCAATAGTTATTTGGAACAGGTTTGTATTTCTGGAGCAAATACGGCTTGGGTAAAATGTAGATGGCAGCAGCTCAGGTTGGCATAGCCACATACCACCTGCATTCCACCAGTAGTACACTTACTGGTGGTTGGGAACCCTTGATGTAACATAAATGAACGGTAGAAAGTTGTAACAGCTGCACTCCTCCGTAACAGTTGCACCCCACTGTACCAAAAAACATTCTGCATAAGTGACTAAGAAATTCATTAATAAATGTATTCAAAAATACATACAATTAAATACATAAATTATTGGGCTGTCAAATTCCCAAATCCATGAACAAAACTGGTAACAGGAGGATTCATACTAGTAAGTACTATTTACTAGTACTAGTAAGTTTATTGCATCCTATAAGTGCAGTAATCCCTGTGCCTGCAAAACCCTAGACTGCTTACTGACCTACCCTAGTACATGTGCCTTGTGAGATCGTCTAGTAATATGGTGTATAAGCGTGCAGCAACATGCGAAGCATATTGGCAAAGCCTAATATTTTATTAAGTAATTTCCTCCCAGTTTTGTTGTTTTAACTTTCTTCACCCTTCTGAGAAGGCATTGGAAATGATGGCAGGGAATTATGGAAGGTTTGGTATGTTCAGATTGAGCAGCTTCGCTGGGTGTCGTCATCCTAGAGGCACTGATTTGGAGGCAGATGTTTTCCCTATTAGGCAAGCTATTTTTTTTTTTTTTTTTTTTTTTTGTAGGAGGGGCATTTGCTTAATTCAGACTCTGTCAGGTTGCTTTTTATGGGGAAAGTGGGATTTTTTTGGTGGGCAGACAGAGTGTTTTGTCCCAGAAGGGGAGGGGGCACCACCTGCTTACCTCAGACCTGTTTTAACATTTTTTTTACAATTCCTCTGACATGACTCTGTAGTATTAATTATAATTTTAATTACTTCTTTTGCTTAAAGACGATTTTTACTATCCTGGGTTCTGGTCCTTGCCCCTGGTGCACCACGATCGCGGATGCCCCGCTGCGTGGAACCCCCTAGATCGCCTGTTATCACTCACACTTCCCCGGTCCTACAGCACACGTGCAGCGCTCTCGTCCAATCAGCACGCTCAGATTTGCTTCTGTCCCTCTGTCTAATAGCTCATCTAAGCCGAGTGGATCGAGCACACACTTGGAAGCAACCCCTGCTACCCTCTAACAGAGAGCATGCCCGTGCCAGCCATTTTCAAAAGCCTGTCAGGGCCACGCATCCTGCTAAAGGGACAGCAGGGATGCGACCACAGCTCACGCATGCGCTGTTGGACCGAGAAAGAAGGTGAGTTTCCAACCGACTTGGGGGAGTTCCCCTGATTCTGGATGCCCCAGGGGGAGGAAATTCAGTGACCATGAAATCTTAGAGATTTCAAGGCCATTGGGGTGTGGGTTTTGAGCCACTTTAAAGAGAAACATCGGAGGCCCTGAAGTCTAAAAGACTCCAGGGCCATCCGAGTTTCACTCCTTGGGGCATCCTGAATCTCTGCACCATGGCTGCATCCCTGGGTGATGTTAGCCAATCAGAATGGAGTGTGTCCTCCGAAAATTCATTCTGCATGAATGAAGTGCTGGGCACCTGCCGCCGGTGCTTCCCTCTAGCATCCATGATGGCCATTCACACCAAGGACCGTGGGATTGACAGATCAGTAAGTATATCCGGCGACCAGAGAGTTTCACTGAATAAGGAACCCCACATCCTGCTTCTCCTCTTGAGGTGAGATGTGGCTTCGGGTAGCAGGACAACATATAACACAGTGCTGTGACCACCTGCCCAGTGCATTGCAGCCACTGGCAGAAACTAATGACTGAGAAGTAAAAGCCCTGCCATTTCCACTGTGCACTGTTGCTTTCCTTCCATTTTTCATCAGGTGATTAGCTGCACTGACTGAGTGACAGGGTGACATGATAAGCCTGGTTTTGACTAGAGTTCCTCTTTTTAGTCTGTACCCTTGCAGCGTTCCAATTTGGCATGCCCTGCTCTGTGAAACCCCCTATGGTTCCCCTGTATTCTTACCTTGTTGCTGATCACACATCAGGCTGCTTGAAAAAAGATGTGCTCCCCTGAAATGCGTTGCTTGCTTTGGGATTCTAGGAATGGGACGGCCGGTTCCTATGTGAGATGATTTTAATTCACATATAGTAAAAGATACATTTTATACCATGGTCCGGAGGTACGGAAAGTTCCTTTGGATGATCCAACGTCTCATACATTGGCTATTATTCTATAAGCTTTGCTAGCCATACATGTTAATGAGCAGCTGAGAAAACAAAACCCAGCCTGGCCAGTCCTGGAACCTAAAAGATATTTGCTGTCTCGAGCTGCTGAACGGCGATGGAGGAAAACCAAAGCCAATCATGGCTTTCTATTCTACAAACAAGCCCTTCAGGAACTCAGGACGGCCCTTTCATCTGGTAAGCAAGCTTATTTCTCTTCACTGATTTCTGCACAAGCCCGGAATCCCAAACAACTCTTCAACACTTTCAGTTCCTTACTCCGCCCACCACCTCCTCCTCCAACCTCTCAAATAACAGCAGAAGAATTTTCTACATTCTTCAAAGAAAAAATTGACAACATTCGACTTGGCTTTGCCCCTCAGAATCCCTCACCACTTCAAACAATCCCCCTGCCTTACTCACTTACTTTCTTCACTCCAATAACTGAGCTTGGACTAGCCTCTCTCATTTCTAGGGCCCACCTGACTACCTGCTCCCTCGATCCTATTCCATCCCACCTTATTCCTCAACTGTCTCCATCCCTCACTCCAGCCTTAACCTCCATATTCAACCTTTCTCTCAACACTGGTACCTACAAACATGCATTTATTACTCCGATAATCAAGAAACCCTCTCTCGACCCCTCTGCCCTCTCCAGCTACCGCCCTATCTCACTACTCCCTTTCTCCTCCAAACTTCTTGAACAACATATCCACTCAGAACTGTCACAATACTTATCCACTAACAACTTATTTGACCCCTTACAATCAGGATTCCGCCGTAACCACTCCAGTGAAATTGCCCTCACCAAAGTCACCAATGACCTGCTCACTGCCAAAAGCATTGGTCACTACTCCATCCTCATCCTTCTTGACCTCTCCTCAGCCTTTGATACTGTCGACCACTCTCTGCTTCTTGATATTCTCTCCTCTCTTGGGGTTCAAGGGCTTGCACTCTTTTGGCTCACCTCTTACCTCTCTGATAGATCATTCAATGTATTCTATTCTAACACAGTCTCATCCTCATGTTCCCTTTCTGTTGGTGTGCCGCAAGGTTCTGTCCTAGGCCCCCTACTTTTCTCAGTCTACACCCGTGGCCTTGGCAAACTCATAACTTCACTAAGCTTTCAATACCACTTTCTCCTCTCTTCTATCTCGCCTCCCCAACTGCCTCTCAGCTATTTCTTCATTCATGTCATCTCGCTACCTCAAGCTAAACATGGACAAGACAGAACTGGTCATTTTCCCACCCTCTAACTCCCCTCTCTAACACGTCTATTTCTGTCAACAACTACACAATAACAGCAACTCCCCAAGCTCGGTGCCTGGGAGTCATTCTGGACTCTGTCCTCTCTTTCAAACCACATATTCACTCGCCACCACCTGTCACCTCCAACTTAAAAACATCTCCCGCATCCGTCCTTTCCTCTCACCTGACACCACTAAAATGCTAGTGCACGCCCTGGTCATATCCCATCTGGATTATTGCAACATCCTTCTTTGTGGCTTACCAACTAACAGACTGGCACCCCTCCAATCTATCCTGAACTCTGCTGCTCGCCTCATCCATCTCTCCTCTCGCTCCTCCAGTTCTGTGCCTCTCTGCCAATCCCTACACTGGCTGCCAGTCCCACAGCGAATCCTGTTCAAAACTCTAACTCTCGCATACAAAGCTCTCTCCAACCAAGCCCCTCCCTACATCTCATCTCTAATCCAACAGTATCAACCTAGACGCAGCCTCCGCTCTTCTGCCGACCTTCTCCTGTCCTCCACCCTGGTCACCTCCTCTCACGCCCGCCTCCAGGACTTCTCACGTGCAACTTCAATCTTCTGGAATGCCCTCCCGCACCCAATCTGCCACTCCACAACCCTCAAAACCTTCAAAGGCGTCCTTAAAACTCACTTATTCAGACAAGCATATAATCTAGCCTAACCAATCTTCTAAAGGGCACATGCCACAAAGCTCAATACTGACTGTTTGTGATCTTTCCCCCTCATCTTCACCCCTCTTCCTTTAGACTGTAAGCTCGCAAGGGCAGGGCTCTCTCCCCTATTGTATCTTGTACTCAGAATATCCATTGTCAACTCTGTAAAACTGCATTTGAAATAGTATATGTACCGTATGTTTCTACCCTGTCTGTAATTACTACTTTGTAAAGCGCTACGGAAGTTGATGGTGCTATATAAATAAACAATAATAATAATATTTGCTGTCTCACATAGGTTGTGTGGGGGAAGTGACGTCAAACCCCGCAGTAACTCGCGACAAGCCAGGAGAGTTAACTTCTAACACTAATGCCACAGTTGCATACAGACCTAATGCTGCTCTGTGGCCCAAATACACTGCAGCACAGTGAGGTGGATGCCCATTGCAACTCTGTTAAACCCAGTCCGCCTAACAGAAATGCATCATCGGCTCAGACTGGCCTGCTACTGAAAACGTTGGTCCTTCACTGATAGCCTGGACAGGGCATTATCAGGCAAAGCATAAATTACTGTGGGCTGGACAGTCCAAACAGAAAATAAAGTCCCAGTTCTCTACTTTTCTTTAATCTGGCTGAGCATCTGCAGTCCTGAAAGTCTGTGCGACTCTTCTGGGGCCTAGCTTGCTGCCAATAACCTGAACCCACTGTACTGTGCCCAACAGTGCTCAGGGGGAGGCTGCTGCCTACTGGGATTTCCCAAGTGCTTCTGAGGCACAGTCTGGCCCTGGGCACAGGACAGTGGGTTCAGGTAAATTGGCAGAAAACTAGGCCCCCGAAGAGTTACACAGCACTACTGGAAGTGGGGAAGGAGGTCAGAGAGGCCGACTTTGCAGCACTGCAGATGTCCAGCCAGCATACAGAAAAGAAAGACTTTTTGGTATGGCCAGGCCCGTGGTATTTTATGACTTGCCTGGCACTGCGCTGACCCCTGTCTAGGCTGTCAGTGAAGCACAGCTGTACAGGGGATGGGCAGATGTATATCTCTGCACTTCTCACACATGTGGTCTACAGTCTGACCAGGAGATCGCTAGAGAGTGAAGACCTAGCCCCAACCAGATGGTAATAAAGAAACTCATAACTGGAGCTGACACCTGTCAGTTGCTGCAAAAGAGTTTAAAAAAAAAAAAAAAATAAGTGTCACTCCAGTCTAGTGTTGGGGGCAGCTCCTAGTATGGTGGCTTCTAGCAGACCACACCGACCGCTACAAATTTGGAATACCCCTAAGAGTTAGGTTAAGTGGACCAGAAGTCATTTGTGGCAGAACCTGGGCATCCAATACCACATCCTTTTCCCTTCACAGGTGGTTTGCTCATGCACCACGCCATTTAAATGGCTGCCAGTGGACGTTTGCAGTCAGAGGGGGCAGACATGCACCAAGGATGAGCTAGAGTAATCAGATGAATGGAGGGGTTTTACAAAGATGGGCATCCCAAATCCTAAGGCCTCCGGGGCAAGGAACAAAATCTAAAAATTTGACCAAACTGTGTTTTAGGTATATTTTACTTCCTGGTGCATCATGATTCCTGGGGGCATGGCTAGGGACATAGCTTGTGTCCCTCTTACCCATGCTAAAATGTTGGGAGATATATGAATAGAACACGTCAGGGCTTGTTCAGCCTGGTTGTCTCCTACACTTCCACCACAACATCCACCAAGAACTAAATTGAGTACAACAGAACATGACTGACACTGTGATGTATCCCAAATCCCCCCCAACACTATCCCTATCACTGTCCCTATTTCCTTCTTCTCTCCACCTCACATTCTTCCTCTTTTTTTGTACTACTCATCTTCTTTTAGAAATCATTTTTCAATAAGAAATATTTGAAATTGGGAATAGCTTCCACTACAAATTATACCAAAAACACAACTTTTGCAAGAAAAAGGATATATTCAGAAACGATTGAAAAATCCAATGTAGGTTTTTGGTTGCAAACCTGTGTAATTCAAATTCTTAGAGTGTGGAAGACTAGCTGACATTGTAAATTTAATGGAGGAGTAAGGGGGTACTCCGGAGGACAAATGCTTCTGGTCTGCATCTTCAGAAAAGTGTAGTTGCTCAGTTCCAGCCCCCGTTCTATAGCAATGCCTCCAAGCTGCTTCTTAAGTAAATGTAGGGTACATTAATATTTTTATTAAGTTAATATTTCATGCACATTTATATATAAACTACTCATTTATTTGAACTTGAATACTTCCTGTAGGTAAAATAAAAACTTACTACAGTATAGATTTTACCATATATGGTGAAATATCTGATGGGCAATAATATCCAAATATAATGACAAATAGGCTAAAACAGCATAGGGGGAAATTTGATGGAAACTTCCTTAAAGTGGCCAATTCTCTATGTGATAAATGGGTCCCCTTATCTGCATTTGATTTCTCAAGGTCCAATAAAGCTTAATTCCTAGTTGGTTCCCATACCATCTGTGTCATACAGCTGTCCCTGAGCATGCTCAAAACATGTTACTCTTGTTTTACCAAAAGCCTCATTACTTGAATTAATATCTGGATAGTTAGGATTTAGCATAATTTAAGCACAGCAAAGCTGAACACCAGCTTTCCTATAAATGAGTTTCACTTGTTAGTTCTGGCCTTTATGGCTTTTTTCTTTTTGACAGGTTTACTGTAATTATGCTGATTATAAAAATATATACAAATACCTAATAATGGGGTTATTTATGAACAAGGATGAATCTCAAAATATGGCCAGCACTGGTACTACAACACTTGCAGGTAAAAGTTGTCAGGACCAGCCATTGGCAGAAAACTATGGCAATAAGAAGGCAAGTAAACATCTCAAATGTTAAGATGGTGATGGCAATGCAGCATTGACAAGTAAAATATGTTAGCATTAAATCTTCATTACATATTCAAACTTAAAAATGTAATCACACTTAAAAGGAACAGATAGACAAAAATCGCAGACGATGGCATGAAATAGGTGAAAATTGGGACACTGTGAATTTAGGGGAACATAGAAAATATAATAACATGTGATAACATTAACAGTAACAGTAAACATTTGAAAAATAAACGGTAAAACTAGAGCCAACATACATGATTGGCAGAAAATAATAGTTTGACTAACTTCTATACACAGTAGCACCACAGGACACAAATCTACAATAGTTCAGCTGAAGAGACTGGGTCCAGCTGGGCTACTGTTGGCTCACCACCAACTGGGAATTCAGGAGATTGCTACAAATTGCTAGCAAGGGGGGACGAATTCTAAGTTTAATAAGCTCACCCCATTGGCACATTAAACATGAATAAATTACTGAATAAAGTACAAAAACGTCTTATTTCTAAATCTTGCAACCCTGACTGTGTTTCGAGGTTGCAAAGTTCTCCAGGTTAAGTGCGAAAAATTTTTAAATGTGATGGAGACGTTCTCCAAAAACTACTCCCTATGGAATGTTCAGAGTGTGGCCTCGATTCAATAAAGGTAGAAAAAAATTCTCATGGTAGTAAAATATTCAATTCATGAGAAAAAAGCCTGAGAATGTCACAGTTACTGAATCACTAGAAAAGAAGACAGTGAAAGTCTATGGCAGCTTTTACTACAGTGTAGAAAGGAGTAAAAGTGCCATTGACTTTCATTGTTTTCCTATCTGGTGATTCAACAACAGTGACATTCTCAGGCTTTCTTCTCAATTTTTTTCTACCTTTATTGAATCGAGACCATTGTTTGAAAGACTAGCAGTACCACACATGATTCTTCAGTGTTAATCCTACTCCTTTATATACACTGGTGGATATGCTGTACAAGAAATAGTCATACTTGAGTGTGCTCTGATGGGCTCAAGAGCATTGTTGTGTTGTCTGATACAGATGAAACTTTCTTTAACCATCCAGTTATTGCACTGGTGCCTCGTGCTATCTTGAAATCTTAAATGCTTTTCAATTGCTTCTTTGTGATATATCGCCATGGGATGAGCTGGGATGTGATGGTTAATGATTGCTACATCTGTACATAGGAGTGTGTGGGGGATCCCTAGGGCCACTATGTGCATGAGAACTGTGTGTAGCATGTGGCAGAGTGTAGAAGCTGGAATGAAGGGACAGAAATGTGTTGTTGTGGCCTTCCACAAGTCGATACCAGTTATATCCTTTTGGGAAAAGAAGGGGGATTTCCAGACTGGGGCAGACTTACAGTACAATGTAGAGACCCTGATGTCATTTAAACAGCGTAGTCCCTTTTCTACAGATATAGCCCCACCCACTCATATTTTTTAAAATTCAACCATTTGAAGGTTATGATAAGATAAGAACTGTATACTCAACACTAAAACATAGTGTCATTGCCCAGAGCTACAGTTAGGTCCAGAAATAGATTTTTTCTACAAAGCCTCCTCATTTCAGGGGCTTAAAGTAATTGGACAAATGGGTATTACCATAAATAGTACCGTATATACTCAAGTATAAGCCGAGTTTTTCAGCCCACTTTTTGGGCTGAAAAAAGCCGCCTCGGCTTATACTCGAGTCCAGGGGCGGACTGCCAGGGAAGGCCGCAACCCTGAACCCAATAGATGCTGGAGGGTGAGGGGCGGCCGCTGCGGGTCCCTGCTGTACCCGCTGCTGCCGCCGCCGCTCTCATACACACAAACACGCACACACATTCACACACTGACCGGCACTTCCAGGCTGCTGCGCGCTGGTCGTCAATGGGCGGCGTCCAATGTTTTCATTGGACGCCTGCCATATGGGGCACACCCACCGACGATGAGCGCGCAACAGCCAGGAAGTGCTGGTGTGTGTGTGAGAACGGCGGCGACTGGCGGCTGCGGAGGAGCGGAGGAGGGGAGGGGGACCCCGCTGCCCCTCTGCAGTGTAACCTCGGCCAAACCCTGACCCCCGACACCTGCGCGTCTGAGAGCGGCGGCGGCAGCAGCAGCAGGTACCCACAGTGTGTGTGTGTGTGTGTGTGTGTGTGTGTGTGTGTGTGTGTCTCTTTCTGTGTGTGTGTGTGTGTGTGTGTGTGTGTGTGTGTCTGTTTCTTTTTCTGTGTGTGTGTCTCTTTCTGTGTGTGTGTCTCTCTTTCTGTGTGTGTGTCTCTTTCTGTGTGTGTGTCTCTTTCTGCGTGTGTGTCTCTTTCTGTGTGTGTGTCCCTTTCTGTGTGTGTGTCCCTTTCTGTGTGTGTGTGTGTCTCTCTTTCTGTGTGTCAACTCCAATTCCAATTGAAAAAAGCCGCCTCGGCTTATACTCAAGTCAATAACTTGTTCCATTTTTTTGTGGTAAAATTAGGTGCCTCGGCTTATATTCGGGTCGGCCTATACTTGAGTATATACGGTAAGTTCATTTTTACTATATTGTAGAGAATCCTTTGGCAATGACTGCAAGAAGTCTGGAACTCATAGAGATTATCAGTCCTTTACTGCAGTTGACTTCAGTTGTTGCTTGTTTCTGGGTGCTTCTTCCTATGAGCAAGTTCAGAAGAGTCCCTACACCAGTTCATGACTTAATGAGAACACTGAAAACATCAGATTTACATACAGTCACCTATTTGAGATACACTTTTTAGATACTGTATGGTGGTTTAGAACAAAATGACATATTTGAAAATGAAGATTTTTTTAAGGCTACCAATAGGAACAGCTACATATCACTGGACAGCTGCCCCCACGCACAGTGGAACTGAAATGTCCCTAAAAGCCAGCTGTTTTTATTTGGCCAATCACAGGCCAAAAAGATAAAGAATAGATTTGTTCAAAAGTGTTACTTAGGAAATGAAATATAAAGAATTAAACATGAATTATCTAGAAAGGATAATAATGGAGAACTAAGTAAGACACCTAGAAAGTATGAAAGTAATAAGGAAAAAGAAGAAAAAAAGAGAGAGACCAACAGCAACAACAAGACTTCATTACAGGCTTAAATAGAAACTATAAGATGAAAGCAATAAAAAAGAAGCATGGGGGGGGGGGGGTTCTGAAGGTGAACAATATACTCAAAGAGATTATTCCAGATCTCCCTTGATTTATATAGATTGATATAGGAAAGACCATATATGATTGATATAGGAAAGACCATAATCTGGCGTAAAAATTAAAGCAAAGTTTTGTGGACCCTCCAAAAAGCAAAGTAAAGGCATGTAGAAAATGTAGGGTTTGTGGAACATGCTCGAACAATCAAATGAGAAATCAGAGAAAAATGAAGGGGAAAACCTGATGCAGCATATAACTTCAAACAGGCCACCACGTGTGCCAAAAGGGGTGGCCTATTTATTAAAATGTACCTGTGGACTGAGTAGTGTGGGACATTCTAAAAGGATGTTTAAAACCCACTTAGCAGAACATGTGCGAAATATAGAGAAGGGAGTGCCCATGTTTCCCCCACATAGAAGAAACCCTATGGACTCCAACTGGAGTCAAGGAAACTGGATATGAGAACTGTCAAGGTAAGAAATATTCTTGACATACAAGCTCAAAATCCTCACCCCTAGGGGGTTTTCTAGTAAATTGTTGAGAATGAAGAAGGAAAATAAAAGGGTTCCCTAATTCAAGCCTGATCAATATATAACTGTAATAAAGTAAAGGGCACTTTATAAAGGTAACATATTTAACATATTTACAAACTATTTATGTAATATATATAATAAATATATTTGTAGATATCAGTTTATGCCAAAGGATGGGGAGTTCAAAAGTCAGGAAGAAGTGCCTTCAGAACACCAATTAGAAAAAGACATGGAAGACCTGGCAATGGAAGTGGCAGGCCTCCAGGGGGGAATAATAAGTCAAAAAAATAGAAAAAAATTTAAAAAATCTTCCACCTATTACCCACCAATGGGAGTCAATCACAATGTGGCGACCTTTCTAGACCTAGTAACGACAGAAGTAGAGCAATTACCCAAAAAATTAAAACATCAATCTAATCTGGACATCAAACTGCAGGAGGCGCTCCGTAGCCTAGAAACAAATACACAGATCATAGTGAAGCCGGCGGACAAGGGAGGGAACATTGTCATAATGTCGGTAGAACAATATGAGGAAATGTGCCACCGCATTCTCAACAACAAAGATTGGTACGAAAGGGCCTCCATGTCCAGACTCGCCAGGGATGCACAGGAATATCATGACATCATCCACGAGGCCCGCGACCGGGGGGTGATAGATGCTTCCACAGCTGGCTTCTTGGAGTCCCCATGCCCGAAAATTCCAACTTTCTATGCACTCCCAAAAGTGCATAAGTCCAGGACGTCACCTCCCGGACGACCTATAGTGTCGGGCATGGGGGCTCTGACTGAAAATGCCAGCTGCTACGTGGATCAGCATCTGCAGCCCCTGGTGGCGGGCCTACCATCCTTCGTCAAGGACACGGGCCATATAGTCCGTGTCCTCGATGACTTGTGGGTGAGTCCAGGTGCATTCCTTGTGACTCTGGACGTGGAGGCCCTGTACTCCAGCATCCCACACAAGGAGGGACTCAAGGCAGTTAAGGCCTTCCTCAGTGAATTGGATATAGAAGAACACGATCACAACATGTTCCTGCTTCGGCTCCTCAACTTTATCCTCACCCACAACCTCTTTCTCTTTAAAAACATCCTCTACCACCAGATACAGGGAACGGCGATGGGGACGACTTGTGCCCCATCGTTCGCTAACTTGTATCTGGGATGGTGGGAGAGGGGGTTGTGGGCTGAGGACCAGATGGCCAAGTACCTGTGTCACGTTTCGGCGTGGCACAGGTACATAGATGACATCTTGGTCATCTGGGAGGGGCCGAAGCAGGAGCTGGAGGAATTTATTATCCTCCTCAATCAAAACAACCTGAATCTCAAGCTAACATGGGAGTACAGTCTGAGCAAAGTAACATTTCTAGATATTTCCATAATAAAAGACGACCAAGGCCATATCACAACAACATTATACCGCAAAGATACAGCGGCCAACACAATGTTGAGAGCTACTAGCTCTCATCCCAAGCATTTGCTGAAAAGTATCCCATATGGGGAGTATATCAGAGCGCGGAGGAATTGTAGTACGTTGGAAGCGTACCAAGAAGAGGCAAATTTGATTAGACAAAGGCTACTGCAACGGGGCTACAAACAATCAGTGTTGAAACAGGCCTATTATAAAGCAAAGAAATATGATAGACAAACCTTGTTATATAAACCGAGAAAAGAAAATACTCAACAAGGCCCAGCACTAATATTAACATATAGTGAGTCCCATAAAAACATACGCCAAATAGTCAAAAAATATTGGCCTATCCTCTTAAATGACGATAATTTGAAAAGCTTCCTTCCCAAGGAACCACAATTAATTTTCAGGCGGTCCCCGAATATACGGGACAAACTTGTACATAGTCACCATAATATTAATAGAAGGGAAAAATGTTGCAAACAACAAGGCACATACCGCTGTGGCGGGTGCAACATGTGCCGCTATGTACAACCAGGAGATACATTTACAACAAATGAAAAAGATAGTTATAAAATAAAGCATTTTATCAATTGCTCATCAACTAACATTATATATATGCTAACATGTGACTGCGGATCCTTTTACATTGGTAAAACGAACCGTCAATTCAGACGCCGCATATACGAACACGTATACAGCATAAAAGTAGGTAACCAAAAAACACCGGTTGGCCGTCACTTTATGAAGCATCATAATCAAAACCCCAACTCAATAAAATTTCAAGGCATAGATAGGATACATGACCCCCAGAGAGGGGGAAACATAGAGAAATTGACATTACAACTTGAGACGCGATGGATCTATAGACTGGGGGCATCCCGGCCTCCAGGCCTAAATGACATGTTCAGCTTCAAATCATTTTTATAACACAAGAGCCGTGAATGGGTGACCGTGGAAATGTATATAATTGTAAATAAGGAGAAAAGGGTGGGGGGGTTAGGTGTGGGGGGGTGCTGTACTCGAGAAAGTGCGAAGTGCACTATCAATTGTGAAACATAGAATATAAAATTCTTGAATATAATGACAAGTGTAAACCCTAGAGATTCAGGACCAGGAACCCTGGAATAAGAGAGGGAGATCCAGGAGCAGTGTTAATCCCGTGTATTTGTGCAATCTAAGCGCTAGTGGCAGGTGTCAAAATGTAGGAGATATCCCTTTAAGTAAATAGACCATACAAAATAGAACATAAAGTGTCGACCAATAAACAATAAACATAATTTGTGAAGTCACGAACTATTTTAGATAAAATGAGTGGCAAGAGTATAGCTACAATGTGAGGAACTTGTATGACATTGAGTCACAATCATACAATAGGTAATGGTAAAGTAAATGCAGGGATCTGGGCTCCGACAAAATGGGCCCCGGACCGCAACATTGACACCGCACAGTGCGCTCGGAAAGGCTCCAACAAAATGGAGTCTCCGAGCGCAATAGAGGGCGGCCGGTGACGTCACATCCGGCACAGTTTCCGGATGGACGCTGCTTGCGCTCCAGGGCCTGGAGCGCATACCGACGCCTCCGGCGGACGCGGGCGGGGGGCGCGCTCCCGGCCCTGAAGCGCATATAAGATGCCGCCCGGGTGGCGCCGCCTTACACCCCTAGACGAACGAGCAGGTTACACGTGGTGAGGACGGCACAGGACGGGCAGCCACCACAATAGCGCAGCGCAACTCCGGGAATTTAAAGGTACAGCACCATATAAATTGCACAATAACTGAAGCTCTAAGATAACTAAGGTAATGAGATGTGGGAATTATATGGAGCTTTTATTTACTCCTAGAAAGTGGCCAGTGACGGGTGAAGGGGACACCATAAGCCAGAGTAAATCCGGGCGACACAATGGAGACACAACCTGGGGCATAAAGTAAGAAAAATCTGCCAGGCTATAATATGAGTAAATTATCTGTAAGTCTGAAAAACATTCTTTGTAAAGTACCGTATCACTGAAGGACCCTATCTATTTCCAGGGTGACCTCGGACTGGATCTCTAGGGGAACCTGTTAAAACTGTAACACAAATGTTATGATCGAATGTGATTTGATGAGATTCCCGTTGAAGGTATATATAATAAGAAAAAAACGTTCATGTCACATTGGATATCTATTGCTAACATAGTCCTAATATATCTTCCATCAAATCAGGGGCACTGAGGAAGCCAAACGTCAAAGGCGAAACATGTTTGCCCAGGGAGGGAAATCTGATCATCAGATGGAAGACAGTGAACATATGGGAATGTAAAATAATTGACATAACGTGCAGAATGTATATACAAGTTTGAAGAATTATAATGAATTCAAATATGACTGCACATGTATGTTAGCATTTACGATGTGTTTTTAACGCGAGCGGCATTTTTTATTCGTGAATAAGTATATAACAATAAAATGTATATGAACTTTAAACAGTGAGGTCTTGGTCATAGGCTGTTCAGAATCACACTGGGGGAGGCCTAAACCCCGGAACCAGCAAGAATATATATAGGCTTGACCTTGTACCCGCTAGACAAAATAATTACATGTTTTCAAGGGTCGCACAAAAAACCTATAAGTAGAGATTTTATTTATGTAAGTACAAATTTGGCATCCATATTTCCAATTCCCATACAACCTTATGGCTGTTTTCATACCTTGACACGTGATTCCAGGGCGCTCTTGCTGTCACATTCTGTAGAATGGAATATCTAGCTCAGCGCACTTAAGACGCTAATTTTCAGTAAGATTTAATTCTGTTCAAAATATATATCATGTTTAAAATATCTAGATTGCTGGGTCATTTGCTAAAGCATAATAATTGCCTTCATCCAGGGACAGCAGGCTCCTGAATTTTGTGGGTCCTCGGGAGACAGAACATCCGTGGGTCTTTGCAGTGATGTCATTATACACAGAGAGCAGTAACCAGTTCAAGCATTGGAGCAGATGAAAAGCCAGGACCGGGTAGATATTTTGTTCTAATTGGCTAATATAGTTTCTGCAAAGGTAATATAGAGAGTGATAAAAAAAGAAGGGGAGAGAAAAAAGAAAGGATAAGGGAAGTGAAGAGAGTGAAAAAAGGCAAAGAATGATAGCATAGATGTAGCCATAGAGGAGGGCAGATGACGCCATCCAAAATGAAGAGGGGGCTTGTCATGTGACCACTAAGTGGAGTGGGCCCTTCAAAAGTGCCGGGGCCCTGGTACCAGCCAGGCTAAGCTTGGTGCTGTTGCTTGGCCCTCCTGTCAATGGAAAATTGAACATTGCACCTTGTAACTTTAATATTTTAAAACTTTGCAACCTCAAAACACAGTCAGGGTTGCAAGATTTAGGAATAAGATGTTTTTGTACTTTATTCAGTAATGTATTCGTGTTTAATGTGCCAATGTGGAGAGCTTATTAAACTTAGAATTTTACCCCCTTGCTAGCAATTTGTAGCAATCTCCTGAATTCCCAGTTGGTGGTGAGGCAACAGTAGCCCAGCTGGACCCAGTCTCTTCAGCTGAATATTGTAGATTTGTGTCCTGTGGTGTTACTGTGTATAGAAGTTAGTCAAACTATATTTTTCTGCCAATCATATATGTTGGCTTTATTTTTACTGTTTATTTTTCAAATGTTTACTGTTACTGTCAATGTTATCACGTTATTATATTTTCTATGTTCCCCTAAATTCACAGTGTCCCAATTCTCACCTATTTCATGCCATCGTCTGTGATTTTTGTCTATCTGTTCCTTTTAAGTGTGATTACATTTTTAAGTTTGAATATGTAATGAAGATTTAATGCTAACATATTTTACTTCTCAATGCTGCATTGGCATCACCATCTTAACATGTGAGATGTTTACTTGCCTTCTTATTGCCATAGTTTTCTGCCAACCTTTGCCTGCAAGTGCTGTAGTACCAGTGCTAGCCATATTTTGAGATTCATCCTTGTTCATTCCTTTCTGGGGAAAGGAAACCAGGACTTTTGGCAGGGGCATCTTGGATCTGCATTTATTGGTGATTTCATTTCATGTTGTTTTCTTTTTCTGCGCACATTCAAGAATTTCTCTTTCTGGATTTCTGCATTGGCGTTAGCACTTTATATAGGCACCTTAGACAAGCACTAGCACTTTTTTTTTATATATTCTTGGATGAATTGTATTAATTGTGTAATATTGGTATTGTTTGGTGGTCTAACCTTTGTATATTTTACACTTATTCTGATGTCCCTGCAAAAAGATGCTTTTAGATCGTTGTAAGCTGTTTTAATACTAATAAATTCATGAATACTATGTAGATGATTAGCGTGTGATCTTTTTGGGTTGGTGGTGCTGATTGGGATTGCCGTCTGTGGTTGTTGGGGCCACATTTTTTGGATTCTTAAACTGTTTGGTTAACTGGGCATCCCATCCTGGCACACCTTTCCCATTTTTATTGAATACATATATTTTTCTCTTGGTGGTACAAGGTCATTTTTTCTTTTCTTTTGATAATATTTTAAAACAGAGTAGCATTCAAGAACAGTGTGTTTTCCAAACTTTAGTAAATACTAGATATTAGCAAACCAGTTCTTTGAAATTCCTGGGGAACAAATAGTTTCTGCATAAATCCAAAATTTAGTGCTGACCGAAATTTTTCCCTGAATTCCTTAAACAAAAAAAATAAAAACTTAGCTGCTCCCTCACTGTCTTCTGGTCAATCCACACTGTCCTGTGCCACTCTTCACAGATATCCCAAGCCCTGGCAGTGGGCTCCCGTCAAATCATTCTTTGTCTCAGGGAGGAGCTTTTTTATAGCCGATGAGCAATGTGTCTGGCGTCACTGTGAGTGACAAGGGGGATGTGTAGGGTTTTTACAGCCTCCTCCCTCACCTATAAATAGCCCCTCCTTGCAGTGTGGAGGGAGGTGAGCCCAGTGCAGGCTTAGGATCTATGTCCTATACCAACTGTCTTGAGTGAAGAGCGGAGCAAAACAGAGCATAAGACGGGACAGATGAGGATATCCCCCACGATAGATAGCGAGAGGGGACCCCAAAGATGTTTTTTTAATTTTATAAATTTTTTTAAATGGTGTTGAGGTCCCTTCTGCATGAATAAAAACATTTTTTTTTTTTTAAAAAACGGCTTTGGGCCTGTCCAGAAAAAAACAGCCCGGCCATCGCTAAGGGGTCCTTGAGACTCCTATACACGTTCAAAGGAAAGTAGGGACTGCCAAGTCACCTGCCAGCAAGTGTGTTGGTGAAACCCACTCCCTCTTACCTGCACCCCCCCTTGGCCATTGGCCATCCAGTTGCAGATTGCCACTGCTTTCAATAGGCACTGGCTGACATATCTTCATTACAGTCACAAGATTTCACTGCTGTGCACCAAAAGAACAAAGTTTATAGTGTGTCTAGAATTATTTTTACTTGTGCTAAACAATTGTGCTGTAAAAAGTTGTGCTGTAACACATTGTTACAAGAAACGGATGTGAAAAAAGATTTTAAGAAAATAAAATAAATTAATAGCATGACATTTGGCGACATCTAAAAGTCTTGTGTTTACATTCGTTGACAAGTTGACAAAGCAAGTTGTATACAAACAAATTTGTTTATCATTATTTATAAGCAAAAAACAATTTAATACAGTACTGTCAATTGTGGTCTATGGGATTTTTACCTACAGAACCACTATAAACTGGCGCACAACAGTGCCAGTCATCGCATACATAAAGGCGCAAGTGATAAATTAGACACAGGCTGAGGGACGTGTCAGTTTGGTTTCATACATTTTTTTTTTCAAAATGTTAGCTATTCATTATATTTATTAGTTATTCATTCTAAACATTAATGAGAGGAAAACCTAACCTAATAATAATAATACTCTAAGAATATATTGATTGACTAAAGGAACCTCTGGCTTTTTTTAATTCCCATAATATTTGATGGCCTTGTCATACAGTTTAAGGTCATTTGTTTGCTTTCCAGGAAAACAGGACCCAGAACTTAAAATTTCCCTAAAATTTAAAACTAGGAAAGTTTTCCTAAAACTTGGCTAAAATGCCTCTGAACAGGCATATTCCAGCAACACCACTGTTGACAATTCTACTTTGATCACTGAAGAAAAGAAAAGAGGCTAAATCATAGCTGAAAAAAGAAGATTTAGCTCTACCCTCCACCATCTATTTCCTTTTCATCATTTATGTGCACACACTATCAAGATTTGGGGTTTTGCACAGCCGAGACAGTCTTCTTTAGTGTATATGCCTTTTCCTAAATACCTGTGTAAAAAGATAGTATCTGCAAATTGAGGCCATAACTAATTGTCATTCTAAAGCACAGTTTAATTTCAAGAGTACTTGCCGCACATGCAAAATTCTTCCACTATCAAAATATATTCCCTAGTAATTGTGGAACACATTTTAAACTGCTCTCTTTCAGAACCCTCCTTTAAGTATTCTCCATCTATTAAACAGATGGCAGCTGAGATTGTAAACATATTTGCTTCATATTGAATAGGTTGTTTCTGGCATAACACTAATTAACAAATGAAATGACTAACTTTCTGAATCGCATTAAGGATAAAGCAGGCTATGTTTTTCCTGCAGTAGTTATTTACTTTGACAAAAGAGTGCAAACATAGGACTATTTAGTATATTTCTTTTTAGCAGAAGCTGCTCACGTAGTACTTTTATGTAAAAATAAAACAAGTGTTTACTGTTTTGAACTTCAATGACCCTTAAAAATTAACACACAAACTTACTGAAAAAAATACTTCTGTGTCACATAACACGTCAACAGCTTCACAATGTTTTCAGGCTGTTTGGCAAAGTTCGGTACCAACGGTTACAGTGTTGGGGGAATAGTTCAGGCATTGAAAGAACAACATTTCACCATAAACTGGCCAAAATCAGGTGATTCCTGCAAGATGGGGGAGTGAAATGATATATCAGAAGAGTTGTCCAAGACCAAGGACCACGTGTGGAGAGTTACTAGAATTAACAGATACAATGGTTTAAAACATGCAGGGCGCCATTGTTGAAGAAAAATTATGTTGAAGTGCACTTAAAATTTGCTCAGCAACATTTAGACAAGCCAGTGAAATACTGTGAAAATATAGTTTGGTCAGATGAGACCGCATTGAACTATTTGGATGTCATAATACAGGAAGGGTTTTTTTCACTTTAGGCTTCCCACTAGATCTGGTGTTTCCAACCTATTTTTTAGTACCACTATCCATTTTTCTGATGCCATCAAGTACAACCTGAGCGTTGACAGCCGCTCTAAAGCCATAATTAAGACACACAAAACAGGCTGAATCAAGTGACTGAATCACATATAAAAATGGGACAATATTGATTTATGGTGCAAATCAAGTTTGAGTTAAATATAGATGGCAGCAGATCAGGTTGGGGTACAAGTTAGTCTGAGAGGATTTTGAGTACCACCAATGATACTAGTACTCCCTTTTGGGAACCCCTAAACTAGATGGTGGCATGGGTAAAAAAATGCACCTTATTCCTCCTGCTGTGAAATTAATTTTAGCTTTATCTAATACATATAAGCTGAAGAGTTTCCTTTTGACTGTTTTAATGTTCAAAATTATAAATAACCCATTACAACAGTATGTACAGGTATATAGAGACAGTATTCGTAATAAGCTGTTATCACTGATATGTGGGTTCTGTGTCCCACAGTTGTAGCAGGTCCAAAGTAGGTTTGTAGCAAGTGATGTCCACAGTTGTAGCAAATCTTTTGCACTATAAACACAGACCTGTTTCACCTTCTGGCTTCCTCAGTGTGGAAATTGATTATCCTAATTGTTGATGGCAGTGTAGACTGTACATAAAATTAGATTTACAGAAGTATACATTAATAAAAGTATAGATACACAGTGGGTTACTTACAATCATGTTTTTCCCTCTGTAGCTGCCTCTGGTTATCCCCAGGGTGTCTCCTGAATAGGCTAGTTGCTAAGAGGTATATTTTGCAGTGGTCTGCTGTGTATAGATTTTAGTTGGGTCAACAGGAGGTATTTGTGCAATTATGCATTTATTCAGTTAGACACATTCTAAATGGTATGGGTTATACCTATGAACTATTCCTGAGTAGTCTCTATGAGGGGGTCCTGTTTAGTTGTCCAGTAGTTCCTTTGTGTGTGTTAGAAAAGATGATGTTAACTGTCAGTTAGCTCTAGAGGTCTGCAGTTAATTGCAGGTTAAAGTAGTAAAGTAGAAAGTAGAAAGTAGTAGAAGTAAAAAGGGAAGGTAAACTTTCGAAAATGGTGGCAGGTTCCCTAGTCCGGCACCCCTATGTGTGAACCCTAAGTTGATTTCAGGGGTGGGGGCGCCAATCCTGTAAGTTGGCCAGTCTCTGTGGGTGCTGCAGTGTCTGCAGGATGCTTTTGTTTCTTGTTTCTCTTTCCCTCCTCCCACCTGTGCTCTGGTTGGAGCATGAGAGTGGTGGCATGGCAGTGCTTGGAGCTGCACTGTGCTTGCGCTGGCTGCTCCACTTGGTCAGTGGTTTGGGTGCTGCTATTTTGTTGGCTAAATTAGATAAGTAGATTTTTTTACATGTATTCAAGGCCCGTGGGGCAGAGGCTTCAGGAATCTAGGAATAGAAATAACAAAGAATCCTTAATCAACATTAATTTGCAGTATGACAATACGTTTATATACATTAATATTTCAAATTAAAATTATATCTAGAAAATATGTATGTTGGTAAAATTCATGTATAGCTTAGATTATTATTTATTGTTTTATATATTCTTTAACATTTTAGGGCTGATTTAACACCATTTGAATATATATTCTTATGATTCGAATAATAGCAAGGAGACTGAAACCCAAGTTTGGGTGATTCACTTTCCCCCCATGCCCCCGGGGCCTGAGTAGCTTGGGCGATGTGGGCAACTTAGTGGTTGCTCGGTTTAAAAAAAAAAACAGGTTTTAGCACCGCTGAAGCTACTTGCGGCAGATTTGAGATTGTCGTTTGGCTGGTCTCAAGTCTGCTGGGTTGACGAAGTGTAGTCAGCTACCCGCATCCCTGACTCAACTTGGGTGCCTGTGCACCCCCGCCCTGCACTCAGAGAGGAAGGGGGCAGGAGCGTGCACAGCTACACAGTGTCACGGTGAACTTACCTGGGTTCCTGTCCCGTGGTGTCTCCGGGGGCCTGGCTGGGACTCTTACCACCCGGCGACCATGCCGAGCACCGGCTCCTCCTCCGCTCGCCCCCGAATCCCCAGCTTCTTTGTCTCTCATATGCCCTCCGGCTGCCGCGCAGCCTGAATTAACCCTTTCAGTGCCAAGCACGTAGATTCTACGTGCAAAATAATAAAAATGACCTCAGTGCTCAATCGCTCCCGCCGGGTCCCCTCTTCACCAGGGGGGCGTCCGATCACCCCCCCCCCCGGCTCTCCAGCTTCAGGAGAGGGCATGAAAGGCCCTCTCCCTGTCCTCTTCCGACGGGCACCGCTATCTTGCCGCAAAGCCCCCCAGGGGAAGGCAGGTGATGATCTGATCACCTGTCTCCCCCCACCACTGGCCAGCGATGACACCACATGTAATCAGAGCTGCGAGGGACACAGGAGCTGATGATCGGAGGTGAGTGAAGTAAAAAAAAGTTTTTATTTTTTAATAAAGTCATTTTTTATTCTGTGTGTGTGTGTGTTTTTTACTGTTAACCCTTTGTGAACTGGTAAGGGATCCATGAGATCCCTATACCAGTTCACAGGGTTGGGGGCTGGCAGGTCACCTGCCTCCCCAAAGGCCAGGGGGGGGGGCAGAAGGGCCCAGGCCTCACAAAGGCTATGTGGGCTTGTAGCCTGCAGGGCCAGGGGCCGCCAAAGCTGGCCCCTGTGCCCTGTACTACAAGCCCTATAGCTGGCCCTGAGCCGGTTATGCTGGGGAGGGGGGACCCTATGTCATTTTTTTTAAATGAACCCTATGTTAACTGTCACCCAGCAGGTAAAACAGGCTTCCAGCAGCAGCAGGAGCGCTGAAGCCAAAGTGATCAGCGTGGGACCCAGTGCCCAGGGATAGATGGGAGGTAAGTATTAAAAAAAAACTTTTTTTTATTCTGTGTGTTTTGTTTACATTTAACCCTTTGTGAACTGGTAAGGGATCTATGTGACCCCTTTACAAGTTTACAAGGCTCTGGGTCTGGCAAGTCACCTGCGGCTAGTGGGTGACTTGCCATAGATCCCCGGCCCCCCTATTACCTGCCTGCCCAAATCCCAGGGGGGGCAGAAGAGCCCGTGGCCATAGGCTATGCCGGCTTGTAGCCTGCAGGGCCAGGGGCCACCAAAGCTGGCCCCTACGCCTTGTTCTACAAGCCCCATAGCTGGTCCCAGGGCTGGTTATGCTGGGTAGGGGGGACCTCACGCCATTTTTTTTGGGGGGGGGGGGTTTAGGGGAAGGGGGACCCCACAACATTTTTTTAAATGTAGCCCTTTATAGTGTGGATAGTAGTTGGATTTTATTTGTAAATGTTGTAAAGTGCTCTTTTCAGTTTGGGGGATCTCCTGGACAGGAACAGGGGGGCTACCGATACATATGTGGTACCGTTGTAATCAGGAAAAATGGGGCCTTCAATTGCAATATCGTTTTCTTTAGTAAAATAAATTGTTTATTTAAAATAAATGAGACAAATTAAAAGAAATAATTTTTTTGTTTTTGTTTTTTTAATAAAAAATATATTTATTGAAAAATTACAAACAACACATTTCATGTTAAAGCCAAAACTCTGCCTCAAAAAAATATATACAATTTTCCTGGAAATTCCAGCAAAAATCATGGTTAAACATAGCAATGATCTGTCAACAGAGGGTGACAAAATTTCAAGTAGGCTGCCAATTAAAAGGGTTGAAAGTAGCTATGCATGTTGGGTATTGTTCTGTTCAGGGGACCATGCACTTTCAGACTTAGCTTGTTTTTTCTTGTTTGCATATTGATATTTTAGGGAAAGGTGTTTTTTATTCTGCTTTTTTATACATTTTTTTAGGGAAACCCTGTGCAACCATAGAATTCTTTGTGCCCACTACAACAAGCTGGGTACGCTTAGAAAGCTTAACATGTGTACTTTCAGGGAATATATGGTTTATGGGGGATATTCCAAATGTAAAGGGTTGTTTTGGTTGAAAAAGTGCAAGGTGTGCACTTTGTCAGCAGAGCTGAAATTTTCAATTAAAATTATTCTTACGCACATGCTTTACTTTGGGGTGTTTGCCAACTCTTCCTTCTCTTGACAGTACCTATGCATGTTGGGTATTGTTCTGTTCGGGGGATGTTGCTTTTTCAGATTTAACTTGTTTTTTCTTGCTTGCATATTGTTTTTTAAAAAAATATGGCTGTTTTTTTCTCTTTTTTTTAGGGAAACCCTGTGCAACCAAATAATTAATTGAGGGATTACTTCCAGAAAACTGGACCTATGTCAACAAGTCTTGTACGCCTAGAAAGCTTGAGGTGTGTACTTCTAGAGACTATATAGTTTGTTGGGGGTATTTCAAATGTAAAGGGTTGTTTTCTGGAAAAACTGCAAGGTGTGCATAGCGCATATCACAGTTGTATTTTGTCTGAAAATGTATTAAGTGCTGTTTCAGTTTGTGGGAGTGTCTTGGGCAGGAAAGGGTGTCTACTAATACATATGTTGTACCGTTGTAACCCGGAGAAATGGGGCTTTAACACGCAATAAGATTTTTTTGAGAAACTTACATTTTGTATTACAAAAAAACACTACAAATTGTAAAAAATATTTTCTTTTTATTTTTTTGCTCATATTTTACACAAAAATATTGAGAATACACTTCATGTTAAAGCCCAGACTCTGCTGAAAAAAAAATATATAATTTCCCTGTGAAATCCCTGGAAACTCCTTCAAAAATCACAGTTGAACATGTGGAGTGCAAAATAGTGCAAAATGGTCTGGCAACAAGGGTGACAAAATCTCCAGATAGGCTGGCAGCGAAAGGGTTAAAGGGACCAATCCCTTCAAACTGTGTTTTGGGCGAAACTCCCTTCAAAGTACAAATTGGGCAATCAGCCCAGAGTTTGAATAATACACTAATCACTGACACACTCCCTT
This sequence comes from Gastrophryne carolinensis, assembly GCA_027917425.1. Classification (NCBI taxonomy): domain Eukaryota; kingdom Metazoa; phylum Chordata; class Amphibia; order Anura; family Microhylidae; genus Gastrophryne; species Gastrophryne carolinensis. Next base: position 290,933,123 of record CM051239.1, on the reverse strand, counting down.
TGTCCAATCCTGTCGGGTTCAGTCCTATAAAGGGATTACCTCTTCAGTATATCAGTGCCCGTGTTTAGCTGGGTGTGTTATCCTGAGAATTTCCATGTTGATTCCCATTGTCGACCTTGCTTGTTTGACTATCCAAACCGCCGCCTGTACCCACCGTAGCCTATATTATGACCATGAACCTGTCTACTGCCTTATATATTCTTCTTATATTCTTCTTATATTCTTTGATAAAAATCTGTTGCTATCAACCAGGATGATGAAGATGACATTTCAGCAAGACAATGATCCCAAACACAGAGCCATGGAAACATTCAATTGGTATGAGAGAAAGGAAATAAAACAGCTAGAAAGGCCCAGCCAATTTCCTGACCTACCCTTTGAACTAGTATAGGGGTCTCAAGGAGAGAAGAACACAGGTCCCCTGGGAGCCTGCCATTTTTGGAAGGGGTAAGACTTTTATACTTTTATACAGAGAGGCAGGGCCTCAGGATTCAACCCCACGTGGCTTACACATCACAGGAGGGTATTGGGATGTAGGAAGGTTTCCGGGGGAAACCCACCTCCTCCCCAATCCCCTCCTGTTATGTATGCAGTCACATGTGGGAGATCCCAGAGAGGCATAGCCTCTCTGCATAAAAATGCCACTCCGCTGCCCCCACACAATTCCTACCTAGGCACACCTTGATAAAAGAGGGAGGTGCCTTTGTCCCCAATCTACATCTACAGAAGACAGTGGAGGGGCACCAAAGAGACCAAAGATGGTGAGGAAATATGGCATGGGACAATAATGACACACACAGGACAAACAGCAAACCGCAGTGGTGGATGAAAGTAGTGAAGTAGTGAAATGTTAAATAAAATAATTTTATGTGGTGTGTTTTACTTGGGATGAACTGGGACCCCTATACCAATTTAAAGGATAGTGGGCTGCCATGTCACCTGCTGGTATTGGCGGGTGACATGGCAATACCACGCCCGGGGATGCCGTGGGTGCGGAAGAGCCCTGTGTCCATCAGTATGGGAATGGCACCCCTTTATTTGGTGTGTCAATTCACTTCTGCTATGAACAGTAAATTGACATTGACATTGAAGTGGGGGCGCTTAGGTGGGAGATTATTTAATTTTTTGCCACTTTATTGTAAATTCTCCCATGACTTAATGTAAAGCTATACAATTAAAGTCCATACCAAGTCCACTATTGAACTATGGTGTGTCCCACATAGATTAAGTCAGACAAAAATTACAACTTCAAATAATGGGAAGGAATAAAAGTGATATGGGGAAATACACTTACAATTAGTGATAAGCAAACCTGTAGAAATTTGGGTTCGCCAAGTTCGGCCATACTTGGAACAAAAATTTGGGTTTGGGTACTTGAGTCAAACCCTAACTTGAGGACCCCAAAATGCCTGTAAATGGGGGTAGTATTAATAGAGGGCTGCAAAATAGGAATAATAAAAAGGCAACAGCTGTTAAAGTGGACCAATCCTGGGTTTTGGTCCTTTCCCCCAGGGCACCCCGATTGAGGGTGCCCCGCTGTGTTAAACCCCCCAGATCGCTGAGCGAAACTCTCCTCTTCCTGGTCCATAGAGCATGCACCGCCGCTTGTGCAATCAGCGCACTCCAAGCCGCTGACGCCATCTCGTCTAAGCCTTTGTTTAAGGCCAGCGGCTCCAGCACGCTGGCGGCCGCATCATTCACACAGGCATGCTCCCTGCTGGAGGGATAGCGGGGATGTAGCAGTGGCTCGCGCATGCACCGTTGGACCGGGGGTGTTTCACACAGTGGGGCATCCAAATTATGAATGCCCCGGGGGGAGGAAATTGATCGACCCAGGAATCTTATAGATTCCTGGGCCGATCGCACTGGTTTTGGTCCATTTTAATGGGTTAGGAAGTGTAATATATTATAGCAACATTTTTATTATACATGATTACAGACATTCCTCCAAAATCCTGACCAAAACAGGGTGTAGTAAACAGATCATGCTCCGTGAATACAACAGACTATGGGGGTTAGTAGTGCCATGTAGCGGCACGTAGCGTCGGGTGAACGCTGGGTGCTGTATGTGAAAACCACATTTAAGAAAGTCAATCTGGTGTGCGCCTGTAAAAGCGTCATGTAGCGTCACATCACTAGCGGTGGCTCAGTGTATAGCATGTAGTACCTTTCGCTCAGTAGCGCTCTGCCATACATTTAAATGGTGTTTCATTTTGATATGTATAAATAGTGTGTTGGCTAAGTAAACTGTAACATATTTGGCTCAAATCATTGTGTGGCCTCTCCTGCCTGGCAAACAAACACTTTTATTGTTTTATTTTTTTATGCAGAATTGCAGTGTCTTTGTCACAGTGTTAAAACAATGTCATTTCATAAGTTTTCGCTCTGGTGCTGGTGCATATGTGTTGAGAAACAGACTTTTATCACATAGCTTCTGGCACTCAACGCTAGAGCACCCAGTTTTAGAACACCGGCGCTGGTTGTGTGTAGTTTTTTCTAGAAAATGAATTCAGCACTGAGTGCTGGACGCACATAACTGGCGCTACCTATCTTTCACTGCAGCGTTGTCCTATTGTTAGATGTAACGTAGTCTTGGGCGCAATTGGCTCTGCAGTGAATCAGAGAGAACGCTTCTACAGCGCCCTCCAGACATCACATTCATCAATGCTGGACAGGATAGTACAGCGCCAATTGTCCGTCCGCTAAGCTAGGTCACGGCGCCCAACACCTGCTTGCAATGTCTACTAGCGGTCGCTCTAAATTCCGCTACACAGATGCTCACATGGTAATACGTGGCGCTAGTCAGCCTCTAAGGGTTTTATTTATGGTGTGCGGCATTTAGCATATTTCTTGTGGATCATTCTAGATCTAGATCATTTAAGAGGCCTGAGCTTATCAAACGGTTGAGCACCCCTGAGCTACATCAACCAAATGCACCCATTTTCTGTCAGCAAGTTCTGGAAAGGAAAAAACGGTAGTCCAAGCCCTGAATACCCCTGAATGGAGCCCAATGTATGGAAATTAAGACATCCAATATAAGTGCTGCCCACACCCAAAATGTTGAATACACAGCCCCATTTTTACTGACTTGCTACATGCAAATGAGTTGAAAAATCTACTAACCTTTATTTACAATATATTCAAGAATTCATAAAGTAGACAGAAACTCATAGAAACGAGTTGGCCCGACTTTTTAAGCGATTTCTCTAGAAATTTCCACAGTAGGAAACCCCTACCTTGATCCTCAATCCAATGGCAGCAGCTAAGCGGTGGCCAAGTTTGGCTGCACTCTGCAGCACCCCACAGCATCCCTGCTCCCTCCTGCCTGCACAGTCCAAATCTGAAGATCTGAAGGGATGCCCCCAGAGGCCTGTGCATGTACTGTGGGATTAGTGATAGAAGTGAGTATATGGAGAAACCTGGGGGTTTCACACTTTGGAGCATCCCAATTCAGAATGCCCTTAAGGATAGTATTTATTGGTCCACTTAACCATTAGTTGCACTCTATAAATCATAATATATTATTTACAAGTTTTACCAGACTAGAATGTACAACAATGTAAGAAAACCAAAGCTACAGCTTAGCACGTTTACCTACAAAAGAAGAATCAAATGGGCATATATAGCAAAGTAACATGGTATCAGAAACATATATATGGCAGTGACACTGCAGCAATGATATGAAGACTCAGTAATGGAATGAGTCTCACACAGAATTTTATGTTCAAATACTGCAGTATGGCAATAGTGAAATGGATGTTTCCATCTTTAAACCAGAATAACAGCCTTGCACAGTTGTTCTGGTTTAAAGATGGAAACATCCATTTCACCATTGAAATGGTGAAATGGATGTTCCTCTTTGTAGCACTTCCTCTTTCCCAATGGTAATATAGGGGGTTCTTTAAAAAAAGATAGCACAGGGTAGTGGTTCATAGAGGCAGGCAGTGTCTGGTGAACGCTGGGAGCTGTACGGGAAACCACATTTAAGAAAGCGAATCTGGTGAGCGCCTCTAACAGCGTCAGGTAACGTCAAATGTATTAATACAGGCGGCTCAGCATATAGCGCCGGCGCTAAAGGTTCAAGAGCGCCACATATTACCTTTCGCTCAGTGTCGTGCTCCCATACATTTCAATGGCCTTTCATTTGTTTATGTTTAAATAGCGTGTTTGGCAATTAAATTTTTTTTTGCTCAAATCATTGTGTGACCTCTCCTGGCTGCTAACAAACAGTTTTATACATTTTTTGGACTTTTTTTTGCAGAATTGTATTTACAGGTCTGGCACTAAAGTGTTATCGTCACAGTGTTAAAACAATGTCATTTCATGTGTTTTCGCTTTGTTACTGCTTTATATGTGTTCAAGCGGCCAGCTTTAGAGTGCTGACCATGTGTATGTGTAGTTTTTTGTATGGTGTTGAGCGCCGAGTGCTCAACCCACTGAGCTGGTGCTACCTCTCGCTCGAAGCAGCGTTGTGCTGTTGTTAGAGCGTTCAACACACATCATATTCATCAATGCCGGCCAGGTTACTACAGCGACTGCAACGCTAGGTTACAGTGCCCAATACTCGCTTACAGCGCCTACTAGCGGTCGCTCTAAGAGCTACTATACAGACGCTCATCTGGCAATACTTGGCGCTAGTAGTGAATCAGCCTCATAGTTTATTGCATTATAAGGAGATCTCGTTGCCTGAAGCTTTTACCCTTTGGAAGGGACACTGTGAGGCCACAAAACATTGACTCATTGAACAACATCACTATTGTCAGTGGACATTGCCTTTATTACAAATTGGAGAGACAATTAAGGCCCTAAATTATCAAGCACTTCTGCCAGACAGTGCCACATCGGTGCAAATTAGAGTAGTAAAAAATATAATAAAATATTTTTTTTCACACTTGCGCATGTTCCTGCAATACAAGAAGCACATTTACTGAAACATTAGCAGTACAGAAATGTGCTGCAAAATGTACAAATCATATTTTTCACTAATCTAATTTGCACTGGCAGAAGTGCTTGATAAATCAGGCCCTAAATATATGAAGACCACCCACATATCTTTTTAGACTACCTCTGCTGTGCATTTACAACACCTGCCGCTTTTTCCCCACCCCCTCTTTTTAAACCAGTTGTAAGTGGTATAGCATCATATTCTGCATATATCTTAATTAGTAATAACAATAATAATAGTAAGTAGCTTGGGAAGCATCACAATTTTTTCTTGTCTGTAAAATTTATTTTTATTATTATTATTATTATTATTATTATTATTATTATTATATTATTATATTATTATTATTATTATTATTAATAATAATAATAATAATGATGATAATAATAATAATAATAATACACATTTATTATTATTATTATTATTATTATTATTATTATTATTATTATTATTTGTAACATTAATAATAATTGTTATTATTATTATTATTATTATTATTATTAATTTCAAATTATTAACATTTTTACAATAAAATAAAAAAGTTTCCAAGTACAAATAATAATAATAATAATAATAATATATTACATAGCTTTTAAAATGTTACATGAAATATCTTAGTAGCTTGGGATTATATTAATATAGTTTATGAGCAACAAGCTATACTGGTCCCATTACATCACCGAATGCTTCAGCCTTAAAAAGAACCAATACTCTCAATACTCTTTTGCCATGTCCAGCACTGATTCAGGACATCGGCTCCCTCCGCCACGGAGTATACTCTTTTGGTTTTTGGTGATTGTAGGTTCTCTTTAAGTCTCAGGCATATTGCATAGTAGCAAATGGTGAGCTTCTGCCGCTCAATAAATATTATGGAGCATCAGCTCAGCATCAGGGAAAAATACACTTAGTACTAAAACCACTGTTTGCATGACATCATTCCATAACAGATTACACTGTAATGTTGAGAATGTTATCATTAGCATTTAAACATGCATAAAATTTAATTAACCTACTTACCAGTTTGCTTAGAACTTTTGAAGGGCTACCTAGAGTCCTCTCTAAGCATTTTATTGCAGAGTTTTGGAAAGCTCACAAAAGAGAGAAGTTCTCTGGGATTTTTCTCCCTAAAGCTGATGAGCCATGACAGATGAGCAGATGACCCGAGTTAATTATTATTGAATTCGTTATTACTGCTTTGTTGTCACTCAGCTCAGCCAGGGTAAAATGATGACAGTAGGTATCTCATTAAAACAGCTGTTTCAATTATGTAGCGGCAAATATTTAAAAAGCGGGCCTTCTAACTTAAAAGCTGTTAGCAAAGTTTGTCTTTGCAGAGCCAAGAATCTTTGACCTGAAATGCGAGTACAGTGCGCATTTAACTTCATTCATGCCGAAGGGGGTCAAACATATTCCAAACTTAAGGTTTTCCCTTCAACAAACATCTAATATTTAAATGCAGAGGCTTAAAATGATTGTTTTCCCGTCATTTAAAATGGAACAGCCATGTTTTTGGTCAAGTATATATTGTATTTTTTTTTTGGGGAATTCTATTTGAACTAATGATTCATACAATATTTATATTTTGAATACTGACAGACAAACCTTATAGATATTAACGGGACATCATTGGGAGTTTGATGTCTTCTACAATCTTTAAGTGAAAATGGTTGTACTGAGCCCCCCAACTCGACACACAATAAAGAACAAAAATATTTTCTGGCATAGCAAAGAAGCATGTTGCGGATGAGGCGCAGATTCCTTCTTTACAAATGTGTAACTCCCTATGAGGTATTTAAACATTTTCAAAAACACCTAAAAAAAACTTCACAATTTTTTTTTTTAAATTAACTATTGAAATGGAGAGGCTATCAAAACACAGTGCACTGGTGTTGTCATTTATATAATATCATCTGTATCAAATAATGTATTCATGTAGATCCATTCTTTTCTATGATGCTGTACACACAAGTAATAGGCGGAAACATTTTTCAACTCAAAAGCAGCTCTCAACAAGAAATACAATGATCAATGCCGTAACTACAATCCTATGGGCCCCGGGGTTAGCTTTAGAGCTAGAGTCTGCTCTACCGCACCCCTCACCACCACCCCCCCACATAAAAATATATGCACTGTTTCTGCCCTACTACAATTTTAAAATGCTATATCATTTGAGAGCATCTGGCCAGCCACATGACCACAAGACCCCAATTGTTTCCCCTCTGAAAAAATGATGTGTAAAAAGTCTGGTATTTAGGATGTCCCTAAATGTAAAACCCCCATGGCTGCCAGAATACTCACTGTGTTCCCAGCTCAGGGGTTTGGATAAGGCGGAGTGGTTAGTGTAAACATTGTTTTCTTAGGGTTGGGGTTAAGTTTTTATAAATACAATAGTTACATTATACTATATTCAAAAACAATAGAAACCATATATCACCTGCCCCTCTGCTCCTGTGGCCAGCATGATCGCATCTGAATGAAGAGCAGCAGGGAGCCTGGACGACACCCGGTGAGTGACGTCATAAGCGCAGCGCCCAAAGGGGCGGAGCTTAACGGCAAGATGGCGGCGCCCGTCGGGAGAGGAGGGGGAGAGCCTTTTCAGGCTCTCCCCTGAAGCTGAAGAGCCGGGGGGGGGGCGATCGGAGGCCCCCCCAGTGAAGAGAAGACCCGGCGGGAGGCAGCATGGCCACAGGTAAGTAAATGTCATTTTTTTTTTTTTTTTTTTTACAGTTAGCAGCTGCTGCTGCCGAAGCGGGGGGGCGGCCTATTCCGGGGGCTTTCCTGGAGCCATCCGAGCCCCCACGGGGGATCAGATGGCTACAAATTAAAGAGGAGACCCGGCCGGATCCAACGAGGGCTCAGGTGAGTATTTTTTATTTTTATTTTTTTAACTAGCAGCGTGGAAATTCAAGCACGTAACACCTACGGGCTTGGCACTTAAGGCCCAGCCAAGCCAGCACGTAGGTGTTACGTGCTTGGCACTTAAAGGGTTAAACACAAGCAAATGAACTGCCATTGAAATGTATGGGATAGCGACACTGAGCGAAAGGTAATACCTGGCTATATGCTGAGCTGCCTGTAATAATACATCGGATGCTACATGGCGCTGTTACAGTCGCTCACCAGATTCGCTTTCAGAAATGTGGGTTTTGCCTACAGCGCCCGGCATTCACCAGGCGCTGCCTGTCGCTACAAGGCACTACCTGGCGCTATCTCTTTCTAAATAACCCCCAAAGTGTTGTGACTATGTCAGCTCCTGTTGGACCCTGACACAGGTTATAACAGCTTCTGTGAGCGCTACTCTGTTCCACCAACTTAAAGATGCTGCATGCCATATTTATTAACTATTGAAAAGAATGATGATGTATTTAACGGATGCTGGTCTGTGTTTCTTGTTTACAGTCAGAGAATACTATTGCCGAGAACAAAAGGAACAAACTTTAGAGTGTGTTTAGGCTCCTTTCTAGTTGTTGTACTCCAAAGTACACACTGGTATGAAAAAACAGGAATGAAAAAATATTTTTCAAAATATTAATAACATGAGAAATGCTGACCTCTAAATCCTGTGATTACATTTGTGACAAGTCACCAAAGCAAGTTTGGTTTAAAAAGAAACCTTGCTATAGATAAATTATAAGCAATAAACGGGGAGGCCGATTCATCAATAGCGCCAGGTAGCGACAGATGAGCGACTGTAGCGTGATTTTTTCAGCGCCAGGCAGTATTCGCTGTGCTTGGCCGGCGTTAGCTTGATGACAGCGACTCAGTCGGTGTGTGGTAATGTTGAATACGGGCTGGGGAGTCGCTGTTTCACAGGTCCAGCGTTGTATGTGAGCGCCTGACAACGAATGGCCAGAGCGAACGGCTAGCTTCATATTCATCAAAAAATCACGCTCCGAATGTGCTGTCGCTGTCCATTCCTTGTTTAAACCCCAGAGCGCTGGCGGCGATCTGTATTAACTAGTTTTTAACCCCTAATCAACCATATTTTTTGAATGTAACATTATACATGTTTTTAGAATCATTTTGTTATATGAATACATTAATCTCAGACCTGTTAGATCAATTCTGCACATATTTTTTTTTTTTGACTTAAAAATAATTCCTAACATTGCAGAAGTGTTCTCCGATTTTTTGACATTAAAAAAAAAATTTAAAAAAATAATACAAATTAATTATGATTAATTATAGCTTGCTCCATTGAAATGCATTGGACATCGCCAGGGAGCGACAGCTCATACCTGGCGCTGTGAGGGAATTTGCAGCGGCGCTGTTCGGTCCAGGCGGCTTCATGATGAATGCCGCGCTAGCCGTCGCTCTCGCCGGCGCTAGCCTCATTTTGCTTGATAAATGCGTCATTGTGACCGCCGCGGGCGTACTTGAGTCGGTAGTCGCCATTAGCTGCCGCTACCTGGCGCTCCTCAGACACTACCTGGCGCTATCGCTTGATGAATAAGGGCCATAGTTTTTTCAAGTGTGCGCTATGGGATCTAAACTAAAAACTGGTGTAACTTTTCAAAGTGCGCCGGTCTCCTCATACAAAATGGTGTATGTGATAAATTAGTTGCAGGCTGGCTTCATAAACCATGCATTAAACCGCACCAACACCAGTTTATTCTGTAACGGGTGTTGGTCCCTCAGAAAGCAAATAAAAGCAAGTTTGGGAGGCATCCAGAATGCTGGAGTCCTCCCCCCCGCCAATAACCCCCAGAACACCCATAATCCTCACCATCACCAGAAGACAGTGCCAGGAATGGAACCCCGCAGTTGGCCGGTGGCTGATACTGATGACGCGACCATGGCCCACATGCGTGCCAGCGACCAAACGCGGGACTCTTTTCCTGGTGCTGGCTCGTAGTGAACGAGTGGATTATGAGCGTTCTGGGGGCGTTCAAGCCCCCTCGAGCTTGTTTCGATTAGCTGTCTATGGGACCAACACCTGTTAAAGATAAAACGGGTGTTGGTCCGGTTGGTTTCAGTGCAGCTGAGGCAAAAACAGTGGCGCTGAGTGGTATTTACAAGCACTGACACTTGATTCATGGGGCTCCTGATGATCACTGTGTAAAGCTTACCTGAATAATACAGAGTGAGCTTAATCTTAGTGTAGTTTTATAAATAAAGAGTTACTCATGATTACAAAACCACAGAATTTCCCCTGTATTTAAGTAATCAATCATCAATTGATGGTAAAAAAACATCAATCTACAGCTAAAGTATCAGCCTACAACTCAAAGTTACTTTCCTGTAGCGCCAAGAAGTGAAGGGCGAGAAGGATGGTCAAGGCAGCATGAGAGCGTCTCTGCATCCCAAGACAAGCCTTGCATCTTCTGGCATTTGTTATGTAGTAGTTGTGCATCTCATTAGTTTGTTATGTTTACTTCTAAACATCATGTTAGATGCAAACAAATATTAAAGATTGGTTTAGCTGTAGAAGATAGTAATGTGGTAGAGATCTAAATGTGTTACAATGCTTACATGGCATAGACCTACTATCTACTCTGTATTACTATATATATTTTAAAATAAAATGATTTATTAAATATATTTAATTTTCTTTACACTCAGTTATGCAAATAAATGGCTTATCAGTTATAATACTCTACATAACTTATAGTACAACATAAGAATATTTACATTTGTGTACAGCTGTTTGAATAATTATTTTATTTTGGTTACATGCAATATCAAGCTAGTAGCCAAAAATTAGACAAAACAGCCCTAGATTTTGGCAAAATAATCATGAGAGTCAAGTTTTAAGAACAATTAGTTGTAAATTATATAGGTCAAAATTATACAAAATGCATCAATCATTGGGATCAAAAGAAAAAAAAAACAAGCCGTAAGAGCTTTTTGGTTGATGATGGCCTCACCAGAGGAGTTTATAATGGGGCAGTAGTAAAAAAAAAAGTGAATACAATTAAGCAAAGAAGGGTGCTATAGAATTTCTTTAAAAGGAATTAGCAGGATCCTTTTGGAAAATGAAAAGACAATAACATAGTGCCTAAATTGCTAACATTGAGAAATGGTGTGTAGACTTTTAATTGCTCCTATAATTGGGATGAAAAATTATAATGAACAATCAGTGCTCATACAGATTCGCTTTTTTTTTGCATTTCTTTTAATAACATTATTTTTTTTAGGGTGATGGGAAAAGGGTAATGAGACCTTTGGCAAATCCTAGGGATGTAAAAATTGGCCAATGAACAGATTCTTTTATTTTTATTTTTCTGCTTAATTATCAGTATTTTTTTTTCAAGTGAATAACCACTTAAAGAACCACTTAAATATTAAATTAAAACCATGTGTCACTCTAACAAATAAATAAAATAATATTAAGATATTCTGTGATAAAACAAGATGAGTAAATGTAATTGCCAAAAAATATATAGTTTGTATCAAAGACAACAAGAGAGCATTTTAACCCCTTCCCGTTACATCCAGTTTTGGATTTTCACAATGTCCACAATACTCTTACCATATGTGTTTTGGTAAAGCATTACTACTTCAATGCAATGCAAGTAGGAATGGTGTGAAAGGGAAATCATCAGACTAATGTCTGGGCTTTGTTTAATCATACTTAAATCTAAAGTCTTGCAATATTTTAAAATAAAGCATAAAATTATTCTTATTTTCATTGATCCAAGGCCTTATCTCAGGCCTGCTCTGGATAGGTGCACATGCACTACTGGTTACTAGTTACTTTAATGTATTGTCCACTGTGTACCTAGAGTTTGGTACATTACTCCTAATTTCCTCTGTAAATACAATTTCACATATTGTACTAATTCAGTCATTTTGGGGGACTGGTTTTCGCCTTACATAAGCTTGTAGCCCTACACTATAACCAAGATAGCAAGTGGAGATTTGTAGCTGTTGTGGGTGGATCATTCCTGTTTAGGTATAAGGCAAACAAACCTGCCTAACTAGTAGATAAAAATGGTTTTATCTGCAGACATACATGTGTAGTGTAGTCGCTATGGTAATGTGTATGAGCCACATAGTTGGGATGTGCCATGTGCAATGCTGCTAGTAAATAAAGAGCTTAAAGAGAACTTGCCTTAAGCTGCTTACTCCCATTCAATATACTACATAGGGAAAGCTAGTGTTACCGGAACCCCACCCCTCATGTGTGCACCTGGCTAATTCAAAGAAAAAAAATGGCAAGATGCTCTGGCATATTTAGAACTAGTGTGGGAGAAACATAGATGAACCCGTCATGCTGTTTAAATATTAGGCAAACAAACATGTTAACTAGTAGAAAAACAGAAGTTTGGTTGCCTATATCTGCAGATACATGTGAAGTCACCCTGCACCCACAATGCACTCTGCATTGTGTTGGACATTGTTGGACTTGTAGGTTGCTTTGCTTTCACCCCTCTATCCAGTTCATCCCAAACAAGCTGAATAGGTTTTAAGCTAGGGACTGAAAAAGCCAGTGTGCTAGTCATCCTTTGCAAGTTGACAACATTGGATACAGCACAAGAGCCCCAGACCCTCACACTTTTAACTCCAGGTTTGGCAGTTGGTGTTACAGAGCAAGGAACCATCATTTTACCTGCTCCACAAAGTACAAGAACCCTGCTTGTCAGGCTGGCTGCCCAGGGCACTTGCAGTGAGCAGAGAGGCTGCTGCTATATATATATATATATATATATATATATATATATATATATATATATATATATATAATATATACAGGCATTACAGATGTGGGGTATGCCTAGGCAAAAGTGTTCAACCAACCCAAGGACAGAAACTACTGGCAAGCCTAAAATTCATTGAACCCCCACAGGCTCAAACTGGATCATTACCTGGATAGATGGAAGCCCCCACAGACAAAGAGGTGAAATACCGGAGGGATGAGACAGTGGTCTGGGAAGCCTAGGTCAGGAGTCATAGGTGAATATTTAAGTTCAAATATCAGGCCAAGGTCAGTGCAGACAGAACAGAAGCATTGGCAAAAACAAGCCGGGTCACAAAAGATGAAGACTGCAAAAGAAGAAGACTGCTTGAATCGGCATTTCTCCATTTTGGTGCTGGTGGAGACAAAGGAGACATTGAAGGATGTGAGCCCGAAACCTTGTAGGGACAAGGAGTAGATCAAAATAAAGATGTTGAGGTAATCATGGAATAAATCATTGACATAATTCTAGAATGTATGGGTTGCATTTCAACCAGTCCAGATGGAAGAACTAAATACTCAAAATGGCCATAATGGGTATGGAAGGTCATTTTCCAAGATCGGGGGAAATTGGTACTATTTCTTGACTGTAATCTGATTGAGGTCTCGGCAATCAAACATAGTTGTTAGCAGAAGAGAGAGGTAGCTGATCTGCCATTTTCTTGTCAGAGACTTCACATAGAATTCTTGATAAACAGCCAGGAGGAACTCATCTTCACTAGAGAGCAAAATAGAATGAACTAATCCTAGTTTTCTGCCGACAAAATATCTTACAATAGGTAGGGAAGAAAACTACTGAAATGGCAGACCAATTAATTAAAGGTTTGTGAATTTTCAAGCACTGAATTCCCAGGTTACCAGGGTTACGATGAGGAACACATCAAATCAAAGTTTGTGAGTTTGATGTGAGTAGGGTTCTAGTCCGGTGTGAGATGGCACTAGATTTGTTGAAAGGGCAGTCAGCCAATGTGAGAGTGAGAGGAGTCAATAGACTTCAAAAGCAATACTGTATTGGTGGGAAATGTTTATGGTCCAAAAAACAGCTACATGCCCCATAGTCCAGCTTGGCTTCAGGTGCTATCACTTTTCTGGACAGCTGCAAGAGAATAGGTATATATATATATATATATATATATATATATATATATATATTCCCTGAGAAAAGATCAAAGTCCCTTTGGAATTATAAATACCGTCCCTTGGCCGAATCATGCAATTGACTCAGTGATGTCCAGGGGCCCACAATACAGGCTACAAAGCTGCTTTTCCTCCATTGACATGGCTAAACAAGAGACCTCAAGTTGCATGGGTTCCAGGAAGAGAAGCCTGCTCCAAAGAGGATTGGGATAATTGGCGGTGAACAGACATTCCAAAGATTCTGTACAGCCCATCTGAGACAGTTCATCCTTTAGCTGATTGGACAAACCCATGCGAAACTTGTGGTTCAAAGCAGGATTGTTCCAGGGGGTGTCAGCATCGAAAATCAGGCACACCAGAGAGGAAAAGGTAAGGTAGCAGACAGATGGAACAGAAGAGTAGTCAGGCAAGCCTAGGTCAGGGGTCACTGAAAAAGCTTTGAGGTTAAAAATCATGCTGGCTTAGGTTGGTGAACGTTGTGCAGGAGCATGGTCAAAAAGAAGGTCACTGGGAAACCATTTCCAAGCCACAAGAGCTTGCAGAGTAAGCAATGCCCGGAACAAGGAAATTGAAGGAAATTAGTTGACAAGACAGCATTGTGCAGCTGCCAGACCAAGCATCGATAGTGGAGTGTGCCCGATTAACTATGCACATGTGTGTCTCAATGCATGTGCATGTTCACAGCAGTGAGCATTCACTGACCTCAACTTCCAGGTAGGAACACAAGACTTCTGTGGAGTACAAGCATTTGTGTTTTTCGCCATGCGCAGCATGGAAACAGAACCCCCTTCCTGACAGTGCATGATGTACCAAAGATGCCATATTTTGATTCATCACTCCATAAGACTATCTTATATTTGTCAATTGTCTGCTAGAGGTGCTGCTTAGCCCAGGCAAATCTTTTTTTTTTAATTTGCAATTTTAGCAGTGGGTTTCTTATACTCAGCCTGTCAAATCTGTTTTTTTAAAAGGGAGTTACTTTTTTGTAAAATCCTGTCTACAGGCCACACTGTTGTGTGTAAAATAAACAACAGGAGTCTTTATGGGTAGAAAAACAAGCAGGGAAAACAATAATGAAATATATATTTGGGTTTTATATAAGCCACCAAATGAAAAATGGAATCCATAACACACCTACTGGGAAGCTAGAAACCTGTGAATCTTTTTGTAACAAATACAATTATATTTTTGGCTTATAATTAACAAACTGAGCTTAATACCAAAGGTACAAATGGACCATATCAAGTGTGGTGGAGGCCACTGGGCATAACGTCTAGTGGAGGTCTCCTGAAAGTAATGTAGATCAATTACTGCCTGACCAGATTTGCCTATTCTTTAAAGCAGAACCTAATACAGGATTTAGACTATACCCACTCTGTGTGAATCCCGTGAGATAAAACAATAAAAACTCACCTTTCCCCGGTCCTACAACGCATGTGAAGGCTCATGCCCAATCAGAGACATTTGCTATGCATATTAATGCTTGGCAAATGGCTATGCACTCAGCAATCGGGAGCCAAAACATCCGTCCTCCTAGTTGTGGGCTTGCTCCTGCCGCCAGCCTATCTGTATGGCTGGGCATGGGAGCACACCTCAGCCCAGAGATACTGGGGATGCCACTGTTGTCGCTCCCCATGGGAGTCACTCGAAAAGGTGAACTTTGCTGGGACCTGAGGGGTTTACACTGTGGGGCATCCCACTTTTGGATGCCCTAGGGGGAGGGCATCTTTTAGATTCCAGGGCTGGTCTACTTGGGTTTCGTTCTGCCTTAATCTGGCCCTGGGCTGGGGGCACTACATTTCAGGAACAAGACATTAAAGCAATCCTTAATCTATAGGCTGAGAAAGTATCCTCAAAAGCAAGAGCACAGTATTTGGGTAAGTAATTGGCTAAATAAAAGAAAGCAGATTGTGGGGCATTAAATAGTTTATACTAAGATTGGGCATCCTAGGGGTCAGTACTGAGACATACTGTCCTTAATATTTGTTTTAATAAATTTATGAGGGGGTTATACATTACAATATCAGTTTTGGATAAATGATTCTAAACTGTGCAAAAATAAAGACACCATAGAGCTTGAGTTATCTCAGGGCGAGCTACTAAATTATTATATTTGGGATAGCTTAGTTTGAAAAAAAGGATACCTGAGGGACTCCAAGACCTGTCAGGTGGTATATTTATACCCGTGGACTGGGAATTTAACAGGGGTGCAACCCCTATGGCTAATGAAAGTTTCTGATATAGACAGAAGAGGGGATTCTTTACTGTATGGGTAGACATGTGGAAGGCACTGTAAAAGGGGTTCCACACCAGTGGTACACGTACCATTGGTGGTACTTGACAACCAGTCATGGGGAACTCAGCGAGGTCTGTGCCCCAACGTGGTCTGCTGCCATCTATTCTTAACCTAACCTAATCAATAGCAATCTAACAAGATCATTAGAAAAAATGGAGGTTTTTGATGAAAAAAAAGTTGGGAACCTGCACTAGAAAGGGAGCTAATATGCCTTTCTTGAGTGTTATAGCAGTATATGATATGGCTACTTGACCACTCTATGAAGATGTTTAATGCGGGCGTTTATTCTTATAAGCATATTCCAGTTTTTCACTAAATAAGGAAAAATTACCTAGGCCAATTTTGTTGCCTGGATCAACATTGCACAGGATTTAAAGCTCTGGAGATTTGGAGGAGTTTTTAAAGCCCTTAAAAGACTATTCCATATTATGGATGAGGTACATAATGTTTACATAAACTGAACAAAAGCCTCATCTGAGCCTCAAAGTCTGACAGCTTAAACCAGTTTGTGAGTGATGTGCGCAGTGGGATTTTGGTTTAGGGTGAGGCTTATTTGCAGGCTTTTTAAGAATAAATATCCACAGCATTCTATGCTACTCACTCATGTGTACAATTAGGTGTGGCACTTGCTCTACGGATCTTTGGCCCTTAAAGATGTCGGGAATTGAGCTAATGTTCTGCCAATCCATGTATTCCATAACAGACTTTCAGCCAAAGTGTCAGAGCAGTTGTAAACCACCCAGGCATCCTGCATCCTGCATTTGGTGGGAAAGTCTTCTCCATAATGTCACATGGAACATTTAGGTGTCTTTAGAGTTTTCCTTCAATGTGGATCTCAAAGCGGCAAGGTTCCAGTATGGTAAGTATTTTGTTTTCTATCACCAGCTCCAAACCTCAGCCATTTTAAAACTGAATAAATAATTTGGATAACCCACACCCCCATGTTATTATAAATGACTTCACTTTAACCTTCCTAAATTTTCATCTGAAGTCTGTAGGACTAAATTAACAGAATTTAAAGATACATTTTATGTAATTACACCTTTTAGTTACAAAGGGTTAGATAATCTTGGGTATCCTTTAATGCATAATTAGATCAAATGTTTTTAATCTAGCCCCAATGAATATACAACCCTACCAATGTTTTCGATACCCAAATCTCTTTTTTTAACATTGCTCTTCAAGTTATCTAGCTTATATTACAGACTGTTACATTCTTTTAAAGCATTTTATACTGGACATTTTTATAGTAATTTTATAATAATTGATGCTCAGATGAGCAACAAGATTAAAAATGTTATTCGTTTTGACTATCGGAAAAATCTAATATATAATGTAAAATCGAAATATATATATATATATATATATATATATATATATATATATATATTTTTTTTTTTTTTTACAAAGATTGAATTAACAGTATTCTAAGTATACAGCACGTCCTGTTCCAGAAGATATTCCTTACTCTTGGGTTATACATCCAGTAGATGGCGCTGGACTGCAGAGACATAAATATGGCTCCTTCCGGCCCCATATAAACCAGGGACCTCCCACAAATTCCCCAGTTTTTCTCTGCAGCCTGGGCTGCAATGACTAGCAGATGGCTCTTTCTACTCGCAGGTGAGCGGGGCTTATTAGCCTGCGGCCCTGTAGGACTATTCCCACCCGTTACTTTTCTCTGCCTCCCAGCTTAGGCTGCGCTGGTCGGGTGATAGTAGGCAGCACCGCTGTTAGGTGCTAAGGAGCGCTGCTCCTACCGCAGTCCCCCACCAAAGGGTAGGTGGTACAGGCCCGTGGTGAGCCTTATGGGATGCCTCTCCCGCGGCCATTTTCCCCTCGCCCCCTGTCCCCTCAGTTAAGCTCCTCTTAGGTCCGCTGCTTCCCCTTCACTCCCCCTGGGTAGATCTCCGGGGGGGGGGGGGGGTAAATATTACTATGTGTTTTGCTATGTCTTTGGTATTGGTTGCACTGGTTTGCTATTGCCGCCGCCATGCGCTTGTACTCCGCTCCGCGGATGGCTGCGACATCGCCTCAGGCGCTGCTGCGCCATCATTGGCTGGCCTTGTCGCGGGCCTTGTGGATGACGTTTTCTGCATCACTTCTCCGCGGCCCGCCCCTCGAGGTATATTTGGAGCTCCTGTGCTGCGTCTCTGGCGTCCCCCTATCTTGGTCTGTAAGTGCCCCTGCGGGCTGGCTTGTCTTTATATTTCTTTGTATTATGCTTACGGGTTCTTTGCTTTATGTCTTACAGGCGGGTCAAACTTTTTTGTGGTTTCTCCCGGTCCTATCCCCTTTTAGCGTTAACTACTTATTGGAGGGCTATTGTATTTTATATCTCCCACTTCCCTAGTGGGCTATTGGGGCATCCTGGGTAGCCTTATTGGCGTCATTCCCAATTGGCCTATTGTGCCACAATAATCAACATATGGAGGCTTCTCAGGATAATGTGCTTGGGGTTCCTTCGGGACAAGCCCGGCTGTGTATGGCGTGTGGGGTATCCCCTATAAGTGATGATTTCAGGGTGTGTGTACCCTGCGCCCAGCAGATGCTTGCGCTGCAGTCTGGGTTACCGACGGCTGAGCCTACACTCCCTCTGGCTTCGCCTACCCCCCCACGCTTACATCTGACTCCTAGTGAGGTGCATACCAGTGGGAGTCTCAACTTAATTTGACTGCACGGGTGGCCAGCATTGAGAGACATATTGCTGGCTCTGGCCCGCGTAAGGCGTCTGCTAAGAAGCGGCATTTATCACCTGGTGTTTCCCTCTTTCCTATGGAGGCTGAGGAATTTTTTGACGTTACCAGTTATACCCCCCTGGAAGAGGGGGAATTATTTTCTGATTCAGAATCTTCTGAGGAACAATCTAGGATGTACGGTGCCGATTCTGGGTCTGACCCATGGGTTTCAGATGATACTGACAGGCTTCTATCTCACATTTTTGAAGTGCTCTGTATCTCTCCTCCTGTCGTGGCTCCACGGCAGCAGGGGGAGCTGTTTCATACTGTTAAACCACGCTTGGAGTTTCCTGAACAAACTAATTTTAATAATCTGGTGCTCAAAGTGTGGGAATGGCCTAGCCGGCTCCCCGGGGTGCCAAAGAGTTGAGATAAGCAGTATCCCTTTCCTGCTGAGATGGTTAAACGGTGGTTATGTCCTCCCGAGGTGGATGCACCAGTTCTGGGGTTGTCCAACACATCCGTCATGCAATCCCCTGACTCTACTACACTGAGGGATGGGGAGGACAGGCACATAGATCAGCTGGCTTGCCATGCCTTTGCCTGTGTGGGGACTGTGCTGCGTCCGGTCTGTGCCTCTGCCATTACGGCTGTTGCTATTAAGAGCCTTCTCAGGGGTCTCTTAGATAGGGCCCCTGAAGACGCAGGTAGTGAAGAGTATAGAGCTTTTCTGCGCTGTGAGGAATTTGTTGCATATGTTCTCTCTGCCTTGGATGATACCATTAGAATGTGTGGCAGGGCATCTGCCTTGTTGGTGGCGATACCCCGCTCGGTCTGGCTGCACCAGTGGGCAGCTGACAACACTGCTAAAAAGGCTCTCACTGGTTTTCCCTTCAAGGGGCTGCGCCTCTTTGGTGAACGTCTGGACTTGTTTGCCAAGGGAGGTAAGTTACCTCAGCGTAGAAGGCAGCCCCGGTCCTTTCGGGGTTCAGGTGCCTTCCTTCCTTCCTTCCTTCCAGGGTTCCAGAATTAGACGGGGAGCTTCCTTTGCTGGAGCCCACAGAGATTTTTGGGGCAGGGGCAGAGGACGGGGCCGCCCTGGCCCCTCCTGGGGTCCCAAGCCTGCCGGGTTCCCTTGAGGGAAAAAGGGCAAAGGCTATTATTCCAATCTTTTCATTGTTTCCAAAAAGGATGGGTCCATCAGACCAATCCTGGATTTAAAGCACCTCAACAAATTTGTCAGATTCAGACACTTTCGCATGGAGACTCTGCGCTCCGCTGTGAATTTCCTATGCCCAGGGGACTTCATGACCTCTGTAGACATCAAGGATGCTTACGTTCACATACCTATTTTTCCAGGTCATCAGAGATTCCTCAGGTTCGCTTTGGAGGATCAGCACTACCAATTTGTGGCCTTGCCCTTTGGTCTCACCTCGGCTCCCAGGGTATTCACCTAGGTGCTGGCAAGAGTGATGGCTCTGCTGAGATCTCAGGACATTCGCATTCTTCCCTACTTGGACGACATGCTTTTCGCTTCTCTGTCCTTCCATCAGGCAGAGCTGGATACTCAGAGGGTGGTGTCCACACTGGAGTCATTCGGCTGGGTGATCAACCACCCCAAATTTTCCCTGTCTCTTTCCATGGTGAAGTCCTTTCTGGGCATGGTCCTGGATTCATCTCAGGTCAAGATCTTTCTTCCTCAGCAGAAGGTGGAGAGTCTTCAAGAGAAAGCTTCTGTCTTGTCCTCATCCGTCTATCAGGCAGGGAATGCAGCTGGTGGGCCTGATGGTGTCCTGCTTCGAGGCAGTTTCATATGCTCAGTTGATTCATGATCAGTTGTTTGTCCTATCCCCCTCTGGCCAGGCGGTCTCTATTGTGGTGGCTGGACTCAAGGAACCTGCTGGGGGGCAGAACCTTTCTGGCCCCTTGTTGGGAGACTGTCACCATAGATGCCAGTCTGACAGGTTGGGGGGGCTTTTGGAACTCTCTGAAATTCCAGGGTCAGTGGGGCCCGCAGGAGGCCCATACCCCTATCAACATTCTGGAGTTGAGGGGGATCAGGTTGGTTCTCGCCCATTTAACCCCACACCTGCGGGGTCGGGCTGTTCAGGTCCGCTCGGACAACCATACGGCGGTTGCCTTCATCAATCATCAGGGAGGGACCCGGAGCAAGAGGGCCCACAAGGAAGTGTCCCTGATACTGTCCTGGGCGGAGGTAAATGTTTCTTGCATCTCAGCTGTGTACATTCCGGGGGTGGAGAATCTGGAGGCAGACTCCCTGAGCAGGGGGACCTCTCGTTTGGGAGAGTGGTCCCTCAGCAGCAGGGTGTTTCACTCCCTGTGCCACCTCTGCCACAGTCAGCCGGATGTGGATCTGTTTGGGTCCCGTCACAATCACAAGCTTACAGTTTTTGTCTCTCTGTCCCAGGATCCTCTGGCCTTGGCCATGGATGCCTTGGCAATGTCTTGGACGAGTTTTCAGCTCCTGTATGTGTTTCCCCCGTTTCCCCTGCTGGGCAGGGTGCTGCGCAAGATAGCTCAGGAACGGGTGCCAGCCATACTGGTGGCCCCCTGTTGGCCAAGAAGAGTGTGGTTCGCAGACATCATGCAGATGGCAGTAGATCAGTACGCCCTGCCCCGGGTTCCAGATCTGCTCACTCAGGGGCACCTACGCCACCCCAATTTACAAACGCTGGCTTTGACGGCCTGGCTGCTGAAACCTCCATCTTGATGGAAAAGGGGCTGCCTGCCTCGGATGTTAATACCATGATCAGGGCTAGGAAAAGGTCCTCTTCTTCCATCTACTATAGGGTTTGGCGTACTTACATTGACTGGTGCGAGTCTAAGTCATTTCCCTGTCGTGTATTTTCTATTCCTAGGATTCTGGAGTTTCTGCAACATGGTTTGGATCTGGGTCTTCAGCTCAGTACTGTGAAAGGTCATGTTTCTGCCTTGGCCATTTTTTTCCAAAGATCCTTTGCTCAGCATCCCCTGGTCAAGACCTTCTTCCAGGGGGTTACTCACGTGCGTCCCCCACGTAAGCCTATGTTACCAGTCTGGGACTTGAACTTGGTCTTATCTGTCCTGCAGGGGTCTCCCTTTGAGCCCTTGCAGGGGGCCCCCTTGTCCATTCTTACCCTTAAGGTAGTCTTTTTGGCGGCTATCACTTCTGTTAGGCGTGTTTCTGAGTTGGCGGCGCTTTCCATCAAACCTCCTTATTTTGAGAGACACCAGGACAAGGTGGTGTTTAGTTTTAAGCCAGATTTTCTGCCTAAGGTTGTTTCTGCCTTTCATCTCAATCAGGACATTGTTTCGCCTTCTCTGTGTCCTAATCCTAGTAACTCTAAGGAGAGGGTTTTACACTCTTTGGATGTGGTTAGGACTCTGAAGTTCTATCTGGTGGCTACTGAACCCTTCAGGAAGACTGATGCTCTTTTTGTGCTCCCATCTGGACCTAAGAAGGGTCTGGCTCCAGCTAAGTCCACTATCAGCAAGTGGATCCATCAGGCTGTGATACAGGCCTACTCTGCTAAGGGGAAGGAGCCTTCATTCCGCCTTACTGCTCATTCTACTCGTGCTATTGGTGCCTCTTGGGCTTTTCAGCGCCAAGCTTCTGTTAAACAAGTTTGCAAGGCCGCCACTTGGTCTTCTGTTCATACTTCTAAGTTTTACAAGGTTGATGTTAAGGCCTCAGCTGATGCTGCTTTTGGTCGCAAAGTTCTGCAGGCGGCAGTAGTTTAAACTGTCTGCTGTTACTTTTGGGGATCCCACCCTACCTTACGGACATTGCTATTGGATGTCCCAAGAGTAAGGAATATCTTCTGGAACAGGATTGTATTTTACTTAGAATAATGCAATTCTGTGATTACTCACCTGTAGAATTGGTATTATACGTATACAGCACGTCCTGTTCCACCCCACCCTTGTTATCATTATTTTTAGTTACCTCTTTATGGTGATTGTTCTTATGTTCAATTTTTTTATATAATGGTTATAGTTCCCCGGGTCTCATTTTAACTGCTTTTCAATACTGGGGAATTTGTGGGAGGTCACTGGTATATATGGGGCTGGGAGGAGCCACTTTTCTGTCTCTGCAGTCCAGCGCCATCTACTGGATGTATAACCCAACTTCTGGAACAGGACGTGCTGTATACATATAATACCAATTCTACAGGTGAGTAATCACAGTAATCACAGAATTGTATTTTTATCTATTATCTGCCCAGTGGAACTACTTTGGCCAGAGAAAGGGTTTCTGTAATCACAGTGTTGTGCAATATATAATCCTGTTAATGATGATAATTTCTGTTACCTACTAACAATATGCATTCCAAATTTAATTTCAGAAGAATAAAACTGTAATGAAATTAGTGGGCTTTAGAGATAAATAAATAATTATCAAACATCTGTGTTCTAAATATTCCAAACGTTATCAGTTAAACAACTGTTACTATTTCAATTTGTGAAAGAGCTCAGGGAAAATGCAAAATGCAAACAAATTCTAGAACTCGGGGGGGGGGGGGCTTAGTATGAAGCATTGTTTTGAACATGTTCCACTTCTGCCCTATGTGGAAACCCATCTACCGTTTAGTAAATACCTATAGGAGATAGTAATTTACTAGTTTGCAGAACATTTTTAGCGCAAAGAAAAACTATGCAGGAGGACGTCTCTATTGTAAAACCCAATCAGATATTCATTAATGTCAAGAGGCTTTTTAGTGAACAACCCATAGTGAACAAGCTGGGGGAGAGCCCTTACACATTATTTGAAAGGCTCCTGCCCTGGCTCCTGACTGGTATTCAATAAATATTAAAGTGTTGTTGGTTTAATAAACAAATTCTCCAAAAACAGTTAGTTTGTGGACATCTTTGGTTTGATTTATTTGCATGTGTGAACTGAATGGGTTGCTACCGACATCTGGTGAGAATTTCATGTTATAAGCACCTCTAAAAATGTTACATATTTCACCCACTATATATATTTTAAAATGAGATGTGACAAACACCATATTCTATGAGATCCGGGGAAAGCAATGCAAAGAAAAAGACAAAAAAAATATTATAATGTTGTGAAGAAAGAACCATATTTTGCTCGCTTTGGAAGTGGTGGATTGGCATTGCATTTGGCTGTTAAATGGAAACGTCCATTTAACACCTGTGAAAATCAATTGCTATTATATGATTTGACTATATTTGACTATATTTTATTAACCAGAAATTTTTACTTTTTTCCCACTTGAAGATTGAAGGAAGCATCAGAAATTTGCAGGGCTGAGCAGATGACAGGGGGAGGGTGGGCTCACAAAACTTGAAAGTACAGTATTTCCTACGACACATAAATCACAAGCCCCGGCCTATTGTACGTTTGAGTTTGGTACCTGCCATAGAAATATACTTTATTGTGGGCATGCAGTGGGGAAAAGAGTGGAAAGAGTCTATATCTCACTCAGAATGCTAAGCTGGGTGAGATAAGAGATCCAGGAAAGGCCATTTGTTTCAGTGCTCTTAGACCACTGAAGCCATTTATTAAAGTGCTTTCTCTGGTCCTGGATTTTTATAGCTGGAGTTTAGCTGTCCAGTGGTGCAATTAAATGTTATGAGGCCCTGGTGCGAACGTTAAATGGGGTACTTATAATTAATATTACACACATTTATTGGTAAAGAACTTGCATTGTGACTAGAGATGAGCGAATCGATCCGGACGAACCCGAATTCGTTCCGAATTTCAGGAAATATTCGATTCTGAACGAATCTGAATTTCCCCCGTGATTCGATCAATCTAATTTTTCCTTTAAACTCCATTTACTTCAATTACAGGCATTGTAAAATGGTGGATGCACATGTCTGGACATATCCCCTGGGGCAAGGTATCATGGGAAGGTCACATGCAGCCTATCAGCAGCCAGGAACCCCGGTGACGTCACAGTGCTATATAAACGGCGGCCATCTTGCTTGTGCGCATTTCAGCATTGTATTGCGCCCAGAACGGAGCTGTTTAGAGCCAGGGAGAGACTAACAGAAAGCCAGGGAGACCCACAGAGTGCCAGACAGAACCAGGGAAAGATAGGGAAAGATCGAGGCAGGGACAGCAGAGAAAGTAACAGGGAAAGCTTTTTTTTATTTTCATTTCATTTAATAGCCAGATCACAGTTTTAAATTGCTTTTGTTTCTGCTGTAAAAACCCCTGGCCACTGTGCATCCCATGTTGGCAGTGGCACATTTAACCCTATCTGTTACACACACGCAGCTGTTAAAGGGGATTTCTTCTAACTAGATTCGTTTTAATTGTTTTTGTGTCTGCTGTAAAAACCCCAGGCCAATGGGCATCCCATATTAGCACATTTGACCCTATCTGTTACACACAAGCAGCTCTTAAAGCGGATTTCTTCTAACTAGAGTACAGGTTGAATTGTTTTTGTGTCTGCTGTAAAAGCCCCTGCCAACAGGGCATCCCATATTAGCACATTTGACCCTATCTGTTACACACAAGCAGCTGTTAAAGGGGATTACTTCTAACTAGATTACAGTTTTAATTGTTTTTGTGTCTGCTGTAAAAACCCCAGGCCACAGGGCATCCCATATTAGCACATTTGACCCTATCTGTTACACACAAGCAGCTGTTAAAGGGGATTTCTTCTAACTAGATTACAGTTTGAATTGTTTTTGTGTATGCTGTAAAAACCCCTGCCCACAGGGCATCCCATATTAGCACATTTGACCCTATCTGTTACACACAAGCAGCTGTTAAATGGGATTTCTTCTTACTAGAGCACAGCTTTAATTGTTTTTGTGTCTGCTGTAAAAACCCCAGGCCACTGGGCATCCCATATCAGCACATTTGACCCTATCTGTTACACACAAGCAGATGTTAAAGGGGATTTCTTCTAACTAGAGTACAGTTTGAATAGTTTTTGTGTCTGCTGTAAAAACCCCTGGGCACTGTGCATGCCATGTTTGCCCATTTAACCCTATCTGTTACACACAAGCAGCTCTTAAAGGGGATTTTATCTAACTAGAGCACAGTTTAAATTGTTTTTGTGTCTCCACCAGTAACGCATCTGCCGTCGTAGATTGGTTAACGCGGTCATCCACATCATCACAAGTTACATCTGACACCCCCAGTCTACAGTCGTCAGGTTCCTTTGACAGAACCCTGAGTTGGCATGGCCCGGGAGCAGTCCCTATCATCCCATTGCCTCTGTCCTATGCCGTTCCCTCCCCAGCGACGTATCCTATGCTTTGGGTTCAGCTCCACTCTTTAGTGAGGACGATCAGATAGAGGACAGTCAGCAGCTACTGCCCAGCCAAGAAATGGAGGTGGCTTCTTTAGCTAGGCAGACAAATAGTGATGTGGAGAGTGGCGTGGGAGGTGGTGTGGCGAGCGTTCCAGCTCCTGCACCAAACACTGTTGAGGAAACCGAGAACATCAGTGACGTGCAGACACAACTCGATGATGATGATGATAAAACTGATAGCACTTGGGAGCCGGGTGCAGAAGGGGCTTCATCATCATCATCAGGAGAAGAGGGGCGCAGGTTGCCCCGGAGTCAGCAGCTAAGGCAGCAAGGTGTTAGCAGCATGGTTGGCAGTCAGCATGGGGGCAGAATTGTAAAGTCTGAAGCCAAACGGGGCCGGGGTAGATCACTTGCTGCACGGCAGGCTACCTTCTCGGGAGGTAGTGGAGGAGGGGTTTCTGGAGTTGGCGGCAGTAGGAGTGAATCAGTGCGGGCTGTTGGTGGGAAAAGTAGCTACTCAGCTGTTTGGTAGTTTTTCATCAAGCATCCACAGGAGGGTAACATGGCCACATGCAAGATGTGTAGGCAGAAGGTGAAGCGTGACCAGGGCTCAAATGTTGGCACCACGGCCCTGCGTCAACATATGCTGCGTCACCATAAAGTGCCTGGGAGAACCGAGGCTCCGAAGAGGTGGTCCAGGCTGCTTCCTCACCAAGTGGCACGCCGCTCCAAATTTCTGCCAGCCAAGGCTCCAGCACCTCAGCCGAAGGCAGCTGTGCGTCATACCCATCCTCTGTCGCTCCTGCTCCTCCTCCTCCAAGTCATGCATCCCGCCAGCAATCCATCAGCAAAGCCATGTCCAAGAGACAGCAGTATGTGCCCACTCATCCTACGGCGCAGAAGCTGAATGTGTTCCTGTCCAAGTTGCTGGTGCTGCAGTCGCTCCCTTTTCAGGTGGTGGACTCTGCACCTTTCAGAGAACTGATGGCTTGTGCCAAACCGGGAGTCCCGAGCCATCATTTCTTTGCCAAGAAGGCAGTACCAGTGCTGCACAATTTTGTTGAACAGAAGGTGGGCCAGTCCTTGAGCCTGTCGGTGTGTACCAAAGTGCCTCCAGCGCCGACATCTGGAGCTGTAACTACGGTCAGGGACAGTACATGTCATTTACGGCCCACTGGGTGAATGTGGTTCCTTTGCAGCAGCAGCAACTTGGACAGGTCACGAGGCTTCGGCCTCTGTGCTCCCTGGGCGTTGTGCCTGTGACACAGTGCGACTCGGCCTCCTTATTCTCCGCCATCTCCTCACCCTCCACTGTAGGGTCAAGTCTCAGTGCCCCTCCAGTCTACCATGTGTGCAGGGCACGGAGGTGTTACGCTGTGCTTCACATGGTTTGTCTTGGCGAACTGAGTCACACAGGGGAGGAATTGCTAAAATTTATTCATCAAGAAATTCAAACATGGCTTACTCCAAGAAAACTGAAAATGGGAATCATGGTTACCGACAATGGGAAGAACATTTTGTCTGCACTGCGACAAGGAAGCCTGACCCATGCACCTTGCATGGCTCATGGCTCAATCTGGTTGTCAAGCGGTTTCTGAAGTTTTCCCCCATCTGCAAGACATTCTAACAACGGCAAGGAAACTTTGCATGCACTTCAGCCACTCCTACACCGCCAAGCACACCCTTCTTGGTAGGGTAGCCCCCAACATAGTCTGATTTGCAATGTTTCCACCCATTGGAATTCCACCCTCCATATGTTGGACCGACTATACGAACAGAGAAAAGTCATCACGGATTTCTTGATGATCCAAGCAAATGTGTAACTTCAATGTCAACCAGTGGCAGCTCATACGTGACACCTGCCGTTTGCTCAGGCCCTTTGAGGAAGCCACTTTATTTGTCAGTCGCCAGGATTACGGGATGAACAACGTGATTCCACTGCTTCATGTACTACAACACATGTTGGAAACCATGGCTGGTCAGGGCACTGGAGACATGGCGTCTACATCTTACGGCCACATGAACCCTGTTGGAGCTGAACTGGAGGAGGAGGAGGAGTGGCACAGTGAAGCACAGTTTAGGCTTGGCAAAATGGCTGGTTTATCTAGTCAGCTGACAGGAGAGGAGGAGCAGGAGCAGCCAGAGGAGCTAGAGGGCTGTGAGGAAGGCGAGACAAAGGACCCAGATACACCGTGGCAATATGCAGTGGAGATGGAGACAGGTAGTCCCTCCGAGTCACTTGCACAAATGGCACGAAGCATGCTCACGTGCTTGTGTAGTGACCCCAGAATTGTTTCCATTTGTCAGCGGGATGACTTCTGGCTCTCCACCTTATTGGACCCTCGCTACCGGCAAAAAATGAGGGCATTTTTTACACCCACTGAGAGGGAGGACAAACTGGCCTACTACAGAGACATCCTACGTAGTCAGTTGGCCGATGCCTATCTGCGCCATCGTCCATACTCTCGCAGGTCTGACTTGGGGGGCCCTCCTCTGTGCTCACCTTCCACTGCCATAGCTGCTGGGGGGGGGCAGGAGCAGCAGCAGCAGCTCCATCAGCAGCAGCCTGAGTCTGCAGTCGCTAATGAGTAGCTTTCTTCACCCGCATAGTGAGGATACTCATGAGCAGCAGGAAGACCTGGAGCAGGACCTGAACCAGCAGGTCATGTCATACCTTGACATGACCATGCCAATGCACCTTGAGGATCCTCTGGACTTTTGGGTAGCCAAACTTGACTTGTGGCCGCAACTAGCAGAGTTTGCCCTGGAAAAGCTGACCTGCCCGGCAAGTAGCGTCCCATCTGAGCGGGTGTTTAGTGCCGCGGGGGCCATAGTAACGCTGAGGAGAACTCGTCTGTCAACTAAAAATGTGGAGAGACTCACCTTTGTGAAAATGAATCAGGGATGGATCCGCCAGGATTTCCACCCACCAAATGGTGCAAAACATATTTATGTCTTTAGGCCAATTTTTGGGCTCCTGCTGATGCCAACTTCAAGGTATGCCTTTCAGACAATGTTTGGGTTCCTGCTGCCAACTCCAGTGTCTATTTCAGCCAATTTTTGGGCTCCTGCTGCTGCTGCTGCCAACTCCAGTGTGTCTTTAGGCCAATGTTTGGACTCCTGCTGCTGCTGCTGCTGCCAACTCCAGGGTGTGTCTTTAGGCCAATTTTTGGGCTCCTGCTGCTAACTCCAGTGTCTCTTTCAGCCAATGTTTGGGCTCCTGCTGCTGCCAACTCCAGTGTGTCTTTAGGCCAATTTTTGGGCTCCTGCTGCCAACTCGAGTGTCTCTTTCAGCCAATGTTTGGGCTCCTGCTGCTGCTGCTGCTGGCAGCCCCAGTGTGTCTTTAGGCCAATGTTAGGGCTCCTGCTGCTGCCAACTCCAGTGTCTCTTTCAGCCAATGTTTGGGCTCCTGCTGCTGCCAACTCCAGTGTGTCTTTAGGCCAATTTTGGGCTCCTGCTGGCAACTCCAGTTTCTCTTTCAGCCAATGTTTGGGCTCCTGCTGCTGCTGCCAACTCCAGTGTCTCTTTCAGCCAATGTTTGGGGCTCCTGCTGCTGCTGCTGGCAGCTCCAGTGTGTCTTTAGGCCAATTTTTGGGCTCCGGCTGCTGCTGCTGCCAACTCCAGTGTGTCTTTAGGCCAATTTTTGGGATCCTGCTGCTTCTGCTGCCAACTCCAAGTTGTGTCTTTAGGCCAATTTTTGGGCTCCTGCTGGCAACTCCAGTGTCTCTTTCAGCCAATGTTTGGGCTCCTGCTGCTGCTGCTGCCAACTCCAGTGTCTCTTTCAGCCAATTTTTGGGCTCCTGCTGCTGCTGCTGCCAACTCCAGTGTGTCTTTAGACCAATTCTTGTGCTCCTGCTGCTGCCAACTCTGAGTCGTGTCTTTAGGCCAATTTTTGGGCTCCTGCTGGCAACTCCAGTGTCTCTTTCAGCCAATGTTTTGGCTCCTGCTGCTGCTGCTGGCAACTCCAGTGTCTCTTTCAGCCAATTTTTGGGCTCATGTTGCCAACTCCAGTGTCTCTTTCAAGCAATGTTTGGGCTCCTGCTGCTGCCAAATCCAGTGTGTCTTTAGGCCAATTTTTGGGCTCCTGCTGCCAACTCCAGTGTCTCTTTCAAGCAATGTTGCTGCTGCCAACTCCAATGTGTGTCTTTAGGCCAAATTTTGGCCTCCTGCTGCCAACTCCAGTGTGTCTTTAGGCCAATTTTTGGGCTGTTGCTGCCAACTCCAGGGTGTCATTCAGTCAATGTGTGGGCTCCTGCTGCCAACTCCAGTGTCTCTTTCAAGCAATGTTTGGGCTCCTGCTGCTGCTGCCAACTCCAGGGTGTGCCTTCCAGCCAATTCTTGTGCTCCTGCTGCTGCCAACTTCAGGTTGTGTCTTTAGGCCAATTTTTGGGCTGCTGCTGCCAACTCCAGTGTCTCTTTCAAGCAATGTTTGGGCTCCTGCTGCTGCTGCTGCCAACTCCAGTGTCTCTTTAAGCCAATGTTTGGGCTCCTACTGCTGCTACTGGCAACTGCAGTGTGTCTTTAGGCCAATTTTTGGGCTCCTGCTGCCAACTCCAGTGTCTCTTTCAAGCAATGTTTGGGCTCCTGCTGCTGCTGCCAACTCCAGTGTGTGTCTTTAGGCCAATTTTTGGTCTCCTGCTGCCAACTCCAGTGTGTCTTTAGGCCAATTTTTGGGCTGCTGCTGCCAACTACAGGGTGTAATTCAGTCAATGTTTGGGCTCCTGCTGCTGCTGCCAACTCCAGGGTGTCTCTTTCAAGCAATGTTTGGGCTCCTGCTGCTGCTGCTGCCAACTCCAGTGTGTCTTTAGGCCAATTTTTGGGCTCCTGCTGCCAACTCCAGTGTCTCTTTCAAGCAATGTTTGGGCTCCTGCTGCTGCTGCCAACTCCAGTGTCTCTTTCAAGCAATGTTTTGGCTCCTGCTACTGCCCGCTCCAGGGTGTGTCTTTAGGCCAATATTTGGGCTGCTGCTGCCAACTCCAGTGTCTCTTTCAAGCAATGTTTGGGCTCCTGCTGCCAACTACAGTGTGTCTTTAGGCCAATTTTTGGGCTCCTGCTGCAAACTCCAGTGTCTCTTTCAAGCAATGTTTGGGCTCCTGCTGCTGCTGCTGCCAACTCCAGTGTGTCTTTAGGTAAATTTTTGGGCTGCTGCTGCCAACTCCAGTGTCTCTTTCAAGCAATGTTTTGGACTTGCTAAACTCTGGAACTGATTTATTGGTGATGAAACCCATTTTGTGTATGTGCTTATCACTGTATGACGCGTCCTCTGATGACAGCTGACAGCGTAGCCGACCTCCTCGCTCCCACCATGCCGGTAAGTGTTTGCTGTAAAAAAAAAATGCCGGCATGATGGGAGCGGGGAGGCCGGCTGCGCTGTCAGCGCTGACAGCACAGCCGGTCTCCCCGCTCCCACTATGCCGGCATTTTTTTTTTTTTATTTCAGGGAAAATTCAGTCAGCACGAACCACTAAAAATTCGGGTTCGTGCTGAATCGAATTTTCCCTGAAATTCGGAGCGAATTCAGGTTCGTTAGAACCGATTCGCTCATCCCTAATTGCCATCAATCCTGGCCAAAAGTCTCCACAGATTAACAATAGAAAGTAATCCGAAAACCCTAACCTACCGTACAAAAAGGATATACCACTGGTGATGAACCTAGCGCCGCCGCCATCGTCTCACAGCCTAAAGTGAAGGAAAGAAGAGGGTGTGATGTCACGTATGACACAGCATTTGAAGTGAGGGTCATGAGATGGAAAGGGAAGGAAGGAGGGTGGGATGGGGGTGAGACAGTGTAGTAAGACTGCACTGCGGGTGAGTGGCATCATGGCATAGGCCCAGACACCGGAGTCAACACACAAGGAACTTACGGCAGCTGTATAAGGATGGACCCACCTGCTAAAGCTTATAAAGCAAGACACAGGGGGGATTGCGTCAGTAGCTCAATAAGTACCTTCTATGAGGGTGCTGGCTGCACACCTAATTAATCAATACCTATAACAAAATATTTACATAATTAAGACAGAAACAAGTACGATAACTGATAATGGTTAGCCTTATTTATGAAGCGTCAGCTTCACTTTTTTGGCCTCAACGGCACCTAGAGTTCGGTTTAAGAAATAAAATAATTACAGCGCCGATGCAGTTGCCAGCTGAGCTTCTTGTTTAACACTAGCGCTGAAAAGGTTGCAGCACCGTGCACTCTGGTTGAAGCAGTGCCAGTTGTAACCTGGCGCTGTAGGTCAAGATCCAATAGAGCATAATGGGAAGAACTGGATTGTGCTTATAATTAATATTACAAACCTTTATTGGTGAAGAACTTGCATTGTGACTTGTGAGTAATGGAAACTCGTGACCTAGATTTTACAAAATGTTTTTTTTTGGGGGGTATTAAAATTGTAATGGCTTTTTTTTGCTTAACAATGTGTAATTTGCACAACATCAACTAAAATAGAGACTAAGCGCACTGTAAGGTTTGTTCATTTTGTAGAGAGTTCGTGCAACTGTAAAGATGACATGCCGTCCAGCGCTGGAAAAATACAGCGCCAAAGATTTCATGGAGGAAAATAATTCATAAATATTCTGGAGAACGCCATAAAAACCTCAGTACAAAATGGGAACAAATAAATAGATTAGTAAAATAATAAAAAAAAGAGCTATTAAAGAGGTAAATGAAATACCATATATTTCGGCCCATAATTTGCACTTTTCCCCCCAAAATAAATGAATAAACTTACATTGACAGCTGTTCCTGTGCCACAGCCAGATGATGAACGGGCATCGGAGTGTTAGGCTACTCTGGGTGCCACTGCCTCTGCTGCTCCTGGGGTGCTCGCCCACACAAACATTTTGATCTGTGCACTGGGTGGGGTGGGATGGGAATGCCTCACTGCCTATGGGATGGAATGGAATGCCTTACTGCCTATGGGATGGGGGAAGCCAAACTGTCCAAGGGGTGGCGGAAAGTCGCATGCCTATGGGATGGGATGGAATGCCTTACTGCCTATGGGATGGGGGAATGCCTCACTGCCTGTGATGATTGGGAGGGGGGAATGCCACCCTGCCTATTATAGAGGAATGGGGGGATGTCACTCTGCCTGTAATGGGGGATTCTGCACCTTGTCTATTATTTGGTTCTAGAGGGGGATGGTGTTTTGGCACAACATTTGGTTCAGAATATTTTTTTCCTATTATTATATCCAAATTCTAGGTTAATAAATGATTGGATGGTACAGGCTCCAATATAATTTTCTAAAGCTAATAGGGGTATGTGGGCCAAAAATGTAAGTAATAGCCATCACAGTGGTAAATGGGCACATATATGTTCTAATCCTGGTGTTAGGCAATATGGATTGCTTGATGGCAAATAATCTAAGGTGTTCGGAGAGGGGGCAGGAGGAGGCAAAGGAGAGAAGCACAGGGAGGGGAAGGAGAGGAATCATATCTATAGCAATGGTCACCTGAAAGCAGGCCACCTTCTCAATATTTTAATTATCACAGACAGCATTTTATTCAAAGAATCTAGCAAGATATAACAAAATATAGCACAATATACACACTGGAAAGCTATCAATGAGGTTATTAGCAATGGCTGATAGACACATAAGCCATAAGTATGTTTTATTATGATGTCTCCATATCACACACACATCTCCATCTCCTAGATACATTGACAGGGCCAAGTTACACTTTATGTTGTGCAACTGGAGGTAAATTACACCAATTGCATGACATTATCTGGAAAAACATGCTGGATCAGCTCAGGGCACAAAAGTTTTAATACTGGAAAAAGTGAATTTGACCCTTAGGAGCGGTGATCTCAAACTCAAGCTTATGAGACGTGAGGCATTTTGGAAATATACTCTCCAAACGCTCACCCCCCAGAGTATCATTGAGGAATTTACTTTTACCGTATTTCTATTGTAGCTGGTTTTGTACTTTTGATCACCCCGTGGTTTGTTTTTCACTGGTTGGTTTCTAATTTCAATTTTAGTTTTTCACAGGGGTATTATTTTGCATGTGTTGTGTTTTATACAGGGTGTAATAGTCAACGAATCAGTGTACATATACTAGGCTTGGAGGGTGGATGGATACGAAATGTTCCAGATTACATTGCACATAATTCTACATTTACCTTGATGGCCCTATCGATGTATCTGGTAGATGGAGATGTGTGATCATGAAACTAATCCAGATTACTGTCCGATATGGAGACTTCTTAATGATACATGTGAGGGCTCACATGTCTATCAGTCATTACCAAGTCATTACCAATAACTGCATTGATAGCCCTCCAGTGTGCATATTCTATTATATCCCCAGTCGAGTGCCTAATGGATTATTTGTATACAAATGGCAGTGTATTTATAATTAGGTACACTAGTCATTAGTCGATTTTGCAGTGTTGATAGTATTTGTATAAATATGGATTTTCACTAATGGAGTTAGTTCATGTGGTAATATTAGTAGATTATTTATTTCACACTTGCACTTTATTGGCACATATATTCACTTTCCCACAACCTTGTGCCTGATCTTTGAATTTGAGATACTGTACAAGTAACCCTTGCCCCCCCGGTCCTCTTTTCTATATACATCTTCATAATATTTATAATACTGCCCCTTCTGATGTTCCTGGCTGTGCTGTTGTTTTTAAGTGTAATTGTATTTTAGGATTTTGTATTGCCTGATTATCTTTGTTGCGTTATAAATATCATTTGTGTGATTTTGTATCCATTTCAGGTGTGAAATTCTTTTTTTGTCCTTGCAATAGGGGTTTAGTTTTTGTTTTTAGTCCTGCCGGTATGGCAGCCCCTACACCCTTCAGTACGGGCCCATTGCTCTTCCAGGGGTATACCCCTAAAAATAAAACTGGGCCCATGTCAATGGGCACTGAGCTCTCTTGTGCCCCCAAGAGGGGGTGCGGGTAATCGTGCGGGGTAGTGGCATGCCCCCTGCCAGCAGATGAGCAGTCCTCTGGGAATGCAGCACTAGACAGAGGTGGGGAAAATGTGAGTAGAGGTATAATAAGCTTAATAATCTTACATTTATTTTTGTTCTTTTTTTCCTTTATTCTTTCACTAATTTTGAACTGGTAAAGGTTCCAAAAGACCCCTATACCAGTTCAAAGGGCAGGAGGCCTGCAAGCCCCCAAAGTAAACTTGATTTAGACTTTTTTCCAAATTTCTCCAAGAAATCAAGAAAAAAAAAATAACTCACCTCCCTAAATATTCTGTAGCGCAGGTGTCCACCTGCTATTCCCGTTCCGCAGCTAGGAAGAGGACATGGGGAGGTAGCTCCTCCCTGTGACAGAGAGTGAGGTGGTGGAAGCCCAGTGCCAGAAAGAGGATCGGTGTTCTCTGGCCAGATGCAGAGGGGCTTGGAAGACCCACGCTAAGGATTTGCGAATGGGGAGGTAAGTCATTTACCTGAATGTCTGCTCCAGTCTGGCGGCGGGCACTCTTATTAGAAAGTAGAAAGCTTAGTGGAAAGCTGGCTAATGCAGGAGACACCGTGGTCAGCGCCCCTCCTACTGTGACAGACAGGCTGTGCAGATGCATATGAGCGCTCCCGCATAGCAGGAGGGGAGCTGCAGAAGTTGGACATACTGTCAGCTGTGCGAGGCTACAAAGAGCACCCACCACCAGCCATGGGACCAGAGCAGCGGGGAGGTAAGTGACAATTAGTTTTTTAATGAATTTTGATTGGCATGAATCCCAAAGAAATTTGGATTTCAGCTGAATCAAATTTTCCCTGAAATTCACTAATCTCTAGACGCAACAAATTCATGTTGGTACTCCAGCTGATTGTAAGTTGGACGCATCATCAATGATCAGAGACCAGTATAATTGTTTTCCAAAGCTGTACACATATGCCTGCATATCACAAGATTGTTGTCATTTGGAGACTCATGTTTGCTCTTTATTCTTTCCTAGAAAGCTAGTGGGGTTTTCTTTCATTCGAGCTGGGGCTTGTCTTCTCCTCTAGTAACTGTGTTAAAATATCCTATTCCAGCTGTAACACTTGCTTTACAAGAGCGCTGTTTTTGTCTGACACAATATGGAACAACATTTGTCATTCGTTATCAGGGGTGATATATTTGTTAGCCTGCAGAGAAACATCTGCTCTGCTTTAATCTCCAGTGTGCAGGCCAATATTCATAGAATACAGCTGCATAAAACCAAAGTATTAGATGGGGCTGTCCATTCTGACATGAAGACTAGTTGGCAGGCAGATAGAAACAGTTATTTTTATTATTCGCCTTTTTTCATATCAGTGCATGATAAATATATTAGTATGGACAGTGCTTGAGCTTGTAATTGCTGCCTTGCATTACAGAACCATTGACACGTTGGTATACATGAGAAAATGATTTATGTTTATTAATGTGGGCAATTAAAGGATTATCACGTTTACATGTTCTTTAGGCTCTTAAATTAATCTACTTATGCAATATGTGGTGGATTTGCATAATTCTTGTGTTTGATCTTAATCATATTAATCTTTTCTTATTACAAATGCAGATATATATATATATATATATATATATATATAGCGAGAGGGAGAGACAAAGACAGAAAGATAGAAAGATAGAGAGAAAGAGAAAGAAACACTTGTTCCCACCTTGCCTTCAAAAGTCTTTGAAGGGTAATTCAACTTTCAATGACATTTTTGAAAAATTGGCTGAGACAGACATGACAAATTTGACCGTGCATTATTTCAGTCTCCTCCAATAGGGGGAATCAGTCTTGTGTTCAAGAAGCTAAAGAGTTACTAGCAGCATTCTGATGTGAAAAGGGTGATTGTTGCTGCTTTGTTTAGCCAAAGCTTCTAAAAAACACACCTGTTACAGTTGAATGATTCTGGGATTTGTAGTGAGATAAGGATACTAGCAGTCTTAATGAAGGGCAAGAAAGCAACTCCTACTTTACCAAGACAGATCTACTGGAATATAAGAAGCTTGGCCAAAACATGCTGATAATATATATATTATAGTCTATAATATATATTTATGTAATATTGATATAATATATTGATTATATATATATATATATATATATATATATATATATATATATATATATATAAAGCCAAACCACAACTACATCACAATATAAACAATATGTACAGTATATACAGGTTCCACCGACAGGGATACCAAGTACCTGAAAGGCCAGAGAGAGGATAGATGGGAGAACCAAAGGGCTAGAAGGACAGAAGGCAGAGCAGGATGGGACTAGGTATAGGACTGGACTAAACTGGAAGCAGAAACAGAAGCAGGGCTGGAACAGAACCGAAGGTTGAGCAGTAATAGAGTCTGGTACTGGAGATTCAGGAGAACAGGTCAGCAGGTCTGTAATACAGGAAGGCAATCAGATACTGGAGCCCGGAGCCTTGTCTGTGGAGCTGATTTAAAGCCAGTTGATTAGTGGCTGCAGCTCACCCCGGAGGGAGTGTCTGAGAGGGCCACCTGCTGGTCAGGCTGCACAGAGACACTGCAGCGAAAGAGGTGAAATCAACAGGTGACTAAGGGGTACTGCTGCCAGGGATCCAGACATTTCCTGATAGTAAATCAAAGGTCTAGGGCCACAGTCCTAACACAAATGTTTATTTTACGACCCGGAAGAGGAAAACAATAAGGCAGAATACCCAAAAACTTTGAAAAAAGGTAGTTTTCCTTCAGCTGTCAGCCAAATAGATTTCTTCATGGTGTGACCCTGCCTCCTGTTACAAGCCCAGCCTCCCAGGCTCCTTTAACACTGTACAATTGCAGGGCCAGTGAAACGCTGCCCTTATGGGTCCTTATGGAATCACACTTGCTCAGTAGACAATAGTGATCACTAAAACTCCAACAAATCCCGTTGGGATACAGCCAATATTGACAATGGATTTAAGGTGTGGGGATGCACCACCTTACCAGCCACTATGATATGTATATATCAGTGGTGGTAGGTCTCCGCATGCAGAAGGCAGCTGGAAGGTTAATTTTCATTTAGGCTTACGACTAGTGAAGGCTTTAGATTCACTCCAAAGCTAGATTCTACCCAACTCTTGCCATTTGGGTCTGATTCGCCCCATAATGGATATAACCATCAGAAAAAACGCAGAGATTCAGATCAAATTATTCAGCATGCCACCACCAGTGGTGGCAGGTGGCATGTCCCCAGTTAATCCACTCCATGACTAATGGAGGGCATTCCCCAAAGGTTCCCCTTAGTGGAACAAAAGGTATCTTCTAAGGAGCAAAAAGGTACCTTCTGAGGCGGGTCAGGCATTAGCTTGGTGAGCCACCAAGGAAGGAGGGGGGGTGACCTGTGTTCCCCACTCACTACGGATACTGGGGTGTATCTGGCAGGATGACTTGAACTGGATAAATCGCACTCCGGCTCATCACACTTTATGACATGCAGCATTTCAGCAGCTAGTACTTTCTGGGATTAAGACTATGAGAGGTTAGATAAGTATGCTTTTTATCCTTGACCATATATGCCCTTTTAGGGTGACAACATTAAAAAAGGCACACACAAAGGAATCCCTTGTCTGTGCCTTTTAGAGGTTACATAAACTCTAATCTACAAATTACTTTTATGAAAGTAGAGATACTTTCTCGTTCATCTTTGCTATTAACTATGGGGATTAATAAGTTACACTTTGCAACATGGGCCACACCTGGAAAGCATACCACAACTTACGTTTGAGCCCTTATGTCCAATTAAACCTCACTTCAAACAACTACAGCCATATAGTTTATAATCCTAACATTAACTACATTTATTTAGTTCCATTAAAAACAATCAAGAAACAAGTCGTAAATGTCTACGTGATTATTTTACAGACAGAAAATATATTGGTATAGAAATATAAATAAAAAATAAATCTATAGAAATATTAACATTATTTTTTTCTTAAGTTGTGTTTTTCGCTGTGTTGTTCAGAGTGGTTGTTTGAAATGTTTCCTTGAAAAATGTAACATCCCCAGAGACTTCTGTATATTTATATAAGATGCTGAAAAAGAAAAAGAAGAAAAAGCATTGGGTACATAGTATATATCGATGTAATAAAACAGGATTGATTTATAAATAATGCTATGTGAACTTAACAAGCAAATTAGTACAGTATGGATAATTGAAATATCCAGAAATCATTAAACAATTCAGGTGAAACCTGTGCTTATATAGAAATTATGAGATAATTAGAAACTCCATCGTAGATCATTATTCATACTATAAATACTTTGGTTTTAAATGCTTAGATCACACCAGGTGTCTATACATTTTCAGATGACAGCTATCTATATTGAAATATGCATCTTTAAAGATTTCACCTTTTATTAATATTATATGAAAATGCAGTGGGGAAATTGCAAAAATGGTAACTATAGTTTAATGCTAGCCAGATTTCAAAGTTCTCTAATTACTCCCCAATGGTAAAATAACCTATATTTTAGTAATAGTTTTTCTATTTAGAAATAATCTTGAAAAGAAATCTCTCTTAATAGAGGCTGTTGCTTCCCCCAGGAACATTTTACCTTTCATTCCATTGGTGGACATTGCAATAGTAAGCCATAATGTTTAAAAAATTATTCTAAGTACTCTAATACTAATTAGTAATAATACTAAGTAATTAATAATCATAATTAGTAGTATGAGAACCAGAGCTCCTCCAAACTGACATCATGGGAGTTAGGAAATATCTTGTGGGGGTTTTAACAAACTTTCACTTTTAAGACCCTTATTTTGTACCTTCATTGTATGGATTGTATCCAGAATGTATGTAATGTCTAAAGTTGATGCCATTACGGTTTATTTAGGAAATGCAACACTACTGGGTTGACATTGCCATGATTTATGGTTACCATTGGTTGATGTCCATAGAGACAGCATAATACATTACACTACAAAGGTGTAAGTATGGGGTTTAATGTGACACCAATACCCAAAATGAAAGAATTTTAAGCTTGGAACATCAGCATCCTGTTGCTCTATGCTTTGTACAGGCCCAATAACAAGTACGGATACAACATTCTTCATTGTAAATAGGGATGAGCAAATCGGTTCTAATGAACCTGAATTCGCTCCGAATTTATTTTTCTTTATTTGCTCCGAATTTATTTTTTTAATTTTAGGGAAAATTCGGTCAGCACGAACCACTAAAAATTTGGATTCGTGCTGACCGAATTTTCCCTAAAATAAAAAAAAATAAATGCTGGCATGGTGGGAGCCGGCCTCCCCACTCCCACCAATCCGTGAAATGGAAAAAAAAATGCTGGCATGGTGGGAGCGGGGAGGCCGGCTGCACTGTCAGCGGGCGGCGGATGACAACTGACAGCGCAGCCGGCCTCCCCGCTCCCACCATGCCGGCATTTTTTTATTTCAGCAAACACTTACATGCATGGTGGGAGCGTGGAGGCCGGCTGCGCTGTCAGTTGTCATCGGAGGACGCGTCATCAGAGGAAGCCGGCTTCCTCTGATGACGCGTCCTCTGATGACAGCTGACAGCGCAGCCCGCCTCCCCGCTCCTACCATGCCGGCAAGTGTTTGCTGTATAGTGGGAGCGGGGAGGCCGGCTGCGCTGTCAGCGGGCAGCGGAAGCTGACAGCGCAGCCGGCCTCCCCGCTCCCACCATGCCAGCATTTTTTTTTTTCATTTCAGGGCTTGGTGGGAGCGGGGAAGCCGGCTTCCGCCGCCCGCTGACAGCACAGCCGGCCTCCCCGCTCCCACCAGAGATGAGCGATTCGCTAAAGTTCGATTCGGACGAACCCGAATTTCTTTGAGAAATTCGGCGAATCGCTCAAATCTAATTTTTGAGAAGTTCGCTCATCTCTAATTGTAAACTTAAAACCACATAACACAATCACACATCTTTTAATAGCAGGTTCATGGTTGCTATTTAATGTATCACAGCAGGTGTATCTCTTGTTACAATTGTTACACAGAAGGGAGCCTGCCTGTTTCAATGTGTTACTGTGAAGGAGTTGCCTGGCCCTATAATGTAATATACCCATACATTACACAGCTAGAATGAGAATTGCTGCAGCACAAAGTAATAAACGTCTCGATCTGGATATTGGTGCATCTGTAACTTAAGGGCACTGATGGTATAGGGCCAGAAAGCATCCTGGGAGTTTACAGGTCCATAGCCAGCCCATGTCGAGCCTGCACCACCCCCAACACCCTATGTGCCTCCTTGTCAGCTAACATGTGTGTTTCAAGGCTGAGGGCAAATCATAGGGGGTGGATATGGGCATTTTTAATATCATGGCTTTAGTATTGCAGGGGAAGATACTGTGGCGGGGGTCAGAATGGTCTCCACAGACATGATGTGTACAAAGGGGTTGGGGATGGAGGTGGCGAAAGCAGCAGCCAGCCCCAACTATATGTGGTCCATCTGGAATTTTTCTGAGCCCCCCTAAGGCCAATCTGCCTCTGCTTAGGGTCATGGTCATGTATTTCTATAGGAACCAAAAAAGGTTCTTAACTGGCTAAACATATATCATCCAAAAAAGACTAAAACATTTAAATGTGAATAAAACTAGATGGACTTCACCAAAGAACCCAGCTCAGTAATTTCATCACCTCTGCTCTTGTTCTTTAGAGACTTACTAACTTACTAGCAACTGGTAGAGTACCAAGGGAGAATGCTTGAGGGACTTCTAAGAGACTACATACAGGATTATATAACTATGCATAATATGCTAAGTGACAGCCAGCAAGGCTCTAATAAGGACCGAGCTGCCAGATTAACCTGATTGGCTTCTATGAGGAGGTGAGTAGAAGCCTGGACAGAGGGGCGACTGTAAATATTTTATCTGGATTTTGCAAAAGCATTTGACAATGTCTCTCACGGATGCTTATTGGGGAAACTGAGGTCTTTGGAGTTAGAGAATACAGTTTGTTAGTGGATTGAAAACTGGCTTAAGAATTGTGTGCAGAGAGTTGTGTTCCCCGGTTGCAATGTACCCCAAGGTTCAGTGCTGGGCCCTCTATTATTTAATGTGTTTATAAGTGATATTGAATATAGCATTAAGAGCACTGTCTATTTTTTGTGGATGACACCAAGATATGTAGCACAGTATGGTCTATTGAAGATGTTCACAAGCTCCAGGCTGACTTGGACACTTTGAGTGTCTGGGCAGTGTCTGGGAATCCACTTGGCAAATGAAGTAATCCATATGTCCTCTGGGGAGTAAAACTGGGCGAGTCATTAGTTAAGAAGGATCTGGGGGTACTGGTAGACACCAAGCTAAATAACAGCATGCAATGCCAAGCAGCAGCTTTCTAGGGCAACCAATATATTATCATGCATTAAAAGAGGCATGGAATCATGAGACAGAGATCCAATATTGTCTCTTTACAAGGCACTGGAGGGTCCTCATTTGGAATATGCCATCCAATTTTGGGCACCAGTTCATCTGGAATATGCTATCCAGTTTTGGGCACCAGTTCATCTGGAATATGCTATCCAGTTCTGGGCACCAGTTCATAGAAAGGACACCCAACCCCCTGATTTTAGAAAGGTTGCAGAGGAGAGCCATCAAACTGATAAGGGGAATGAAGGATCTTAGTTATGAAGAAAGGTTATGGCCCTGAAAGGATGTGTTTGAGAGGGACATAATTGTATAAATATATAAATGGCCCATACAAAAAGAAAACTATTTCAGCTAAAATCCTCTCTAAGGACAAGGGGTACTGCCTACGTCTGGAAAAAAAAAAAGATCAATCTATGGAGGCGACGATAATTTTTTACCATAAGAATTATAAATCTGTGAAATAGCCTCCCAAAGAAGCTTGTTACAGCATCAATGGCTGACAGCATCAAAAAAGGATTAGATGCTTTCTAGCAGAAAGTAATATTAACAGTTACTATTAGCTGTTATCAGTAAAAAAATAAAAATAAAAACAACTCTTCCCAACCCTGTCAACCCTTGGTTGAACTTGTTGGACATATGTCTTTTTCAACTGTACTAACTATATATCTGTGTAAAT
The DNA here is from genome assembly GCA_027917425.1 of Gastrophryne carolinensis. Lineage (NCBI taxonomy): Eukaryota > Metazoa > Chordata > Amphibia > Anura > Microhylidae > Gastrophryne > Gastrophryne carolinensis. The sequence goes on along the minus strand of CM051239.1, from coordinate 290,890,174 downwards.
ATGTAACCTGTATATCATTACAGAAGAAGGGGGGCTTGGGACCTTCTCTGACACTACTGTATTCCTTAGAGACTCTGCACTGGCTAGCATTGCATGTCTGCATAGTCACTAATTGTCTCTACCCTCTACACATTCCTTGGCAGCAGGAAGCTGTAAGATTGCCAATGGTACTCAAAGATACACTGATGGGCCAGGACTGGCCTTCAGGTGCATGACATAGGCTGGAGCTGGGAATCTGGATGACAGCAAAGGCAAGCTGCATACATACACTTGGCTGCAACATTAGCCCCTACCTGAGAAGGTCTGTATTTTATAACATTGTTTTAAATTAGGAATTCACTAATCTTTTACTTGTTCTTGATCTTTGTACAATTTATCATTCTGGCCACTTCTGTTTTTTGACACATCCTGGGAATGAATATGACACCCTATGGCATGGACAGGAATGGCACTTTAAGTCAAACAGGCTTTCTATTATCTGTCAACAATTTCTGTTGTGTTTCACACCTCTCAATGTGCACAAACATACTATACTTTAGATAACGTACTATCCACTTTTAATAGTCTTTCAGTCAGGGCACTTTCTTTATAACTCAGGAGATTTTCTAGTTTCCCCAATCATTTGATATTTGGTTCTTTTTAATATTGTGTGCTCCATCCTTTCACTGTTTGACAAATTTTTTTATTATTATTTATTTTTATGACTACAGCACCCTGTTCACCAAATGTGCAGCTAAAGGATTAGGGAACTCTCCTCCCGAATTTAAAACACATCACTGGGGCCCACAACACATACAGTACATGTAGATTTTAGGCATTTGAGGCATTGCTGTGATTTCTGTTCAACACTTGCATCCCAGAAGCACTGTACTTTTTGTTTTAGTGCTTTGTCTCAGCAAATAGTTTCCAGATGCTAAGCAGCAGAACTGCTGTTTATTGCTCTGATCCTATTTTACAGAACAACATGTTAAAACTAATACTAGCTAAGTAATTGAATTAGTAAACACAATACTTGGGAAAACAGATGTGCATAATTATGTACAGTATAGTGATTAGTAAATTAAACCATCTATAAAAATACACAGAAATTAATCATACAAATGATCTTTCTTCCCAGTGGGACCTTATTTGTGAAGACAAGATTAGTGTGTGTAAGTTACGAGCACAAATGTGTCATTCATATCAAGCAATCATATCAAGGCTCCAGTGAGTCACGGCATGTTTCACCCCAGTATCATGATATGCCCTGAAATGCTTAATTTACATAACAATCACCTTCTGGGCTCTTATAGAGTGGACTATGGTGGACTAGATAACCAACTTGTGAGAGACTGGTACAAAAACAAAAGCTGGCCATGTCACAGTATACACAAATACAATACAACTCATAATAAGATAATGGATAAATAAACAGTACCTTATTAATAATATTAAAATATTGTTTTAACTTTTGTTACATAACAACCTGTATTTAAATGTGTTTTAATCTGGATTGTGATTTTTTAATGATTTAAAGAATGCCATAATAGCATGGTGCATTTTTAGCAGTATATATTTTTAATTATGCTGTAAAAGTATAAAGCCAGGAAGCCATAACACTTACATAATTAATTTGAAAGTCTAGACCAGCTGTACTCAACTGGCGGACCCCGGTTCAGATCCGGGCCGGGGGTGGCAGTTTTCCTGACTCCTTCCTGGCCTTAGTGTGGTGTCCTGGGTGTCGCTGCAAGGGTTGCCATTGCACCGCTAGCGTGTCAGCGCTATTAATTCAGTGCCTGTTTCCATCTGAGTGCTCTTTCATATGTGTGCACTCCCTTTTAGTGCCCTCCCCGGAACACGCAGGAAGCTATTTAGTTCGCCTGCGACGTCAGACCAGCCACCAGCGAGGTCTCCTCACTGCAGACAGGACCAGCTTTGGTATTTTGGTAAGGCTGCTTGGTGTGTGTGTGTATGTGTAAGATTGGTGTGAGTGTGTCTATGATTGGTCTTGGTTGTGTATAATGTATGTAGTGTATGTAGTGTGTAATGTATAAAGTGTTATTGGCGTGAGAGGGGTGGTGTGAGCTGATCACTTGTCACTTGGGGGACCTAACTGCTATGATAGTTATGACACTGTGATTGTGGAGGGGGGGGGATGTAAAGCTGACCATTGTGGGGGGATAGAAATGTAAAGCTGACCATTGTGGGGGGATAGAAATGTAAAGCTGACCATTGTGGGGGAAGAAGAGAATAAAGCTGACCATTACCTGGAATAAGAAAATGAAGCTGACCATTGGTGGGGGGAGAAGAGGATAAAGATGACCATTGTGGGCAGGGGGCAGCTAACCATTTAAGTGGGATAAGGCTGACCACTGTGGGTAGAGGGAACTGGCTGGTCATTGTTGGGGGGGGTGACCATTTGGAAGCATAGGGTTGAACCCTCACCTAACCCCCTCTGCAGCTGCTGATCTGTACCCCTCAACTAATTGTGTATCTGTATCATTCTGTATCATTGTGACAGCTGCAGGGGGTCTAATTTAGAAACGTAAAATGTAGGAATCCAAAAACCTTTGTCAGGCTTAATCCCTTATAGCAACTCATGAAATGTTGCAGATCTTCTGCATCTGGCTAACAATGCACTCCTGCTATCAGTAACTAGGAAGCAGGGTTCCTTTAGGATTGGAAATAGGGGTGCACAGACTAACCAATCATGCTAAAAATGTTATATCTGGCTACTTTTGCAGCACAGGCAAAACCCAGGAATTGCACCATGGATTATACAGAGGAACCACAGTACAGAACCTACAGAGACTTCATAATGCAACATGGATGGTGCACAGAGAGTGCAACATGGGTAATGCAAATAAAACCATTACTACTGGTACTGCCTGCTCTCAGTTCCATTTTTTCTTGGTACAGTAATATATTAATGTGCTCAGCTAATTTACACATAGATAAAATAACCTCAGCAAGGCCACAACTTGTCAGACATTTCAGCCAATATCTTTTCACTGATGCCTTCATATTTGTGTATTAAATAGTAATTACTTATTTTATTGTTTGAAGCGATTAAACGTTAATATGAGAAACTAAATAAACAGAACGCTTTTCTGCACAAAGTATGTAAGCTTGTAATTAATTTGTGGCCTCCTCTGAGCTAATTAACTCATATAAAGAAATTAAGTTAATGAACCATAATTCTAGTCATACAAGTGTAGATACAAGCACTTTGACTTAATGAAATAGTAAGATATTTGGTTCTTATAGGTTTTTCAATTGCATTTTCAGTTCATGGTTATCTTGATGTTGATATCCTGTGTAAATATTTCATAAATATTCGGCTTATCCCTTCATGTGTGAAAATGTAACAAAGTTTAACTAAGTGAAAATGCAAAGCAAGTACGGTGCTGAAAGGCTAAATACATTACAGCACACTACAAGGGACATTAATAATGATAATTCAAATAATTAGTAGTTGAATGTTTCGTGATTAGAGTCAAACTCATTTTATGCAGCTCTGAAACAGATAGCAATATATATTTTAAGATCTTTTAAAATTAGTGTTCTTATATAACATAATACATAAGCTGCCCGCGTTTCTGAGGCATTTCTCTCAGTGTGGTGTGGGCTGGCATAGCTCTGCCATCATGCTTATGTGTGTGACAAGATGGCGCTCCAATGTAGTTCTGACGGTAATACCCTTTGAATGCATTTTTGGGCTCCAACAACTGGACTGCTAGTGGGGCCCACCGCTACCGCAGCCCACACATGGCCGGGGGTGCAGTGGATCAGAGAACAACAGGTATGTTTTCATGGGTTCAGCTTTCTAGACGCAAACCTTCGAGCTAAAACAAGCTTAATCTGAAATGGCAAGGTCACCCGAACAGAACAATGGCCAACATGCATAGCTACCTCCAAGGGTAGGGTAGCCAAACACTCCAAAGTAAAGCATACACATCAGTCATTTCATTTGAAAATTCCTGCTCTGCAGACAAAGTGCGCTAGTTGCGCTTTTTCAACCAAAACAACACTTGAAATCTGCAGGGTTCTGGGGATGCGCACATTGGGAGCGTGTGCATACTCATATGGAGATTTGTGCATGCACATTTGGGGCTGTATGTATGCACATCTGTGGGCATTGGCATGCACGTCTGGGGGTGCACGAATGCACTTCTGGAGGTACGCACTTGCTTGTATGTGTGGAGCGTGCATGCACATCTGGGGATGGGTTTCTGGTAGTGCGAGCCTGCGTATCTGGAGGTGCTCACATTGATCATTTTGGAGTGCACACATGCGCACCTGGGGGTGCATGTATACGTGACTGGGGATGCTTGCATGCATATATGGGTGTGCGCACATGCACATCTGGGTGTGCACATATGCACATTTGGAGGTGCGAGTCTGCATAGCTGGGGCAGCATGCATGTGTGTCTGAGAGTGCGTGCATGTACATTTGGGAGTGCTGGACTGGGCATCCATTGTCACGTAGCAACAGGGAGAAAGGATTGAGCACATCCAGGGTGATGACAATGCCAGTTTCTTAAACAGGATCCCATGCTCTTACAGAGCCTGCCCCTTTTGCTGATTATTATGCTGAATCACAGTGCCTAGGCCATGGCCACATGCTTCAGAAGAGAAATCATGTTGTTAAACTGTAAACTTCAATAACTCGCCCATTTCTTCTTCGATTTACAAACTGAAAAAAGGCTTAGGACATTTGAGTTACAGCATAAACATTGACCAGACAGACTGTGTTAAAGGGCAAAGGGAGTGTATCTTTCAGACTGGTAAAACTTAGCTTTTATTCATCATCAATCATCATCCACAGGAAAATAAAAGGTAAAAGAATATCCCCCTGTCAGTCAGTACTCATAGTGATTGCTCACTAAATGTAGCCCAATATGATGGGTTAACAATTGCTTTTCGATATACATTTTACTGGGGGTTTGGCCCTGTTGAGAGAAAAGCTAGTTATGGTTTTCAGCATGGTAATGCCACACAGTGCACAGGCTATACGGAATTTTGCAATGGGTAGCATTTGGTGTACAGTTCAGGAAGTGGGAGATAAATATAGAGAGAAAATTGTTCTTGATGTCTGGTGTATAAGTGACCTCTCCTCCCGCCATCCAACATATTTATATAGATTTTTATCATTGGGCCATTTTTCGCGATAGTGCTCTTTTAACTGCTAGACTACATGGAGATGTTGTCACCTTCTTTTGCCAGATCATTTTTTACCATTTTGCGCTACACAGGTTTAACTGTAATTATTTGAAGGGATTTCCAGGAAAATTATATATTATCATTATTATAGTTTTTTCAGCGCAGCCTGTGCTTTAACATGAATTTCCTTGTTTGTAAGTTTCTCAATTTAATATTTTTTGTGGAAAATCTGTTAAAATTTTTTTTTTTTTTTAAATTTGCAGTGTTTTATCTTAATAAAACTACCTAACATGCATAGCTACCTCCAAGAGTAAGGTTGCCAAACACCCCAAAGTAAAGCATACACATAACAGTCATTTCACAATGTGCATACCTTGTGGTTTTTCAACCAAGACAACCCTACACTTAAAATACCCCCACAAACCATATATTTACAGTGAGTACATACCTCAAACATTCTAGGTGTACCAGACTTGTTGTCATGGGTGCAGCTTTCTGGACGCAAACCGTCAAGGAATTCACTGTTTGCACAGGTTTTCCCTAAAAAAAATTGTAAAAATGCAGAATCCAAACCACATTTTTCTAAAAAAAAAATCTAATCAGAATAAACATCAAACAGCAAGGTCCCCCGAACAGAACACAACCCAACATGCATAGCTACCTTCAAGGGTAGGGTGGCCAAACACCCCAAGGTAAAGCATACACATAACCGTCATTTCACTGGAAAAGTCCTGCTCTTCAGACAAAGTGCACACCTAGCGCATTTTCAACCAAAACAACCGTTTACATTTGAAATACCCCCCCCCCCGTCCACAAACCATATATCCACTGAGAGTGCACACCTCAAATATTCTAGGCATACCAAGCTTGTTGTTATGGGTGCAGCTTTCTGGAAGCAAACCTACAAGGAATTCACTGGTTGCACAGGGTTTCCCCAAAAAAATGTAAACATGCAGAATCCAAACCACATTTTCCAAAACAAAAACCCACTAACCAAGGTCCCCTGAACAGAACAATACCCAAGATGCATTGCTACTTTCAATGGTAGATTTGCCAAACTCCCCAACAAAAAAGCATGTGCGTAAAGATAATTTTATATCAATATTTCAGCTCTGCAAACAAAGCACGCACCTTGCAGGTTTTTTTTTTTTTAAACAACCTTTTACATTTGAAATAACCCCTCAAACCATATATTCTCAGAAAGTACATGCCTTAAACTTTCTAGTTGTGCTCAGCTGGTTCCAAAGACCAAAGTTTTCTTTTAAAATCGTAAATACATTCACGGATCTCACAAAGTTTCCATCTAAAAATGTATAAAAAACAGAATCAAAGCCACATTTTCCTAAAAAAATCAATATGCAAACAAAAAAAGCGAAATCTGAAACAGCAGTGTCCCCCAAACATAACGATATCCAACTGAAATCCAAATGCATAGCAACTTTTAAGGTAGGTGCCAGACTCCTTAAAGTAAAGCATGCGCTATAAAAGCAACAAAACAACTCTTTACATTTCTTAATGGTACTAACAGGTGCAATAATGATTAGTCTTGTGAGGTGCAAATAGGCTAAAGTAGCTGTGGTGTCAGATTATAAAATCAGCGATTAGGTTCATTTATTAAGAAGGGGTCCATGTTTTAATCATCATGTGTCACAAGTAACCAGCTGCTCCTTCTTCAGCACCTCCTATAGCATCAGTAAATGTACCAAAAAACTAAAAGGAAAAAAAATACATCAACCACACCCAGCCATCTATCCCAGCACACAATAGGTTCCACCTACAGTCTAAACTGAAAATAAAATGAATGCAGTAACAATCAATAATCTACCTTTTGTACACTTCAAAGCTATGGTCAAAACACAAACCAGGTTGGCTGGGGCATGTCAGGCATAAGTACATTAACATTAACACAGTGTCACGGGGACCACGCACTCACCTGGCCTTCGGTCCCACGCCGGCTGCGCTTGGTCGGCCGGCGCGCAGGCTGGGCGGCGTCTCCGGCAGGCGGCGGCTCGACGGCCTCTGTTCCCGGCCGCCGCTCGGCTATTTCCGCCGCGAGCAGCCGCTCGGCTGTTTCCGTCGCGAGCGGCTGCTCGGGCGGCTCCCTCTTCGGCGGCGTCTGGAGCGGCCGCGTCCCTGACATCGCGGCGCGCTCCTGACGCGCAGCATCGCGCGCGCACGAGCATTCTGTACTTATGCCCTCCGGCGGCGCTGCACACAGCGCGGCCGCCGGAGGTAATTCGTTCTGGGCCAATGAGCCCAAAGTTACTTAAGGCGGAACGCCTTTCTGGTTGGAATGGGACAATCAGCCCCAGGTTCCTAGTTACACCAATCATGTCCCTCTATCTACTCGGTCACTTCCTATAAAGGTGTTCCTATTGCAGTTGATCCTTGCCCGTGATAGCGTGCTGCTGGGTGTGAATTGGTGTCTGTTTCATTACGTATCTTGCCGTGTATGACCATCCCTGATTGCTGCCTGGACCGACCTTTGCCTGTTTTTTGACCTCCTCTGTACTGCGTATCTCTGATTCCCCGGTGTGACCTTTGGCTTGACCTGACCATTCTTCTGTCTCATCCACCTGTACCGTGCTTCCTTGGATTGATCTACCGTGTATGACCTTTGCCCGTTTGACCCTACCCAGTCTCGTTCCTGGTTCGTTTGCCTTCCCCTGCATAAGTCTGCATCCTTTGTGCTAAGAAGTCCTGGGGGCAACCATGTCCGGTGAGGCGTGTCCTGCGTCCCGGCAAACGGGGGCTTGTCTATAGGCGAAGAAAGCAGCGGAGATTGGGGGTTGCAGACTTATTGGAAGGTGGGCGTCCCACGGGACCTGACATTATCACGGGCCCAAAAAGACATTATTCTAGATGGAAGAATTAATGCAGCAGGTGCAAGCTATGGCTACCGCCATCAACCAGCTGGCCCAGCGAGTGGCTACACAGGAAAGTCGCCAACTTCCTGCGCCATTGGATCCTGGACCTACAATCGAGCCCAAGATTCCTCTTCCAGAGAAATTCTTCGGGGAACGGATGAAGTTTTCAAACTTTAAGAACTCTTGTGAGCTCTATTTCCGTCTACGGCCCCACTCATCTGGATCAGAAACCCAACGAGTGGGCCTAGTCATCTCACTTCTCCAGGGTGATCCTCAGACCTGGGCATTTGGATTGGCACCTTCTGATGAAGCCTTACAATCAGTTTCCTCCTTCTTTTCTGCCATGGAGCTATTATATGCAGACCCTGATCGAGCTTCAATGGCAGATTCCAAGTTACGGAACCTTAGACAGGCAAAACGCTCAGCAGAGGAGTATAGCGCAGAGTTCCGGCGATGGGCCATCAATTCCAAGTGGAATTACCCAGCTTTGTGCAGTCAATTTAGAATTGGACTCTCAGAAAACATTAAAGATGTTCTAGTAAATTATCCGCTACCTAAAAGCCTTGATGAGTATATGCAACTGGCAATTAGAGTGGATAGACGTCTCAGGGAAAGACGCCAAGAAAAAGGCAAGGATCAACCTTGGGGACCCTCACGCCAAGAGTCAAGCCCTAGGGGTGCAGTCGCCTCCTCTTCTATAACATCTGAAGAATCCATGCAACTTGGCGTAACCCATCTTTCACAGGCAGAGAAAGTTCGGCGTGGAACTCAAGGCCCTTGTCTTTATTGCGGAAATCCTTGCTACTTTGCAAAAAGTTGTCCAAACAAGGCTCCGGTGGCGGGAAACTGCAGCGCCTAGATCCTGCTGAGGGACTTCTTCTAGGCGGTCAGGTATCATTCCCTCTTGTCAATCAGTTACTCCTACCTGTTATGGTCTCTTGGGGTCTTTCCAAGACTTCTGCCTCCGCTTTCATAGACAGTGGAGCGGCTGGCAATTTCTTGGACAGCTCACTCGCCTCCACCCTTGATATCCCATTGATCCCGTTAGAAAATTCCCTACGAGTCCTGGTGGTCAATAACAAGCCCATCATGGGAGGATTGGTCTCCTTTAAGACCCCCTTGGTGAATTTAATTGTGGGTTCTGCCCATTCTGAAGAATTAGAGTTTTTTATTATTGAGAGTCCTGTTTACCCTATTGTATTAGGGTTCCCATGGTTAAAAACCCATAATCCAGTTATTAATTGGGAATCTGGGGATCTTGTTAAATGGAGTCCCTTCTGTTATGAGCATTGCTTCTCTACATCCCTTAGATCCTCACAGGTCATCCTTGACGGTTTACCACCAGCCTACGCAGATTGGGCAGATGTGTTCTCTGAAAAATCCGCTGACATTCTCCCCCCACATAGGACCTATGATTGTCCTATCGATTTGCTTCCAGGTACGATGCCCCCTAGGGGGAAGATATATAATCTCACACGGTCTGAAGAGTTGGCCATGAAAGATTATATTTCAGAGAACCTCAAGAAGGGATTCATCCGTCCTTCTACCTCACCTGCTGGTGCAGGATTTTTTTTCGTCGAGAAGAAGGACGGTGGTTTACGCCCCTGTATTGACTACCGGGGGTTAAACAAAGTTACAGTCAAGAATAGATATCCGTTACCTTTAATCAACGACCTTTTTAATCAGGTATCTGGGGCTCAAATTTTCTCCAAACTTGATCTTAGAGGGGCATATAACCTTATTCGCATACGCCAGGGTGATGAATGGAAGACAGCCTTCAATGTCAAAGATGGTCACTATGAGTACTTGGTGATGCCCTTCGGCCTATGTAATGCCCCTGCAGTGTTCCAAGATTTCGTGAACGACATATTTCGCGATTTCTTGGGTCGGTTTCTGGTGGTCTATTTAGACGACATACTCATTTTTTCCCGTTCCCTGTTGGAACACCGTCAACATGTTAAAGCGGTGTTACAAAGGTTACGGGAGAATCGTCTGTATGCAAAAATCTCTAAATGTGTATTTGAAGTGTCTGAAATTCCGTTTCTGGGATATTTAATCTCCAAGCGTGGGTTGGTTATGGATCCCTCCAAGGTATCCGCGATAATGGAGTGGGAGCAACCTAGAACCCTTAAGGCGCTTCAGAGGTTTTTAGGATTTGCACATTTTTATAGACAATTTATAAGGGGGTTCTCTTCTATTGTGAGTCCCTTAACTGATCTTACTCGGAAGGGCGCTTTTGTTGAGGAGTGGCCTCCCTCAGCAATAAGCGCCTTTCAACTACTGAAAGAGACCTTTACTTCAGCTCCGGTTTTGATACATCCCAATACTAATCACCCGTTCCTGTTAGAGGTCGATGTCTCCGAACTTGGGGTGGGAGCAGTTCTCTCCCAGTATTCTGGCAATCCGGAGAGACTGCATCCCTGTGTATTCTTCTCACGTAAATTTTCTCCTGCCAAACGTAATTATGATGTTGGTAATAGGGAACTGTTGGGTATTAAACTGGCCTTTGAAGAATGGCGTCACTGGCTAGAAGGCTCCCTACACCCCATTACCGTATATACCGATCACAAAAATCTAGAATATTTAGAGTCCGCCAAAAGGCTCAGCTCCCGTCAGGCTCGCTGGGCACTCTTTTTCTCTCGTTTCAATTTCATTATCACCTATAAACCAGGGAAAAAGAATGCCAAAGCAGACGCCTTATCTCGAAACTTCGGGGATTGTAAAGACCGAGTTGATCCTGCTGAACCGATTCTGCCCTTAGGTTGTATAGTGGGCGCCCTTCTCCCTGATTTGTCTAATTCTTTGACGCCATTCCAGATTGATTCTCCTCCCGGTAAACCCTCTGAATGTTTATTTGTTCCACCTCATTTACGTCTCGCCGTTTTACAGGAACTTCATGATGCCAAGTCCGCCGGTCACTTAGGGATTCGGAAAACCTTGGCTGTTGCCAAACGTCATGTCTGGTGGCCCACCATCAGACGTGACATAACCGCCTTTGTCGAAGCATGCCCTGTATGTGCCCGGAGTAAGACAATCCATGGATCTCCAACGGGATTATTAGTACCTCTGGAAATTCCTAATGAACCATGGTCTCACATATCCATGGATTTCATTGTCGATCTACCTCAATCGCAGGAGAATACTGTAATCTGGGTGGTGGTGGACCGCTTCAGTAAAATGGCACACTTTATCCCTTTAGCAAAACTCCCGTCGGCGCCAGACTTAGTACAATTATTCATTAAACATGTTTTCCGCCTCCATGGTATACCACAGAATATTGTTTCAGATCGGGGGGTTCAGTTTATATCCCATTTCTGGAAAGCTTTTTGTAATCGCTTAGGTATTAAAGTTTCTCTTTCTACAGCTTATCACCCCCAGTCTAACGGACAGACCGAGCGGGTGAATCAGAGTTTAGAACAATTTTTACGCTGCTTTGTGTCTGACCGTCAAGAACAGTGGGCGGAATTTATCGAATTTGCAGAATTCGCCTTTAACAACGCGCCAAGCGAGTCGACTAAGTTTTCGCCATTTTTCTGTAACTATGGCAGGAATCCTAAGGCGTCATCCTTCTCTGGTCCTTCCTCCAACTTGCCGGCCTTGGAGGAATGGCTACGGGAAAGGACTAAGGTGTGGTCTGAGATACAGATGAACCTTAAGAAGGCCTCTGGAAAATATAAAGTGTTTGCGGACCGACGTAGATCGCGAGAACCACCATTTCAGGTGGGAGACTGGGTCTGGGTGTCCACGAGAAATATTGCCCTTAGACAACCCTCGTCTAAGTTAGGCCCTAAGTACATCGGTCCTTTTCCCATCACTAACAAACTGAGTAATGTTACCTTTAAAGTCAAGTTACCTATGTCCATGAAGATTCCCTCGACCTTTCATGTTTCTTTGTTAAAATCTGCCAAAAATGTTCAGGTGTCATCTCCTCCTCCGGTCGTTATGGGAGATGAACCTGAATATGAAATTAACAGAATACTCGATGCTCGTATGGTTCAAAATTCATTACAGTATTTAATTGATTGGAAAGGTTTCGGTCCTGAGGAGAGGTGTTGGGTACCGGCCAAGGATGTTCATGCCAGAACCTTAGTCAATAGATTTCATCGTGAGAACCCTGATAAACCTGGTAAGGGTCCTGAGGCCCCTCGTGAAGGGGGGGTAGTGTCACGGGGACCACGCACTCACCTGGCCTTCGGTCCCACGCCGGCTGCGCTCGGTCGGCCGGCGCGCAGGCTGGGCGGCGTCTCTGGCAGGCGGCGGCTCGACGGCCTCTGTTCCCGGTTGCTGCTCGGCTATTTCCGCCGCGAGCAGCCGCTCGGCTGTTTCCGTCGCGAGTGGCTGCTCGGGCGGCTCCCTCTTCGACGGCGTCTGGAGCGGCCACGTCCCTGACATTGCGGCGCGCTCCTGACGCGCAGCACCGCGCTCGCGCGCGCGCGAGCATTTTGTACTTATGCCCTCCGACGGCGCTGCACACAGCGCGGCCGCCGGAGGTAATTCGTTCTGGGCCAATGAGCCCAAAGTTACTTAAGGCGGAACGTCTTTCTGGTTGGAATGGGACAATCAGCCCCAGGTTCCTAGTTACACCAATCATGTCCCTCTATCTACTCGGTCACTTCCTATAAAGGTGTTCCTATTGCAGTTGATCCTTGCCCGTGATAGCGTGCTGCTGGGTGTGAATTGGTGTCTGTTTCGTTACGTATCTTGCCGTGTATGACCATCCCTGATTGCTGCCTGGACCGACCTTTGCCTGTTTTTTGACCACGATTTCTGCCTGCTCCTCTGTACTGCGTATCTCTGATTCCCCGGTGTGACCTTTGGCTTGACCTGACCATTCTTCTGTCTCATCCACCTGTACCGTGCTTCCTTGGATTGATCTACCGTGTATGACCTTTGCCCGTTTGACCCTACCCAGTCTCGTTCCTGGTTCGTTTGCCTTCCCCTGCATAAGTCTGCATCCTTTGTGCTAAGAAGTCCTGGGGGCAACCGTGTCCGGTGAGGCGTGTCCTGCGTCCCGGCAAACGGGGGCTTGTCTATAGGCGAAGAAAGCAGCGGAGATTGGGGGTTGCAGACTTATTGGAAGGTGGGCGTCCCACGGGACCTGACACACATCCTTCCTGATGCCATGCTTCCTGCAAACCCTGCAAGCCTTCTAGGGATACCCCTTACCACCCATGTGCGAACTTTATAAAGTGCTTCCCAGCTAACCTGGCCTCATTGTCATTGGCTGTCACCTGTTTTGCCTCCTCTGTATCTGCAAACAACAAAGTAGGGAGTAACTGCTGCTGTTACTTTATAAAAGAAAAATTGGAGCCTGGTACTGCTGCCTTGAACAAAGAAGTTAAAAGTTGCCAGCTAGACCAAATGAATCACAACCTTTGTACCGGCTCTAGATTTTCAGGTGGCATTGTAATATGTAGTATTTGGTTCGTCTTATCAATGCCACCAATGAATTTGTTATAATTCTTGATACAACGCTGTATTTAGGAAGGGGCTCAGGGACCACATTATTCATGAATGACTCATCCTGGATTGTCGTCAACATGATTAAATTTTTTCTGTCTCTGTCTATGTATTTCATGGCCAAGAGTTCATCACTTCTTAGACCATATGACTCTCCACGATTTCGTTTCTTTTGCAGCAAGCCTTCTCGATTATGGTTGATGGTGCCGCAGGCCAGTTTGTCACGCTGAGACCGCTGCAGTATATAATTGAATGCTGGGACACTCCTAGCATACCATCCACTCCACAAGAGCGCCGAGGAAGCCAAGATCTGGTGAAACATGTCCAGCCAAGGGAAATTATGTGCTTAATTATACTCTATTTTTGTAAAAATAAAAAAGCTCAAATTTTAAATTTAAAAGTGTGGTGTGTAGCACGGCCTCAGAATTTGGGTTACTGTCCAACCTTGTCTTTCATACACTTTAGATGTTATGAGACCAGCCCACACACTTACAACGCATTGTTAAAGGCTGAGGGATACACAATCCTTGCAATGTTTTGAAATGAGTAGAGGGCTCTAAATACGGGGATGCTGCTATTGAAGTTGTCCATAGGGGGACAAGAACACGGGGACTACTAATCTGGGTCTAGGGGTTTACAGCAGTCCCGGGGCAGCAGGACTGTACACTAGTAGCGAAGGCCCCAAAAGAGAGACGAAGGTCCCAAAATGGAGTGGCGAAGGTCCAGCGAAGGTCAAAGTGAAGCAGTCCTCGGGCCAAAAACAAACTGACTGACCTAAAGGAAGTTCAGTTAACAAGAAGTAGAGATCAAGAAGGGTGGGTGAAACTACCTCATCCCCAATCCAGTGCATGCACTGGCCGCAGATGCACTACGCTATACCTTTAGTCAGCATGCACCATTGGATTGTTGGTAAGGTACGTTTTAATCAGAGGGGATTCACAACAGGGGATTTCACATTGCACCAGGCCAAACATTTATAAAATGGAAAAATGAAAGACAAAAACTGCTTAGATCTCATTGTAGGGGTGGGGCATAGGTGACAGGTGCGACAGGGCCTAGCCCACCCAGTAAACACCCTGGTGCAGCCGGAGGGGATCAGGGGTGGAGGCAGCCATGGGGTGATAGAGGCAGCAAATGGCTTTTGATCACCCATCACATGGCAACCAGAAATCAGCCAGCGCTCTGTCTGACATATGGATCTTACACATTTACTGCTACTACAGATTATCATGGGGTAAAATCAGCCTGCATTAGACGTTTTCAGATGCTTGACCAATGATGAGTATATATAATACATAGACCCGCCATCAATCAAGCACCCGTAAGCTCCAAATGCAGGCAGCTTGGAACATTAAACAGCAGTAGTAGTATCAGTAACTGAACAGAAATCAATATTTTTCGGCATGGATCTTATTGCTGTGGTATCTACATGCCCCCACAGTTGCCTATAGCCACCCACCCCACAAGAGTGCCCCCCAAACACAGACCCCAGATGAAAAGCACTCACCTCAGATCAGTCGCAGAAAGAAGCTGGCTCCCGCAATCACCATGTTTAAATAGCGGGGGCTAATGATTGGTCCTGCAGCATTTGGGTGCCCGGAGTCACCAACAGGTCACTTCCCCAACCTCCTCACACATTCTACAATGTCTTCTAAGCTTTTAGGTTTTTGAACATCCTCTTAGGTGCTCCCTTGTTAAATAAACAACAATAGGTAGGGAAAGTATTCCAGATTTCTATAGTCAATAACCTCCACCCCAAAGTCATTAGCAACATAAATTAGTAAATCCCACTGCTCCTAGGTTATACATAATATTACACTTGCATGGTTATATTTAAAAAGAAAATCCACTATTGTGTACATTCCTATTATATCTTGGCATAGCCACACAAGGCTTCCCTGCTTACCTTCACTTCCTCCCACGACATTAATCGCGCTCCCTGATCCCTGGTCTCTAAAGCCGGGTGCAGCACTTTCAGCTTCTAGCCCATAGGCCCGGCCGAGATAAACAGAAGTGCAGCACCTGGCTTCAGAAATCAGGTCGGCAATAGGTGTTGCAGGATCAGGTGAAAGGTAAGCAGGGAAGCCCTGTGCCCCTGTGTCACCCATGATTAGAGGTGGGTGTGGAGCTGAAAATGCTGGAACCAAAACCAATTGATTCCATAGAATCAAGCCTGTGGGTGGTCAGGTATGAGCAGAATTTATTTTCCTTAACGGGAGTTAGACTTTATATTTGTTGGTTGCCAGTAGTGGCTGTGAGAGAGTAAAGGAATGACAAGTATGTCAATGGCAGATAAAGGGTTAAATGCATTAGAATCTTTTTTATTTACTAACTTAGTTACAGAATTGACAAGGAATTCTTCAAAACCTTTTAAAAGAACGCAATTTTTTTGAATGCTAATAATTTGTCGCAAGCCAACCAGTGAATGGTGATTGAGAACTATGTGGTACTATGTGCAAATAACCATTAATTTTAAATCTTGCTTACTCTCCACTGCTAAAGAGAGCACAAGTGTTAGCAGCTGTGTTTTAGTGCAAAGAAGCATGTGATGCTGGCATCATTACCAAGAGGATTTTTGCTGAAAAGCTAGTTCAAGCACGTCTATGGCAACAATCATGCAGCATATGTTCATCAACAAGGGACTCATTAACTATTTATCATAAATACACTAATTATCATATCACTATTTATTGCATATACATATGCCCTTTAGCTATAGGAATATCAAATCACGGATTTCTAAATTTACAGCTCTTGATCCTCTGCCTATTACCAGAGTACTTGCATGTATAAATGAAGAGTTTGTTTCAAAAAATAAATAACTGACCGTGCAACCATTACAGGGTACAAATACTACTGCTACAAAAAATTGGCTTTAATGCAATCAAAGTAAAGGCTTAAAATTAAAATGAACCATAAGCTGAAAAAATGCTATTGTAATTCATCATTAATCATATTATAAAACTGGGACTAGCCCACCAGAGGCTGTGTTCTACAGATGTGTCCTTCCTTATCTTTTCACATGGTTAGCTACAAGCCCACTAATAAAATATGTAATATATAAAGAAAGTAAGAATGCAATGGTCTGGAAATATCATATAACTATATTTAAATTAGAATAAAACATATTGAAAGTCACAAAGTTTGATATTTTACCATTTCAATTGAAAAAAATATTCTTTTAGAAATTGATAGCAGCAACACATCGAAAAAAAGTTGGGATGTTCAGTCTGTAAACATTTGGGATGTGAGGAAACCAATTGTTGAAGTTTTAGGAGCGGTGTGACACAGGGGGCATGCAGCAGAGGTAAGCTACATGGCAGTGAATTTGGAATAGAGATGGGGCATGTGCCATGGGAGCATAGATCAATGTGAGTAAATGGGTACTTGATTTCCCAGGGTGAGTATACAGGCAGCACAGTGGGACATGCCAAATCCTGATTGGTTGTAACTCAGCCCTGGAGTCTTTTAGAGTTGGATTACCAGGCTTTTGTCCCTTTTGCATTCACCACCTTTTAGGAATCAATGTAATTTAGGGAGGCTTTTGTTTTTTTTTAGCATTTTTATCTATTTTTTCAAGAGTGAACATTAGAAAGTTAACCAGTATGTGAAAAATAATTAATAATAATAATATCATTAATATTTTTAAATGACTTTTATATGTTTAAATAACCTTTTATTCTTAAGCTTTTCAAACAACCCAGACACTCCCAAGATACATAATCTTATGTCAAGTAGTGAATGGTAGGGAACATAGTAAGTCACCCCCATAATCTGTATATCACCCTACGCTACTAAAATGCTACTAGGCTTTCATTCAGTATGTTTTCACTTGCAGTCATAAATTCCTATATCCATGTACATTGCTTTATGTGTATATTGAGGTATATAAATGACTCAGATGCTAAAAACACCCTTAGCTGTGACTTAATAGATTGGCAGTAAGTAAATTTTGTGCTAAAGCTTCTGGTAGGCTATGTGTAATAGCTACCTACAGTCCTCAAAGAATAGAGCTTTCAGATATCTTCAAATTAAAAATTCTTTTACCAATAAGCTAATATTTTCTTGTCAGCAAATTCACTTAAAATATACATGTGCCCACTGTGCTACTGAGTCGAAAAAAAAGAGTATAATAGCATGTCTAATTAACCATTGGGTATTAATGTGCATAGCCAGTGGTTAAACTGTGAATAAAAAGGAGTGTTTTATGTGCTAAGGTAAAAACAATCTTTTTTCAGAACACAAAGCACTCAACACAATTTAGTCAAGGGGTGCTTCCAAACTGTTACAATGTTTTTTCCACCTTTTTTTTCTAAAGAAAGTTTTTGTTAAAACATTCATCACATCATTAAAAAGAAACATTATTGCAGCAGGAAGGCATATTTATACAAGTATACATTTACGAATTCTGCTTGGAAAAAAAACTGACCTGCTTGAAATAGATGGATACAGAAAAAATAAACTAAAGCTTTAGATCTGACAACACTAATGGCGTTCAAGTAGGGGAACATTTACAGAAACTGCCATCTCAATGATCCCAGCATAAGAGATTTTTGAGGGCTATCATTATATGTTTGTGAAAATAAATTAATTCATACTCACGTTTGTGAAAGCAGAAGCAATTGTTGGTGAACAAATTGTATTATTACATACATCAACATTGAGCTGTTACTTCCTGTTACTAGCGTAATCAATTAAAAGCTCAAGATATATATATGTGTGTGTGGTTTATGTTTTTTTCTTTTACAAATATTTCATTGGTTGTTACAATGGAACAAAATTACAGATCGGAACATGGAGTTTGACAAACCATAAAATCCACATAGGTACAAGGAAACTACATAAGTTCTGTTACGAGGAGTTTCAATGAATTGGAAGACATGGCAACTATAAATTTTATGCAGAGAGCAACCTCATACAAACTAAGGCTCACAGATTGTATTTTAATATAAAGGAGCACTACCACGAAATTGTGCAATATTAAAAACCCATATAAACATATTGGCTAATGAGAGGAAGGGTCAACTATACACCCGAACTGAATAAAACTCTTGACAAGCTTGTGGTTTTCTTGTCCTGGTAGGAATAAAATCTAGGAGTGACAGGTTTCATGTATCAGGGTGACATAACCTGTCACCTGATTTCTTCTTTCTTCCATTAATACAAATAAAAAAACAAGCTGGATATTTCCTGCTGCAGGGTGTATAAGTGACCTTTCCTACAGACCATACAGCATATTCATACAGATTTTTATTATTGGCCCATTTTTTGGTGATAGTGCTCCTATGGCCTATGCTAACAAAGGTTTTATGTTTTTCTTTCCCTCTGCGCCTGACATGGAAAATAAATCCAGTTGAGATGCATATGTTTTCCCAATTAGATATTGGGGGGGAGGGGGGAATTAGTAAATAATACCCCTATCGTGAACTCAATGAAAATGTCTGTTCTGAAGACATAAGAGGCTACTAACATGACTGTAACTTTAATTCATCAGGAATATTACTGTTTGTTTTTTTTAGACATGGAAAGCTTAAATTGAAGAAATAAACACTGAAATCGTAAGCAGCTAAAAAAGGCTTAAAACATGATTAAACCATATGCCTTCAACAATCATCTCTTAAGTACTATAAATCATTACAGATGTACAGCGCCGACTTTTTCCATCCTGAAACACAAATGAATCCCATTGCAGCAGTCATATTTGAATATTCCTTTGGAACAATCAGTTTAAAGAAAGAATCTCATCTTAGAACCGCATGCCTTGAGAAATGAAGAATGTATTTGATGCCAGTTTCAGATGACTTAAAACACTTGTAGGTTTGTTGTCCTAAATTGTGAATTTTTATATAAAATATAATCTAAAATGTGTTATTTAATATATATATTAGCAAGACCTAGCATTCATATAATTCCAAAATAGTTAGTATGTTGTGTAAAATTTAAAGAAAACAAGATTGCATTGAAATAACCGTATTTAATTTCACAATATAGAACACATATCAGTCAAATTGAAAGTTAGACATATTTCCATTTCATTTGATAGAGAAAACTAACTAACTAACTAGAAAAAAAAGGAAGACCAAGGCCATGTCTATTATTGTGCAGCATCCCCTGTTTTTTCTACAACAGTCTGTATATGTCTGGGAGGTGGGAGAAACATTTCTGGAGTTTTAGGAAAAGAATATTGTCCAATTCTTGTCTGATGTAGTGCTCTAGTTGCTCAATAGTTCCGGATCTTTGAATTTTTCATTTTATAGTGTGGGAAATCAGTGAAATGTCTGGATTGCGGGCAGTCCAGTCCAGCACCCAGAATCTTCTCCACAGCCATACTGTTGTGATAGCTGTAGTATGTGGTTTAGTACTGCCTTGCTGAAACATGCAAGGCGTTTCCTGTAGGGCACATTAGGGTTGATTCAGAGAGACAAAAAAACACTTTTCTTTTTGTGTCGATCTGTTTTTTTTTTTTTAAATGTTCCTGCTCTCTTATGAGTGTATGAGTGATTCTAACAGGCTGATTTATCACTAACGCCAGGTAGCGACAGAAGAGCTTCTGTAGCAGGCATTTTCAGAGCGCCCGCTAGTAGTCGCAGTGCTCGGCCGTGAGTTGCTATGCCAGGAGAGGTCACAGAATTTTGATTGTGATTTTTTGAAAAAAAAAAAAAATACCCCGTTTAAAGAGAAGAAAAGGTTCGTCCATTGAAATGTATGGAAGAGCGACAGGTAGCGAGAGGTCATACCTGGCGCTGTGCAAGGCTGAATGCCAGCGCTGTTCGCTGAGGCTGTGAAAATGAGGAATCAGATGCTACATGGCGCTATCCCAGTCGCTAAACAGATTCTGCTTGATAAATGTGTAATTGCGTGCCGTGTCCGGCGTTCACTAGTCGCTACCTGTCGCTACCTCTCATTAACCAGCCACTACCTGATGCTATCCCTTCTTAAATAAGGGGCTAAGCATGCTTCGCAAGCCTTCTGTTAAGTCTTCGTCTATTCATATGTCAACGAGAATGTCATTTTCCAGCTTTCGTTTTCCGTTTATGTTACACCCCTAAAACTTACCCAAATCACTTCGCAAACAGTATATTCTTCCATTTCCCACCCCTAAAACTTACCTAAATCACTTCGCGGTCAGTATATTCTTGCATTTCACACCCCTAAAACTTACCTAAATCACTTTGCGGTCTCATTCTTCTTGCATTTCCCACCCCTAAAACTTACCCAAATCACTTTGAGGTCCTGCGTATCTTCATGTCCATGTCATGTTCAATATTTCTTGCCCCATTCATTTTGTGGTAACCAACCCTTAATTAATGTATTTAGAAAAGGAAATGACACCGAAACAGGTTTTTTTTTTATCACAAATGCCCCTTTGTGTTGGGCTTTTTTTTTAAAAATATTTTGATTAAAAATATAACAACTTATTTTTTTAATAAAGAATAACATTTAGAAATGTTTACAATTTTTAAAAAATGTTTAAACATTTTTAAAACTATATACATATCAATGGCCGGACCCAGAACATTATTCATCTTCATCTGTGGTCCCCAATGAGTCGCGCCGCTCCTGCATCTCGGCCACCAACGCAAGGTCCCTTGCACTCATTGCTGCCACTCTGGCACATGTGGTCTCTGTAAAAAAAATAAAAAAACATTATTTGTTGGCAAATACATGTTTATCAGCTGGGGATTGAATGTTTATTAGGTTGCAAGCTAACTCATGAGGCCATATGTAATTATGCTAAGGAATAAATCAAAGGAAGAGGGTATATGTAATTATGCTAAGGAATTAATCCAAGGAAGAGGGCATATGTCATTATGCTAATGCCATTGACTATGGCTTTAGGTATCTTGGTGATCATGTAAATTCCCACATACTCAAAATAATGACATTACAACTTACTTCGTTGGTGGCAAAGGTCTGCTTCAGGGACCACCCTCCGTTCTGGGACCTGCCACTGCTGGGAAGTTGAGGCTGTAAATAGGGTCACTTTTAATGTCAACAGTAAGCAAATGACAATTTGAATGTGTGTGTGACATCACCCACCTTCTACATGTTCCTCCTGGGCCTGATCTGCTGCAGTTCCTGCTCCAGATCCTTCACCCGCTAACGAATCATCTAGAAAAAGAGATTAAGGCAATCAGCTTTGGTTTGAAAAAGCATGTATGTGTGTGCGGTTACATTAAGAGTCACATACCAGAGGCTCCGTTGCTTGGTACGACTCCCTGCACACGCCGTGACGCCCCTCCTCTGTAGAAATGTCCAGGGGCTGGTCGGAGGCCGCTACAGAGGAGGAGTAGGAACGTCGCCCTGGAGATCCACCACCTTCACTTTCTGCTGCAGATCCATGCAGCACTGGTCGGCCTGTGCGCCTCCGGGTGCGTCGGATTCGGTACTCCATTTCCAACACTAGAAAAGCAAAGCATTTATAAATAAAGGCCTACCTTCTGGATTATTTACATCTAGCATGCAATCGCTATGTACTTACTTGGGTAATGGAGCCCGAAAAATTGCAGCACCCGGGGCATGTGTAGTCGCTTCAGGTCTGACCAATGCTGCATGATCTGCGTATGTGTGAAGGTGGTGTCCGTCTCCTGCTGGATCCTGGAAACGATCTCCAGGGTGATGTTCCTCTTCTCAAACGAGTTGGGCAGGTAGCCGCATCGTCTAAAAAACACAAAATAGAAATAGTTGTTAGCTAAAACTGCATACAAATATGTGTCACAAATTGATCAGTTGACTAAATGACATTCCCAGACACATTTCTAGCCTCAAACTATCCTTTTAGATGCAAGTGACTTGGTTAGCACATGTGCGCACTTACTTCTGTTTTGCACGGGGTTTTACAAACTTTTAACCCAAACTTTTTGTTCCTGCGCTTCCTTAAGGCCTAGGCATGCATTCAGATGGCAAATCAAAGTCCTTACAATACACTTACGAGCATAATCAGCTCTTTTTGTTGGCGGGTGAAGATCAGAGGCGCCATCTTTCTTCTTGTCCGCAGCAGATAAGTAATGCCCCAGCAGTTTCCGCGTTCCGCACAGCCGGACGAACGGCGTAAGCATCATACCCGGTCAGTAGGATTTAAAGGGTCCCGGACACACAGCTCATTCTCTTTGAGATTTTCAACATGCCAGCTAAAAAAGCCCTCGGTAAGGCCACACCAGCCAAGGAGGCTACCAGCAAAAGGCCCCAGCGGCCTGAGGAGCCTTCTTCCTCACGTCCAACCACTCGGTCACAACTACCTACTCCCAAGGTGCAGGAAACGCGCAGCCACAGTGGCCAACCCAAGGCGACATTGGCCACCAAGGCCGCAAAACCCAAACCAACCACCAAAGCCAAGGAGGGAGCAGCTATGAAGAAGCCAACAACAACAAAGCAGGCAGGTACGCCAGCAAGAAAGGCCACTAAGAAGCAGAGGGTGAGAAGCCCCAGAACCCAAAGAACACCCTCCCCTCCTCCCCGGCCTAGCACATCCCTTCATAAACCATGCTCCACTGGCAAGGCCAGTAAGAGCCAGCGTGGCAGAAGCCCCAGCCCAGCCAGCTCTGCCTCTCCAGCTCCACGTGGTAAAAGCTCCCATTGGCATGGAACCACTAGTGGCAAGGCCAGCAAGAGTCACAGGCCCAGAAGCCCCAGCCCAGCCAGCACTGCCTCTCCTGAGCCACATGCCAGTACCTCCCATGGGCATCGAACCACAAGTGGCAAGGGCACAAAGAGGCACAGGGCCAGAAGCCCCACACCCCCAAGTACACCCTCTCCTCCTCGGCCACATTTGCCTCCGGCACAGGTGGCAACCAACGATCCATATGCCACATCCACGCCTGGAAGTTCAGTGGCCACCCAGGCAAGGACCCCCAGTGCGATTGCAAGTCCAGTCCATTCGTTCTCAAGCCACGTGTCGCACATTTCAACACAACAGAGCGAGCCCAGAATGTCCCCCGAATTGCCTACATACAGAGATGAGCCAGAACAGCAAGCAATAGGCCGAACATTGCTCCGAGGACAGTTGAGTGGCAGGTTTGGTGAGGCCCAAACTCTTGCATTGGCAAGTGGGATCACACTCCATTATGACGAGCTATATGGGCGAAAATCAAAATTTACAAACGAGAAAGACAGAAATCTTGGAGGAGCTCACCAGACAGGTCAATGCAGCGGGGGAGGAGCTTAAAGATGGGGAGCAGATACAGCGCAAAATATCTGACCTGAAGTATGCAGCACAGAAGAAACGGCGCAATTGCAGGTACATATTTGAGTTGTGCATTTGTCTGCTTGTTGTATTGACCACAATGCCCAAAATTTGCTAACCTCTATATATAACCTATTTTTCAGCTTACAAACTGGCGGAGGCTTCCCAACAAAATTACAGTTTACACGAGCTGAGGAGATGGTGCTGGCATTGATACACCCCGTGGCATTAGAGGGCCTCTCTGGCAGACGGGACACGGACATCCCTACCATTCCTGCAGGTTAGTAATGTTAGTGTGTATGTGAAATGAGGCTCACAGGCATATATGAACACATGCCCCTAGGGAGTGGCTTGGAGGGGAGGTTACAGTTTTTGCTGGGTATTTAATGTCTGCGTAATGTTTATTTTAAATTTTGGCAGCCCATACATGACTTTGGACAGTATTTATGATCACTATTAAAGTCTTTATATTAGCAAAGCACTGCCTGTTATGTGAATCTAGTCAATCATATACAACACTTCCTTCTTTGTCTTTATACCACTTGGGTTTTAGCTGTGCTTTGATCTAAAATGCTTGATCTGGGGTCAGGGAAAGGTCTACATAGGAAGGATGCCCACCAGCATACTCTGAAGACAAATGCTATTTGCAAGCTGAGTGTGGGCCCCTAATGGCCCTTTAGGGATGTGTTAAGCCTCATAACATGCAGTACATGCATGTTTGGACTATTTAAGGTGACCAATGTGTATGTACAGGGTGAGGCATACATATAACAGATACTGACATTCATAGTGGAGGACACCTTGTCCCGCTGTTGGAGTTTGCATTCCTGCTTGGCCACGTGTTTTTTAAAGCATATGTAGTAATCAAGATCAGCACAGCCCAGCATCAAGCCTTAGCAGGTGTGGAAGCCTCATCCAGTTTAACCACGTCGTCAACTTCCGTGCTGCCTAGGAGCCAGGAACAGATATATATAGTAAGTGGACTTTGATGAAACTGCTGATGCATGTGAATGCACATGACTAATTTGCATAACAAATATATTTAGGGCCCTAACTGAACCTTTTTTTGCACATGTCCCAACAGACTAATACACTGATGCAGGAAATCCAGGAGATGGAGGAGGATGCCAGCTTGATGGGACCTTCAGAACTGACCCCCTGGAACCTAATCTGCCACTGTCCCAACATGCTACTGCAACAAATCCTCTGCAGCAGAGTGAAGCTGGACGCATGCTGCCAGCCTATCGTGGGCAGCAGGCTGAGATTGAGCCTACAGTCCCCAGTGATAGCTCTGCTGTAGAGGATTTGCCGAGCACATCTGCGACTCTTGCTCGCCCTAGAGGTCCAGCATCTGCAGGCGTTCAAACTCGGGAAATTTGGTAGACGTAGTCAGCAACGTCGACCAGTTTCCCAGGCGAGGCGTGGCACCATGACAGCCGTTTATTTCGGCAGGTGACTCAAAGAACCACAGAGCAGCTTACTGCACAATTAGATACATTAAATAATACATTCACCGCCATGCTGAGAGAATTGAGGACGAGCAACAGCCACATGGCCACCTTAAATAATAATTTCACAGCCATGCTCGAGGAAATTGGAACAAGCAATAGACTCATGTTGGAACAGTGGCAGATTATGAATGCCACACATGCCCAGGTGATGGGCCACCTCCAAAGCCCACCACCAGGGTTTTATGGGCAACACCTATTTTAACAGCTATTTGACCTGTATCTGTATCTCCACATCTTTCCTCTACATCCCCACTGTATTGACCTGTCTGGTGAGCGCTACCAAGATTGCCTTTTTTATGGCTTTGCTTGAAAGATTTTGATTTTTGCTCATATAGCTCATTAGAGTGCTGAGATACCCCACTAGCCAATGCCTGAGCTAAAGCCTCACTGAAGCTGCCGCTCAAGCTGCCACGCTGCAGGCTTGGGCCTTATGAAATTGTGTCTGGCTCATCCTGTTTGTTGGCAAGATTGGGGGACATTCTGGGCTGGGAAACTACTACCTTGAACCATGGCAAAGATTGGACTGGACTTGCATTCGGACTGGGGGTTATTGTTTAAGTGGGCCACTGACTTACAGGCGTGAATGTGGCATAGGTATGGCTGCTTTCCACCTGTGCCTGTGGAGAGGGTGTGTATGTGGCCCTATGTATTACTGGCCAAATATTCTCATGCAAATGGTTGCTCCCTATGTGTGTTTATTTTATTGGTTATTGGAAATTCGGCCTGGAGTGTGTTACTTTAAAACTCCTGGATGTGGCCAATTGCTAGGTGCCATGAGTCTGCACCAATGTATATTTCTGTTGTACTATGTATGTACATGAAGTCTGGGAGTGCCCTTCAACTCCAAATTTTCTCATTTCAATAAAATATATTGAATGTGACTTTAGATGTTGTTGACTAAGTTGATGCATTAATGTTTGGGTTCTTTTGAGATTACTGAATGTTTTTCTAAACAAACATGGCAAAAAAAATGCATGAGGCTCAGATCATGTGTCAATATTTTAGCAATTAATTCATTACTATTTTGTTAAAATAAAATACAAAAGCCTTCACAAAGGCACATGAAAGTAAAAATAAACAATTACATGCAACAAACAAACACAGGAAAACCAAATTAGGCAAAATGGGTGCTTATTAAATTGGCCCGAACAGCTTGGCCAGAGGCACTAGGTGTGCCACAGTAGTTCTCTTCTGGGTCCTGGCTGGGTGGAGAGGGGGGCAGATCCACATACCGGGGGACACGCTGCATGATGGCAAAGTTGTGGAGGACACAGCAGGCCAGTATGATATCGGTGACCTTGTGGGGGTCATACTGGAGTGCCCCCCGGTATGGTCCAAACACCTGAAGCGAGTTTTTAAGAGGCCAAAGGCCCTCTCCACAACGGCCGGGGTTTTGTGGTGCGCCCGATTGTAGGCATCCTGGGCCGCATTCTGTGGCCAAAGCACGGGTGTCATCAGCCAGGGAAGAAGCGTATAGCTGGAATCCCCTGAAAGAATAATAAAGAATAATAAAATACTTTCATAAATTACACATTCAAAACCAAAATTTATGGACAAGCGGTCGTTCACCCTGACTAAGAGCCTATCTTATATTTTAGCCACAGCCTGTACATACAGATTGTTCACCTAAAAAAACAGCCTAACACCATCTACTGCATGTTCTGAGCCGTTAAACATCAAAGATGGTGGATGAGGGCAAATCAGGCAGCCTGCAAGCAGGAATTGGCTTAGGACTGTGCTGCTCAGCATTCTGGGATGTCTTAACTTTTCAGGACCCCAGATCTGCTTTGTCTGAGCCAAGCACAGCTCTAACCCGCCCCCTGCACTTTATCCCGCTCTCCTCTACTCAGTAAGTATCATGCATCTGAGCAAAGATGGCGCGACCCTATCATAAAGTCAAGAACAGAATTGCAGCCGCGTGTGGGGAAGAATAATAAGTAAGTTACTAGAAAGTAGAAATATATTATTTTGAAATGCTGGGAAATCCGTTTTAAGGGTTTGTGCTTTGCTAAAGATCATGGTGAAGGTCCGGTTTAACATGTCATCAGAGGTAAAAACAGCCATAGGTTCAGACATGGCTCATAAACTATATTTATAGGCATACATTGAAATGTGAATGATGTAATTTGCGTCAACTTACCAAGGAGCCATCCACCTGAGAATTCTCCAGACTCAAAACGACGGTACAATCCAGATCAACGCAAGATGTACACGTCATGGGATGAGCCTGGAAACCCGGCGAGCACGCTAAGGAACCGCATGTCCGGGGCCACCACTGCTTGGACATTCAGTGAGTGGCCCATTTTGCTGTTCCTGGGAAAAAAGAAAAAAAAAAAGGAATTAGCAAGGCTAGGTAAACTACTCAAACACTAACTCCTAACACCCTCCAAAAAACATGTTGGCCAATACAAACACTAACTAAGTGCATAAGTAGTTTTTAGCAAAAAAAGGATATGTATGTTGGATCAAATAAAGATTAACATTCAAATGACTAATTAAGGTCCACATGAAAATGTTTTGCTTTGGCCGACATTAAAAATATTGATGAAGCTATAGACGGTCAAATAGATCACAGGGACAATTTACAAGGAGTGATTGAGCTATACACGGTCAAATCAGGCACAGGGACACTTGAGAAGGAGGGATTAAGCTATACACGGTCAAATTGGGCACAGGGACAAGTTACTAGGAGGAATTAAGCTATACACTGTAAGCTGTTTCACAGGGACAATTTACAAGGAGGGATTAGGCTATACACTCTAAGCTGTTTCACGGGGACAATTTACAAGGAGGGATTAAGCTATACACTGTAAGCAGTTTCACAGGGACAATTTGCAAGGAGGGATTAAGATATACACTGTAAGCCATTTCACAGGGACAATTTACAAGGAGGGATTAAGATATACACTGTAATCTGTTTCACAGGGACAGTTTACAAGGAGGGATTAAGCTATACACTGTAAGCTGTTTCACAGGGACAGATTACAAGGAGGGATTAAGCTATACACTGTAAGCTGTTTCACAGGGACAATTTACAAGGAGGGATTAAGCTATACACTGTGAGCTGTTTCACAGGGACAATTTACAAGGAAGGATTAAGCTATACACTGTAAGCTGTTTCACAGGAACAGTTTACAAGGAGGGATTGAGCTATACACTGTAAGATGTTTCACAGGGACAATTTACAAGGAGGGATTAAGCTATACACTGTAAGCTGTTTCACAGGGACAATTTACAAGGAGGGATTAAGCTATACACTGTAAGCTGTTTCACAGGGACAATTTACAAGGAGGGATTAATAGATAGTTACAATACAGTTTGTCTAAACTATATAACAAAATTACAGATTGAACTTACCTATAGATGTACTTGTCGGCTGCAGGAGGGACCAATGCAACGTGGGTGCAATCAATCGCACCCATGACGTTGGACATGTCGGCGATATTATAAAAAGCCAACTTAAGCACGTTCCAGGCTACCATGTCGTCCGGAAATAAAATATATTTCTGACTAATGGTAGCCATGCCTTCCAAAAACTTGGATAGCGCGCGGCTCAGCGTAGGCTGGGAGATCCCCACGGAGAGGGCAGCCAGCCTCTGGAATGAGCCATTCGGCAAAAATTGCAGGCTGCCAAGCATCTTGGACATACTGGAAATTGCTTGCCCCTTCCTTGTGGTGCAGGCTAACCATGGCCGCAGCTCACTATACAACTTATGGAGAGAAGCGCGATTAAGTCTGGTCAGCTCGAACACCTCAACGTCATGCATGTGATCGATATGCATGCGTCGCTGGTGCAATCTTGCCTCGGCCCTGCTGATACGTGCAATGCCCATTAGCTGAAGTCGGTCATATTCCTCTACAAAGCCGCAAAACATGGTCAAAGCAAGGTATCCGAGGTCAAAATGGTCCCGTAAGTGGATCGCAAAGGAAACGGTTTAATTGGGTGGTGGTCCCTCGGCAATCAGCTCTCTGAATGAGACGCAAGCCCATACCAATAACGCAAATTATCCGATTTAGTTTCATTCATCGAAAGCGCATAGCGCGAACGAACGTATGAATGGAAAATGGAACAGAAAAACACAAAAAAATGACAAACACACACAAAAACATACACAGACAGCTACGGAAGACCAGACGAATGTGTCTCTGAATCGGCTATTGTCTGAATAGTAGAAAATGTTGTTCTAAAACATCTAAACCTTCTACAATAAGCATCATTGATAGGTCCTTTCAAGATGTGTAAGCTGCCCATGTCATAGGCACTAATGAAACCCCATACCATCAGAGATGCTGGATGTGCTAATACCAGGCTGGATGGACCTTCTAGTTTAAATCCGATGGGCAAAGCACCCATAGTTTCCATAAGTAATTTAAAATATTGATTTGGATGACCACATGACATGACATTTTTGTCTCAGATTACTTTATATGAGCATGGCCCAGAGAAGACAGCAGTGTTTTGCTTTTATTGCAATGCCCCCTTAGGGCCCTGTGGATCAGACACATCCAATATCGATCATTACAGTTGTCCCTTGTGCATGTGGATTTTTCTGATTTTCTCAAATGTTTGATG
This sequence comes from Gastrophryne carolinensis, assembly GCA_027917425.1. Lineage (NCBI taxonomy): Eukaryota > Metazoa > Chordata > Amphibia > Anura > Microhylidae > Gastrophryne > Gastrophryne carolinensis. The sequence goes on along the minus strand of CM051239.1, from coordinate 290,860,438 downwards.
ATATTTTGTACCCTAGGTGGTGGCATATTCAGTGCCTCTGCATTTGTGTGTTGAGGAACATTTTTCTAATATTTGTTTAGCAATTGACAGTGTTTTATAGACTGGTGAACCTCGGACCCTCTTTCATTCTGAAATACTCTGACTCTCAAACATGCTCTTTTAATACATAGTCATGCTGCCATCGATATGGGTTAATTTTTTGTTCAAATGTAAGAGTAAAAGGTCTAACTTTAAACTGTTGCTGAATGTGATTGTTGGGTGCAGCAGAGTCAAATCCAGAGATGGGTGTGGTGTAACAGGAACTGGCTTTACTGGAAAATGAGTACAGTAAAAGAAGGTCACCTTACAGGGTGGATAACATAGGCATGAAAATTAAGTCATAGATATCACCTCAATGTACAGGAAATGCAACATGCAGTAGTGAATTTACAACAGTCTACACATAGATATAGTTAACAGCGCCATCTACTGTTATTAATGTAAACTGCATTGAGTTAGCAATATAGATGCAGATTACATACAGAGACAAGCTGTAAGCTGTCGTACAGTATCTCCAACATGAAATGTGTGTGTTCCATTGGGAAAAAAATGCATGCATCAAGGCACAGATTCACTTCCCCAAAAGTACCAGGGTTGATGGTGGAGGGTGTCAGGAGTCTCCAGCCCCCCATGGCAGCACCTGGAACCTGAGCAGAGCAGCAGAACCAGTGGTGGACTCCAACGCCCGTAGGATCTAAGATGGTCCCATCCTGTTTGAGCACCTTAAGGAGAAAGCTACAACCACACACATGGTGAGCCGCCATGTGAAATCTGAGGATCCCGGCTTGAGATTAGTGCTGCTCTCATTAACCAGTTAGATGTGATGTTGAAGAAAGCTTTAAACATTTACACTAAGAGGATCACAGATAATTGCAATAAGGAGTTGGTGAAGGTAGCGTGCAGTCTAAATGCTATGGATGACAGGCTGGGGGATGTCACCACTATGCTAGAGACATACAAGAAGGACATTGTCCAACTGAAAGCAGAAAGCAGATAACGATAAAGCGTTGTTGTAAATGGTGTGCAATCTGAACAAAGGAGAGTTACAAGTGGTGTGCCGCAAGGCTCTGTCCTGGGCCCCATTCTTTTTAATATATTTGTAAGTGACATAGGAGAAGGCTTGGTAGGAAAAGTTTGTCTGTTTGCTGATGATACAAAGGTTAGTAATAGGCTGGATATTCCTGGAGGTGTCTGCAACATGGAAAATGATTTAGCTTTACTGGATAGATGGTCAAAACTGTGGAAACTAGAGTTTAATGTCTCTAAATGTAAAATCATGCACTTGGGTAGAAGGAATCCCTGCTCTGAGTACCGTATGGGCAGCACTGTGTTAGCCGGGACCTCGGAGGAGAGAGATTTAGGGGTACTGATTACTGATAGCTGCAAGTTGAGTGGACAGTGTAGCCAGGCAGTGGGAAAAGCAAGCAGGATGCTCGGCTGCATAGCTCGAGGCATCACCAGTAGGAAGAGGGAGGTTGTGATGCCACTGTATAGAGCCCTGGTAAGGCCACAGCTAGAATACTGTGTACAGTTCTGGAGACCTTACCTGCAAAAAGACATTATTCAAATAGAACGTGTCCAAAGGCGGGCAATGAAAATGGTGGAAGGACTTAAACTTAAAACTTATCAGGAGAGGCTTAAAGAACTTAATTTGTACAGTCTGGAGGAAAGAAGGGAGAGGGGGGACATGATTGAGACCTTTAAATATGTGAAAGGATTGAATAAGGTTCAGGAGGGAAGTGTTTTTAAGAAGAAACTTAACAATAGAACAAGGGGGCACAACCTGAAGCTAGTCGGGGGGAAGATCAGGAGCAATGTTAGAAAATATTATTTTACAGAAAGAGTAGTAGATGCTTGGAACAAACTTCCAGCAGAGGTAGTTGAAAAATCAACAGTCACTGAATTTAAACATGCCTGGGATAAGCACACATCTATCCTAAGATAAAGAGTACATACAGTATACACATAAGGGCAGACTAGATGGACCGTATGGTCTCCTTCTGCCGTCAACCTTCTATGTTTCTATGTTTCTATGTTTCTATAATAGAGATTTGCAGGCCAAGCTATACAACGTTGAAAACAGGAAGCGCAGGGATAGCCTGCATTTCTGTGGTCTCCCTGAAACCATGGAAGATGCACATTCCACAATCCTGGCCCTGTGCCAAGACTTGCTGCCCAGGAAGCCAGTGGAGCACCTAGAGATTGATAGGGTGCATAAGGCTCGATTCAGAGAGACAAAAAAAGACTTTTGTTTTAGTGCTGATCTGTTTTTTATTTAAATGTTTCCGCTCTCGTATGAGTGTGCGAGCGATTCTATGCATGCATTGCAATCCTTCTGTAAAGTTTCCGTCCGTTCGTACGGCAGAGTACGAGTACGAGGATGTAATTTTCCAGCGTGACTTTTATGTTTCATCTTCTCAACGTAGGCTTTAGTTTTTGCCCTTTTCCCATCGTCTTCTCCCACGAATCCTTTACATTTCCCATTAGATTCTGTTTCCCTTTTTCCCTTTTTCAATAAATAATTGTCCAGACGGAAATCCTTACGATCTTGCACCTGCGCACTACAAACTTAACTCATTAAAGTGCTCACCTACATATTTGCCACCCTCACTTCTACTACAATGTTTAGCTAAATCACTTAGCACTATCCTCCCTCTTCCCTTTTGGACCCTTAAAGCTCACCCCAACCACTTAGCGCTATCCTCCATCTTCCCTTTTGGACCCTTAAAGCTCACCCCAACCACTTAGCACTATCCTCCATCTTCCCTTTTGGACCCTTAAAGCTCACCCCAACCACTTAGCACTATCCTCCATCTTCCCTTTTGGACCTTTAAAACTTACCCAAACCACTTCCCGGTTAGGTTCTTCTTCCATTTTAGGCCCCTAAAACTTACCCAAACCACTACCCGGTTAGGTTCCTCTTCCATTTTAGGCCCCTAAAACTTACCCAAACCACTTCCCGGTTAGGTTCTTCTTCCATTTTAGGCCCCTAAAACTTACCCAAACCACTTCCCGGTTAGGTTCTTCTTCCATTTTAGGCCCCTAAAACTTACCCAAACCACTTCCCAGTTAGGTTCTTCTTCCATTTTAGGCCCCTAAAACTTACCCAAACCACTTCCCGATTAGGTTCTTCTTCCATTTTAGGCCCCTAAAACTTACCCAAACCACTTCCCAGTCATCTGAATCTTCATCTCTAAATATTTATTTCACCCTTCGTTTGGTGTTAATGTATTTGTGTTAAAAAATGACACTGAAACTTTGATTTTTGTTTAGTTTTTTTTTTTTATTAGAAGGCCATTTTTTGGGCCATTTGAAAATTTTGTTTTTTTAAAAAATTAAAAATTTTTTTTAAAGGGAATAAACTTTAAAATGTGTAAAAATGTAAAATATTAAAAACTATTTACAGAACAAAAAGTGACAGGACCCAGAACAGTATTCTTCTTCTGTTGTCCCCAACGAGTCAACCAGCTGCTGCATATCGGCCACCAACTCAAGGACCCTTCGATTCATTTCTTCCACTCTTGCCTGTGTGGTCCCTGTATCAAATTTTTGTGAAAAAATTACTTAGAGACAAATACATGTTTCTCAACTGTGGATGGAATGTTTTTTAGTTGGCAACATAAATCAGGACGACATATGTCAGTCTGCTAAGTAATTAATCTAAGCAAGTGGGCACAGGTCAGTCTGCTAAGTAATTACTCTAAGCAAGTGGGCACAGGTCAGTCTGCTAAGTAATTAATCTAAACAAGTGGGCACAGGTCAGTCTGCTAAGTAATTACTCTAAGCAAGTGGGCACAGGTCAGTCTGCTAGGTAATTAATCTAAGCAAGTGGGGACAGGTCAGTCTGCTAAGTAATTAATCTAAGCAAGTGGGCACAGGTCAGTCTGCTAATGCCATTGACTATGGCTTGATGTATCTGGGTGATCATGTCAAATAACACATACTGCAAAGAATGACATTACAACTTACTTGGTTGGTGGCCGACGGATGCCTCGTTGGGGACAACCCTACGTCCTGGGCCCTGCCACTGTTGTGAAGTAGAGGCTGTTGAGACATGGCAAATAGGGTCACTTATAATGTCTTAGTCAACAGTAATAAAATGTCGTTTTCAATGTGTGTGTCACATCACTCACCTTCTCCCTGTGCCTCCTGGCCAAGATCTGCTGCAGCCTCCGCATCTTCACCCGCTCCAGAAGCATCTACAAAAACAGATTAAGGGAATCAGCTTGGGTGGAAATAGCATGTATATGTGTGTGCGGATACATGAAGAGTCACATACCAGAGGCTCCCGCCTGCGTTGCTGGGTACGACTCCCTGCCCATGCCGTGCCGCCCCTCCTCTGTGGAAAGGTCCAGGGGCTGGTCGGAGGACCCAACAGAGGAGGGGTAGGACCTTCGTCCTGGAGATCCACCACCTTCACTTCCAGCTGCAGATTCATGCAGCACTGGTCGGCCTGTGCGCCTCCGGGTGCGGCGGATTCGGTAATCCATTTCCAACACTAGAAAAGAAAAACAATTATAAATAAATGCCTACCTTCTACATGAGTTACATCTGGCATGCAATCGCTATGTACTTACTAGGGAAATGGATTCCGAAAAACCGCTGCACCCGGGGCATGTGCAGCCGTTTCAGGTCCGACCAATGCTGCATGATCTGCGTGTGGGTGAAGGTAGTGTCCGTCTGATTTTGGATTTTGGCAATGATCTCCAGGGCGACGGTGCGCTTCTCAAAAGTGTTGGGCAGGTAGTCGTACCTGCGCTCCAGCATGGTCTACAAAACACAAAATAAACCTAGGTTTTAGTTCAAACTGCATGCAAATATCTGTCAGCAATCGATCATTTGACTAAATGACATTAATAGACACATTTGTAGCCTAATACAACCTCACTTCGGTTTGGCACGTAGTTTTAGACACTTTTTTAACAAACCGTTTCTTCCTGTGCTTCCTTAAGGGCTAGGCATGCATTTAGATGGCAAATCAAAGGCATTAAAAGACACTTACAAGCATGATGATCTCTTCTTGTTGGCGGGTGAAGATTGTGGGCGCCATCTTGCCTCTTGTCTGCAGCAGATAAGTTATGCCCCTGCGGTTTCCGGGTTCCGCACGGCCGGACGAACGGCCGTACGCACGCGTACGTGTAGCGTGAGCCCCACGCCAATCTTATTTAAAGGGTCCTGGACACACAGCTCATTTTAGAGTCCATGAGCAATGGCACCTAAAAAAGCTCAACAAAAACCAGCAAAGGTGGGCACCAGCAAACAGCCAGCCAAACGGCAGGATCCTGCTGAATGGCCCAAGACTCGGTCACAGATGACCAAAACGAAGTTGCGGCCAACCCGCATTGCCCAGCCAAAGGCACCCACCACAACTACCCCAAAAAAGGAGGCCGCTGGAAAAAGGAAGCCACAGGTCAGAAACCCAACCCCAACGGAGAAGAAAAGAGGGTGCGAAGCCCCAGGCCCCCAAGTTCACCATCACCCCACCCACGTGGCTACCATGGCAAGCCAACAAAAAGGAGACACCGGGAAAAAAGGCCCAGCATCTCAACCTCCCCATCAACACCACCCGCACGGGGCCACAAGGCTCATGCCAAGAGGGCAAGGCACAGCCCCAGAAGTCCGAGTTCGCCCTCCCCACCCGCACGGGTCTCAAAATCAGCGGCCAAGAGGGCAAGGCACAGGGCCAGAAGTCCAAGCTCTGGGTCACCCCTGGACCGGCCGTCTACCTCCAAGAGGCATGGGTATTCTAAGGGCCCACAGAGGCACAGGGCCCCAAGCACTACTTCCTCCACAACACCCTCTCCTCCTCGGCCACATTCTACACCGGCACAGGTGTCAAGGCAGGCTGAATATGCCACATCTACACTTGCGACTTCAGTGGCCACCCATCCACGCTCACCCAGTCCCTTTCCAAGTCTGGTTCAATCTGCAGCCAGCAGTCAGCAATTTCACACCCACAAAGCCAGGCCAGAATGTCCCCTGAATTTGCGCCAAACACTGAGGAGCCAGAACCACAACCAACAGGGCGCACATTGCGCAGAGGCCAGTTGAGTGGCAGGTTTGGTGAGGCACAAACTCTGGCATTGGCTAGTGGCCTCACCTTGTATTATGATGAGCTATATGGGTGCAGATCCAAAGCTACAAGCAAGCAGCGCAAAGCTGAGATTTTGGAGGAGCTCACCAGACAGGTCAATGCAGCAGGGGAAGAGCTCAAAGATGTGGAGCAGATACAAAGGAAAATATCGGACCTAAAGTATGCAGCACAGAAGAAAGAAAATAAACGGCATCATTACAGGTACATATATACTTTGTGGATTTGTCTTCGTCTTGTATTGGCGACATTTAGCTAAATGTGTCCCACTTTCTTTTTCAGCTTACAAACTGGCGGCGGATTCCCCACAAAACTGCAATTTACCCGAGCTGAGGAGATGGTGCTGGGCCTGCTACATCCTGTGGCCTTAGAGGGACAGTCGGCACGACAGGACACGGACATTCCAACTATTCCTGCCAGTTAGTAATGTTAGTGTGTATGTGAAATGTGATCTACGTGTAAAATGAGGCACAAAGCCATAGATTAACACATGCCCCTAGGGTGTTCCTTGTAGTGGAGGTAACAATTTAAACAGGGTGTGTTATGTGTGGCGACTCATCATTTGCTTTTTTCCTTGGCAATACATGAGTTTTGAGAGTCTGGAGGAACACTATTGAGATTAGCAAAGGACTGCCTGTTATGTATTTAGAGTCAATTACATTCAACACTTCCATCTTTATCTGTAGCCAATTTGGGTTTGAGCTGTGCTTTGCTCAGAAATACTTGATCTGGGGTGCTTGAAAGTTTGACCTAGAAAGAATGGCAACCAGCCGAATCTAATGGCAAATGATATTTGCACGCTGAGTGTGGTCCCATAATGGGCTTTTAGAGATGTGTGAAGCCTCAGAACAGCCAGTACATGCATGTTTATTTTGGTTAAGGAGACCAATGTGTATGTACTTGTTGACTAATACATCTAACACATAATGGCATTCATAGTCAAGTTAAACTTGGTCCGTTGGGGGAGTTGCCATTCATGCATGGGCCTGTGTTTGAGTGAACCATATGTGTTATTACACATCACCAATGCCTAGTTGTGTGTTAACATGCCTTCTTTTCCACAATGCAGCCCAGCATCATCCCTCAGCTAGTGGGGAATCCTCAGTCAGTTTTACCATGCCATCTACTTCCGTGCTGCCTCGGACCCAGGATCCTATATATATGTTAAGTGTCTTTTTATGATGTTGCTTATGCATGTGCCTTGCCATGTTTCTTTGTGCTGAATTACATATGTATTCCACAAACTGAACCTTTTTTATTTACATGTCCCAACAGACCCACACACTGATGGAGGAAATCCAGGAGCTGGAGGAGGATGGACCCTTCATTGGACCTTCTGAACAGCTCCCCCTGGGACAGAATCTGCAACTGTCCCAACATGTTTCTACACCAAATCCTCAGCAGCAGCGTGAAGCTGGCTGCATGCTGCCAGCCCATCGTGGGCAGCATGCAGAGACTGAGCTGACAGTCCCCAGTGTTAGCTCTGCTGCTGAGGATTTGCCAAGCAGACCTGTGGCTGTTGGTGGACCTAGAGGCACATCATCTGCACGCCCCCCAACCCGGGGAATTGGGAGTCGTAGTCGACTACGTCGCCAAGTTTCCCAGGGGAGGGGCGCGCCGATGATGGAGTCAGCATGGCACCATGAGAGGCGGCTATTTCGCCTCCAAAATCAACGAAACCCACGAGCATCTTCATGGCCAATTAGAAACACTAAACAACACCTTAAACTCCATGCTGACTGAATTTAGGTCCAACAACAGCCACATGGCCACCTTATCCAATTATTACAGTGCCATGCTTGAGGAAGTTCGAAATAGCAACAGCCACATGGCCACCTTAACTAACCAACTCAGTGCCATGATGGCTGAATTTCAAACTTCAAATAGAAACATGTTGGAACAGTTGCAGATTCTGAATGCCACGCAGGTCCAGGTGAGGGCCCACCTCCAAGGGCCCCAACCTGGGTTTTATGGGCATCCCCCATTTTAAGGCCTATTTGGCCTGTATCTGCTCAACATCTTTGCTCTACATCCCCACTGTATTGACCTGTCTGGTGAGCCCTACCAATATACCCTTTTGGTATGGCTTTGCTTGTTTGCTTTGGATTTGCGCCCATATAGCTCATTAGTGTGCTGAGGTAGCCCACTAGCCAATGCCGGAGGTCAAGCCTCAATGAACCTGCCACTCAAGCTGTTGTGCTGCATGCTTGTGGCGAATTACATTGGTTCTGGCTCCTCCTGTTTGTAGGCATGATTGGGGGACATTCTGGGCTGGCAAACTACTACCTTGACCCCTGGCTGAGATTGAACTGGACTTGGATTGGGACTGGGGGTTCTTGTTTGAGTAACAGGTGTAGATGTGGCATAGGTTTGGCTGCTTTACACCTGTGCCTGTGGCAAATGTGACCAAGCAGGAGAGGGTGTATATGTGGGCCTATTTGTTTGCTGACCAATGTGGACATGGCAATGCTTGTCACATATGTTTTTGTAATTTTCATTTGTCTGAAACTTTGGACAGGAGTGCCTTACTTTAAAACTACTGCCTCTGGCCAATTGCTATTTGGCCTGATTTACCTAAACTTTCATTTGTGGTTTGGCCATGTATTTTATGCAACTGTGGGAGTGACCATCAACTCCAATGTTTGCTTTTGAAATAAACTACATAAAATTGCAATTAACCTGTTATTGAGTACGTTTATGCCTTTATGGTTTTGGGGAATAAAGATGACTTAAAGTAGGCACTACCAAATTTGGAACAACCAACAGAAAAAGAGTCTAAAATCATGTGTGAGGTTCTTTGTAATTATTTAGTTACTGTTTGTAAAAGTAAGAAACAAACATACAAACACAAAGGTCCGAAAACACAATTAGCACCAAATAAAGGGACAAAACAAACAAAGGAACACCAAATTAAGCAAAATGTGTCTCTATTAAATTAGACTGCACGGCTTGGGCAGACGCACTCGGTGGGCCACGATAGTCCTCGTCTGGGTCATCGGTGGGTGGAGAGGGGGGCAAATCCACATACCGGGGGACACGCTGCAATATAGCAAAATTATGCAACATTGCACAGGCCATTATAATATCTATGACCTTTTTGGGGTCATACTGAAGTGCTCCCCCATTATGGTCCAAGCATCGGAAGCAGGTCTTCAATAGGCCAAACGCCCTCTCCACCACAGCCCTGGTCTTCCTGTGCACCCTATTATATGCCTCCTCGGCTGCATTCTGGGGCCGGAGGACTAGCGTCAACAGCCACGGAAGGAGTGGATAGCCGGAATCACCTGCCAAAATGTATTATAAAAAACATAAATTACACATTACTCAATAAATGGAATCTCCAAAACGGGCCATCAACATGACTAAGAGGCTAGGGCCCTTATTCATCAAGCGATAGCGCCAGGTAGTGTCTGACGAGCGCCAGGTAGCGGCAGCTAACGGCGACTACCGACTCAAGTACGCCCGGCGGCGGTCACAATGACGCATTTATCAAGCTAAATGAGGCTAGCGCCGGCGAGAGCGACGGCTAGCGCGGCATTCATCATGAAGCCGGCTGGCCCGAACAGCGCCGCTGCAAATTCCTTCACAGCGACACGTATTACCTGGCGCTACCTGCCGCTCTCCCATACATTTCAATGGCAGACGCTGCAATGATTGTTTTTAGTGGTTTTTGGGTTTTTTTCTTTGGTACAAAATTCAACACATGTTTATATTGATATGTTTTATTAATCTGGCTGGTTATTTTTATGTATTTGAAGTTTGTATTATTTTTCACAATGTAATGTTGTGAGTGACATGGGAATTGCATCTCCTCCACCCAAACTCATTGGCCTCAAAATCGCTTGTTTTCCACACAAACGGGGCTTGTAAAGCTATTTTGTAGCCTGTCAGGTTGGGCGGTCACGTTCGCTCTTCGAAATTGTCAGCGCCCAAGCTATTCGGCAGCCCTGTCCTTGATGAATCTGTGTTGGTCAGTGTTTGTGCAGTCGCTGTTTTAATTCGCTATGTGGCGGCGCGAGCGTCGCTGTGCCTCGCTGCGCTGCGTTGTGCTGCGCTGTGCTGTTCATACATGTGCCCTTCTGCCATTTGCAAGGAATTCACTTCCAGCGACCCCAGTCGTTGTTAATGAATACACTGTAGTTGTGAGCGTGCCTGGCCACATATTGCAGGATTAACATTCAGTCGTACCAGCTCATAACAACCCGTTATGCATTCTCATGTGTGCCACATTTTCAGGTAGTTGTCTACTTTGATTGTGTGATGACTTTTTGAATGAATCAGATTTGTATATGTAAGGCCCACGGTGTATGCTTTAGAAGGACCTATGCATTACAGTATGTAGAATCCCCTGCTAAATCAAGCTAATAATTCGTGGCGCCTTTTGCCCTAGCTTGTTTTGCTGCGTCATTTTAATGTATTTCCGCCACTTAGCGTGTACATAGCTGATATTAGCTTGTCCCTGTTGCGCGCATGTTTGCTTTTGAATTTGGAAGCACAGTTGCTTGCGTCATATCCGGTTCCGGGATCCTCCTTTGCGTTTCAACGCCACCTTAAGGTAAAACTGTCTAGCGCTTATGCCAATAGCTTGTTTGGCAGCGTCATTTTAATGTATTTCCGCCACTTAGCTTGCACATAGCTGATATTAGCTTGGCCCTGTTGCGCGCATGTTTGTGTTTGAATTTTGAAGCACAGTTGCTAGCGTCATATCCGGTTCCGGGATCCTCCTTTGCGTTTCAACGCCACCTTAAGGTAAAACTGTCTAGCGCTTATGCCACTAGCTTGTTTTCAAGCGTCATTTTAGTTTTTCCGTCACTTAGCTTGCACATAGCTGCGAATAGCTTGTTGCTGGTGCGCGGAGCGTTTTTTTTCCCAATGTCGCTTGGGTCATTTCCGGTTCCTGTTTCCTCCTTAGCGTTTCCAATATGATGCCCAGAAGGAGAGTCATGCGCCTCCCCAGCTCCTCCTCAGACTCAGACCCCACCACCCCTCCCCCACCTCCCCAACCTACCTCACCTTCCTCAAGCACCACCCCTCCCACCCCTTCCCCTCCTGGGCCTATTAAGGCCAAGCGCACCCGGGTGGATAGTAGAGTCGATGGCCAGGTGGTAAAAGTGAGTATTTTTTGGTTTGTCTTTTTAGCTTAAAAGTTTCAGAACACACAGGGGGGATTGGTTATGACAAATTTTGCTTTTAATAACACATTTGAGCAATCCCCGTGGGGCATCCCCATTGTGGATGTCCTGCTTGGATGCCCCCCCTGGAGGGCCCTAAATATTACCTCAGTCCCGTCCCATCTGTGCATGCGTTAGCTGCGGATGCCTATTGCGCTTACCTCTAGCAGGGTGTACCCCTGCGCCAGACATATTGTAATTTTGGGTGCAGGCGCACTCCCTGTTAGAGTCAAACGCCACATGCCTACTTTGCCGTGCAGACCCAGCTGAGCTGGTATGCACGTCCCAACGGCCTTGTATGCGCATACCACAGCGGCGCCGAGCCCTGTGTTTTGCTGGGGGAGTGACGTGGGAGTGTCCTCAGTGGTGTATTTGTGGCCTTCCAAGGGGGTTGCAGACAGCGGACCACCCACAATTGGTGTGGCCCACCAAAGTGCACACAAACCCAGAATAGTCATAATCCTGGGTGTGGGTCCACTTTGATGTGGTCTATGTATAACTATTTATGACTGTTTTCTGATGTCATGTATTTATTTTATTTTGCTTGTTCTTTTTTCATAGGACTTCTGCCTGGCCGAATATGACTATGCCCGTGGAGGCAAAAAACGCATAGCCATGGAGGTGAAGGCCACAGTGTCCCGGCGCTTCCAGACCGAGCTCACCATCCGCTCAATACAACAAAAGTGGTCCGATTTCAAGCGCCGGGACCCTGAAGGCGTGTACCGCCTATATGATGCCTACGCATCAGGTAAGTTAAAGCTTATGTTATGTTTAGCCTTTGTGCAGAATCATCTGCTAAGCTCTGTCCATTTGTGCTCTTTAGATTCCTCCCCCGAACCAGGCAGGCGGACTCGGGGGAGTCATCGGGGGAGGGTCCCTCCCGCGGGTCCTATTTAGAGGACCCAGGGGAGGAAGGGGATGACGCCCCAGAGGAGTGTGCTGCTGGGGGGCTGGCTGGATCAAGCCTCAGCTCCTCACACTCTGAGTGTGAGGAATCTCACCAGGCAAGGGGCCACTCTCAAGCAGGGAGTGAGAGGGAGGAGGGTGGCCCTTTGCCTGGTGGATCTTCCGACCAGAGTGTGAGGAGCCGAGGCTCCCCGCCTCCTCCTCAGAGCCCTCCCTGGGCTTCAAGTGGCGCTTCATCCCCTGGTGAGTGTACATTTTTTAATTGTTAGTCTGTGACAGGTTTCATCTTGCAATGTGTCCTTAGCCCTTGCCATTCCTCTCTAATTTGCAGGGCATCATATAGGCGGCACCTCCATGGCATTTTGGCGTAGGATTCTCCACGGGCATAGTCATGGTAAGTGTTTTTGGTTAGCCATCACATTCCCAATGTTATTACATTCATTCAAGTGTACCCAAAAACATTGATGGTGCTCGGTTTCTGGAAGCTTCCAGGACCAATCACATCCCTCACCCAGGGCCCCCCCCCACCCAAAAAAACCCACAAAACTCCTTACCTCTTTGGGGGTTGGCAAAGCCACCGTCCAAGCCTCCTGTGTGACACTGTAGATGTGTGTGCGCCTGCGCTCTTTTTCCAAATGGCCTGCGCGTCCGCACACACTCGAGGAGTGATGTGTGGAAGGCAGCGGCCGCGGAGTACGTTGGCTCATGCAAATTGTGTGGCTCGGCCAAAGTGGACCCAAACCAAGATTAGCAGCAATCCTGTGTATAGGCCCACTTGTAACAGACACATGTTTCCTGGTCCATTGTCACAGCTGGTTTGATAAGGTACCCTAACCTCACAAACCCCACTACAGTGCTAGCCAACTGTCAACCACCCCTATGTTTCTGCCAACACCATGATGGGTGTTCGCATTTCTTTTCTTGGGTTAAGTTGTTCCCACTCCAACATGTGGGCCACTATTAACATTAGCCAAACAACTGCAAAAGATTCCTTTACATAGCACTGTCTATGTTATTTGCACATTCTCTTTAGGGATACATGTGTGAAGCCTTCCAAATTGACATTAACTCATGGTCCAGGAAATATGCTAATTTAGGTCAACCTGTATGTAACCATGCAAGCCTTTGCATTTTCAGACTCAATAACCAGATGGATGTCAAATAGTCATGTGTCATTTGCCCACTAATTGTGTTTTTGTCTTTTGCTTTATGTTGACAGATGTTGCGACGCAGACGGAGCCAGAGACCCTCCTCCCCACCCCAGCTCCAGGGACGGCCAGCAGCATGGGCCCCCGCCACAGCTGCGATGGTGAGTACATCCCACTTCATATGCCTAAAGACTTGTGAAACCTATGTCTTCTAGTCACATCTGCAGCCAATGTAAATTTACCTATGTGTTAATTTCACACACATCTCGATTCAATGTGTTTGCACAATAATCCAACATGCCTGTTTGCATGCTTGATTGTTGGCTCACATCCTTCATTAGGCCACATAGAGACTATTTTTGCGTTAGACACAACCAAATGGGCCCTATTAGGTCTGGACCTGTAACATTATAGGGTAAACTCGTGGACTCGTTCGGACTTAGGCCCTGATGTTTGGCTGTTACTAAACACAAAAATGGACACACAGGGAATTAGACCTTCTTTGCTTCCCAAGAGTTAAACTGGAACAACAACCAGGATTTTGACTTTCCTGGGTGTTGTTCCACTACGGTGGGGCACCCCTGATCGGCACCGCTGTGTGACAACCCCCTGAACTCACTTTGACTCCAACAAACGTACAAGCCATTGCAAATTGCCTCCTCCTCCGCCTCCCCCGCGCCCCTTTTTACGGGCGCGTGCCTGCGCCGCCAATTCACAGACGGCCGGCGCAGGCACGCACACGTCTAGAGGGGCACCAGGGAGGGCCCAGCGGCACTGCCACACAGAAACTGAGGTAGGTATTTTGGGGTGTTGGGGGGGGGGTTTCACACCCAGGGACATCCCGATCTTGGATGTCCCGCGGGGAGGGAGGTGATCGGGCAGGGAATCTGATAGATTCCCGGGCCGATCACCCGTGGGTGTTGGTACACTTTAAGCGAAAATGTATGCTTGGGATGTGTTGTTCACATTCCTGCCAGTCAATAGTACTCATATAATGTTAACCAATAAGCACACAGTGGTCAACAATGTTAATGTGAGTGTCACCTAATTGGACACACTGACATTACATTGCTACATCTGTGTCTGTTGAGGTCACTGCCAATTTATTAATAAATTGTTGTTTCTACATTTCTACAGCTTGTGAAAACCAGCATCGCAGACTGTGGCGGGAGATCCGGCTCCTGAAGCTGATGCTGCTGGCCAGGAAGAGGCGCCGACGGCGTCGTTAGGGTGGGGGGAAGGCTGGGCTCTTGATGGCCGTTGTTGGCCAAGGTTGGCCGTGTTGGCCATGGTTTTGAATAAAAATTTTTTGATTCACATCATTACAGTGTGTTGCATTGCAAAGCATAGTTTAACTGTCTCCCAAACCATTTGTGGGTCAATGTAGCCATACCTTTGGAGCCATTTCAGGTGTTAACCATAGTAAGCTATGGTCTCCAATGTGTGGGCTAAATTGACCAATACATTGACATATGTAGATCCAGATACTCATCCCTGACTGTGTTATTAGCGAGGTCTTAGGAAACACACAATTTAGAGGTGGGTGAAGCAAATATATTTACATAACCAAAAATATACAAAATTAATATTCTTGGCTGGGTGGCCGGGGAGGTTGGGAGTCATTGCTAGGGGCGGTGTTGGGGGACAACAGTGCAGTAAAAAATATAGACTGCTGTTGTATGAGCTGTTGTAGCAACAACAAAGTTTGGTCCTGCCGCTGGAGACATTCTGCCTGGCGCTGTATTGCTTCTTCCTGGCGCTGTACAGATTGCTCAATTACATTTGCCAGCCGACCAAGTTCCTGGTTCTGGAGTTGGTTTTGGAGTAACTGGTCCATCTGGCGCTGCAGGGCCTCATTTTGTTGCTGACACATCAGCACCTGATTTTCCAACGCCGCAATGCGCTCATTAGTTCCATCACGCGGCTGTTGGCGACTGTAGTCCTCCAGCATCCGGACCCCTAGCTCGTAGAAATCGGCACTGGTTGGTGCCACACCTCCTCTTGCTGTGGTTTGAGGCTAAACAAATAGTAAACCACATTTTAGTCAAACAGAACCAATGCAGTTATGCCCCTCAAAATAATTCCCATAAACAGTCACTATACAACTTACCCTTGTCTGAGCCTCGGAAGCTTGGCCACATGGGACTTGGGAAGAGGTCCTAGCTTGGGGTTCTGGTTCCGCCTCCTGCCAAAACAACAATGAAAGGAAATGTGACATGTTGCTTCTTCCACTACCCACGAAGATGCCAATGTGGTTCTAGGTCGTCTACATCAGCCATGTTACCTGCGTGTCCTCCGGCACAGGTAGGCTCGAGGTTTCGCTGCCAGAGAGTGGCAATTCAACATCCGAGATGTCCGGCAAGTTGGCATATGCTAAACAGGAAAATCAGGTTAGTAGGTCTGTGGGCCAAACTCTAATGTAACCTGGTTAGGCTATCGAGGCCATACCTCTAAAAAGTGCCAAAATACACACTAGACCAAAGGTATCTGTTAAACTCAGATTGTTAACATGTATGTTACAGGACTAAGACGCACTAATTTTTGCTAATCACATCAGAAACATTGCTTAAATTACACATACCCGCAATCTCCCAGATGTCTGTAGTGGGGTCCTCACTCGAGCTTGGACCTTGAAAATACATGTGGACACACAAGTTGCCAGAAGCAAGTGCCACAAAAGTAGAGCCAAAATACAGACTAGAGCAAGGCAAAACCACTTACCCTCATCTCTGGCAGCCGGAACTTGAGGGGCCCTTTCTGGACAGCCACTTCCGATATTCGGGTCAACTAAAAAAAACAAGGAATGTCTCTAAATAATCAGCAAACTACTACGGGGAATGTTTGGCTAAAAAGATGTCCGCCAAAATACATTGCTATCACTCCAATAACTAATAGACTGACCCTGGGGAGGCAACCAGCACTCCCAAGAGGCATCTTCAAGTTTACCAAGCAAACATGTAGCTTAGTAGACTAACCAAAATGAACCAGTGTAACATAAACAGCATAAAGGATACATTATGTATTGCTCTACACACCAACAGGGTCCTGTTGACCGGCAACATCGGAAGTGGGGTCCAAAGATGAACCAGTCACTTGGCCTACCAAGAAAAAAGAGGAATGAGACACATGCACTTGAGTAAAAGTGGATCAAGCAAGGTGAACACATGCACTTACCGACATCCAAAGAGTAGGTGGGATCCGGAGGAGATGCTGGGGCCAAGGGCATGGGAGCTAGGCAAAAATAAACCCAACATTGAGCCATAGTTAATGTGCGTGCCCAAATACAACATGCATTAAGGTGTGTGAGCAGCTCTTTCACTAATATTCACTAATCAAGGCCAGTGTGGCTCCCACATTGATATGCCGATATATGGCTACACATCTCTGGCGTCCAACATATCTACACATGTTAGGGCCTTGTTAGTTAGTTGCTGTGAGTGTTACAGTGGGCGTGCAATTAGGCCGCAGGCACATATTATTAATACTCAACAGGGCAAAACTTGATTGTTTCAGCTGCTCCCACACCCATTTGTTCACAAAACAACCAGCAACCAAATTAGGGGTAAATACCTTCAATGGCAGACTGGGGTAGCCTTGAGGTTGCTGGAAGGGCAGGAGCTTGGGTGTCCTGAGGCACATCCCGGACAGCAGCATGTGCACCTATGCATAAAGCAACAGACAGAAAAGTTACAAATGTTTGAGCTCTAATGTAATACTTCACAGGTCCTACTGTTAGTTGGTCAGAATGTAAAAATGCAAATCACATACATTAACATTAGGTTAGTATAAAAGCCAGAAAATATGTACCTTCAGTCCAACCGGTGGTGTCATCCCCAGGATCCACACCCTGCAGCCGAGCCAGTGGGATTTTGGCCTTCAGCATCTCCTCATACGGCCTGTAGGTACTCTTTGGAGCCTGGATGAACCCACTGTCCACATCAAGATCGTGATTCATCTTTTTCATAAGGGCCCCTCGCAAAGTGTAGAAGCGTTTCCTGCAGGATGGGCCACTACGTGGGTGTTGAGCTGTGCTACTAAGCTCCACACCAATGGCATCCCACAGTTTGCTTCTTTCTTGTTTGCCTATGGACTTGCTTTGGGAGCCAAATATCAGCTCCCATTTAGCAAGTGTAAGGCGCACAAGATGATTATTCTCAGCAAAATTAAATTCAGGCTCCCTCTTGGCACCTGGGCGCTTAGCCTGGGGTGCTGCCCCACCTTCAGGCTGTGCCCTTTTCCGTAAGGGAGGTCTGCGCACAGCACCCACCAAACTCCTACTCGGGCCTGCTGTGGCCGGCAGATGTCCTGAATTTGGCTCCATCCTGTAGCTGCACACACACACAAATACACACCCAACAAGCACGCATGCAGACTACAGAATGGCATCGCAATCTCTTAGGCTTGGCCAGGTTTTATGTGCTCTAACAGCCAATCCAAAAGCAGCCCAGTTAATTGATTCACACATACAGCCCAGTTCCTTCTAGGCACACCTCCACTGCACTGACAGAAGCATGTGTGTTAGCCAATTAACTCATTACAGACCTCATTAAACAAACAACACACACCCAAATCCAACAATGGACTGATGTATCTCAAACCCTTGTGACATGTGGTTAGCCTAACGGCTATTTAAAAAAACAGCAGCTTCCCTTTCATTGGTCCACCCCTGATTTTTGGGCCATGTCCGTTAATGCACGCAAGTTACGGCTCAAGTACGCTAGTAGCGCTACTAGCGTGCGCGTGCGCACTCTGTTTTACGCACACCTGGGTCGGCTAATTGGCGTCCGGAAATAGCAGAGCGACGCAAAAGGCGGCAAAGCAGACCTGTCACTTTTGAAAATGAAGTATAAAAGGAAGGAATTTTCTAGCTTCTGCTATTCTTACACTGTGGCAAAGGCTGTGGTGTGGTGCTGTGCTCGCTTCCCTTAGCTCATTTGAGCCTCTGTCTGGTTTCTGTCCTCACTCTCTGTGGCTTGTTGGGTGATTTCTGACATCAGTGCTGTTTCTTTAGGAGCTTGGTTTTGGTGGCATCTGCAAATATTGTGTAGCATACAGCAAGTGAGGCTTGATTTTGGGGCCTTTTGTGGGCTGTGCAGCAACTCCCCTCTTGGTTGTGCCTAACTTAGAAAGCTGGTTTTCAGCAGGCTGGTGGTTTGGACCACTATAGTTCTGGTTTTGTGGTGAGCTGCATTGTAGCGGGTGTGTGTGGAGTGTGATTGTTTGTGTGTGTGTTGTGTGTTAGTGTTTTTTTTTGTTTATTTTTGTTTTTGTATATATCTTTAGTGTGTGTGATGGATAAGAGGGTGATGTATGGTGTCTGGGTGGATGGATGTATGTGTATGCTGAAAGAGCAGGAGGAAAGGGAGCGGGGTGTTGTGAGGCTTAGGGCACCCCGCTCCTTTGCAATCCGCCTTTCAGTATGGGACTTAAGTGACGAGCAGATCAGGAGCCGCTTCCGTCTGAATCGTGCTGCACTACAGTCCCTATATGATCAGATTAAGACCAAAATCGAGCCATCCACCAAACGCACTCATTCCATTCCAGGCATAGTACGCCTGTGTGCCACTCTCAATATTTTGGCACGAGGGACCTTCCAGGCAACCTCAGCCCTCCTCAGCGGGATAAGCCAGGCTACTATGAGCCGCATACTAATCCAGGTAGTTCTGGCAATTTGTGATTTAATCCCAATTTACATCAGGTTTCCTGAGGATGAGGAAGAGGTTGCCAAAATAAAACATGCTTTCTATCTGATGGGAGGGATCCCGAATGTGCTAGGGTGCGTTGATGGTACACATATCCCTTTCCGCCCTCCCCATGCACAGGAGCTGTCCTACAGAAACCGGAAGCAATTCCATTCCATTAATGTGATGGTTGTCTGTGACCCAGACATGAGGCTGCGGGCGGTGAGATCGGGGTTCCCCGGCTCATGCCACGATTCTTACGTCTTGCAGCGGACAGTCCTGTGCCGGAAGTTTGATAACAACGAAATGCCAGCTGGCTGGCTACTGGGTAATAAATTAACCATGTCAATGTATTTTGCAAATATGTGGCCTAGTAAGCCAATTTTAACCAAACTACCACCAAAAAACATGTACTAGTACTAATTGCTGTCTCTCTCCTTGTGTTTTTTCTACAGCGGACAAGGGATATGGGCAGAGAACGTGGGTCATGACTCCGGTCAGGAACCCACGGACCTCTGCCCATGAACGCTACAATGCAGCGCATCGCAAGACCAGAAGCATTGTGGAAAGAACCATCGGCCTGCTGAAAGCACGCTTTCTCTGTTTGGCACGGCCAGGAGGAGAGATGCTCTACAGCCCACAGAAGGTCTCCAAAATCATCCTTGCCTGCTGTGTGTTACACAATATCTGTATATCCCACCGAATCCAAGCCCCCGAGGAGACAGCACTGGTGCCAGAAATCCCCAACATGCCCGCAGCAAGAAGTGAGGACACCCAGACTGGCGATGAGCTAAGGGAAAGGATGATCACTTCTTTTTTTGCGGTAAACTAACTAACCTTCACTCTAATGCAAGTACTGCACTACTGGCTAAATGTATTAGAACTAACATCAAAAAGAGCCCAAAAACACACTAAGGGGGTGTAAGATGACCCAAACCACTCTAAGGGGGGTGTTAAGATGACCAAAACCACTCTAAGGGGGGTGTTAAGATGACCCAAACCACTCTAAGGGGGGTGTTAAGATGACCAAAACCACTCTAAGGGGGGTGTTAAGATGACCCAAACCACTCTAAGGGGGGTGTTAAGATGACCCAAACCACTCTAAGGGGGGTGTAAGATGACCCAAACCACTCTAAGGGGGGTGTAAGATGACCAAAACCACTCTAAGGGGGGTGTAAGATGACCCAAACCACTCTAAGGGGGGTGTAAGATGACCAAAACCACTCTAAGGGGGGTGTAAGATGACCCAAACCACTCTAAGGGGGGTGTTAAGATGACCAAAACCACTCTAAGGGGGGTGTTAAGATGACCCAAACCACTCTAAGGGGGGTGTAAGATGACCCAAACCACTCTAAGGGGGGTGTAAGATGACCAAAACCACTCTAAGGGGGGTGTAAGATGACCCAAACCACTCTAAGGGGGGTGTTAAGATGACCCAAACCACTCTAAGGGGGGTGTAAGATGACCCAAACCACTCTAAGGGGGGTGTAAGATGACCCAAACCACTCTAACGGGGGTGTAAGATGACCCAAACCACTCTAAGGGGGGTGTAAGATGACCCAAACCACTCTAAGGGGGGTGTTAAGATGACCAAAACCACTCTAAGGGGGGTGTTAAGATGACCCAAACCACTCTAAGGGGGGTGTTAAGATGACCCAAACCACTCTAAGGGGGGTGTAAGATGACCCAAACCACTCTAAGGGGGGTGTAAGATGACCAAAACCACTCTAAGGGGGGTGTAAGATGACCCAAACCACTCTAAGGGGGGTGTAAGATGACCCAAACCACTCTAAGGGGGGTGTAAGATGACCAAAACCACTCTAAGGGGGGTGTAAGATGACCCAAACCACTCTAAGGGGGGTGTTAAGATGACCAAAACCACTCTAAGGGGGGTGTTAAGATGACCAAAACCACTCTAAGGGGGGTGTTAAGATGACCCAAACCACTCTAAGGGGGGTGTAAGATGACCCAAACCACTCTAAGGGGGGTGTAAGATGACCCAAACCACTCTAAGGGGGGTGTAAGATGACCCAAACCACTCTAAGGGGGGTGTTAAGATGACCCAAACCACTCTAAGGGGGGTGTTAAGATGACCCAAACCACTCTAAGGGGGGTGTAAGATGACCCAAACCACTCTAAGGGGGGTGTAAGATGACCCAAACCACTCTAAGGGGGGTGTAAGATGACCCAAACCACTCTAAGGGGGGTGTAAGATGACCCAAACCACTCTAAGGGGGGTGTAAGATGACCAAAACCACTCTAAGGGGGGTGTAAGATGACCCAAACCACTCTAAGGGGGGTGTAAGATGACCAAAACCACTCTAAGGGGGGTGTAAGATGACCAAAACCACTCTAAGGGGGGTGTTAAGATGACCAAAACCACTCTAAGGGGGGTGTAAGATGACCCAAACCACTCTAAGGGGGGTGTTAAGATGACCCAAACCACTCTAAGGGGGGTGTAAGATGACCCAAACCACTCTAAGGGGGGTGTAAGATGACCCAAACCACTCTAAGGGGGGTGTAAGATGACCCAAACCACTCTAAGGGGGGTGTAAGATGACCCAATCCACTCTAAGGGGGGTGTAAGATGACCCAAACCACTCTAAGGGGGGGTGTAAGACGCCAATGTTGGTTATCAAGTAATGCATTTTTGTATTTGCTACAACTATACTACTTTAAAGATCTATACTAACTGCACTTTTCTTATTTTTTCAGGCACAAACACGGGCACCGTGATCAATATTTAGGACTTTCCCAACTTTATTTGACTTTACTTTGCTTTTTCCTTTCTGTTTGAATTTTACTTTACCATTTCTCTTGTGTTCATTTTTAATTTTATGTAGATTTGAATAAAAAAATCTACTATATATAGATACATGTGGCTATGTGTTTAATTCTGGTGAAAGTTTCCTTGGCATTCTACTTCCTATTGTAATTTTCTTTTTCTTTCTGATTTATGTTTTTATTTCCCTTTTCCATTTTCCTTTTATTTCTCTGTTCTGTTTTTTATTTCTTTTTCTATTTTCCTTTCTCATTTCTGTTTTTCTTTTCTTTTTCTATTTTCCTTTCTCATTTCTGTTTTTCTTTTCTTTTTCTATTTTCCTTTCTCATTTCTGTTTTTCTTTTCTTTTTCTATTTTCCTTTCTCATTTCTGTTTTTCTTTTTTCTATTTTCCTTTCTCATTTCTGTTTTTCTTTTTTCTATTTTCCTTTCTCATTTCTGTTTTTCTTTTTTCTATTTTCCTTTCTCATTTCTGTTTTTCTTTTCTTTTTCTATTTTCCTTTCTCATTTCTGTTTTTCTTTTCTTTTTCTATTTTCCTTTCTCATTTCTGTTTTTCTTTTCTTTTTCTATTTTCCTTTCTCATTTCTGTTTTTCTTTTCTTTTTCTATTTTCCATTTCTTTCTCTGTTCTGTTTTTATTTTCATTTTCTTTCTCATTGGTGGTTTAATTGTATTTCCTTTTTATTTAAAAAAAAAAAAAAAAAAAAAATGTGGCTATATGTTTAATTATGTTTTATTTTGCATTTATATTCTAATATCTGGTTGAATTTAATTTCCTTTTCAACACAAAATAAAAACTCTTTAATTTTTTAACAAATGTGGCAATGTGTTTTATTCAGAAGGTACTGGATGGCCAGGACACAGCAAAGCTAACAGGCGCTGTGTAGAATAGCGTGGTCACACTGACTGACAGCGCCTACAAAGCTGAGGGCCAACATCATATTCAGCAATGTAGGCGTTGTTCGCAACAACGCCAGGTAGCGACTGAGGAGGCCTGCTATAGCGAATCGCTACCGCCCGCGGCTGACGCTAGCGGCGCTCATAGCGCCATACTTCAGTCGCTCATCTGTCGCTACCTGGCGCTATTGATGAATCGGCCTCTAGGTCACATTTGCTACACAGCATGAGCATACATAGTGCACAGGCCAAAAAAAAAGCCAAAAAAACATCAAATAGATGTGGGAACAAATTAAACATCCAAAATGGCGGATGAGGGCCATTCAGCCAGACTGCTAACAGGTATTGGTTTCGGACTGTGCTGCTCAGCATTCTTGGATGTCTTAACTTTTCAGGACCCTGTATCTGCTTTGTATGAGTCCAAAACAGCTCTAACCTGCCCCTGCACTTTATCCCGCTCTCCTCTACTCAGTAAGTGTAATACATCTAATCAAAGATGGCGCAGACCGTATTATAAATTGAAGGACATAGTTTAAGCATGTGTGGGGAAGACTAATTCTTACTTTACTCTAAATTAAATGTTAATGTTTTGCTAATCCAGGACTAACATTTGGCAAGGCTTTGTTGTTTGAAAAATCTAATGGTTAAGGTTGTGTTTCACGTGTAAACAAGGTGTTCAAATAGGCATAGTTTCATACATGGGACACAAACTACATTCTTAGCCATACATATAAACAAGGTGTTCAAATAGGCATAGTTTCATACATGGGACACAAACTACATTCATAGCCATACATATAAAAAAAAATTATTGGCGTCAACTTACCAAGGAGCCATCCACCGGAAAATTCCCCAGACTCAAACCGACCGTACAATCCAGATCTTCGAAGAATGTAGGCATCATGGGATGAGCCTGGGAGAACCCGGCGAGCAGACTAAGGAACCGCATGTCCGGGGCCACCACTGCTTGGACATTCATTGAGTAGCCCATTTTGCGGTTCCTGAAGGAAAAAAAACAAACAAAACACATTAGCAAGGCAAGGAAAACTAGGGAAACACTAACTAATCCCACCCTAAGCAAAACCTGTGGCCCAATAAAAATAGCAATAAACAAGTACATAAGTATCTTGTTTAGCCAAAAAAGAATATGTATGTTTGAAAAAGGAAAGATTAACTTTCAAGTGTCTATTTCAGGCACACATTAAAATGTTTCCTTGGTAAACACATGTGAAATTTATATGCAACTAAATACGGTCCATGGTTCCACAGGGACTCTTTACAAGGAGGGAATAATTAAAAGGAGGGAATAAATAAAAGGAGGGATACATTACAAGGAGGGATTATTTAAAATGAGGGATCATTTAAAAGGGGGGATAAATTACAAGGAGGGATTATTTAAAAGGATGGATAACTTACAAGGAGGGATTAATTACAAGAAGGGAATAATTATAAGGAGGAACATTTAACACGGAGGGACTTTTTTAAATTTTTATTTCATAAAAAAAACAAAAAAAAATGACAGATTGTACTTGCCTCTAGATATACTCGTCGGCTGCCGGAGGCACCAGGGCAACATGGGTGCAGTCAATGGCACCCATGACGTTGGGCATGTCGGCGATGTTATAAAATGCCAGCTTAATCGCATTTCTGGCTACCATGTTGTCAGGAAAACAAATATATTTCCGAGTAATGGTAGCCATGCCTTCCAAAAACTTGGATAGCGCGCGGCTCAGCGTAGGCTGGGAGATCTCCACGGAGAGGGCACTCAGCCTCTGGAAAGAGCCGTTCACCAAAAATTGCAGGCAGCCAAGCATCTTGGTCATACCTGAAATTGCTTGCCCCTTCCTTGTGATGCGGGCTAACCATGGCCGCAGCTCACTATACAATTTATGGAGGGAAGCGCCATTAAGTCTGGTGAGCTCGAACAGCTCAACATCATGCATGCCATCGATGTGCATGCGTCGCCAGTGCAATCTGGTCTCAGCCCTCCGGACAATTTCAATGCCCATGCGCTGCAGATCCTCATGCTCCTCAAATGCACTAGAGTTGTCCATAGCTGCTAGTCTCAAGGTCAAAATGGTTCCGTCAGGGGATCGCAAAGGAAACGGATTTATAGGGTGGTGGTCCGTCGGCAATCAGCTCTCTGAATGAGACGCAAGCCCATAGCAATAACGTAAGTTATCTGAACGAACGAAAAATATCAGATTTGGTTGGGAAAATGACCCGAACTAACGCAAATGTTCCGATTTGCATTCGTTCATCGAAAGCGCATATACGCATTTGCCCGAACGCTCATACGAATGAAAAATGAACGAAAAAAAAATGACAAACACCCACAAAAACTTTCACAGACAGCTACGGAAGTCAAGACGAATGTGCCTCTGAATCGAGCCTATAGTGGTCAAGGTTTATTATTTCAGGACAAAGGACAGGCTGCAAAAGGCAGCTCAAAAGGCCTTACAGTTACTCTTTGATTTAGCGCCTTCTACAATTGAAAAAAGGAGCATCCGCTACTTAAAATCCTGCATGACAACAGAGTTAAATACAAGTATATACAAATACAAGTAAAGACCATATGCTTGATCTTATGACCAGCAGAGTCCCAAATCCAGTGACTCTTAAAACCCTTAGAATGGAGGATTCCCCCAAGTCGCGAAGACATGGAAAGCGCCAGAGATGTTATGACAGTTCAACTGATTATAATGCACCTGTAGCTGATATGGACACTTGAAGACTTGATAGCCACTCTGCAGAAGATCATGTTCAGGATGGAGATCCTTAGGCTAAGTTGTTTAGTTTGATAAATAAAGATTGAGTGGGCTTCATTCCTGGGCAACAGACAAGCAACACTAATGCTTTTATCATTGGATAAAGCTTTTGATTCTGTATTGTGATGAAGATGGGGCTTTGGCTCTATGTTTCTAGAAAATCTAAAGGCTCTTTATGTATCGCCTCCTGCAAATGTAAAATACTGCTGGTTTAAATAGGGTCTTTAACCTATTATGTGGCACTAGGCAAGATTGGCCCATATCAACCCTCCTGTTTGCCCTGGCAATGGAGCCCTTTCTCCATGCAATCAGGAATTCCAGTGTCGTTATGGGTGTTGAAACAGCTGGTATGAAGCACAGGTGTACTTGTTTGCAGATGATGTCATATTGTTCGCATCTAGGCCTATGGTAACAATTCCTATTCTATTAGGCATACGGGGTAGGTTCACTTCTCTCTTGGGCCTTCAGGTCAATAAAAGCAAAATCTAGAGCTTTCAATGTGTCATTTCCGTTAGAAGCCAAAAACACTTTGCAGCCCTTATTCAACTTTATATGGGAAAGACAACATCTAAAATATCTGGAAGTACACCTTTCAGCTAGCTATGACTTTCTGTTTAGTACAAATTATCCTCTCTTATTTAAGAAATTATATGGATTATTGGGGATGTGGAAGGATTACAGGCTTTCGTGGTTGGGCAGAATGAATGCCATAAAAATAACCCTTCTCCCTAAGTTCCTGAATTATGAAAGCATTCTGCCAGTTACAATTCCTATGCATTAACTTAGAACATTCTAACAGAAAGTGCTTAATTTTATTAGGAGAGGGGAAAAGACCAGGAGTCACCAAGCAGGAACTTCTTAGGCCAAAAGCGGGTGGGGGTTGAGGAGTCCCAAATTTTACCAACTACTATCGGGCAGCACAGGTAGCACAACTAGTTTCACTTCACACCATGTCCAACGTCCCATACTGGGTGAGTATCAAGGCAATGGAAATATCTCTGCTGCGAGATGTCAACTTGCTATGGGTGACCTCACAAGCAAGAAAAGCAATCTTCAACCCCATTATACAACATTGCTTGAAACTCTGGGATTTGGTTAATTATTCTGGTGGCTTGGCCTCCCTCTCCCTTCTTTCTTTATCATATTGGGACAATTGTATTTTTCAGTCAGCATTTTTAATCCTGTGCACCTTTCATGATTGGGAAGCCTGGGGTATAAAAACCATAGTGGATTGTGTGAAGCTTTCAGACATAACTTCCTTCTCACAATTCAAGGAGAAGATTGCATCCATACAGCTGAGAAATCAGGTAGTTTTACAGGATGTTATCATCCAGGATTTGGGTAGTTTTACATTTGAGAAGAGGTGCAGGAAAGGGGAAGGCTATCTTATCTGATGTGTATGCATTTTTGACGTTAGCTTCAACAAACTGCATACTGCACTATGTAGACAGGTGGCAGAATGAGTTAGGGGAAATCATGGAACAGAAAGAGTGGTCTAATATATGGAAATTTCTCATCGAGGAAACACTTCGGTGTTTGCGGTAGAACACACATTAAATTGATAACTCCTTGGTATCTAGTCCCCAATAGAATTGCCCATACTATGCCCCTATCCTGGCTCATTTAATCATGTTTGGTGGGACTCTGGCAAAGTCCAATTCTATTGGGCTAAAGTATTTAATGTATTTGCTGATATTTTGGGTCGTCCGGTAAGCCCAGACCCTTGGGTGGTGCTACTAAATAGTCCTTTAGAGGACACTACATCTAGGCAAAGAAAGGTTTTTCATTATATTTTTACTTTAGCTAAGCAAGTGGTAGCCAATGCATGGATATACTCTGACCTCAATTTTCAGGAGTTTAAAAACAGGGTAAATTATTCAATGGCTATGAAAGAGATGTTTGCAATAAATGCTGACAGGATGGAGCAATTTGAAAGAATTTGGTCACCATGGGTGGACAAGGTGCTGCCATCAAACTTTGATACAACCCTTATCAGAGACTGACTTTGACTTTACCTTTAATTGCTCTGGAGAAAGCTTGATATTTCTTCAGGGGCTGGCTTTTTTTCTGGGAGTTCATCCTCTAATGGATTGGATTCTTTTCTTCTGTTCTCTCTTTCTGACAGAAGTCTACAGTACTTTCTATTTCTCTTCTCGTTCATGTTCTCTAGAATCGTTCTAGTGTCAATGTTAAAATACTTATATTCTTGGACTCTTTAACTTTGAGGGACGTGAATAAACCCACATAATGATGTACGCGGGGCATCCATTGTGGTCCTACAATCGCTTATGATCATGATCTGGGATCAGTAAACTTGATTGGCTACAGTAAAACTTATACAAATACTGAGCTGTGAACAGTCCAATAAAAGTAACCTCTTTATTAGACTGTTCACAGCTCAGTATTTGTATAGTTTTAGTGTAGGTTAGCTTGCTGGACTACAGGCTATAATTAATTATAGCAATCCTTTAAAGCACACATATTGCTATTTAGTTTAATTCAGTGATTGGCTACAGGCAGGGAATAACTACTAACGCCATCTAAAGGTACTGCATAGTCCGACTCTCTCTCTAGCTATATCCCTATTAAGTACAGAAGAAAATGGTTAAACAATTACACGCACGTTTATCATGTCAACATCAGATGCATGTATATAGACACTGGTCTCTTTCCGGTGGGGGTATTTGCAAGACATCCACTGCATATACCTATGCTTTGTATTAATATAGAGATCCTTGGGACCCTTTTCCAGTTCACACGTGTAAACGACCATTTGCCTTCATTTCTCCTCATTTCCAGTGCTCGGCAGCATCCTCACTTCTTGTCCAAGAGTTCTGGCAGCTCTAGCACAACTGAGCTGCGGGTACAGGGCGTGTTTCACCTGCAATCACTAGGGTTTGCTGCCAAGGTGTGAAACAGACAGAGCCACTAAAAAGGGAGGACAAAATGGTAAAAAAGTGTCAGATGGGTAAGTTGCAGATATGCTTTAGGCACATTAGTATCATCCTCATATCTTCATGTGGAGAGAGCAGGGGTGCCCAGAGCTAAAAATGGGATATAAGAAGCCTGAATAGGTAGAACTAATATGAAAAAAATCACTGGTTGTACAGCTGCCAGGCAATAATTACATTACTGTGTAATAACAATGTAAAATGGGCATTCCCTCCTGTTCACAGACACATGCAGTAGTGTGCTTAACTACCACACATACCAAGTAAAGAGGGCCTCCAGAGGCAGGGTCAGATTAGTGGCTAATTTTTGTTTAAAAAAATAAATAAATAATGGCACCCAGTGGGCACCGAGTGAGGTGTGCCATTTAACACAATGCAGACTGTGAAACAGATAGGAAGCCACTGTGCACTTGGGTGAGCCAGCTGCTGCAGATTCAGCACCTCAGCTCCATTCAGTTATGCAAGATGCTGTGACATCACAGAAGCTAGTGAGCTGCATGGTGCAGAGAGGGCCACTGGTTGTATCCCTGCTCACCTCTAGCGGGGGGTGTGTATGCGTCTAGCTAAAGGTATTGCAAGGCTATGCACAAGTGCAAGAGTCACTGAATTGATGTACTTGTGGCGATTTAATGGCCTTTCACACAGTGGTGCATGCTAGTTTGAGATGCCACAGGGAGTCGAGATTGTATGGCCATATGGGCTATTCTCAGACAATTCCCTATGCCATGGATGCCCTGGGTTTGCTCGCATTCCCACAGTGCATGAGGTGGCTGCAGCTACATCCCTGACAAAGTGAGTTGATATTATATTTTGCTATACAAAATTTGTTTTTGATTGGTGCCCCCAGACACAACTTTGCATGGGGCCCAGAAATGATAAGCCCACCCCTGGACAGAAGGTGGCAGACATGTATGTTGCACTGATGTGTGCACTGATGTGTGCATGTTTGATTTTCTTAAAGGAGGCAAG
Organism: Gastrophryne carolinensis; assembly: GCA_027917425.1. Taxonomy (NCBI): domain Eukaryota; kingdom Metazoa; phylum Chordata; class Amphibia; order Anura; family Microhylidae; genus Gastrophryne; species Gastrophryne carolinensis. Next base: position 290,831,036 of record CM051239.1, on the reverse strand, counting down.
TCTACTGCTTCTAAGGTTTACCTTGAACTCAGTTTAGCGCTTCCCCGCTCATACATTTCAGTTTGTGTTGATCATGGTAATCTGATACCACATTTTTATATGACAATACTTTGCCTACTAATTCACCTGTCTAGGTGCATTTACATTGCTGATAACCTTCCAGAATATGATGCCATCTCTGCTCGGAATGGTAAGGTGGCCAAATCCTTATTTACTCTCAACGCTTTTCAGCACTGAGGCCTCAGCGTTGGTAATTTTGTGTCCACAAAAAGGCAAACATTGGAGCTGTGACCATTGGACATTCCCTTGCTCCCCAAACCATTCTCATTATCAAGGGCTCTATTGAACTTGGCCCTGCTGTTGCTGTAACTGAGAGAGGAAGGTATGCAATAATGTTACCATTTATACAGCAGTACTGCCCTTATGATCATTTTGACAGTAGGCCCACTTTAAGGAGTGTATCAGCTCCTGTACAATTTAGATGCATTAGAGCAGAGATCCCAAACTCTTTTTTATCAAGTAACAATTTCCATTTTCTAATGATCTCAAAGACTACATAGATGTCACATATGGGATGTCTCTCAGCTATATAAATGACAGCATTTTAGGTTGAGGGGGGCAGTCTGCAGCCTTGTCAAGAAGTAAGAAGTAAGTGTCCTGTTCTAGCAAAAGTGTGGCAAAGGGGTAAAGTATCTATAATCCTTGATATTTTTTTCTATTTTCTCCTACCTTGTAACAGAGGTTTGAACTTTGAGCATCTTTGTGTTTTTAGGATTATTGATTATTTTTCTTTTTAACATTTAAATCCAGAAAAAAAATTACTTAGTTTTGGATAGACCAAGAACGAATTATTACAAATAAATATAGTGATCATATTCTGTGATCTGTTGGGGAAATTTAGTCTCATTTCATGACCACCAGAGAAAGAAAATACATTTAGAAGAAAATGTATACCGTATTTTCTCCCTATAAGACACACTTATTTTTCCCTAAAAGTGGGGGCAAAATGTCCGTGAGTCCTATCAGGCGAATGTAAAAATCCGGAAAAACGAAAAGGTCAACTTACATGTTATGGGCACTCCTGCGTTGCTGTCTGGACTGCCTGCCACACTGCGGGAGGCCAGAAAAAGATGGAGGAGCATTGGGCTCTGTCCCTGTCCTCACTGCTGCTATCTCTCCCGGCAGAGGCAAGGACAGAGACAGTGCCTGCCACTCCTCCATCTTCTTCTGGCCTCCAGAAACTGAAGGAGCGTCGGGCGCTGTCTCCGTCCCTGTCACTGCTGCCTCTTCCACCCGGGGCACATGCAGACACCTGGTATGAGCAGCCGATGCACGGACTGGGTGTTAGAGGGTACAGCGGCAGCAGCTGGAGGCCAGGACATGTATGGGAATGCCACACTGCCTATGGGATTGGGGGAATGCCACACTGCCTATGGGAATGGGAGGGGGGGAATGCCACACTGCCTATGGGATTGGGGGGTGCCACATTGCCTATGGGACTGGGATGGGGGGAATGCCACACTGCCTATAGGATTGGGGGAATGCCACACTGCCTATGGGAATGGGAGGGGGGGAATGCCACACTGTCTATGAGATCGGGGGAATGCCACACTGCCTTTGGGATTGGGGGAATGCCACCCTGCATATTTGGTTCAGAATATTATTTTTCACCAAAAATATGGTATGTGTGGCCTTCATAAAATACAGAATTCCTGTTCTCTATATCGTTCTGGTCACACTGACACCAGAAGTTATTTTGTTAGATTAATTTTCTGGCTACTGCAAAGACAATGTTAAGCTGTATCTCCCAGTATATCAACAGACAGGGTTGCAAACAAGAGAAATAATATTGGAGTTAGGTTTTAAAAGTAATGATAAAGTGTTCTAAGATAAAAAAATACCTAAACCCAAACAAGTGTATTGTATTATATAAGCTTTGCATTGATATACTATCCTGGATTGGCAGTGCTTAGATGGCTCAGTAAATCATTACAGAGTAAATGAAAGAAGCCGATAACATACATCAGAAGTGAAAGTAAAAACTTTAAAGGTGTTCATATATAAGTAAAATGTAAAAGGGTAAAACATGACAGCCATGGTGGGAGACAAACATTTCAAAGCAGCGTAAAGGTGTCTTGTTTTATTCTATTAATCCTCATGATAAAGTTTCACCTTCATTCATATCTGGGCAGCAGTCACTGAGAAGAATGTTTCCATGCAGCAGGTGAAGTGCGATTAGGTCCTTGCTGCCATGTATCAATATATATACTACTTATTTCGTCCAGTCGATATTATTCTCAAAAATGTGAAGAGTTTATATCATTAAGTCCTTTTTCCACCAAGTATATACAGGAAACACATAATTTTTTTTCTGCGGGAGGACTAAGTACATAGTATATACCGTAGGAGTAGGAGAGTACTCATTAAATCAAATTAACATCTAGAGCAAATACACAGTATATCACATATTTACATAGCAGAGTGGGCTAAACAAGAGTTCTAGGTATCTGTTATAACATTTTAGAGTTGTATGGCCCAACAATTGCCAACAATTCATATCTGAAGGAATCTTGAGGGTAGTGATAAGCTGGACAGAATCCTATCTGTTTAAACAGCAATCCAGCCATATGAGCCAAGATATCCATGGAGCCTGGTCAAAATTGAACTAGACCACTTTGGAAAAGTGACTATGTGGGCCCTCTCTACAGTTACATGAACATTTTACTGCCTTATTTTTAGTGTTTATACACAAAGACGTTATGCCCAACAGTGGATGTGTGTGTGTCTGATGGTATGTGATTGGTGTATGATTGCTATGTACGTGAATGGTGAATGTTTGCTGTTTGCTGTTTTGTGATTGGTGAATGATTCCTGTGTGTATGATTGGTGTGTGTGTGTGTGTCTGCACTTGGGATGCCACAAGTAAGGTATACACTGTGTAGTTGGGATGTATAAACAATATAATACATAACAAGGAAGTAACAATTTACTACAATTCCCCTATTACTTTAACAATAAACAACAGTGCTCCAATTCATATAGAGTCTGGCTAAACCATGCTCTGCTGCTGTAGAATAGAGACACTAGCAACACCTACTGCCAGAGTTACTAACACATAAACCAGGCACAAGTCTGGAATACACTGTATGGGTAGAAGTGTCACCATGAGCCACGTCTCCAAGATATAATGGTATCTCACCAGGGCATGTGCTCCAGGTACAGCAGGTCGGGGGGCACGAAAGGGGAGCCTGAGCACAGATGGGGAGCGGCATTTCAAATCTTTGCTCTGGTTGCCAGAAAGCCTAACTACACCTCTGCAATAGCTATGTATCAATTATGGGGGTTATGTAAGAAGGGATAGCGCCAGGTAGTGCCTCGTAGCGTCAGGCAGCATTTAGTGAACACAGGGCGCTGTACACAAAACCACATTTAAGAAAGCGAATCTGTAGCGTCACATGTATTAATACAGGTGGCTCAGTGTATAGCGCCAGCGCTCTAGGCTCAGGGGCACCATGTAGTTCCTGTTGCTCTGTAGTGCTCTCCCATACATTTCAATGGGGCTTCATTAGCCGTGTATAAATAGCGTGTTTGGCAATTTACATTTTTTTTTTTTTTTTGCTCAAATCATTGTGTGACCTCTCTTGGCTGCAAAAAAACACTTTTAGAACCTTTTTTGACTTTTAATATTTTTATGCAGAATCACATTTACAGGTCTGGCACTAAAGTGTTATTGTCACAATGTTAGAACAATGTGTTAACATAGAGGCCGATTCATTAATAGCGCCAGGTAGCGACAGATGAGCGTCAGTAGCGTTATTTTCACAGCGCCCGCTAGTATTTGCTGTGCTTGGCCGTTGTTCGGCTGTTGACAGCGACTCAATCGTTGTGCGGTAATGTTGAATACGGGGTTAGGAGTCGCTGTTTGACAGGTTCCGCGCTGTATGGGAGCGTATGACAGCGAATGGCCATAGCGAACGGCTCCCAGCATATTCATTAACAAATCACGCTCCAAAAATTCTCGCGCTGTGAAATGCTTGTTTAAACCCCAGAGCGCTGTAGTTTTTTAACCCCCAAACAACCATATTTTTTGAAAAAAAAAAAAAACATGTTTTTCAAAACATTTTGTAATATGAATACATTAAGATCAGACCTGTAATATCAATTCTGTACAAATTTTTTTATTTATTTTTTTTACCTTAAAAAAAAAAATCTAACATTGCAGAAGTGGTCACAGAATTTTTGACATTTAAAAAAAAAAAAAAATAAATAATAGCAATTAATTATGAATATTTAAAGATTGCTCCATTGAAATGCATTGGAGAGCGCCAGGTAGCGAGAGGTCATACCTGTCGCTGTTCAAGGTCGCTCGCTGGCGCTGTGGGGTGAGGCTGGAATAATTATGAATGATTCGCTATCTGGCGCTCTGTCAGTCGCTAAGCAGGATCGGCTTCATAAATGTGTGATTGCGGAGGGGAGCCGGCGTTCTCGGTGTTTTCACTTTTGTTACTGGTGTATATGTGTTCAAAAACAGACTTTAATCACACAGCGTCTAGTGCTCTCTGCTACAGCACCCAGCTTTAGAGCTTTGACACTGTGTGTGTCTAGTGTTTTGTTTAATATGGTGTGGGTCACCGAGTGCCAGACGCTGGAGCTACCTGTCGCTCCCTGCAGCGCTATACTGTTGTTACAGCGCCCAACACATATAACATTCATCAATTCCGGGCAGGTTACTAGAGCGACAAAGGTGCTCTGTTACATCGCCGATACCCTCTTACAGCATCTTTACAGATGCTCATCTGGCAATTATTTGGCGTTAATAGTGAATCAGCCTCCGCGTCTTATTGCACTTAGCCACACTACTCCACACAGCGTGCTGAAAAAACAGCACACTCTAGCACACTAATACCTACTATGGTGTTTAAAGGTGCAGATTGTTCGAATCTGAATAAATCAGGCTCCTAGTATACTCATCTGTCAATGTGTATTTGTTGCATTTCTGTAATTGATCCACCATTCCCTGTGCATTATTAGCATATTTATTTGTTTTCATATTTCTATCACATCTGACTCATAATACCCTGCATATTATGTTTTTTTTTTACCTGTCTTACCTAGAGATGAGCGAATCGAAAATGACGAACCCAAATTTGTTACGAACCCTATATAAGCCATCTTCGGCACTGTATTGCGGCCAGAGCAGATCAGGCAGGGAGAGAGCGAGGGATAGACAGACAGACAGACAGACAGACAGACAGATAGATAGATAGAGCAAGGGAGAGATAGATAGAACAAAGAACAGAAGAAGAGAGGGACAGATAGAGAAGGAGAGAGGCTGTGACAGTGACAGAGAAAGACAGGGAAAGTTTAAAGTGTTTGCATTAGCTTTCAAGCCTATTTAGTGTTAATAACACACCTGCCTATTTAGCTTTTTGTTTTCCTGGTGTCATTCTTTAAAAAGCGTGCTTTTTAAGCAACCTTTGCCTTTCGCCGGGAAGGGGGGGGCATCCCAAATACTAGCATAAATATTTCAAGAGTACCTGTCTATTAACATTGTGCATTTTGTAAAGAAATTCACTTTTTAAGCAACCTTTGCCTTTCGCCGGGGGGGGGGGGCATCCCAAATACTAGCATAAAAATTTGAAGAGTACCTGTCTATTAACATTGTGCATTTTGTAAAGAAATTCACTTTTTAAGCAACCTTTGCCTTTCGCTGAGGGGCATCCCAAATACTAATATAAATATTTGAAGAGTACCTGTCTATTAACATTGTGTATTTTGTAAAGAAAGTCACTTTTTAAGCAGCCTTTGCCTTTCGCCGGGGGGGGGGGGGGGGGGGTAGGGCATCCCAAATACTAGCATAAATATTTTAAGAGTACCTGTCTATTAACATTGTGTATTTTGTAAAGAAAGTCACTTTTTAAACAACCTTTGCCTTTCACCGGGAGGGGGGTAGGGCATCCCAAATACTAGCATAAATATTTTAAGAGTACCTATCTGCTAACTGGTTGCATTTTGTAAAGAAAGTCACATTGTCAAATTGCCAGCAGCCAGTGCCTTTCACCGGGGGGGGGGGGGGCATCGCAAATACTAGCATGTGTCTTTTAAGAGTACCTGGCTACTTACCTTTTGCATTTTGTAAAAAAAAGTCTGGTTTTCAAGTTTAACCCTTTCAGTGGCAAGCACGTAGTTTCTACGTGCTCGCTTCCACTCCACTTAAGTGCCAAGCACGTAGACTCTACGTGCTTGACTTTCCCCCCTGCTAGCAAAAAAAATAAAAATAAAAAATACTCACCTGACCCCTCGTTGGATCCGGCCAGGTCTCCTCTTTAATTTGGTGCCATCCGACCCCCCGTTTGGCAGCAGCAGAGCCCCCGGAATAGCGCCACCCCCCGTTTGGCAGCAGCAGCTGCTAACTGTAAAAAAAAAAAAAAAAAATGACATTTACTTACCTGCAGTCGCGCTGCCTCCCTCCGGGTCTCCTCTTCACTGGGGGGGCCTCCGATCGCCCCCCCCAGCCTCTTCAGCTTCAGGGGAGAGCCTGAAAGGGCTCTCCCCCTCCTCTCCCGACAAGCACTGCCATCTTGCTGTTAAGCCCCGCCCCATTTTTTTTTTTAATAACCCTAACCCTTAAAATTCCCCAAAAAAAATGGGTTCCCCCCCACCCCTGGGAGGGCGGACCCTGCGTCATATTTTTTTTTTTTTTTTTAAGTGTTAGGGTTAGGCTAACCCTAACCCTTAAAAATAAAAATGATGGCTCCCCCCATTTTTTGGGGAATAACCCTAACCCTTAAAATTCCTCAAAAAATGGGTCTCCCAACCCACCCTTCCCCGGGAGTTGGGACCCTACGTCATTTTATTTTTAAGGGTTAGGGTTAGCCTAACCCTAACCCTTAAAATTCCCAAAAAATTACATAGGGGGGGTACCCAATTTTTGGAGGGAATTTTAATTTTTTTATATATTTTTATTTTTAAGGGTTAGGGTTAGCCCTTGGGAGGGGGGACCCTATGTCATTTTTGGGGGGATTTTTGAGGGTTAGGCTTAGCCTAACCCTAAACCCTTAAAATTACCCAAAAAATGCCCCCCCCCCCCCCCCCTGGAAGGGGGGACCCTATGTCATTTTTTTTTAATTAACCCCTTATGTTTATAGTGTGGATAGTATTTTATTTGTAAATGTAATAAATTGCTCTTTTCAGTTTGGGGGGTCTCCAGGGCAAGAATGGGGGGGCTACCCATACATATGTGGTACCGTTGTAATCGGGAGAAATTGGGCTATCACATGCAATATGGTTTTCATTAAAAAAAAAAGGTTTTATTTAAAATAAAGGAGACAATTGTCTAAAAAATATATATTTTTTGTTTTTTTTGTTTTTTTAAGCAGAAATATTCAAAAAACAGTAGAAAAATCACAAACAAGACATTTCATGTTAAAGCCTAAACTCTGCTGCAAAAAAATGTATATGTAATGTATATAATTTTTCTGGAAATTCCAGCAAAAATCACGGTTAATCATGCCGCAAAATGGGGAAAAATGACCTGTCAACAGAGGGTGACAAAACTTCAAGTAGGCTGACAATTAAAAGGGTTAATAGTAACTATGCATGTTGGGTATTGTTCTGCTCGGGGGACCTTGCGCTTTCAGATTTAGCTTGTTTTTTCCTGTTTGAATATTGATATTTTAGGAAAACATGGTCTTTATTCTGCTTTTTTTATAATCGTTTTTAGGGAAACCCTGTGCAACCTAAGAATTCTTCAATGGATTACTTCCAGAAAGATGAGCCCATTATAACAAGCTCAGTACTCTTAGAAAGCTTAACATGTGTACTTTCAGGGAATATATGGTTTATGGGGATATTCTAAATTTAAATCGTTGTTTTGGTTGAAAAATCGCAAGGTGCGCACTTTGTCTGCAGAGCTGAAATTTTTAAGTAAAATTACCGTTATGCGCATGCTTTACTTTGGGGTGTTTGGCAACTCTTCCCTTGACAGTACCTATGCATGTTGGCTATTGTTCTGTTCGGGGGATGTTGCTTTTTCAGATTTTACTTGTTATTTTATGTTTGTATATATTTTTTTTTAGGAAAATGTGGCTTTGATTCTTCTTTTTTATTCTTTTTTAGGGAAACTCTGTGCAACCAAAGAATTTATTGAGGGATTACTTCCAGAAAATTGCGCCCATGTCAACAAACCTGGTATGCCTAGAAAGCCTGAGGTGTATACTTCCAGAGAATATATAGTTTGTGGGGGTATTTCAAATTTAAAGGGTTCTTTTTCTGGAAAGACAGCAAGGTGCGCTTAGCGAGGTGCATAGTTGTATTTTATCTGAAAATCTCCTAAAGCGCTGTTTCAGTTTGGGGGAGTCTCCTGGGCAGGAAAGGGTGTCTACCAATACATATGTGGTAACGCTGTGACCGGGATTAATTGGGGTTTCACATGCAATAAGATTTTATTGACAAACTTACATTTTTTATTACAAAAAACACTACAAATTGCAAAAAATAGATTTTTTTTTATTTTTTTGCACATATTTCACCCAAAAGTATTGAGAATACACCTAAAAAATTACAAACAAGACATTTTGTTAAAGCCCAGACTCTGCTGAAAAAAACAATATATCATTTTCCTGGGAAATCCCTGGAAATCCCTTCAAAAATCACATTTGAACATGGGGAGAGCAAAATAGTGCAAAATGGTCTGGCACTAAGGGTGACAAAAACTCCAGGTAGGCTGGCAGCGAAAGGGTTAAAGCACCCATTGCCATTCACTGGGGGCCATTGTCAGTGCTACCACTTATCTTTTAAGAGTACCTGCCTACTTACCTTTTGCCTTTTGTAAAAAAAAAAGTCTGGTTTTCAAGTTTAAAGCACCCATTGCCTTTCACTGGGGGTCATTATCAGTGCTACCACTTATCTTTTAAGAGTACCTGCCTACTTACCTTTTGCTTTTTCTAAAAAAGTCTAGTTTTCAAGTTTAAAGCACCCATTGCCTTTCACTGGGGGCCATTGTCAGTGCTACCACTTATCTTTTAAGAGTACCTGGCTACTTACCTTTTCCTTTTGTAAAAAAAAGTCTGGTTTTCAAGTTTAAAGAACTCATTGCCTTTCACTGGGGGCCATTGTCAGTGCTACCACTTATCTTTTAAGAGTACCTGCCTACATACCTTTTGCCTTTTGTAAAAAAAAGTCTAGTTTTCAAGTGTAAAGCAGCTATTGCCTTTCACTGGGGGCCATTGTCAGTGCTACCACTTATATTTAAGAGTATCTGCCTATTTACCTTTTGCCTTTTGTAAAAAAAAAGTCTGGTTTTCAAGTTTAAAGCAGCCATTGCCTTTCACCGGGGGGCCTTCCCAAATACTAGCACTTAGCTTTTAAGAGTACCTGCATCTTTACCTATATTACATTTTGAACAAAAAACATGTTTTTAAACTGCCTGTGGTGCATTCAGCTTTGACCAGGGGCATCCTGTGTAAGACCATCTGACAGTGTCTTTTTGCATTAGCATTTAGCTACAGTGTCCGCCTATTTTGATCTAACTGTTCTACACACCTGCTGTTACAAAAATACTGTTCTAGGTGTAGTGTATTGTTTTCCCCTCCTAAATACAGTAAAATTGTCAGGCAGAGATGTGCCAGGATTTTAACAGAGGAGAGGCCTAGATTCATCAGGCAGAGGTCGCAGCAGACTAGGGGCGAGTGGCAGCAGCAGTCGCGGTGAGAGGCCTGATCTCCCGGTATCTGCTAGCGATTGTGTTGCGACCAGCTACGCATCTGCCGTCATCGATTGGTTAACACGGTCATCCACCTCATTACAAGTGACATCTGACCCCCAGTCAACAGTCAGTAGGTTCCTCGGACACAACCCTGAGTTGGCATGGCCCGGGAGCAGCCCCTGTCCTTCCATTGCCTCTGTTCTACGCCCCCCCCTCCAGCCAATGTATCTTATGCTTTGGGTTCAGCTCCACTATTCAGTGAGGACGATGTGTTAGAGGACAGTCAGCAGCTACTGCCCAGCCAAGAAGTGGAGGAGACATCCGCCGTTTCTTTCGCTAGGCAGACAAACACTGAGGAGGAGAGTGGCGTGGGAGGTGGTGTGGTGAGCGTTCCAGCTCCTGCAGCAGACACTGTTGAGGAAACCAAGGAGGACATCATTGACATGCAGACACAACTCGATGATGATGATGAAGCCCATCGCACTTGGGAGCCTGGTGCAGAAGGGGCTTCATCATCATCAGGAGAAGAGGGTCCCCAGGTTGCCCCAGAGTCAGCAGCTGAGGCAGCAAGGTGGCAGTAGGGTTGGCAGTCAGCATGGTGGCAGAATTGGGATGTCTGGAGCCACACGTGCCTGGGGGGGCGGGGTAGACCACTTGCTGTGCGGCAGGCTGCCTTCCCGGGAGGTAGTGGAGAAGGGGTTCCTGGAGTTGACTGCAGTAGCAGTGAATTAGTGCGGACTGTTGGTGGGAAAATTAGCTACTCGGCAGTGTGGCACTTTTTCATCAAGCAGGAGGGTAACCTGGCCGCATGCAAGATGTGTAGACAGAAGATCAAGCGTAGCCAGGGCCCCAATGTTGGTACCACGGCCCTGCGGCAACACATGCAGCATCACCATAAAGCGGCCTGGGAGAACCGAGGCTCCGAAGTGGGGGTCCAGCCTGCTGCATCACCCAGTGGCACGTCGCTTCAAATTTCACCCAGCCAGGGCTCCAGCACCTCAGCCAAAGGTAGCTGTGCATCATACCCATTCTCTGCCACTCCAGATGCTCCTGCTCCTCCTACTAAAAGTCAGTCATCCCGCCAGCAATCCATCAGCGAAGCCATGTCCAAGAGACAACAGTATGCGCCCACTCATCCTACGGCGCAGAAGCTAAATGTGCTCCTGTCCAAGTTGCTGGTGCTGCAGTCCCTCCCTTTTCAGGTGGTGGACTCTGCACCTTTCAGAGAACTGATGGTTTGTGCCGAGCCGAGGTGGAGAGTCCCAAATTTGTTGAGCAGAAGGTGGGCCAGTCCTTGAGCCTGTTGGTGTGCACCAAAGTGCACGGCAGCGCTGACATCTGGAGCTGTAACTACGGTCAGGGACAATACATGTCCCTTACGGCCCACTGGGTGAATGTGGTTCCTGCACAGCAACTTGGACAGGACACACCACCTCAGCCTGTATGGTCAATTCTCAATGCACCTCCAGCCTACCATGTGTGCAGGGCATGGCGGTGTCATGCTGTACTTCACATGGTTTGCCTTGGCAAATGGAGTCACACAGGGAAGGAGCTCCAATGGGAGTAACATCTTGTCTGCGCTCCGACAAGGAAGCCTGAGCCATGCACCCTGTATGGCACACCCATTGGAATTCCACCCTACACATGTTGGACCGATTATATGAACAGAGAAAAGCCATCACGGATTTCCTGATGATCCAAGCAGATAGGGGGACTCCCCTGTGTAACTTCAATGTGAACCAGTGGCAGCTCATACGTAACACCTGCCATTTGCTCAGGCCCTTTGAGGAAGCCATTTTATTTGTCAGTCGCCAGGATTATGGGATGAACGCTGTGATTCCGCTGCTTCATGTAATACAACACATGTTGGAAACCATGGCTGGTCAGGGCACTGGAGACATGGCTCATACATTTCGCGGCCACATAAACCCGGTGGGAGCTGTGGAGGAGGAGGAAGAGCACAGTGAAGCACAGTTTAGTTTTGGCGAAATGGGCGGTTTATCTAGTCATCTGACAGGAGAGGAGGAGTAGGAGCAGCCAGAGGAGCTAGAGGGTTCTGAGGAAGGCTCGATGCATGCTCGTGTGCTTGTGTAGTGACCGCAGAATTGTCTTCATTTTTCAGCGGGATGACTTCTGGCTCTCCACCCTTTTGGACCCTCGCTACCGGCACAAAATGGGGGCATTTTTTACACCCACTGAGAGGGAGGACAAACTGACCTACTACAAAGACATTCTACGTAGTCAGTTGGCCAATGACTATCTGCGCCATGGTCCATACTTGTGCATGGTAGCTCCTTCTGCTGCTGCCAACTCCTGGTGTGTATTTCAGGCAATATATGGGCTCCTAATGCTGCTGCCAACTCCAATGTGTTTTTCAGGCAATATATGGGCTCTTAATGCTGCTGCTGCCAACTCCTGGGTGTGTCTTTCAGGCAATATATGGGCTCCTAATGCTGCTGCCAACTCCAATGTGTTTTTCAGGCAATATATGAGCTCCTTCCACTGCTGCCAACTCCTGGGTGTGTCTTTCAGGCAATATATGGGCTCCTAATGCTGCTGCCAACTCCAATGTGTCTTTAAGGCAATATATGGTCTCCCCATGCTGCTGCCAACCCCAATGTGTCTTTGAGGCAATATATGGGCTCCCTATGCTGCTGCCAACTCCAATGTGTTTTTTAGGCAATATATGGGCTCCTAATGCTGCTGCTGCCAACTCCTGGGTGTGTCTTTCAGGCAATATATGGGCTCCTAATGCTGCTGCCAACTCCAGGGTCTGTTTTTCAGGCAATATATGGGCTCCTAATGCTGCTGCCAACTCCAGTGTGTCTTTCAGGCAATATATGGGCTCCTAATGCTGCTGTTAACTCCAGTATGTGTCTTTAAGGCAATATATGGTCTCCCCATGCTGCTGCCAACCCCAATGTGTCTTTGAGGCAATATATGGGCTCCCTATGCTGCTGCCAACTCCACTGTGTGTTTTTCAGGCAATATATGGGCTCATCATGCTGATGCCACCTAAAGGCTCTCTAATTGTGCCGCTCTGCGACAGCGAATCTAATAGCGACGCCTCTGATATGCATGTCATACTTCTTTACAATATTATTTCACTAACCCAGCATGCATCCTATGCATGTTATAGCCAGGCAAAACATTCTGCAACCCTATGGAGGCTCTCGGAAGCCCAGAAATAGCCGTTTTAAGAGCGATTCGTTGCGAATAAATTCGGGCCGAAACTAATTTTTCCGGAAAATTCGGCGAATCGGACGAATCGAATCTTTCAAAAGTTCGCTCATCTCTATTCTTACCCTCATGAAATTTCTACATTGTACAGCACCATAGATGATAATGGATTTTTTTTTAATAAACAATAATAATAATGTAAGGTACATTGCAATTATGAGAGTTTATATAGTTTAGTCTGGGTAGAAATAAACAGATATGATGAGGGAATGCTTTTTAAAAGAGTTGCCTTTCTTACATTCACCTGAGTTAAAGGAGCAGTTTGCAAAATTTGCATTAAAAAAGATAAATAATTAAATAGCCACACAATAGCTTCTAACATGTGTATAAATTATGTGGTGATAGAAAAAGAAAAAAATATCTGCCTTTCTTTTAAATTGTATAATGACAATGGCTCAGTCCATTTGTTGAATAGGGGGATCTGCTGGGTTGTATTTAGTGAGCTGCTTCATTTAGCCCACTGGTCTCCTAGCAACACTTTACCTCAAAGGCTGACACTGTAATCAGTGGTAACGGCTGTGTGTGTGTGAGGTGCTGCTTTTGTTATGAGACCAGGTGACTCAAATGTGTAAAATCTATACAAAATATACTAAACTGACTGAAAATGACTGAAATTCTTCTTTGAATAACTATGCAGGAAAATCTAATGGTATTAAAGTGGAACAAAACCCTGAGTGGCCGACCCTGAAGTCTATAAGACCCGGCGTTTCACTGTGTGAAATGAACCCTGGATAACCACAGATCCCCCCATTTTTCTGGCGCGCTCACGCAGATAGTCATTTAGACAGGCCGGGCGGCCAGGAAGGTTACTGCTCAGGCTCCCCATCTGCGTGCAAACAGAGCCAGCCAAGCAAACAGCACTGATTGGATGAGAGCCCGTGCATGCGCTGTGGGACAGGGAAAGGTGCGTTTTCACAGGCGAACTTGGGGATTTCACATATCAGGACATCCCAAGTTGGGATGCCCCTAGGGGCACAAAACAAAACTCCAGATAGTGAAATTCCTGGGTTGGGCTTTGCTCAAAACACACAAAGCTGAAAGAAAGATCATATGAAAAAATGTGTTGAGAAAAGAGAGAGAAAATGGTAAACTGAAAGATTCTGCAGCAGAGCCAACATGAAGGGAAAACTGTCAAAATAAAAAATGTTTAGAGAAAAAAACAGGATGTAAACCCAAAAATCCAATTCTGAAATAAAATCCCCCCCCCCCCCCCTCCTCCAAAAAGAAAAACTGGCGAGTCTGAGATTTGAACCAATGATTCTCTGGTTCAAAGACATTGAATTTACCAATGAGCTAAATGACTTCTAGAGCTTTTCTCTCTGTTTTAGATATATGAGTTCTGGCCAGGCAATGTTGCAATATTATGCTGGACGGCTGCCAGTACTGAACAACTGATTAATTTGTTACATTGTTTCCCCCTCTCCTCAGCGTGGAACAGGCCAGAGTGTCGCCCACGACGCTCAGCAGACATAAACATGAGCTATTAGTCTCCAGCTGCACAACACAGACATAATTTTTTTCTACATTTGTAATTCTTACTTCAACACTTACCTACATTCAAAGTACCATTTAAATATAAGTCACCAAGAAAAATTTGCGATACAGCTCCTTTAAGTACAGAGTAATAGTCTGCTTGGACTGCTAGTACTTACATAATGTTGTTCTATCGACTGAAGTCTTTGAAGAATATGATAGAGGAGGAGGGCTCTCATGTTACAGAGGACAAAAGCACTTCATCTTATTACTCTTCTTATGGACATATATTTAAGCAAGTGAATTTTATTGCCATTAGAATGTATCTGTTTTTCTTCTGCACAGTTTAAAGTAATATACAATTTCGAATAAAGATGAATTAGCAGCATAGGTATATTTAGTCTTCCTCTAACCACAGGAATTCTAAAAAGACAGTCTATATTTGGGTTTGCAAACAGGGTCGCTGTTTGTTTGCATTTATAGAAACAAATCTCAACATGGCATCATGCAAAACAGATGCTACATGAAAGCCTGTGGCTGCTCCTCACTGCCTGCTACTTCTTTAGATACCCTACTGCTATTGCAGCTGCTCAATGGGAAGATGTTGCATTCATATCATTTGTCATTGAACCAGAGTCTTAAAGCCAGCTGGCAGCTTAAGGCTGCTTCTTGTGGGCATTCAAATCGGAAATAAGGACACTTACTTTTAACTATAGTGGTAAAACATACGTGGCTGCCCAGATACAAAGAAATATATTGTATGTAGTATGTATGTTGCGTATTCGATATAATTATAGTTGACATGGAATAATTTTTAAATGTTATAGAGCAACGCATAATAATATTACAGAATCAAAGAATGAAAGCTATTGATATTGTATAGGAGTAATGAAAATTACAGATGCACCAATCACTTCTACAGATGGAACATTATCTGAGATCAGCTCTTGTCCATTGAAAGTCAAGAGCCCAATTAACATCCTAAAATAAAATGTTTTGTTTATCAAAGATGGTCAAAGAATAAGGATAAAATTAAATCGATCATGTTTTCAATGGTACTTGGCAATTATATGTTAACTAACGTTTAAAAAAATGGTTCAGCTAAAAAGTTAAATAGCAGCCACACAACATAATCCACACTTGACGTTTCTAAATGCAAGTTTAAGATTCACAGGATAAACAGACAGACCCTCTCATTGCCAAAAATGTTAGGAGGGGTTGGTCTTCCAGATGCTCTTAAATACCACTCTGCAGTCCACCTCACTATAGTGGTAGACTGGTGCAGAAATAGAAGCACCAAATGCTGGGTTGGGTTGGAGAACGATAGTTAGTCCATCCCCTGACAGGTCTTCCCTGGATTCCTTCCAGAATCCCCAACAGCTAAAGCAGGACCACACCATTGGCGCTACCCTTTGAGTCTGTGCTAGCACTTGATCTAAATGGCCTGATATCTCCTCATGTTCAGCCCCTATGACCCCCATCGTGTGCAACCCCAGCTTTCCCATAGGCTTGGAAGATTCTTTGGTAGGTGAGCTGCACGACCTCAACAGACTCTGAACCCTACACTTTAAATCCAGCAATGGTTGGAAGGGCCAACAGGGTATAAAAACGCTTCAGATCAGGCATTTCTTACACTCTCTAAGAGATGGGGGAAAGACAGGTATGTACAGGTATCGTATATTTATATTCCAGCTGTAGTTCCTGATAGGGATCTAGGAAGGGTGATGTCGCAGGATATCTATAGCAACCACCAACACAACTAGAGATGAGCGAACTTTTGAAAAATTTGATTCGACTGATTCGGCGAATTTTTCGTCAAAATCGTTTCAACCCGAATTTATTCGCGACGAATCGCTATTAAAAACTGCTATTTCTGAGCCTCCTAGAGCCTCAATAGGGTTGTAAACCATTCTGCCTTGCTGTAACACGTATAGGATGCGTGCTGGGTTAGTGAAATAATACTGTAAATAATTAGCACATGCAGATCAGAGGCATCGCTAATAGAATCGCAGAGCGGCACAATTGCAGAGAGTTGAAGTGGCATCACTATGAGGGGCCCCTATAGTGCCTGAAAAACACACCCTGGAGATGGCAGCAGCAGGAGCCCAAAAATTAGCTGAATCACGCCCGGGAGTTGCAAGCAGCAGCAGCTGCAGGAGCCCAAACATTGCTTTAAAGAGACACTGGAGTTGGCTGCAGGAGGCCAAAAATTGGATGACTCACACCCTGGAGCTGCAAGCAGCAGCAGCAGGAGCCCAAACATTGCTTTAAAGAGACACTGGAGTTGGCTGCAGGAGGCCAAAAATTGGATGAATCACACCCTGGAGTTGCAAGTAGCAGCAGCAGGAGCCCGAACATAGCTTGAAAGAGACACTGAAGTTGGCTGCAGGAGGCCAAAAATTGGATGAATCACACCCTGGAGTTGCAAGCAGCAGCAGCAGGAGCCCAAACATTGCGTGAAAGAGATATTTGGGATACCCTGCAGCCTAGTGTTTTGGCAGCAGGACAAAAACCAATTCAAAATGCAATAGTTTGATTAAGCTGAGGATCAACAAGCGTATTTAGTATAACAGATAAGCTGCTAAGTGCAGGTTTGGGATACCCTGCGGCCTAGTGTTTTGGCAGCAGGACAAAAACCAATTCAAAATGCAATAGTTTGATTAAGCTGAGGATCAACAAGCGTATTTAGTATAACAGATAGGCTGCTAAGTGCAGGTCTGGGATACCCTGCGGCCTAGTGTTTTGGCAGCAGGACACACACCAATTCAAAATGCAATAGTTTGATTAAGCTGAGGATCAACAAGCGTATTTAGTATAACAGATAGGCTGCTAAGTCCAGGTTTGGGATACCCTGCGGCCTAGTGTTTTGGCAGCAGGACAAAAACCAATTCAAATGCAATAGTTTGATTAAGCTGAGGATCAACAAGCATATTTAGTATAACAGATAGGCTGCTAAGTGCAGGTTTGGGATACCCTGCGGCCTAGTGTTTTGGCAGCAGGACAAAAACCAATTCAAAATGCAATAGTTTGATTAAGCTGAGGAGCAACAAGCGTATTTTATATAACAGATAGGCTGCTAAGTGCAGATTTGGGATACCCTGCGGCCTAGTGTTTTGGCAGCAGGACACAAACCAAATCAAAATGCAATAGTTTGATTAAGCTGAGGATCAACAAGCGTATTTAGTATAACAGATAGGCTGTTAAGTGCAGGTCTGGGATACCCTGCGGCCTAGTGTTTTGGCAGCAGGACAAAAACCAATTCAAAATGCAATAGTTTGATTAAGCTGAGGAGCAACAAGCGTATTTTGTATAACAGATAGGCTGCTAAGTGCAGGTTTGGCATACCCTGCGGCCTAGTGTTTTGGCAGCAGACCAAAAACCAATTCAAAATGCAATAGTTTGATTAAGCTGAGGATGAACAAGCATATTTAGTATAACAGATAGGTTGCTACGTGCAGGTTTGGGATACCCTGTGGCCTAGTGTTTTGGCAGCAGGACAAAAACCAATTCAAAATGCAATAGTTTGATTAAGCTGAGGATGAACAAACGTATTTTGTGTAACAGATAGGGTGCTAAATGCAGGTTTGGGATGCCCATGTGGGCTGGTGTATTTAAAGCAGACCAAAAAATATTAAAACTAAATTAAAACTAATCCAGTTTTTAGAAATGCTTGTGTGTAACAGATAGGGTAAAATAAGCCACTGCATAGATGGGATGCACAGTGGCAAGGCAGATTTACAGCACAAAGCACACCAATTTAAAAGTGATCAAAACTAAATGAAAACGAATCCAGTTTTTAGAAATGCTTGTGTGTAACAGATAGGATTAAATAAGCCACTGCATAGATGGGATGCACAGTGGCAAGGCAGATTTACAGCACAAAGAACTGAAATTGAATTGAAAACTGATCTGGCTAATGAAAAAAAAAAAAAATGTCACTGTCACTTCTATGCTGTTCTATGATCGTTCCGGTTTTTCCCTATCTTTCACTATCTTTCCCTGGCTCTGTCTGCCTCTCTGTCTGCCTCTCTGACTCTCCCTACCTATCTCTAACTCTCTGTCCCTGTCTGTAACCAGCTGTGCTCTGGCCGCAATAGAACGCTGAAATGCGCACAAGGAAGATGGCCGCGGTTTATATAGCACGGTGACGTCACTGGGCTTCCTGGCTGCTGATAGGCTGCATGTGACTTTCCCATGATACCTTGCCCCAGGGGATATGTCCAGACATGTGCTTCCACCATTTTAGAATGCCTGTAATTGAAATAAATGGAGTTTAAAGGAAAACTTCGATCGATCGAATCGCAGGGAAATTCGGATTCGTTCAGAATCGAATTTTTCATGAAAATCGGAACGAATCTGGGTTCGTCCGGATCGATTCGCTCATCCCTAAACACAACCACTATAATTGTCAGTCATTCTTCACTCTCGCATTTTCTTCTCTCAGTAAAATATCACATTGTAGCAACTGTTTCAAGGTGGTGCAGTTGCCACCCCATAAAGTTACATTGAGTCACATAGCTTTCCCCACACACACAACAGTCCTCTCCTACACATTGTTCACCCCTCCCCTGCTTCTTAGAGGCTGACAGCATCTTAAATATGAGTGTACAGCATCTTAAATGTGTTTCTGTCAGGCTTACCAGCTACAACCACGGTAAAGGTAGACTTCTGGCAAGAAGTGAGGGCTGGGAAGAGCTTCAGATGTGGGGTGAAGCATGGAAATAAAGTTCAATAAGACAGAACAGAGTTCAGGGTTTTAATAAAGACCGATAACAGATACAAATTCCAGGGCTGGCGGCAGACAAGCAAAGTCTATAAACAAACCGTGTTGAGAGGCTGGCCACAAACCAAATACAAATTCCAGGGCTGGCGGCAGACTGGCAAAGTCCATTAAACCATCCGTGTTCAGAGGCTGGCGACGAACCAAATACAAATTCTATAGTTGGCGTCAGACAGGCGAAGTCCATTAAAAATCCGAGATCATGGGCTGGCAGCAAACAAGCAAAGTCCAATAAACATCCGAAATTCTAACCGTGTAATCCGTGCAAGGGTTAATCCATAAGCTGATTGGGAAGCATTCCAGGTCAATCCAGTATCACAATCAGGAGTTGCAGGTAACAGGAACCGCAGCTTCCAGGAACCGAGCTGATAACACAGCAATGAATACAGGCCAGCTGTCCATTTAAAAAGTGTTGTCAATAAAGCTGGGCTGGACGTTTCAGGGCAAGTCACACAGGCCAATGAAAACCCGGAAGTAAAACGCAAGCCCAAGAGCTTACGCTATAGGCTTAATGCAGTTGCAGTGAGCCGAACACCAGGTGGAGCTGTTGAGCAGTGCAATGGATGACTAGCCAGGTCTAGAACAAACACCCAAAGCACTTCTGCGGCTACATGCAGAGATCAATGGAAGATGCCCAAAAGGCGCGGAGCCTGACAGTTTCTCCAAGAAATTCAGGTTTGTCAAATCGAATTGTAATGAATCACTAAAAAAAAAACTCACCTCATCCCTCGGAATCTTCTGGAATGGGTGTCCTACGCTGCTCTCTGCTGTCTTCATCAGGACAGAGGATATAGATCTGCTGTCCCACACTTGGCTCCTGCCACCTCATTCCCTGATACAGGGAGGAGCTATTTATAGGCAACGATTTAGGTGGCTGAGAAAGCCATTCATGCCTCCTGTCACTCACAGAGACATCAGAGGATTTTCTGGCTGCCTCATTCCTCACCTATAAATAGCCCCTCCCCATGGTGGGAATCGAGGTGGCAGGAGCACAATGTGGGGCATAGGATCTGTGTCCTATTCCCTGCTGTCTTCACCGGTGAGCAGCAACGGATGATGCAGACAGATGAAGACACCACCTGATGATAGGTAGCATGGAAGGAGGTAAGTATTACTGGAAAATTAGAGTTTATTAAACAACTTTTCTATTATGTGTTTTGTCCCGATTAGAATCCAGTTCCCATCTTCTGTGTCCTATTCATCTTCAGTTCCAGTTCCCGTCTTCTGTGTCCAGTTCCCATCTTCTGTGTCCTATTCCCTGCTGTCTTCACCGGTGAGCAGCATGTGACAGCAACGGATGATGCAGGACAGATGAAGACACCACCTGATGACAGATAGCATGGAAGGAGGTAAGTATTATTGGAAAATTAGAGTTTATTAAACAACTTTTCTATTGTGTGTGTTTTGTCCCGATTAGAATCCAGTTCCCATCTGGGCTATGTGGGCTGGTAACCTTCAAGGCCGGGTGCTAAATGCTCGTCATCCGGGCCCTGGACTACAAGCATGCATAGCTGGTGTCCTTTATTAAATCTAATTTTGGACTAAAACTCACCTCATTCCTCGTTATCCAGCATCAGGCGATATCCTCATCTTCTGGCGGGCCTCAGGATCTTCAGCTGGACTGAAGAGAGGGAGCAGGCCGGAAAAGCCCTTCATGCAACATATCACTCACAGTGACATCACAGTCTTTCTGACCGGCTATCTCTCAGTGCGGGGCAGAGGATTTGTGTCCTTTGTCCTGTTGAAGACAATAGAGATAAGAGTAGGACTATAGCATCAGAGGATTGCAAGGGATGAGGTGAGTTTGTTGTTTTTTTAACTATTTCCGGGAAAAATTAGACAGACATAAATCTCAAGAAGTTTGGATTCAGGCTGAATTGATTTGTTTCCCTGAAATTCGAAGCAAATTACTTTCAGTGAATTGATTTGCTCTTCTCTAGTGATATTTAGCTCATCTTTTCATTACATGGAAACATAATCAAACTGTCTACACCAGGAGTTCCCAATTTTTTTTCTTCAAGTACCACTTTACAATTTCTGATTAAATCAAGTACCACCTGGATGGTGCATGTACATTGTTAAAACCTTGATCAACCAATACAAAACAGCAATTCAAAGTGAATGAATCACACAAAAAATGGGACAGTTTTTATACTAATGGTACAAATCATGCTTGATTGAAGTATAGAAGGCAGCAGATCTTTACAGTGAAAACTGATAGAATCTCTCTATTTGAAATGTTCTGATCAGCTCAGCTGCAATGTTTTTGTGTGCTGTTAGCAAAGCCCCCCCAATTTAGGCTCATATGTAAGCAGGATTCTCAGGTGTGTATCAAGATGGCTGCCCCCATGCTATTCAGGAGCGAAGCATCTGCAAATATATTCCACAACATTTGCATGGGATTAAGCTCTCTAAAATTGCATACACCACTGATCATCAGAATAGGGTTTGCACTTTATTCCCACCTCCTGCTTTGGCCCTTTGTCTGCACGTTTATGTTTTTTATTTGTTTTTAACCCTGTATGTATTGTTGTGTCATTATTTTTCTAATAAATATTTTGATATTTGTATAAAATTTGTGTGATTTGCTGCTTTACTGTTGATTAAAACACACACTGTTAGTGCTAAAGATTAAAAAGATACACTTTGGCACTTTTCAGGAAGGCTGGAGGGATACAACAGGTAGAGGACTGTATGATTAAGGGTATGCAATATCGACATTTAGAGGGGAGGGAATAAAGTCAATAGATTCCACTGTGCCTCCAAATGTTCACGAGAAGCCAAAAGGGAAGAGGGACTAGAGTCATGAGGATACATCGCAGGAAGGCTGCGCTTAAAGGGTGGCTTCAGAAAGCATCCATCGGGGAATTAGGACTGTCAGGTGAATGGTGGAAGAGCTCCTTTATGGCTTATGTGCCTGGGTGGAGAAAATGAGATCTGAGTGAGATAGATATGTGATGTGAAGTGTGATGTGCGGTAGGGATGGGGTGTGAAGGGGAACATGCATGTATGGGAATGGGGTCTGGGATCTGAAGAGGCAGCAAGTGTTTGGGGGCTGGGGTGTGGATGGGCACTGTACATGTGGAAAGAAGGAGGGCTTGGATCTGGAGAGGTTGCACATAAGGGGAAGAAGCATTTGGCATATCACCTTTGACACACAATAAAGGAAATATTTTTTATTTTTTCAACCCCTGCCCCAGTAATTCATTCTGGTCCAAGAACGAGGACTTACACTACATGATGGGGGTGGGGAGGATTGATGGAAAACAACAGAACTTCCCTCAGAATCATTTACCCCAATGGCTTTGCAGGATATCTTTTTAAATGCACATAAAAAACATATCCACTCTCCTACTACTTTTTCCAGCTACAGAAATTTAAAATGTCAGACACTCCCAACATACATAAAGAAATGAGATTTAGGATCCCCTATTTACTTCACCATTCAACCAGTCCACCCCCCTCCTTGAAAATGTTCTATTTAATATATATATTGAGATTCTGTTACATTACAGACTATAATCCAAAATGTGATTGTTTTATGGTGTAAATGTACACACGCAACAGTTGTCCATATGCGGTGGAATTGTAGGCTTTTTATGGCAGGCTACAGTAGGAATATTAATCAATCTAACACAAAGTGACTTACAAATATTAATGACATGGGTGGTTACTCAACTAGCTGTTATTAAAGCCAATACAGATGTTAACTGGGCAGGCACTTTCATTATTTGGGCTACTAAGGAAATAATGACACTCAGATGGGCCAAAGCAAACCCCTCCAAATGAAAAATAATGGGCCCTAACTACCTTGTAAACAAAGCAAATTTAACTATGAATACCTGCTACTCACATGTACTATTATCCAGCTGTGAAAAAATAAAATAAAGCCCTGCCTAGCCTTTTAAAAAATGAAGGGGTGTTATTGAGGGGAAGGGACCAAGGTTGGGGGACAAAGAGGGTAAATAAGTGGGAAGGGACAGGAATTTAAGACTTAGAAAGCCTGGGTGAGTAAGCAACAAAAGTAAACTATTCCCACAATGAAGACATACAAACCTCTATCTAACATTAAGCTACTATTGAATAACACTGTTGATTAAAGTGGCATCTGCCAAATTGAAATTAGAGGTGCAAGGAAGCTCCCCAACATAATAGGAAGAGCTTAAAGTGGAACAAAACCCATCAGCAGCCGGCCTGGAATCTAAAAGATTCCAGGCTCACCACTGGATTTTCTCTGGGGCATCCAGAATCGGGATGCCCTGCTGTGCGAAACCCCCAGGAAGCCCCAAAAAGCTCATCTCGCCATGCTCCAATGGCGCATGTGCGAGCTCTAATCAAATGAGAGCAACCTTCTATGACAACATTTTTTGGCAGATGGCTCTTACTGTTTACAATAGGAATTCGCTCCCACCCCAGCCATTCAGATAGGCTGAGACAGGAGTGCACTCTGCCGCATTCCCCGCATCCCCGGCCATTGATTTAGAAAGAAAGCCAGCTGCCAAATGTTGTTGTCATAGCAGGCGGCACTCATTGGATGAGAGTCCGTGCATGCATTGTTGCAGAGTGGCGAGGTGAATTTTTTGGGGCTTCCTGGGGGTTTTTTATAAATTGTGCATTTGAAGTAAATATTTTGCTACTTTAAAACAACTTTTTTTTATGTACATCCATACTGCTGTTATGCAACTGATATATTAACCTGCATTATGGGTTTCAAAGTTTTTCTTTCTTGGAAAACTCTCACATACCTTTATACATCTTATACAGTGCATTGTGAGGGGAGGGGAAGCTGGGACGGGGATGGTCAGCATAAGTGTCCATATCCACCCCTGCCCATGATCTGTCTCTGCAATGCTATAGCCTTAGACTTGGGAAAGCAGATTTCGGAGCTCAGTGAGGATGTTGTAGTGTGGCTGAGAGCTGGGTAAATCCTGTTTACTGCTCCCGCACAGCTTTACTTGTAACACCCCGCCTGGCAAGCTCTATATGAAGCAGCGCTGCACTCGCCTGTACATTACAGTGTGGCGCTTATTTGGCTTCCTTGTTACCACCTGGTAGGACTCAGCAATGTACAGGATTCTTCATGGAGGACAGAGACAATAGAGTAAATGTAATAGAGACAATGGCTGGCCAACAATAATGTATGTGTTAGATGTGCGTGGATCACATGGCCTGCATGGGGGGCCCCCATAATTTTAGCACATGCAACATTTTTTTAAGCAATTTTTGTATTGGGATCTGTTTTTTTTGTACGTTATAGTATAGTGTCTGTGGTAAGTGCAATAAGTGTTATTACAGATTCTGTTTTTGTTTGGCAATAGGAGTTTTTACCCTTTTATAACTGTTTTTCCTTTGTGCTGCCCCACATTTAACCATTTGTCCTCTGTGTTTCTTTGCTCACGTGGTTAGTGGGGTGCAAGTCACTATTTTCAGGAAGTGCACAGGACTTACACTGATTGTAGGATCTCCCAGCCTTACTAACATGGAGGCTGATTCATTACTAATGGCAGGTATCGGCAGATGAGCAGTATAGCGGCGCTTAGAGTGGGTATCGGCCGCTCCTCAGTCGCTGTAGTAACCTGCCCCGAGTTGATGAATGTGATGTACGTTGGGCACTCTAACACCAGTACAGCGCTGCAGGGAGCAAAAGGTAGCGCCAGCTCAGTGCGCTGCACACCATACTTATCAAAAAAGGACACACACACAGCGTCGGCGCTCTAAATTTGGTCGCTATAGCAAAGAGCACCAGACGCTGTGTGATTAAAGTCTGGTTTTGAACACATATACACCTATATAAAAATATAAAATGTCAAAAAAGTTTCTAAAAGTGTTTGTTTGCAGCCAGGAGAGGTCACACAATGATTTAAGCAAAAACAAAAAAAATGTCAAACACACTGTTTAAACACAAGCAAGTAAACACCCATTGAAATGTATGAGAGATCGACAGTGAGCGAAAAGTAATACCTGGCGCTCTGGAAGCCCGGGGCTATACGCTGAGCCGCCTGTAATAATACATCGGACACTACATGGCGCTGTTAGAGTCGCTCACCAGATTCGCTTTCATAAATGTGGTTTTGCCTACAGTGCCCAGCGTTCTCCAGACGCTACCTGCTGCTATGAGGCACTACCTGGCGCTATCCCTTCTTAAATAACCCCCATAGATTCTATGGTTAAAACCTTAACTTATTTTGGGCTGTACCCCTCCACTGAAATCATACCTTATATCTTTGTATTCTATAGAGCAGGTTTATATGTCTTAATTTTGTTTTACAAAAAATGGTTTTCTTCAGTTGCTCCAAAGTTAAGCATAAAATCATGTCATGTTTTTCCCTCTATGATTTAATTATTTTCCAATGTGTCTTACTTCTCAAACTTAACCTTTCCCTTTGAACAAAAGTAACAGATTATTCCCTCTGATGACTAACACTTATGTATCTTTTTTAGAGGCTCTAGGTGTAACAGTTCAGTCTGGGCATATTGCCAGACCGAAACTAACAATGTTTATATTATATGAATGTTACATTGTCGGGCACATTTCTATAGCGAAATCAGATGGGAAAAACTAAGTCTGTAAAACAGCTCTTTCAATAATTTAGTCCCAAGTGTGAACACACAGTACATTAACCCTTTGGTTGCTGACAGATTTTGAATAAGATATCCCTCTAGTCATTTGATGATCCCTATGAAACACTGCTTGCAGCTTTATTTTAGGGCTTGTTCTCTATTGATGAATTTTTAAAACAATGTTGTAACATATATTGATGAATTTATAGATTTAATGTATTAAAGTTATGTTGTTTACATGTTGTGATAATTATTAAATGACCAATGGGACGATTAGATGCAAACCTAACTTTGATCATGTGCGATCCAATTGTCTGTAGTTTGTCTGACTCTACCCCTGCTTAAGTGGGGTTAATTTGAACTACTCTAGGCAGTCACCTGCTCTAGATAACTACTGTGATTGAGTGTATCACGTGATCAATGGGAGGGCCCTGGTCATTACTAACTATGTATATAAGGATGAAGGAAATGCTACCATTAAATGTCATGATTAAGGACCTGTTGTCCGAAACGCGTTGGCGTTAGGCCTTATCTTGCTTATACTATGATTGTTCCTGTTGGACTGCTGATTTTATTGATGGAAGTTTAATAAAATTGAAGATTTTTCAACACCTTGGGCTGGCTGAGAAACTTTGTACTACTTCTCAAACATGTTACCTATACTTAGGAAAGGGATTTCACCAGCTCCAGGGTCATGCAGCTGATAAATTGGCAGGGGAGTAAAAAAAAAATCATTTTACGTCAGGAATGTCAACAGGATCATCAAGAGGCAATGACAACAAATCCATAGCAGGAAAAAGAACTGACAGGGTGGAAAACAAGAGCCTGTGATGCCGATCCTTTCTTTTCAGTTGTCCAGAACATAATTTCACAGCAATTACTGTCCCAGCTGGTTCCAGTGCACGTGGGTCTGGGAGTCTGATCTTGTTACTGGGACACAAACAGAGGCATAAGGCTCCGGAGCCGAAACTGTCCCATCAAATCACCCTCGCTTAGCGTGGAAATCCGAACACAAACGGTTAAGCAAATCTGCAAAACGATGAAGGGGAAAATCCAGTAAAATGAGTTACATTCACAATAAAGTATTGAAATAGAATCGTTGTATAGAGATTTTTTATGGTAGGGTCTTTTTTGTGTTTGTTGTTCACATGTTAAGTGCTCTCTGTGGACCAGAGTGATGAAGGCCCCATTTCTAGCTCAGCATGGAGCGGATGATCTCCTCAACTGTAAAATGAAGCTATCAGAGCACAGCATGAAAATGTATTAGCAACAGTTAGATAAAGGAGACCTCAGCAAGGCGTATACACTTTAAATTGGTAAAATAATGCCTGTACAAATTGTTTTTGGTACATTAAGTACTTTTCACAGTCAAAATAAAAAAAAAAAAGTTAAATCAGTGATATTACATGCTTAAACACTGGCTATGAATACAAAAGGGAATGGAACACCATCTTATTCAATTTTTCAGCATTGAAATAGTTTTTGAATGAGTTGACAGAAAGTGTATACAATGATGAATGGCATAGCGTAGCGTATGCTGTCAGCACATGGTTGGAAAAATCTCTGTAGAAACTGTCCCATGATAATAAATATGCATTAATCTAAACTGAAGGTATTTGAAGCTGGCAGGCACAGTAGTCTAACCAAAGACCACTACAGTATACAGCAAAGCTGAGTACAGAAAAGATTTATGTATTTGTACTAATCTACTGCGTAGTGTTAGCTGTGACAGGGTGACAAGGAAACAAGGGTTATGAAAAATGATCTGGCAATATGCTACAGAGCACTGTGCTAAGCCTTTGACGTGCCAGAAATGAATGACTGGCTAACTGTGTTGACTTTGACAGATCTAAAAATGCATTATGGAAATGATATGGAAAGCAACGTATGTACAGTATACAAAATGATATGCAAACCAAACTGACAACACTGAGCTTACTCATGTAGAAGTATTTTATAGAAGCAACACACATTTCAAAATCAAAAATGAATTATATATGAAAATAATATCAATAATAATAATAGTCATATTATTTTAGTGACAAGAAAAAACAAAACAATAACAAGTTTAGAAAAAAAAATACAGTAAACAAGACATGAAATAATAAGTTGGTTTTCATATTTCATCACCCATCTGTATATTCCAAAACTATTATTATTATTATTATTATTATTATTGTAATATATTAATAATTTGAATAAACTGTTTTCTGTTACAAGACTTTTTTTGTTTCAATATTTTTATTATCTTTAAAACAGGATAGCAAAATAAGTACAAATAACATTACAATCAGGAAGGCCACCCCTTTTAGCAGAGACCTACTTTAATTGACACATTGAACATTGTGAATCACAATGACAATGTAGCATAACTGTAATCGCATGAATAATCAAAGAGTATTTGCAGAGCTTTCAACCATTAATAGAGTCTATTTATACTATTCTGTAAATTTTAAAATTCGAATGATATTCTATAGTGCAGTGCATTCAGCAACTGCAACCTCATCAGTCTATACCAAGAACTTGGAGGTCTCTATATGTACTATTAAACTAGAAAGAAATAAAAGTGGAAATGAATAATTCAGATGAAGAGGGTAACAGAAGGCCTTTGGAATAAAAGGAGGGGGGGGGATGGGAATTTTGTGCCCTGCTTAGAGCTCACACCCTGGGGCATAACTATAGAGGGTACAGGAGGTGCGACCACACCGGGCCATTTAGTTGTTTAGCTGTATCCAACTGAGTTAAAAAACAGAAAAAAATGTTTACTGTATGAACCTTGACAGGGCCCTATTTAATTTTTCATGCTAGGGCCCAGATACATTTAGTTACTGCTCGCCCCTTTTTAATTTAGGGTAGCTTGGGGGATAGAAGGCCAGACATATTGTTTTCAGGGATCCCAGGTCAACAAAATTTCTCATGAGTGTCGCTACGGATGATGGACAGCCTCCCATCGATGAAAAAGCCATTCATCCTCTGCAACACTTCAGACAGTGAGGTACCCTAGCAATTGTTTGTTTAGCAGCCAGAAATAGATATATCAGCATTTATTTTTGTTAGTTCGGAGGGCATCCTTTCACACTTGTTTTTGAAAAATTGTACTGGCCATCAGGTGTACTCGGTTCCTAAAAAGGAACAGCATAGGGAGGAAGTATCCCTCCACACTACAGCCTCTAAAACAGAAATGTACGCTCCCCGGATATATCTTGCCATGGCAAATTAGATCCAAGTTTTTACAATAATTTTAATTTAAATATTCATAAAAGCATTACAGTAAAAAAACAAAAGCTCATAGGAAGGAAAATTGTGCCAAGTAGCAGCAAGCAGGCGTATTTGTCAAGTATAATGTAAGACATTAAAGTAGACCAGCAATCCTGATTTCTGGGGTGCCTTACTTGAGCAACCCCCTGCATCCATGCCCTAAATCTTACCTCAGCAAACCCCCAGCCCAATGTGGCCATGTGATTGGACAGCAGCGGCCACTTGTAGGGATAAGCAGACCTGTAGAGGTTTGGGTTCATCAAGCTTGGCGGAACTTGCCGCCAAGGTTCAGTTCAGGTCCACGGACTTGACCCAAACCCGAACCCCACTGAAATCAAGGGGGACCAGAACTTGGAGACCCAAAAATGGCTGTAAAATGGGGTTAGCAAGGACTAGAGGGCTGCAAATTGAGAGGAACAGTGGGTAGGAAAAGTGCTCAAAATCATCCCAAAAAAAGAAAAAAATTAATAAATACACACATAAATTAAAGATACATTTAAAAATACTAGTAGGGAAAGTACTCAAAGAGATGAGTGGACTCGTAGAAGTTCGGGTTTGGGTAAACTTATCCCTATAGTAGACTGTGTTGCACAACAACCCCCATCATCCCATAGAAGACTGTGTTGCAGCACAACCCCTATCATCCCATAATAAACTGTATTTCAGGACAAACCTCATCATCCCATAGTAGACTGTGTTGCAGTACAAACCCCATCATCCCATAGCAGCCTATGACAAATCTTTTCCTATAGCAGAGTATGTTGCAGAACCACCCCAATCATCCCTATAGCAGAATGTGTTGCAGAACAACCCCCATCATCTCATAGCAGACTGTGTTGCAGGACAACCCCCATCATCGTATAGTAGACTGTGGCAGAGCCCCCATCATCTTTCATAGCAGATTGTGTTGCAGAACAACCCCATCATTCTATAGTAGACTGTGTTGCAGACCAACCGCCATCATTTCATAGTAGACTGTAACAGAGCCCCCCATCATCTTCCATAGCAGACTGTGCTGCAGAACAACCCCCATCATCTTCCATAGCAGACTGTGACACCGAAATTTTGTAACATTGGTGTTGGTCTGGTTTAAATAATAGCGACACAGCAAGTTTTGCCCTGCACACAGGTGATCTCATCGGCATCCCACTGTGCCTATGGGATGCAATGTGCCTATACCAGTGTATAACAGTTTTCCTGATGCAGCAATGAGCTGGGATATGCATGTTAAATTAAGAGACCACTTTAGAGGACTTTTCTCAAAGAAAGGGGGCAACAGACACGAGGCCACCCACTTACCTGCCACCGACTGCTACACTGCATATGACTTACCTGCTACACCAGTATGAGAAGCATGTGTCAGTCTGGAGTGCCCCCACACAAGACACTTACATTAACAGAGGCAGAGCATTGGAGTCAATGGAAATGCTTCTAAATAAGACCACACCCACCCGTTGGACTGGCTTCTAACACAGGTGCAGCAGGGGATCAATGTGCAGCACAGGACCAGTTGGCAGTTATGTGGGTTACATTGTGCCTGGTGCCACATCTGGTCTGAGGTCTTTGGGAAAGAAGAATAGTTCATCTGTTTATGTATACAGAATCAAGGGAAACTTTCATATAGACCCCAAGTAGTTTAATATAACACACCTTTCAACTATATTTGATCTTCCTAATGTGGGTCTCTCCGGCTATGATTTTAATGGCTACTCTTAAACCAAAGGAGAAAACATGGAAGATGGAAAAGGAAAGAAACTTTTCTCTATTAAATGTTGCTTTAAATGTTCACAGGAGGCACTAGGAGAGAATGGACCCAGGGTTGGCCTTTCGGGTGTGCAGGGTGTGGGGCCACACAGGGCATCTTTGCGTCGGGAACAAAGGCTGCAGCTCTGTGACTTTTTGTATTGACTTTTTTTTTAAATGACGGGCTCCCGGATCACCCTGTAAACCTCTACTGCCTGGCACATGGTGTCCCTTGCTCCCTCCCTTTGCGGCACACCACCACATAATGAGTCTGCTCAGAGTGTGAAGTCTGCATGGGACACTTCCAGGGAAGATGGGTGGTGCTGCTAGCAGGGAGGAGACTGCAACCAAGGGAGCAGCTGGAACTATATCAGCCTAGCCAGTCTTCGGTAATCTTCCCTGCTGTACTTCCAGGGCAGAGGTCAGAGCTGTGGACAACAGCGATTTCTGCTCTGGCTCTGTGGCCCAACCTCAGACAACAGAGACTCAGAGAGACTGCTGCTGTTACCCCTCTCCACTGGCTGTCACAGGTCTTAGGGACTCTAGAAGACTGCTACTGCTGTCAACTTTCCTCACTGACTGTCGCAGGCCTTAGTAGCTAAAGTGATCTTTGCTGGTCTCTGTGGTAACTCAGACTTCTATGCTGTTCATTTATATAATATGGCTAAATCCTGCTTAGGGATTAGTGGCAAGGTTAATATACCAGACAAACTAGTAAATTCAAACTGAAGGAGCATCCCAATCCGGGCGCAGTTGATTAAGGATTTTGCCCCCCTCCCATATTGAGGTCCAGGCTTCAGGACAGGCTGTATGTTTACCCTGCTGCAGCACCCATGACTAGGAACGAGCGAGCCCTTAGAAGTTGGGTTCAACTAGTTTGGCTGAACTTGCCGCTAAAGTTCAGTTCAGGTCTCCTGAACTCGACTTGAATTCGAACCCAAACCCCAGTGAAGTCAGTGGAGACCCAAATTTGGGGGCCCAAAATGGCTGTAAAATGAGGAGCAGCAAGTGTTAGAGGGCTGTAAATTGAGGGGGAAAACCATGGCAATTGCCCTGCACAAAGTAGAATAGGGAAAGTAATCAAAATAATAAAATACAGAAAACAAAAAAAAAAAATTAATTAAAAATATAAATTAAATATTAATTTTTTTCACAGGTGCCAGATTCATAGGCCAGTATGGGGTAGTACCGGGTGATTGTCCTTCACAAAATTAGCTAGGGAAATTACTCAAAATAATAACAGAAAACTTAAAAATTCAAGAATATATATTTCATTGAGTAAAACCTGCACCTGCCCCTGCCCCAGTTGCAGACATAGGGGTACCCAGATGCCCAAGAACTTGTGTTGAAGGATGAAGACATGGACATTGGACCATTACAGGACATCTACCATGAGAATGAAACCCAAGTCCTACTTTCTGCAGTTTTCTATAATGTGGAGGCTGAAAAGGAGGGTTCGTGGGGAGGAGTGGAGTGAAGACGATCTGAAGGGTGATGATGAAGGCTTAGAAAGATTTCAGTGGAAGATGTGGTGGCCACAGAGCCCCAGAAGAGGAAGAAGGGTAAGAATGATCCGTGGTCAGCCCTTCGCTACTACTGGCCACCACGTCCAGGGATTGATCACTGAAAAAGCTGGCTCAAAGGATCTCACCAGCATGGTGCCCAGACGGCAAGTCTTGGTTATTTGTACGCTGTGCCACCAGTCACTGAAGAGAGATTATTGTCTAGAAACAAAAGAGGGGTGGCAGCCACTCAGACCATTTTATAACTAACCAGGGAGGTGCACATTAGCAGGGCAATTAGAATACAAAAGTCTTAAAGGGGCCACAGCACTCAAACCAGTTAGCTTGCTGACCAACCTACAATCTGTCTCTAAACTAGGTTAAAAACAGGGGGCTCGGTCACACACATCTGCAGAAGTATGCTTAAGCTGCACCACCAGCGCCAAGGTGCCCCTGTGAGGTGCAGTCCTAACTCTAGTACTAATTCTAGTCTCTAAGAGCCCCATTTGGGACATACAATGCAATAGATAAATTGGGAGCAGGCTTACCTGAGGTTGCCCTAAACCTCAAGTGCAAGCCATGGGGTGGAAGGGTCAAAGACCTTGCAATACAGCCTAGACCCCACACTCCATGTGCTTGCACAAATTCAAAAGAAACTACACCTCACAGGGGCACCTTGGCGCTGGTGGTGCAGCTTAAGCATACTTCTGCAGATGTGTGTGACCGAGCCCCCTGTTTTTAATCTAGTTTAGAGACAGATTGTAGGTTGGTCAGCAAACTAACTGGTTTGAGTGCTGTGGCCCCTTTAAGACTTTTGTATTCCAATTGCCCTGCTAACGTGCACCTCCCAGGTTAGTTATAAAATGGTCTGAGCGGCTGCCACCCCTCTTTTGTTTCTTTTGAATTTGTGCAAGCACATGGAGTGTGGGGTCTAGGCTGTATTGCAAGGTCTTTGACCCTTCCACCCCATGGCTTGCACTTGAGGTTTAGGGCAAGCCTCAGGTAAGCCTGCTCCCAATTTATCTATTGCATTGTATGTCCCAAATGCGGCTCTTAGAGACTAGAATTAGTACTAGAGTTAGGACTGCACCTCACAGGGGCACCTTGGCGCTGGTGGTGCAGCTTAAGCATACTTCTGCAGATGTGTGTGACCGAGCCCTCTGTTTTTAATCTAGTTTAGAGACAGATTGTAGGTTGGTTGGCAAGCTAACTGGTTTGAGTGCTGTGGCCCCTTTAAGACTTTTGTAGAGAAATTATTGTCTGTCACCAGGGACCTGCAAAGCAAACAAACATTGTTATTTTTATTGTTTATTTATCGAGCGCTACCGTATTCTGTGCATTGCACCCCCACCCCCCCCCCCCCCCGGACAAAAATATATTTTTTTACTTTATTGATTTTAATTATTTTTCATTTATTTATGTGTTTATTTATTTAGTTTTTGTGAGGGGAGGCGCCCCTTCCTCCCCTCACATCTCCCGCCACCGCATCTGCAGCCACCATTCTCTTCCGCCACACCCCGCCACCACTGCCACCTAAATAAACAACTCTGTGGATGGCATTTTGGGGACTGACGCCTGGGCCCCTCTCACAGGGTCTTTAAAAGAAAATTCTCTTTGTGGCAGGTTTTTTGTGTTTTGCATTATTTGTTCTCCTCTTTTGGAATGTAAAATAATCAGCCAGAATTAATTATTTTAGCTAACACACAAGATTGTGATTCCCCCTACCTGAAGAAGTTGAAAAACTGATTTCCTTACACAGAGTTGCGTTTAGCACACTAAAGACATCACATTGGCACACAAAAATGTAAACTTTAACAAACTTGCCATTGAAAGTGGAATCCCTCTTTAAAGCTGATTGTCCTTGGATGTGCTATGAAAATGACAATTAACACATGTTGTTCTATGTGGCACAGTAGCTGCCTGTCCCTGGATATATAATTAAGAGGAACAGTCAGCAGATGTTTTTGAAAGTGCCCAGTAGCTTGCAAGCCCTGGATTAGCAATTAAATAGACAAAGAGCAGATGTTGCCTATGCCCACTGACTGCAATAAAATTGGGCACAGATGACCTGTATTATAAATCCAATATGTACAATGAAGATGGCCAGAGGTGAGTAGTATTATCAAATACCCAATATTTACAAAAAAGGTGATGGCCAGAGGTAAGTATTGGTTATCAAACACCCAATATTTACAATGCAGGTGATGGCCAGAGGTGAGTAGTGGTATCAAAAACCCAATATTTTCAATGCAGGTAATGGCTAGAGGTGAGTAGTAGTATCAAACATCCAATAATATTAATGCAGGTGATGGTCATAAGTGAGTAGATTTATCAAACACACAGTATTTACAATGTAGGTGATGGCTAGGACTTTGCAATAACCTGGGACCAAGCAAACTAAGTTCTCAGCCTAGAAGAAATATTGTTGTTTGCAGGATACAAAATTGTTGGAAAGAAGGCAGTGGCCCAATAACGCAATGCAAATGATCTGACTTAGATCAAGTACCAGTCAACTCTTCCCTCTACCTTATTAAAGTGGGTCAAAACCCATTTTTTACACATAACCCACTTCTGACAAATGAGGGGCTTAGGGAAATAAAGAGAGAAGAGTTGTAATAAAGCATACAAATGGTCATGTGACTCTTCATTATGAAAGTTATACGCCTCGCAGGACACGGTTGCCCCCAGGACTTAGTAGCACAAAGGATGTGAGCTTATAGGGGTGAAGGCAGATGAACCAAAGGCCAGACTAGGCAATGTTGAAAAGCCGGGGTCATACACGGGAAGTTGGTCCTTAAATATCGCAGCACCAAGGGGATAGACAAAAGAACAGTCGAGGTCAAGCCAAAGGCCAATCCAGGAGGTCACGGGCTCGCGGCACAAAGGGTAAGACAGAAGCGTGGCCAGGTACAAGCAAGGGTCGGTCCAGGCAGCAATCACAGAATGTCCAAAACTAAGCAAGGTCGGCAACAGGATTAAACAAGCTTAATCAAGATCAAAGGCACACTCAGCTAAACGCTATCACGGGCATCGGAGTACTGAAGGGGAAAAACTTTATAGGGCTGAGCATACTACAGGGGTGTGTAGTGATTGGTGCATATTAACCCCTTGGCTGGATGGCCAATAAGTTTCTTTTAGGGGCGTGACACCCTGGTTAACCAGCCTCAGGCGGCTGCGCTGAGTGCAGCGCCGCTGGAGGGCATATGAAGAACGCGCGCACATGCAAGCTCGTGTGAGGAAGCGTGGCCGCGCCAAGGAGGAGGCGGCAGCCGTGCGCGGTGCCGCTCAAGCCGGCTGACAGAGAGGAAGTGTCCCGGCTCGGCGCCCGGAGATGCCGCGGGACCGGGACTCAGGTGAGTTTTCCGTGACACCACCTTCCTTTTTGCTGTTGTATTTGTAGGTCAGTGGCCAGATATGCTGGATTGTAGCTCTCCCAATGCAACAGAGAGTTGCACTGTACAGGCAAGCAAAGCATTTTTCGTTGTGTATATGCAAGCAAGTTAAGTTATTGCACTGCCTTTGGACGGGCTGGTTCATGAATCACATTGCTTGTGCACACACAAATAGAGAAGTAGCAATGTCTGCACAAACTCTTGTAGGCTTAGCCGGGTATAAATTGGACGGCCTTGTCGTGCATTCATTGCAATCTGTGCTTTTAACAAGTGTTAGCTAACTATTGCAATAGTCTGAGTGTGCAGAGGTTTATATTTCTATTTTGTCAGTAGATCATCATGCAGCTCACTATCTGAAATCATACCTATTACTAAACAAAACTACAGCTCAAAATAATGTCCAATGGACTTGCTCCCCTAGACACTTAATTTTACATAAAACAAAGACTGCTCTCCTGAGTCTAGAATTGGGCCACGGCTCAAGGATAAAAATAAGTACAATTTTATTGATCACAATTTGATTGAACAAACAAGCAATATAATATAATATAAGGTGCAATATTAGTGAAGACTCAATGAGGTGTACACATATCTAACCACAATAAAGTGCAATGATGTAAGCAAACACAATAGAAGTAAACCAGCCCAATTGGGCTAATCCCCCTCAGGGCCATTTAGATACAATACACCCAACAAAATAGGGTCTACTGCAAGGTGTGCCAAGTAACGAGTTTATCAAAGCCCAAAAGGGTGTAATGCAAGACGTGCCAAGTAACTAGTTTATCAAAGCCAAAAGGGGTCTAATGCAAGGTGTGTCCACAACTAAATCGGTTTATTAAAGCCAAAAGGGTCTAATGTCAGGTGTGCCTACAATTAAATAGTTTATCAAAGCCAAAAAGGGTATAATGCCAGATGTGCCTACAATGAAATAGTTTATCAAAGCCAAAAATGTATAATGCCAGGTCTGCCCACAATTAAACAGTTAATC
Organism: Gastrophryne carolinensis; assembly: GCA_027917425.1. Classification (NCBI taxonomy): domain Eukaryota; kingdom Metazoa; phylum Chordata; class Amphibia; order Anura; family Microhylidae; genus Gastrophryne; species Gastrophryne carolinensis. The sequence continues at coordinate 290,794,393 of CM051239.1, read as the reverse complement.
AAAGCCAAAGGGTATAATTTCCCATGTGTTCACAATTAAATAGTTCATCAAAGAACAAGAGGGTCTAATGCCCCATGTGTCCACAATTAGTCTATCAAAACACAATTTAATAGTTTATCAAAGCACAAGTGGGTCTAATGCCCCATGTGTCCACAATGAAATAGTTTATCAAAGTCAAAAAATATACAGTAATTACAGGTGTGCCCACAATTAAATAGTTTATAAAAGCCAAAAGGGGCTAATGCTTAATACTTGAAAAGCTTAGGAATAAAAGTTTTTTGGAAAATATAAAAGGCATGTAAAAACATTGTTATTAGTTCTTTTTCATATACTACGTAACTTTCTAATGTTCACTCTCGAAAAATAAGTTAGGGATGCTAAAAAAATGTGACAATTTCTCACAAAATAACATTGATTCATATGGGGTGCAAAAGTATTCGTCAGCATTCGCCAAGCCAAACTGAATTAGAAGTAACATACAAAAAACATGGACATTGCCAGCAGAACAGGCAAACTTTCACTTAATAAATGCTTAAACCCGGCAGATACACAATGGATGCCGGTGAATCGGTCCGTAAATTACCCCCTAATTGTATACTTAGCATTGGTGGGAGTTTATATGGGTTGAGTAGTAGGCCAGGCTATCCAGGACTGATCATTGGTCGCACCTTCGCGGGTCACTGCCTCACAATCGCCGTCCGCTGCCAGACCTCCATCTGCCGCTGCTCCATGCACTAGGACTGGCTGCTGCCCTCAGCCTTTGCCGGGCACTCCTTACTCATCACCGGCCACCCACCACTGGCACCGCTGCTCTGACTATCCTCCAGCCTCTGGCCTTCTCCTGTACCGCTCCTCCACCTGTACAGCTTCAGCTCTACAGTCTTAGATCTGGTAGGACTCTGTTTTATTGTTTTGCTTGTTTTTTTCCTTTTAAAATCTAGAGGTAGAAAATAGGTAGTGGTCGATCCTTAGGGTCTCGAAGCAACCACATTTCGATTATCGAACGCCCTCATATACTTCGGTCTTAGGCCCTCAGGGATGATAGACTGAATTCACCATGACTGAGGCATCTGGGGGTGCCTGGGTCTGGCACATTAGCAGGTAGTAGTGTCCTATGTTCCAGAGGCCTCTGAAAGCGGACAGCCCCATCTGTACTGAGTGTACTGTTGCTGTGGTACTGTCCAGAATTAGGAGGCAAACTCCTTCATCGGAGGTGCACCCTCCCATAGAAGCATCAGAAGCTCTGGGCTTACAGTTCTACCTTCAGCTCCATCTCGTCCAGACATGTACGGCTTTTAATTCCAAAAGGCCCATTTGGAAAGTCACTGCTTCCAACCTAGGGGTCCTGCGGATCAGCTGGTCTTGAGATCTTTTAAAGTTACTAAGAAACTGAAACACTTAGCCCCGTGGAGTCTTAAGATTCTGAGGAGGAGGAGGACATTTATGCTGCTATAGAATCTCAGGAGGATTTTTCACAGGGGGAACTCTCCTCCGGTAGAGAAGAGGGGAACTCAGACTTTGATTCTTCAGCAGAGCAGGGGTCCTCTATGCTTAGGGAGCAAACTGATAGCTTGACCTCTTCTATTTTAGAGGTTCTGGAGATTCCAGCCCCTGTGGCTGATAAGAAGCAGAGAGGGGACCCTTCTAGACATGAGAAACAGAGGCAGTTTTTCATGAATAGTCGCACTTTACCAAGCTTATCCAGAAGGAATGGGAAAAGCATGATACGCTCCCCACCATTCCTAGGGTCCTGGATACTAAGTATCCCTTTTCAATGGACCTATGGTCTTTTCCCCCTTAGGTGGATGACCCTGTTTCAGGACTGTCTAGGCACACTGTTATCAGGATAAAGTGTTCAGGCATGCTTTTGCTATTATTGAATCGGCCTTGCGTCCAGCCTGCGCTGCCTCCATGGCAGCCTTGGCAGGCAAGAAATGGTTAAAGCAGTTTAATTCTCAGCTACGGGCTGGTCATTCCTGTGATTCATGTTCTCTGTTGATAAAGTCCAGCATCAAGGTCTGTAAATATATCATTACTGCTATGGATGATATTATTAGACAGGATTAGGCCTGCTGGTATCTCAGAGGCGCTTACTTTGGCTGAAGCACTGGTCTGCTGACACAACTTCCAAAGAGACTCTGACAGAGCTTCCATTTGAGGGGGTCATCTTTATGGTGAGCACCTGGATGACATTGTTGAGAGAGCCATGGGCCTACTAGACTCCCAGAGAGAAAAAATTTAGCCCTTCTTCCAATCTTCCAATCTTTGGACATGTGGAGGCTGCAGAGGTTCAACTAACTATAGACCAAAATAGGAGTTCTGAGGTAAGTCCCAGACCCTCCTGGCGGAATAAGTATAAAAGCCCTTCCAAGCCTTCTCAGGCATGAAGGGACACAACCCCCCCCCCCGGTGGAGGGACATCTTCAGCCCTTTGTCACTCTTTGGAGGCACCATATAACAGATGCATGATTCCAAGAGATAGTTTCATCAGGCCAAAGTTTTTCCCCCAGAGGAGAAGAGGCTTTCTCTTCAGGCAAGGATAGAAGCTCTCTTGGCCAGCTCTTATCTGCTGATCCATCAAGGTATGCGTCTGCTGGGCCTGATGGTGTCTTGCTTCAAAGCAGTACCGTTTGCACAGTTTCATACAAGACCCCTGCAAACAGAGTTGCTCTTGATTTGGGACAGATCTCCGGAGTCCCTGGATAACCCAATGTGCATGACACACCCAGTAAGGCGGTTTTTAGCCTGGTGGTTGAACCCCCATACTTTGAAGATGGGCAGGTCCTTTGTTCTTGTGCTGTGAACTATAGTCACCACAGATGCCAGCCTAAGCGGATAGGGTCCCAAACAATCCAGGGACAATGGAGCCAAACAGAGAGCAGACTACCTATCAACATTTTGAGAGTGATCATGTTGTCATTCAGACATTGGACTCTCCGATCTGAGGGGTCATCCAGTCAAGATGGCGGTTGCTTATATCAACCACCAAGGGAGCAGCAGAAGTAGGCAAGCTCTAAGGGAAGTCATATCTTGCAGTAGGCCAAAAGAACGTTCCTTGCCTCTCAGTGATCCATATACTGGGAGTGGACAATGTTCAGGCCAATCGTCTGAGCAGGGTGATGGATCATGAAGCGAATGGTCTCTCAGTCTGGAGATTTTCATGCCTTGTGCAACCATTGGGGGACACCGGGGTCTCTTCATCAAAAGGTTCCAAGGTTAGTTTCCCAGACTAGATACCATCTGGCAGTAGGGGTGGATGCCCTAACCTTTCCTTAGTCAGCATTCAAGTTTCTGTATGCCTTCCCTCTATTACCACTCCTGAATTGAGTAGTAATAAGGGAAGCTACAAAAAGATTCCAACTATACAAGTAGCGCCACATTGGGCAAAAAGGACTTGGTTTGCAGACATGGTTTGGATGTCCAACCATCCAGACCGCCTCACACAAGGGCCTCTGTGGTACCCCAATTTTCAAAGGTTTGCTTTGACGACCTGGATGTCGAGGCCACAATTTTGGCAAAAAGAGGCTTGTCTGCTGGAGTAATCAGAACTATGATTCAGCCAGGAAGCAGACTTCATCTAAGATTTACTATAGAGTCTGGCGGGCTTTATCATCTAGTTGAGTTGAGGGGATTTGCTTGCAAAACCTTCTCTATTTCCAGGATCTTAGAATTTTTGCAGAGAGGACTTGATGAGGGAATTCAGTTAAGTGCCCTCAAGGGACAGGCCTGAGCCCTATCCATCTTTTTTTCAGAAGCTCATTGCAGAGAACAGGCTTGTAAAGACATTTATGCACCCTAAAGCCTCTCTTACCTTCTTGGGACCTGAATTTAGTCCTATTTGCCCTTCAGGCCCCTCTGTTTGAACCTCTGGCAGAAGCATCACTGTTTTTATGACTCTTAAGGTCATCTTCCAGCTGGCAATTACATCTGTTTGACAAGTTTCCGATTTAGTTGCTTTATCAGTCAAATGATAATATACAAGGAAAAGGCAGGGCTTTCTTCCCAAGGTGGTCTCCTCTTTTCATATTAAAGAAGAGGTGTTTTTGCATTCCTTGTGTCCCGAACCTACTAGCCATAAGGAGAGAGTTCTCCACTCCCTGGATGTATTGAGAGCCCTTAAATATTATATCTTCGCTACTCAGACCTTCCACAGGGCTGATGCCTTGTTTATCATTCTGAAGGATGTGGCACCGGCCAAGTTTACCATTAGTCGATGAATAAGACAGGCAGTGATAAAGGCCTACATTTCTAAAGAGAAGGAATCTCCCTTTCGGGGTCACTGCCCATTCTACTCGGGCAATCAGCGTATCCTAGGCTTTTCAGCACCTGGCATCAGTGAAACAGGTTTGCAAAGCTGCTACCTGGTCTTCTGTTTATTAGTTTACCAAGTTTTACAAGGTAGGTGTAAAAGCCTCAGTGGACGCTGTCTTTGACCGGAAGGTAATACAGACAGTGATGAACTCCTCAGCTGAGGTTTGATTTTTTTTTTTTGTATAGCTTACTTCCTCAGGTTAGAGGAATATGGTTGAATCTCTGGAATCCCACCCTTTAAAAAGGGCACTGCTTTTGGACATCTCATTCGCACCTGATTCAGTGACCCCCTGAAGTGCAATATGAGAAAATAAACAATTCTGTGATTCTGACCTGAAGAATTGGTTTCTCTCTTCTTCCACTCCAGAGCATCACACCCATCCTATGTGCCAGGATACTAGATCTATTCCTCTTATGCCTTAAGTCATGGTAGAGCCATAGTATATATTGTAAATATTTTTGTGCATTTAGTTAAAAAAAGTATATAATTCACGAGGAGAAGAAATGGCAGGTTACATGTCTCTTTCCAGCTAAACGTGGTGTCCTCTGGAGATCTATTCTTTCTCACAGGTGGCTGTTCCTACTGTTTTTCAATTACTGGATTGCGGAGGGCAGCCAGAGGTATATGTAGGCTGGGAGGAACCACATCTTGTAATCTTGCAGTCCTGCCCTTGCTTCAAGCATTAACCCATTCAATTCTCATTCAGTGATGCCCTGGAGTGGAAGAAGTAAAACTCCAATTCCACAGGTGAGAATCACAGAATTGTATTTCCTGAAGGTGCAGTCAAACTCTAAATTACATCAACATTTAGCTAGTGTAACACAGCTTTGACCTTGAGAATATATATATTTTTGAATGTTGTTGATTTTGTTATCAACACTGACTGAATATAATTCCTAGTGTTTAGGATTTGTTCTGTATATTGTTTTGTTGTCTAGTGCTCCGGGTACCTAATTAGAAGATTCAATTAAATTGTATTTAATGTGTAATTTATTTACCTTTTGTGCATGTCTTTGTCTGTTCCTCATCGCCCATGTTATTTTGTGCTATCTCTGTTTCTAATTAATCTCCTATATTTATCTTTGCCTTGTCCTAGAAGTAGAAGTTACAGCATGTGCTCTGTCTGGTAGTTAGAGCAAGATCAGAGATGGGGTCTTTGGTTATGAAAATTAAAGTGATAACCTCTTTTATCAGATGATATGATTATCTTAATATGTGAGCCAGGGCATTTCTGAATGTTTCAATTGCTGAAGGGAGTTTCAGAGAAGTTGAGAGTCACTTAAGAAGTTGGAACCTAGATGAAAGTAGGTAACTTTAGTAGAAGACAAGAAAAGGGCAGAGCAAAGGTTGTGTAAATAAGTAAGCAGTCATCAAAGAGGGATAATACATTTTCACTACCCTGAGTTTTGTTCCTCCGGCTTGGGACATCCTGAATGGGGATGTCCTGCTGTGTGTATCCACCAGGATTACCAATAAACTCACACTTCCTTCAATCCCTGTATGCCACATGCCACTGAGCCACAAGGTGCTATGTTATAACCTTGAACATTTTTCAATGGCTTCTGTAGCTAACACATTTAGCTAGCTAAGTTAAGCTTATGAGTTTAGGAACTGTTGCATCTGTAGGTAAAAGCTTGGTAGGAAAATGTAATGTATGTTAAAGTTAGAGTTTTAGCAGTTAGAGCTGCTCCAAAAGCTCAATCCTATTGAAATAAAAGCAATGGGGGGGGGGATTTCCAGAAATAACTAATGCAATTCAAAAAGAGTCCAGCACAAATTCCTCCCTAGAGATAGGATAAACTGTAAAATGTAATTTTGACTATGGATTGTTGGATAAAATAAGTGTCCACCACATCAAGGAGGGTCCCCGTTCCTCAGCCCAACGGGGAAGCATTTCTGGGATATTGCCCCTCCCTCAATCGGCCAATACAAACCCTCGCCGCGCTCCAGTCAAACATCAAAGACCAGATGTCCAAGCCCTTTACTCATCAATTCCCATTCCTTAGCTGTATTAGCTAACAATAAACATATCTTGTTAATTACCAATGTACTATAGTTTAGTATTTATTGTCATTTTTATGTTTAATGATCAGTTTTACCTACAGAAATGTGGCATCTTAATTTTCTCCTTCCTTGGTGAACCTCTATATATCATGGTGGGAATATTACATTATTTTCCATGAATCAAACCCTTTTTTATCTTATCTTTTCTGCTATGGGCTATTCTTTGATGAAATGGTATGTGTATGTTCTACCTCTCGGGACCTTTTACCAGAATTCCTGCATTAGCTTAACAAAAATGAATTAAACATATTTAAAATTTACTGGCATCAGGTGCGGCTTCCCGACACAGACCCTGGAAGCACACATCACGGTCTTGCCCAAGCCAGGGAAAGAGCAAACGATCTGTAACAGCTACAGACCAATCTCATTAATCAACATAGATGTAAAACTCTTTTCCAAAAAAATTGTGAACAGATTAAAAGGCTACTACTGTGAAGAGCTCAATAACATCATGAGAATGGAGGAGCTCACGGCTGATCTGAGGGGAGAGGGTGAAAAGTTTAGGAATACATGGGTAGCTTGGATAGTGTTCAAAGATTCGGACCAGGGGAGGAGGGGGATAGCTGAGATACAATAGGAGGGGTCCTCCCTCTCTTCTCCTTTCGTTTTGCTTTCCCCCCCTTGTCCCTTTTTCGCCTCCCCCACCCCTGTGTGTCAGTGTCCATGTAAGATGAATGTCTGTTTGTCCTCTATTGTGCGTGTTTAGCTTACCTGACCTGCAGAATAATACATAACAAGGAACCAGAGTGGAATGGGAGAGCATAGGTCCGGGACAGATGACGTCATTCAAATAACCCAAACTACTCTGCAGGGCTTGGACGTCCTCTTCACAAAGTGCAATCACGATAATGTTGGGTCTCCCACATCCCCCCTCTTTTGAAGGGGAGGGATTGAATGTTGATGGAGAAATGGCTAGTCCTACTAGAAATGTTACTTTGGGAGACCTGGTCGGCTGTAACGAACGAGATAGGGAGGGTGAAGAGGAGGGGGCGGTTAATGCTGAATCATGAAGGTTGGGGTAATGCAATGTATTGTCACATGTTTTGCATTCTGTACTGTGTGTTGTCAATTTTTGTATATGTGAAATGCTGAAAATTTTAAAAAAAATTATTAAACATAAAATTTACTGGCATCAAGATCTGACAATGTATTGTGTCCCTGAATCCCTAAAACTTATTCAAGTGTATATCGTAAATTTAGCACAGGAAATTTAGCATGCTGCCTCGTTTTATCCACATCACACTAATAGAGGTGTATCAATAGGTAAGTTGCTTGGACCCTTCTTGATTTTCCATGTGAAGACACTTATTCTATCCGATGAAGATTAAAAGTTAGGTTTGGTATTTTTTTCTGTTTTTGAAGTTGGGAGGGATTTGTGATTTTTTTCATTTAAGAGCAACACTATATAGAATCATAATAATAAAGTGCTGCTGCAGGCAAAGGCATTTGCGTGAAGCTACATTTGACACTGTACTAAACCGCTTTCTGTTTTTAAATGGCTTAGATATCGGACTTACAGCTTCACCACATGATTTCTATTAAGAAAAAACTGGGTCTGGCCCTTGGCTATGTGATGCTGCATAATAATCAGCATAATTGGTGGGGTCTGTAAGATTCCCACAACTTACTACAGGCACCCTTGCTGTGCTTCTCCCCTCTTCCCCTGTTGCTAGGCACATGTGTGTACTCCCAAAGCACATGTATGCACTTCCAAAGTGCATGTGTGCACCCCCATAGCACAGGCATGCGCTCCCAAAGTGCTGGGGGGGGAGAGGAGGTGGTGGAGCAGCAGCTGCTGTGATGCTCTCTCCCGGCACAGCCACCACTGTGCGTTTTCTTGGCATTGGCCGGGGGAGAGGGGAGATGGGACGGTAGCCTCGTTGGGCTCTCTCTCTGCATCAGCCAGGGGATAGGTGAGAAGGTGGGGTGACAGTTAGGGTGACACGCGCTGCTCATGTTTCTTCTTCTCCCACTGTGTCGGTGTAGATCTCCCTCTCACACACGCAGAGGGGAGAGAAGAATCATGCCCCCAGCGGACTCTGCCACCCCCACCGATCGCGGTGTGAATTCTCCTCGCTGTTGGCCGGTGGGGAGGCTGTATAAGGCTGTCAGCATTCTGCAACGACGGCCATGTGAAGCTGGATGAGGAGGAGAAGGGAGGGACCAGCAATTCTGTCCCAGCTGTGCTAAGCTGATTGGAGGAACAGGATGTAAAGTGGTATGTCTAAGCTGAACCTGTAAACATCGATATTTCAAAGGTGTAACAATCGCCTTTGCCGGTCAGACTGTTAAAAAATGTGTAGCTGAGCAGCTAATGCTCAACAAGAGAAAATATTTGTACTAATCACAACCCCAGCGGTTTCAAAATGCTGGGTATCCCAATTTGGGATGCCCTGGGGAGGGCCAGCAGCCAGCTCATGAATCTTTTAAGTTCACAAAAAAGTTTTGCTTTCATTGTAATTGAGGAAAGTGTACCTACAACTGCTTAGTGCAAAACATTCATTGTTATTCCGAAGTATTAATATAGATGCCTGGTATTTTTAATTTGAGGCGAGACACCAATATAGATGTTCCCAATACCACGGACGATTTAGCAGCATATTTTCTGCTTGCGATTGCTGCTCTCATCGCACCATGTCATATTATTTCCCAGTAAGTAACAACAATGTGTAAAATATATTGACGCTGCCGTTCATAATGCTATATGGAGGGATTATTCAAGTGAAGAAAATCAACATTTGCCAAATTAGATATTCATTAAAATGTAATTATTTTCAGAAAGCTCTATGGATAGGTATATTCATAGATCACGCTTTCCAATAAAATCGTTTTTATTATCCTTTTGGTGGAACATTTTTATCTCAATATTAATCAAGCAAAAGGTTTTTCTTTCATTAGCAGACATCAGTTAAAAAATGACTTTTACTGCCAAGATTTTCCTATACAACAAACATCTCCAAAATCTAGGCACATAATATATACATAATATATATTTTAAAATGCTGATTTCGATGGCTACTGTTATATGTTAGTACCATGTTAGCCATTGATCTAGGCAGTTAAGCCAAGTGTAAAGTAATATAATTTATTGGCTCAATATATTGAAAAGGCGAGCTTTTGCAGCATGTTAGGCTTCTTTGCCAGACATAATTCAAATCTGTAATAGACACAAATTTCTGCATAAAACTACAAACGAGGCATGATTATTTTTCTACTGACACACATGAATAATGACAAAGTCGTAGAGTTGTGAGTCACAGGATAAAAATCAGGGGGATTATGACAATTAAGGGTTCGCTGATGCGGAGGGGATGGCAGAGAAAGTGTGTGGAATTTGTATTGCTCTCATCAGTCACATCAGCCAAAGCAGTATGTTTTAAATCAGATCTTTTGGTGAATCCAGTCCATTCAATTTATGTCATAATGACACATAAAATGATTATCCCTGTTTAACCCACAGTTCAGCAATTTAAAATGTTACATTCTCATTTCACCTCTTATATTCTCACAACAAATGGCTGTCTTTTAGGCATGGCTATATAATAGACACCATGTACTTTGGATTAGGTCTGGTGCTTAGCCAGATGTCCTCCCAATGCCCTGAAAGAACACTGGGTCCACTGGGCAGCTGGATTACCACCTCTATACCCAACCTCTTCTCCTCGTTCTATAGATGCAAATCTTCTCCCTTATTCGTAGTGCTGATTGAAGGCTTCCAGCATCTTGTCCATAGGCCTTTCCAGCTTTTGTGCCTTCTGCCTTAACACAAAATTTTCTGAGTTGCTTAAATTGAATTGGTATTAATTTCCTCTAAGTTGGCTATTCCCTGGGGATTCCCCTGGTGTCACTGTGAAACAACAGGGAAATCATGGCACCAACACCCTCAGGGTCTATTCTTGTGACAGTTCCTCCATTACTCTAAAAGTATCTGATGAGGACAGATGGGAACCTGTGAACCCAAGAACTGGAAGTTATCACCAGTTCTGGGTTATGGGTCTGTAAATGACTATACTAATTGCATTGCATGACTTAATTACGGGGCTGCTTTACTAGGGCCTGGAGTCAAAGAGACATCTTAACATGGAGTTTCCATATTCATTTGCCAGGTCTTTGTGTTTACTACTGAGTTAGACATGCCCTTTGTCTTTCTATTTCAACGAGATTGTTGAGTTGTTCCACCCAATTCAAGAATTTTTCTATAAATGCCTTGTAGGGCGCTGTTATTTAGAAATCTGTGAAAACAAATCTCTATCACCTAGTCCTAAGATCATTGCAAAACCCAGTCAAAGATTTTTTAAACATTTTTTAGTTTATTGTGTGTTGAGTTGGAAGCGCTCTCCGAGCTCCAAAATGCTGAGGTAGGAATTCAAACAAAGGTAAGATAAGCTAATTTACCCGAATTATCCCCACATTTCAGCAACAGAAAGTCAAACAAATAACAGTCTCTAGCCTCTCCAGGTTGGTATTCTTTTCAGTTGATTGCACTGAATTTTCTTGTGATGATTGAGTTAAATTAATTTTTAATATTATATATTATTTAATTACATTGATTTTTCCAGAGGTATTGACCATACTAGTTACAGTTACACATTTGAAAAAAAACTCCCCAAAACACCTATGGCCATTCCTGAGCATCCTCTTGGGCATGCTCCCTGCATCTTAAAAGGGTGAAATGAATGTCATGAGGTTCAAAGCAGCTAGCTTGTCCCAGTAGTGGGCTGCTTTTGGACTGTAGCCAACTAAGGACAATTCTTTGACCATACCATAAAATTAAGTAGAGATAGATGTCATAGAGGTAATATCCCTGTCCCACCGTCTCCTCCTAAATGACGGGGTTAACATCATATTTATTACCCTTTTCAGGATGCAGGGATTACCATATTAAAAGCTGGAAATAGCTTTGATGAGATCTTGGTTTCTCACACAAAAGTTTTTCTCAAACAGATAGCAGTCTATGTATGTTCAGTTATGTATCTATGTTCTTAAATGTATCTACCTTATTAGAAATAATCTGCATCCCACACCTCTGTTATTATTGAGTGATTCATTTGTTATTGTAATATTATTTTAATTATCAAAGTATTGATTATGTAATTTAGGCGAACATCAAACATTGGGCATTGGTAAAGCAAGTTTAACTTTGGGTGTGTATTTGGGGGTAGATTGCAACCTGGATCTTAATGAGCTTTTTAATGTTAACACACAAAAATACGTTTAAAAAAATTGTGCTCTACTCTTTCCCAAAAAAGTCACCTATAACTGCAATAGAGAATTGTTACAGTTGAAATACATGAGCCTCTGAGGAGGCTATGCAGAAAAATCGGGTGATTTGTGTCTGCATAGCCTATAGGGTGCTGTGGTTTCCTTACCTCCTTAGAGGTATTCTTACCCTTTTGGAAAAATGATGTACCTAACCTGAAAAATACCCCATTGCAGGTACAGCTGAATTAAGAAGAATTGGGTTAGCATTTTTTGGTGTGTTAAAGTTATGAAGCTCTGAATGCAGGTTGCAATCCAACCTCAAAAGTACAACCAAAGTTAAATTTGCTTAACCAAATAATTACTAAGACCTCCTATGCATGAATTTAGTCAACTTATATACATTTAGTTAACTAATTATACAATTAGTCATTTTACGTTTATTAAAATCTATTTAATTTAGTTATGATTTAAATATTTTTTGCATGATATTTAAAAAAATCATTGCAAGGGCATTTTTAATATATCAAAAGCAGCATGCTTTAAGATATTGGTATTGGGATATCATAAAACTTTTATTACGTTATCTTACATGTATTACAAATGTTTACTATATTTTTTACGGTTGCTATTCTACATAAAAATAAAATGCTGTTCTACTGTTCTACTGTTTTATGTATCAATACGATTTTATACTGTATATCTGTTACTTTCATTCAAACAAGGAGAAGTGAAGTAATACATTCTTTCTGGACAAAACTAAACACTCGTCTTTGAAAGATGCTTATCCTCTGTCCAGTTAGGTCTATGAGGGTTAAATTATATATTGTTTTTACTGTTGTTTCATTTCACAAAACTGCAAAAATCCAGGCAACATTTTGTCAGAAAAAAACAATAAAGAATATGAAAAGCCCATCTTCACAGAACATTGGACATTGCAAAACAACCTACAGCTATTATCGGATATATCAAAACTGACAAGTAAAACTTTGGCTGTTGATTGAACAATATTTCACATGGACAGCACAAGCTCGTCCGCATTCACTTTTAAATGGAGCTGCTTATCCTGGAGAACTATGGGTAGGAAGTTTATGAGCTTAATTGAATTGGTGGTATTTGGGTGATTGAAGAAAATTGGTGACATTGGAAAAAACTGAATGTTAGAATTTCTGTAGCGCTGCTGGAAAACCTGTTTCAGCTTTTCTGGTTTACTAGATCTGAGATGCTTACAGACATAGTTGATCTTATTAATACAGATAAAATTAATAAAGGCTTTTAAAAACATTCTTGTTTTTAAATTTGACAAGTTGACAGGATATGCTCAAACGTAGAATAGGTATCTTTAAAACAAAAAAAAAATCTTGGCATATGTATCTGCCATAAAAAAGACAAAATTACAATATCATATGATAGTAAAATGTCTAAAGGCCTTATTTATGATGTGTACCTTTTACCATCATTTTTGTGGCTATAGCACCAGCTTCGGAGAGCTAGCATTCCTGTCTTATTTGGTGCTGGGTTTTTTTTTCCGGCACTCCACAGCATATTTATGAATTTTTCCTTCCTTTAAATCTTTGCCACTGTATTTTTTGGGCGCTGTTTAACTTTTCTTCATTACAGTTACAAGAAATCACTGCTGAGGACAAAGGGGGCAGACTTTACAGCGCGTTTTAGTTGTTGGTGTCCAAATGACACATTTTAAGCAAAAGAAGCCATTAAAATCAATTTTAATAAAAAAAAAAATTTGGACCATCTAGGTTCTGCGTTTCAATTACTGACAAGTCCCAATAAAAGTTCTGTACAAATAAATGTGTTAAATATTAATTATTAGCATTAAACACCATTCAATCCAGTTCTGCCCATTGTGCTCTATGGGATTCTGAGCAACAGCGGCAGGTTTCATCTGGCACTACCTTAACCACAGCGCCCGGTGCTGCATCATTTTCTGCACTATTGGTTAATAAGATGCTTGGCGGCCGCTGCATCGGCGTTAGAGTTTATTTCGTTATTTATTCCTACAATGAGTGCCGCTGAGGCAAAAAATGTGGCGCTGTGTGGCACTTCTGACACTTCTTAAATAAGAGCCTAAATATCCCATATGCAATGACATATAGATATTGCAAGTTGTGAAGCAGGCTTATTTTATTAAAGGACATAAAAAACCCGTATTAGTAAACGTTAGGGATAAGCGAACCGGTTCGGACGAACCAGAATTCGCTCCGAATTTCAGGGAAAATTCGATTCGTCACGAACCCGAATTTTTTTTGGTTTGTGCCGATCGAATTTTCCCTGAAATAAAAAAAAAAAAATGCCGGCATGGTGGGAGCGGGCAGGCCGGCTACGCTGTCAGCGGGCGGCCGGCCTGCTGCCACCATGCCCGCATTTTTGCCGGCATGGTGGGAGCGGGCAGGCCGGCTACGTTGTCCTGCATGGTCGGAGCGTGGAGGCCGGCACCGCTCTCAGCTGTCATCAGAGGACGCGGCACGCTGACAGCGTAGCTGGCCTGCCCGCTGCCACCATGCCGGTGGCGGCCCGCTGACAGGCGTAGCCGGCCTGCCCGCTCCCACCATGAAAATGAAAAGGCCAAACTCTTAAAAAACGGTTCCCCAGCATCTAAAATTAATATATTTTACGTTTTTAGTCACTAACTTATTATTCTTTCCCCCACTGGGCTGCAACTCTGTTCAGGAATTTAGGATACGGGCGCCGCCATCTTGAATCAGAAGAATCACACTTACTGAGGAGAGGAGAGTGGGATAAGGTACAGGGGGGCGGGTTATAGCTGTGCTTTGCTCAGACAGAGCAGATCTGGGGTCAGGTAAAGGTCAGCAGTCCCAGAATGCAGAGCAGCACAGTCAGGAGGCACTTCCTGTTTGCAGGCTGCCTGATAAGATGGCGGCTTCCATAAGCCGCCATCTTGGATGTTTAAAGGCTCATAACATGCAGTAGATGCAGGTAGGATGATTTTTAATGTGGCCAATCTGTATGTACAGGGTGTGGGAAACATATAAGATAGACTCTTATAAAGAGTGAAGGTCCGCTTTAAAGCGGCAATATAACCATATGTTAACCAACGTATGGTTGGCAATCACATAACTGCTGGTGACCAATCTGAATTTTCCAGTGTGGTTTCTGTTGGTCACCTGATTAACAGCCATTTGGTGTCATACACCATGAAAGAGGAAGTGGTGACTATTGTGCCACTTTAAGCCTGACACAGACCCACTGTTCTGCCACCTGCTCCAGCACCCCTACCCCCTCCACTAATCCCACTCTGAACTCACCACCACTCCTCCACCCTTCCTGCACACTTTGCTTACTCTTTGCCCTCAATATAGGAATTTTATTGTTCACTCCAGTAAATGGAGTTCGTGTCTTCATTTCTTCAAGGAATAACTCAGGGGTGGTCCTCTACCACTACCTTCTGTAACCAGGCTGTTTGCCATCTAATTTTGAATTGAGGGTGATTCTTGCCCTCTGTAAATAGGCCCTTGGCCCTTCGTTCTCGGTAAGGGTTCCTGTCCCAGAGGTGGCATATTCTAGCAATATGCCACCAATGAGCCCTCTAACCTCTACCATGACCATTAAATCTATTTTACACCATCAAAATGACCTCTATGGGGTTTGGGGTCAAGGATCAAATTCCGGTCAAGTTTGGGTCCCAAACTGAACATCCACGATTCCGCTCATCCCTAGTTATTTTTTAATTATTATTTCTAATTATAGATATATATGCATGTATATGTCATCATTGAGGGATATGCTTATTGTTTAGTAAAACATAGTGCAACAGCAGTGTGCCTTGCAGAGTGAGTGCAGGCTGAACTGGATGGACTAAAGTCTTTATTCAGCCTTACATACTATGTTACTATGTAATCTGCATCTTGGTAAGCCTTTTAACTTTAGCACACAAGAAATTAAAATCTTTTTTTTTCCATTCTTTTCCCAAAATGGGGCGTTTTTTAAAAGTGAGGGACATCATTTTTCCAATGAGGTATGTTTTTTTTTGTTTGAAATAATAGCAGCACCCAAATAGCACTCTATGCAGAATAATGTGGCCGTCACTCTCCATCACTCCAAGCCTTTTAAAATGCCCTCAAAACTCACGTCTTCAGACAAGCATATAACCTGGCTTAAGCAACTTCTATAACCTTCAAATGGCACATGCAGCCCAATTCAAGCTCTACCACATGTGATCCCTACCTTTTGTCTCCACCCCCATCCTTTAGACTGTAAGCTCGCAAGGGCAGGGCTCTCATTCATATTGTCTCCTGTGCTCACAACATTTGGTTTGAACCTCATGGCATCTAGTTATGTATTGTTCCCTGTACTATATGTTTTACCTTGTCTGTAATCATACCTTGTAAAGCGCTACAGAATATGATGGCGCTACATAAATAAACATATTTGGGTCCAAGCTCTCTGCTTTGTCATCACGGTCACATTTGGGTTAAAGCTCACAGAAAGGCCTACATGAGACTGTAGTGGAAAGGGCTAAAACACATGGAGCTGCAATAGTTACTCTAAATCGCAGCATGTCTAAAGATGGAATGGAAGCATCTCTGTAACTACCATGTACATGTGTCTTGATAGTAAAGTGAAATATCAATAGGATTTGAAGCAGTATCCCCTGCCTGCAATCTGTGCCTTTTGGCAACTGTACACCAAATCTGTACACCAAGATCTACTAGAAGATAGAAGCGAGCCCTGTACACACAGAACACTGCTGCTAATGCTGCTGCTGAGGAGATGGATCTCACTCACACTGACCCCTGCCCAGCAGCAGCATTCTATGTGTGCAGGGCTCACATGTCTCTTCTTGTAGATCTTGTTGTGCAGATTTGTTGTATAGTTGCCAATAGCAAATTGCTTCTTTAAAATACACAATTGCTAATACAAGAAAATAAGCTCAGTACCTTGAGGACATCCTTTTGAAACAATAAATAGTGGCCTTTCCCCATAATGTTATAACGTATATCTATGTTTCCATAATTTATACACATACTTTCATTCCCAACTATATTTTTATTGGGTGAGGGGCAGCATACACTAGCTGATCTCCTGTGTGCTTAATTGGAGTCAACATGTAAGTAGACCTTTAGTGCAAGGATGTCCCAACTATCGAGTCCATATACATTAAAGCAGTGACTATACTACACAGAGTGGCTTGTCGAGTGACTTCTACATGTATCTGCAAATATGAGCAAATGAACCTGTTTTTTTACCAGATAGACATGTTCGTTCGCTACAAACCAGCTACACAGTTCCCAAACCAACTTGCCACTTATTTAAATTGATTACAACAGATTAGCCATAGCTGATATCAGATTACTTTAGTTTAAAAAGAAATGTATCAGATTAATCTACTTCTGCCTATTTTTTTTTTGGTTCGGTTTGGTCTGATTCAGACACACTGAGAGTTTAAGTTTCTAATTAGGCCGATCTTATGAAGTTGGGTGCGTTTTAAAAGCTGAATGATTGGGTTTATTTTAAGTTCCTTCAGTTTTTGAAAATCAAAGCCTACATGTAATATTTACAGGAATTTACACAAAGGGATGTAAATAGTTTTTCAGAAAAAAAATGTTTTTCTGCAGGTGATAATTTGCACAGGGAGATATCTGTATTTTTTAAGGCAACAGCTACAGTTCAAAAAAAGTTAGAATGTGTAACTTAAACTTTAAAAAAAGGAAGGATAAATCACAACGTGTTGTATATTAGTCATAGTGCTGCTGAGAAATACAAAATAAAAGGATTAAATGAGCTTTTGGTGCAATTAGAATGACTAGTTTTATTGTATGGAAGAGAGAAAAGGATACTGACAGGGAGTTTAAACCACTTCAGTAGTAGCAAAAGCTTAGATGGCAAAGTGATTGAATGATCTCATTTCAGGCTTTTTGTTAGACAACAGGCACTGCTCTATGAAGATTGATACAGAAGTGTTGGGCTTCGTTTGCTGGATCATCAAATGGATTGATATTATACTCCAACAGTGGATGAAGACAAAGTAACTGTTATCATACTCAATACAAGAGCTTGTCAGCAGTAGAAAATCATCCCATGTCACTGATTATTGGAGAATTTCATGACTGTCATGAGAATTTATAAGGATGATGTCATAATGTGCAAACCTCCATATGAGAAATGCCGGAGGAAAAAATAAAAGTTAAATGTACTTATTCAATTATAGAGGGTTATTAGAAAAACGGAAGTGTGTGGTATAATGTGCATGATTTTTTTGAATGTTGGTTATTGCAAAAGTATTTTTAAAAATGTAATGTTTGCATGCACAATAGAGCACCTGTAACCATGTACCGTAATAACCATAACCCTCAATAAATATAAATAGTAAGAAACATAATTATAATTATTATACAAGACAAGCTCCAGTATAGTGCAAACACAATAGCCTGCTTTGCTGTGCAAAAATAAATGATGTAGGCACCAGTTTCCCATGTATAAACACATAGGTAAACACATAGATAATCACATGATGACCAGCTTTCTTTTTGCTGGACTTATTTTGACTTTACTACTTTGTTCTTTAATGTCAAAACCTGATTCTAAAGGTGCTATAGACCCTCCTCCTTGACTGTGTTACTTACTTTGAGGAAGATGAAAAACTAACCAAAGGTATGATTTATCAAGCACAATCTGCCAGAAATCACCACATTGGTGCAAATTATAATGTATATTTTTTCTGCATCTTGCTGCGATGTGTTGCTTGCAATGCTACAACATGCACCAGTGTAAAAAAAAAACTCTTATTTTTCACCACTCTGGCAGATGGTTAATAAATCAGGCCCATTGTTTTGCCATTACAGGGGCTGGGCAGGAAAACAGTGATGTGAGTTTTTATAAGGAGAAGTGTTAATCATTTCTGTAGTTCGGGTATGGGGAGTGAAAGCGTTATTTGTATCCGAATCCCATAAACTCCTTCAAGGTAAAATTTAGGATGTGCTTTTGGGTCTCTGAAAAGCAACTAACACAACCAAATGCCCCAGAGTTCATGATGGGAAGAACACAAAATCTGGGGAAATTTAAACTAACCTTACCTTAGCCAAATAATATGTCCTTAACTTATTTAAAACATATGTATGAAAAGCTTGCGCTTTCCTTTTACAGAATAATGTCATGTTTAATCAAAAGGGATTCCCTTTTTATTTTAGTACAGAATCTGGATTTGAAGAGAGACCTCCCCTAAAAAAAAAAAAAAAGAAGAAAAGTGCCCAAATAATCTATTTTTACTTCAAAAAGCAGTAAACGTTTATATCTTCCACATTATTTAAAGGAGCACTATCGCAAAATTGTGTAATATTAAAAATCCACGTTGGCTAATGAGAGGAAGGGTCACTTATGCACCCACACTGAGTGAAACTCTCGCCAAGCTTGCGGTTTATTCTCTCATGGTAGGAATAAAATCCAGGGGTGACAGGTTTAGTCTATCAGGGGTAACAGATCCTGTCACCCCTGATATCCTCTTCCTTCCCTTAAAATAAAAAAAAAACACGCCTGACTTGATATTTCTTGATGCTGGGTGTATAAGTGACCCTTCCACCTGTCATACTGCATATTTATATGGATTTTTATCATTGGACCATCTTTCGTGCTAGTACTTATTTAACTACTAAAGGCTTCTTCTCTTTGTTTATACAATTCTTTTACCCCCTCCGATTTAGCTCATTCCCAGGTTGTATATGTTGGAATGGAGTTGTTTCCTTGTCATTTGGGGCATATATATAGTGTCTTCCTACATGCACTCATGTTCCCCTCCCAAACCATTTCCAAACACCCCCCCATGGCCTTGGATTCATAAGCTTTCCAGATGCTAGTTTACTTCCTACTCATCTTCTAGCTAACCGAAAAGGCTCCAGGAGAACTTTTGTTTTGGGCCTTGGTGTTGCTAGAATTCCCTCCTGTCTCCTACAACTACTCCTACTGCTTTTTGTCCCATGGCATTGAAGTTAGTTTCAGGCTGCAGGAATGTAGACTGCCGCCGGTAGATCAGGTAGGGTTCTAGATAGAGAAGGAGTTTTGATCATTCTACCCTGGTTAGCGATATCTCTGACTCCTGAAGGGAGAACACGAAGTCACCCGTTTCCATGGATGTACTATTACCTATGACTGATTCTGAGGTGGGTGATGCTGATACGTCAACATAATAGAGCAGACCATGAGCTTGTTGGGGTGCTTCCTAACTGTACTTATGAGTATCTCCATTTTAACATTTAATGTATGGAGTTTGTGCGTGCCAAGCAGAAGGGCCTTTATTCTTAATTCGCTAAGCAAATTCGCTAAGCAAATTCGCTAAGAAAATGTATATGCTTGCAGAAATGTTCACTGAAATATGCCCCTAAAGCAGAAGAATGGGTGCATGGAGTCGCTGTATGGCCTCCTGCTGGGAACAGTAGAAACAAAGTTGTTGGTGTTTTGACGAAGGGTACAAACGTATCTCTACTATCCTTTTGTGATGCTGCTCCTGGTTGTTTGCAAATAATAAATTGTGAATGTCATGGCACTAAATTTAAGATTGTTAATGTGTATGCTCCTGCTGTTAAGGCAGAGATGATCCCTTTTCTGGAAGAATTACCCTTTGAGTTAACAGGTCGTACACTATATGCCTGGTGGAGGATTTTAACTGCATTGGAACTTGTAATGATAGAATAGGCAAGTCTGATGGCAAAACAGACAGAACTTCTAAACTTTTAAACAATATTATTGCTGATTTCAGATTCCAGGATCCTGGGAAAATAGTTGACACAAGAGAATTTTACTTATCTGTCAGATGCGGGTGCTGATAAAGCCAGAATCTAATATATGTTTGTCTCAGGGGGATTTCAGGAACAAGGTGTTGCCTTGGATCTTGTTTTTATTCAGATCACTTGTAAATATAATGATGGATGGTGATGTAATTCTTGCTAAAGACATTTGGTTGAAGTGTCCCGGGAGGAGCTGGAGAAGATTCCCTCTGCCTATCAAGACTATGCAGCAGTCTTCAGTAAAAAAGGGGAGGATGTGTTGCCTCTACATCACCTCTATGACTGACCCATATACTTGCTCCCTGGGGCTGCCATTTCCTATGGGAGGATTTATCCTCTCTCTGAGCCAGAATTGTTAACCCTCTGGGAGTACATAGATACCAACTTGATCATGAGGTTAATTTGCCACTTTTCTTCTATGGCAGGTAAAGAGATCTTCTTCATAGAGAAGAAGGATGTTTCCCTGCAACTCTGCATCAACTACTGGGACCTAAATAAGATCACGGTAAAAAATCCCCTGCCGGTGATACCAGAACTTTTGCAGCATTTGTTGCAAACAGCAAATTTTGCAGCAAATTGGATCTTAAAGGATCATAGAATTTGATCTGCATCAGAAAGAAGAGTGAGTGGAAGACATAATTCAGGACCATCTTCCAGGAACTGCTGAACATCTTCATTGTGGTCTACCTGGGTGCTACCTGGATGTTATCCTGATTTTATCTTCCACTCTCCAAGAACATCATGACCATGTTCGGCAGGTGCTCACTCGGTTGCGGGATCACAATCTTTATGCCAAAGCTGACAAATGCGAGTTCAAGAAGACCTCTGTCCAGTTCCTGGGCTTTGCTATCTTGGACATGTGAATCACTATGGATCCTGAGAAGATGTCCACTGTCCTTGATTGGCCTGTCCTTATTTCTAGGTGTGAGGTGCACTAATTCATTGGATTTGCTAATTTCTATAGGAGATTTATCTGTGATTTCTCTAAGATTGTTAGACCCATTATCGAGCTCACCTAGAAACATCACCTGGAGGGAGGCTGCTCAGCTGGCAATTGACTCCCTCAAGCACCAGTTTGTATCTGCCCCAATCCTGTGGGCATTCTGTTCTGGCTTTACCTTTCATCCTAGAGGTAGATGTCTTGACAACTGCAGTGGGGGCAATCCTGTCTCAGAGCTTTGGTGAAAAAGAGATATCACATCCTGCTGCATTCCTATCTAAAAGTTATCCCCGGCTAAGTGTAATTATAATGTGAGGGACTGGTAGCTCCTTTCCATTAAGTTGGCGCTTGAGGAATGGAGATATCTCCTCCTCATTCTGGCTGACCACCATAATCTGAAATATCTGCAGTCCACCAGATGGCTGAAACCTAGACAGTCTTGTTGGTCATTGTTCTTGTCCTGGTTCAACATCCACATTAACTTCAGACCGGGTAGTAAGCAAGCAAAAAAACAACATGCCTAAGGTTTATCTAGAAAAACCTGCCATTGGTCAGTCAGAAAAATCAATCCTGGGTTATCAGTATTTCCTGCTTATAGAGTATGATCTGATCAATAGGATTTAGAGGGAGTCCTCAGCTTTGACATCAGCAGGTAGGAAGGACTGTACTATTCAAGAGGACTTGGTTATATTCAAGAGGAAGTTTGTGGTTGCGGAAAGGGTACGGGCTGAGGTCCTGGCCCAGATCCACAATCAACCACTTGCCGGTCACTTTGGAGAACAAAAGACCACGGAGTTGGTACACAGGAACTTTTGGTGGCCTAGCGTTAAAGAGGATTGTTCATGGTTTGTTCAGAACTGTGTTGTGTGTACCCAGAGCAAATCTTCTCACTCTAGTCCTGCAGGTCTTCTCGTGCCCATACCGGTTCCTGAACTCCCATTGATACATTCACCAGCTGAGAGTCTGGCTCAACCATGAATCAACTCCTTCCTCCATATTACTATAGGTATCCCACCATTGCTGCCAAAAAGTCAGCTAGACTGATGCAGATGTCCACCATCACAGTCATGTGAGGTATGGGAGGTCTCTCCCAGATGCAACTGCGTGGTGAAAGACATGTAAAAGACCTCTTTGCTCCTTCTTGTACTCCTTCTCCCTCATCAGTATCGGTAAGTGAAACATATCCTAATTGGCTCCTTTCCTTCACACCTACACGAGATGGACCCAAGATGTAGGTCTCTCCCTGATTCCTTGGGCTCCAGTCTAACTAGATTCGATTTGTACTCAGCCTCCTCCTCATGATACCCAAGTTGGTAAACCACCTCTTACAGCCTGGGCGAAAGTCTTACATACTGGAGCATATTGCATAAAACAAAATGGTGATCCACAAATCACATTTTCCTTGTTCTGGGCAGTTTTTAACAAGGTGAGTAGTATTACAGAAGTTTCTGCATACCCTACCCACCTCACAGTCATCCTTAACATGTCCAAATCTTATTGGTGGCAAAAGGAAGCTGACATGGCAAATGCATCAGCTGACCAGGAAGGTAGAAACGGATGTCAGCTCACAGTACAGCTATCTCTTAACCATTACCCAACTGACTCCTGGCCGAAGCAATCGCACGTGCTGTTTGCACCTGCACCT
Source organism: Gastrophryne carolinensis (assembly GCA_027917425.1). NCBI lineage: Eukaryota > Metazoa > Chordata > Amphibia > Anura > Microhylidae > Gastrophryne > Gastrophryne carolinensis. The sequence continues at coordinate 290,771,477 of CM051239.1, read as the reverse complement.
GCACAGAGCCATCAGGGTGCACAGGATTATGACAGTAGGTTTTCAAGCAAAGGCATTGCCACAGCAGCACCCAAAGGTGTTCAGTAAGAGGATGAGCACCATATGTATGATTGGGCGATTTTAAGCTGCTGTATATACTTTGTATGCCAAGCTGAAGCAGTATTTGGACCCATTAACATCTTGGGGACATACCATATGTGGGATGACAAAGTTTGCGGGGTACCTGCAGTTCCTTTTACATGGCTCATGCCAGAGACTGAGAGCTGATGCTTTGAGTATGTCACAGGCCACCCACAGCTGTATACAAGACAAGTTGAGGGAATTAATGCAATCTGACAAAAAATGTGACGATGTTATCCTCTCACCGGAGCTGGAATTCAATGAAATTACAATTTCACAGAATGTGGTTGCTTCATAGCCATCAGTGTATAATCCTGTTTTTGCTAGAAAGTCACCTCGCCAGTATAAATTCTCACAAACTCAGGTGATTCCAAGCCCTCTCCAAGATGAATTTGTTTGGGCGTAATAAAAGAGAGGGTGAGGTCTAGAGGGTTTTCTCCAGATAACCACCTTCTAGGCCCCTCTCCTCTTCCTGTGACAGCATTAGTCACATAGGGGAGATTCTATAGAGGCCCCGCCACTTAGTATAAAATCTGCTCCCCGAAAGCTCAGTGTAGAGTCCCCCGGCCAGGAGCCAGGATGGTATGAAGTGGAGGTGGATTAGACACTCTGCAGTTTTATATATAGGGATGCTGCGCTGGATGGCAGATGGGAAAGGTGAGTATCAGTGAATCGAGAATAATAAATTATTTTTAATTAAACTTGTGTTGTGTTTTTATTTTTTGGGGGTTTACTTTGAACTGGTAAAGTGTTCCATGGACCAGATTATTGCCCATTACTGCACCACCAATGGGCATGCTTATGCAGATGAGCCTGGTGACCCATAGCATGCCAGGGCCAAGGGTCAGATCTTCGGTCCTTGAGCCCTGGAATAATGATCTCCTATGCTTGGTTTTCCAGGTTGGTAATGTATTTTTGACACCTGTGGGGGTAATTTTTTAAAATTTTCTCCCTTCCAAAAAAAAAAAAAAATGTTTAGGGCCCCGCCTAAAAGCAAACACGCCAAACCAAGCATAGGGCCTTGTAATTCCAGGGTTCAAGGGCTGTAAAGCCAGCCCCTTGCCCTGGGCATTAAAAGTCCTTATGTCTTATAGCACAGGTCAAGTGCCGAGCAGCGACCCATGTCATGGACCGCTGGGCGCATCCTGTGGGTGGTTCGATAATGGCCAATGAACTGGTATAGGGGACAAGACAGGGGAGGGGTCTAAAGGGGGTTTCTCTAGAATATTCCTTCCTGTGATATCATAAATGATGTAGGGGAGAATCCATGAAGGCCTCACCTCCTAGTATAAAAGCTGGCTCCCCTGGCCCTCACTTCAGTCCCTCGCTGGGTAGCGAGGATAAAAGAGGATAAAAAGGGGGAACCTATGTTCAGGTTTTGATTGCCACAGGAAGACAGCGGAGGGGGTACAGAAGAGCCCCAAAAACCAGTGGAGAGCAACGGTGGACCACGGCGGAGGAAGAGGGGATTTCCCAGTGCTGGAGGAGAACAAAGAAGACAAGACTGGTGAATGTCAAATTAAGAATATTACAGATTTTTTGTGGTGTGTTTTGTTCACCATGGTTGGGAGCCACCATGGCATCTGTCAGACTTGGCGGGTGATATGACGGCAACCCAACATATTGCCCAGTGATGCCCCAAATGCAGGCAATATGTTGAAGAACATGGTGCCCATTGATGCAGGCAAGTGGTTCTTGCCACCTCTCAAAGAGCCCTGAGCCATATCAAAGGGCATAAGAGCTTGTAACTTGCAGGGACAGGGGCCACATGGCCTCTGAGCCCTGGGTTACAAAGCCTTATGCTTGGGGCCCTGGCTGGTTGGCTTTTGGAGAGGACCTCATGAATTTTATTATTTAAAAATAAACATTTCATAATAAAAAATAAAAAAACAGGCCTCGCTGACAGTTTCATTGAATAAATGTATGCCGTCTAGAGCAGTATTCACTTTCTTGTGAAAACTGTAAAATAAAAAATATAACAAATTACAAATATTCAGGCAATTTTGTATTGTATCTAATGAAAAATACCAAAATTATTTATTTGTTAATAATCTCCAGCGGCATGATTTTTAATGTTTTCGCCCGCCCTTGCCAGTTTTTTGCTGGAAATAAAAACAGACGAGAAAGGGTCTCTAATTCAAGGCTGGCATTTCTAACATATTGACTGCCATAGATTGTACCTATATTTACCTGCCTCTCTCCCACCCATGACCTGGAGTAAAGTAGAACTGACTCCTGTAGGTCCACCCCACTCATAGATGCAAGTATCACTGGCTTACATTCAGGGCCCATGAACAGAAACATTATGCCAGAATGTATGGTCTCTTGTGTGTGTGATGCAACAAAAGCTATAAATGGTTCAGAGCTTAGTGATGAAGCTCCCCAATAGAGGCCTCTGAGTCAAGGTGCCCACTAGGGTATTCCGTGATAAAACAAAAAGGAGTACCCGCCACTCAAATCCCCACCAGCCTGCAACAATCTGTCAAATTGTTTTAAAAAAGCAAGGTTTTTGTTGCTTGCATTTGAAAATGTATGGAGAGCTGCAGGGCCACATCAAGTCGCCTCTTTTTCCTGCAGTCCTACTCTAACATCCCACCATGCATTTTGGGACACACATTGTAATGGATAAACTGAGAGCTGAACTTACTTAAGGCTGCCCCTGGCTCTAACCCTTTACCTCTGGTGATTCACATGTGGGGGGGGGGGGGCAACTTCACAACATGCGGCTGAAGGCCCTTCAACATTTATCCACACGCACTCTCCACACTACAACAGACAAAAGAGAAATGACAAGCAGCCCCATCAATTTATAGCTGGACTGAGCTGTGCACACTGGGCCAGGCATTTACTTACAGACAAAATAAAAAGAAGTACCCCAGCACTCAAATCCCCACCATCTGAATGGAGTCTCCTGGCACTTGTCCTTGCAAAGAGATTTGGATGGAACCCTGTGCGACTGCACAGCTTGCACACCCCAAAGGCCAACCATGTTTTTTTGTGACATCTGTCCTGCCATCCCAGCTGATTTTCCAGTTCTTTAAATATAAATCAAAAGCTCCTGAATCTGCTGCAGGAAATATATGTTTTACTGCTCCTTGAAAACTGGAGGCCTTGAATTAACAATTCTCACCTTCAGCTGTGTACAGTACCTCCATGACTTCTGCATTGATTCTCAAACAGGCCCCCTCTGTTGCAATGAATGCAGTTGGGTGTTCTCCAGTCACTGTGACTGATCTGGGGTGGGGCTATGTCCCTCAATTCCATGGTGAACAGGCGCCCAAGGAATCCTGGGACATGTGCATGCCCCCTCTATTCACTGTAATGGAAAGGACATGTTAGGTCTTCACAGTGACACAGTGCAGTGCAGTGAATGGAGGGTGGCATACCAGTTAACAGTGACTGATGAAGGGGGGTGTCTCCCTGTCAAAGAACCCGGAAGAGACACGCAATCAGGTGGGGGTGTCGTGGTACATGGATCCAGCGATCAGGTAAGGGCTGAGGTCCTGGACTAGGAGCGATTGTTTATATGAAAAAAAGGTGAGTATAGAGGGTTTTCATCTGCAAATTGTCTTTGCACTTCAAGAGAGCAAACAGAAGTTTATAGTGGTCTTAAGTCTTAAAAGAGTTTTTTTTTTCTGCTTCACTGTGTACTACACACCCGCCTCATTTGTCTTGTCTTCCTTCTTCGGTCTTCTGACCATGCAAGTTGTAAAGCCCTCCTACAGCTAGGTTGTGCTGTAGTGGATTAATGACTGTATTATCAGAACTCTACAATATCACACCTAGTGCTATTGCCCATTTCATTTTATTGTTTTGTCTTAAAAACATTGAGGAGTCTGGCTGTAGCAAATACCACAATGGGACACTTGCGCCTTTTAAGCATTTTTAGTAAAGTCTTTAGTTTTGGACTGCCAGGAAGTTGCTGGATTGCAAATTTGAACCTTTAACCCTTTAAATGCCCACCATGTAAAATTTACGTGGTCGCTTCTCCTCCACTTAAGTGCCAGCCACGCCTGGCATTTACCCCTGCTAGCGGGCAAAAAAAAATACTCACCTGACCCCTCGTTGTATCCGGCCGGGTCTCTTCTTTAATTTGGTGCCATCTGATCCCCCGTGGGGGGTCGGATGGCTCCAGGAGAGCCCCCGGAATAGCGCCCCCCCGCTTCGGCAGCAGCAACTGCTAACTGTAAAAAAAAAAAAAAAAATTAAAAATGACATTTACTTATCTGCAGTTGCGCTGCCTCCCTCCGGGTCTCCTCTTCACTGGGGGGTCCTCCGGTCGCCCCCCCCCCGGCTCTTCAGCTTCAGGTGAGAGCCTGAAAGGGCTCTTCCCCTCCTCTCCCGACGGGCGCCACCAACTTGCCGTTAAGCCCCGCCCCTTTTTACTGTTAACCCCTTGTGAACTGGTAAGGGGTCCATGAGACCCCTTATAGAAGTTCACAAGGCTCGGGGGCTGGCAAGTCCCCTGCTAGCCAGGTGACTTGCCATTAACCCCCGGCACCCCCTATTACCTGCCTCCCCAAAGCCCTGGGGGGGGGGCAGAAGAGCCCACAAAAGCTGGCCCCCCACTCTGTTCCTACCAGCCCCCATAGCTGGTCCCAGGCTGGTAATGCTGGGTAAGGGGGACCCCCATTTAATTTGTTTTTTGGAAGGGGAGGGGGGACCCTATGTCATTTTTTTTTTAATTAACCCCTTATGTTCTTTCACCCAGCAGCTATAAAAGGCTTCCAGCAGGTAAGCAGAAGCCAGTGATTGCCGAGGGACACAGTGCTCCAGGATGGATGGGAGGTAAGTATTAAAAAAAGAAATAAATAAATAAAATATGTTTTCTCTGTGTGTGGTTTGTTTTTTTTTACACTTAACCCCTTGTGAACTGTTAAGGGGTTCAAGAGATACCTATACCAGTTCACAAGGCTGGGGGGATGGCAAGTCACCTGCGACTAGCGGGTGACTTGCCATTAACCCCCGGCACCCCCATTACCTGCCTCCCCAAAGCCCAGGGGGGGGGGCAGAAGAGCCCGTGGCCACGGGCTATGCGGGATTGTAGCCTGCAGGGCCAGGGGCCACAAAACCTGGCCCCTGCGCCCTGTTTCTACAAGCCCTGCATAGCTGGTCCCAGGCTGGTTACTTTGGGTAAGGGGGACCCCATGTTATTTTTTTTGGATTTTTAAGGGTTTTTAACCCTTAAAAATCCCCCAAAAAATGGGGCCCCCCACCCTGGGAGGGGGGACTCTATGTCATTTTTTTTCTCAATTTAACCCTTTGTAGTGTGGATGGTAGTTGTATTTAATTTGTAAATGTTATAAAGTACTTGTTTCAGTTTGGGGGGTCTCCTGGGCAGGAACGGGGGGCTACCGATAAATAAGTGGTACCGTTCTAATCAGTAGAAATGGGGCTTTCTCATGCAATAAGATTTTCTTTAATAAAACAAATTTTTTATTTAAAATAAAGGAGACAATTTTCTAAAGAATTTGTATTTATTTATTTTTTTTACTTAATAATAATATTGTAAAAAACAGAATAAAATTTACAAACAAGACATTTCAAGTTAAAGCCTAAACTCCAGCAAAAATGTCGCAAAACATGGCGCAAAATGGGGAAAAATGACCCGTCAGCAGAGGGTGACAAAATCTCAAGTAGGCTGTCAATTAAAAAGGTTAAAAGTAGCTATGCATGTTGGGTATTGTTCTGCTTTTTTTAGGGAAACCCTGCGCAAACAAAGAATTCTTTGAGGGATTAATTCCAGAAAGATGAGCCCTCTACAACAAGCTGGGTACTCTTAGAAAGCTTAACATGTGTACTTTCAGGGAATATATGGTTTATGGGGGATATTCCAAATGTAAACGGTTGTTTTGGTTGAAAAATCGCAAGGTGCGCACTTTGTCTGCAGAGCTGAAATTTTCAAGTAAAATTACCATTACGCACATGCTTTACTTTGGGGTGTTTGGCAACTCTTCCCTTGACAGTAGCAATGCATGTTGGGTATCGTTCTGTTCGGGGGACCTTGCTTTTTCAGATTAAACTTGTTTTTTCTTGTTTGTAAATAGTTTTTTTAGGAAAACGTGGCTTTGATTCTGCTTTTTTATCCTTTTTTTAGGGAAACTCTTTGCAACCAAAGAATACATTGAGGGATTACTTCCAGAAAACTATGGCCACATAAACAAGCCTGGTACACCTAGAAAGCTTGAGGTGTGTACTTCCAGAGAAGATATAGTTTGTTGGGGGTATTTCAAATGTAAAGGGTTGTTTTTCTTGAAAAACTGCAAGGTGCGCATAGCGCATATCACAGTTACTGTAAATTTTTTTCTGAAAATCTCCTAAAGCATTGTTTCAGTTTGGGGGAGTCTTCTGGGCAGGAAAGGGTGTCTACCTATATATATATGTAGTACGGCTGTAACTGGGAGAAATTGGGATTTCACACGCAATAAGATTTTATCGAAAAACTTACATTTTTTATTACAAAAAAATACTACAAATTGTAAAGAATAGATTTTTTTTATTTTTTTGCACATATTTCACCCAAACATATTGAGAATACACCTAAAAATGACAAACAAGACATTTCATGTTAAAGCTCAGACTCTGCTGAAAAAAACATATCATTTTCCTGGGAAATCCCTTCAAAAATCACATTTGAACATGGGGAGCGCAAAATAGTGCAAAATGGTCTGGCAACAAAGGGTGACAAAAACTCCAGGTAGGCTGGCACTTAAAGGGTGGTGAAAATACAGAAAAGAGTAACTTATAGCTAGTATTAAAATAGTACATTGGAACCTTACCACTAATTATTTTATTTTTGTTCTTGATATGCTGCATTTACTGTAATTATAGGTTCATAAGAAATAATGACACACTAACACTGCCTGTCTGTTACTTACTGTTGCAGTGTTGTAATATCCTGAAAGTTCTCTGGTGGGGAAGCCTGTGAAATTTCCATCAAATATCAGGCAGCCCTAGCAGAACCAAACTGAATAGCGGGTATTTGAATAACAATTTTAAATTAGACTATAGCACTAAAATTAGATTATAACAATAGCCAGGTATTTTGTCTATCTTTCTTTTGTCCAGACTTACTTACACTTCATTTTGTCTCATTACAACATTCTATTGCCAGCCACGTAAATTTTAAGTGGCTGCCTCTCCAACCATTAAATGCCAACCACGTAAAATTTACGTGCCTGGCTTTGCCCCCTGCTAGCTCCGTCAAAATAAAAAAAAAACACTTACCTGACCCCTCATTCGAACCGGCCAGGTTTCCTCTTCACCCTGGAGGGCTCCGATCCCCCGTCGGAGGAAGAGGAGAGCCCGGAGTAGGTCCCCCCCCCCCCCCCCCGTTTTTGCCGCCGCTGGCTTTTCTTGTAAAACTAGAAAAAAATAAAAATGACATTTACTCACCTCCATACATATGCGCTGGATCTCTTCACCCTCCTCTTCACCCAGGGGGCCTCCGATCCCCCCCCCCCAGGGCTCTCGTTCTTTGAGAGAGAGCCTGTCAGGCTCTCTCCCCCTCTTCTTCCGAAGGGCGGGGGATCGGAGGTCGGGGATGGGGCGGGGCTTCTGACGTCACTGGACCGGCATCATGACAGCTCCAGGCCTCTCAGCTGTCAGATGCCGGTGATCGGTGGCCTGAGAAGGAGGGGACAGGAGATCCTCTGATCTCCTGCCTCCCCTCCTCCTCTGGCTGCCGATCACCGGCATCTGTCATCAGATCAGCGAGGGACAGAGGAGCTGACGATCTGAGTTGAGTAAAGAAAGAAAATATATATTTTTTTTAATAAAATAATTTTTACTATATGTTTGTGTGTTTTATTTTACTGTTAACCCTTTGTGAACTGGTAAGGGGTCCATGAGACCCCTGTACCAGTTCACAAGGCTGGGGGCTGGCAAGTCACCTGCGGCTAGCGGGTGATTTGCCATTAACCCCCAGCCCCCCAATTACCTGCCTCCCCAAAGGCCAGGGGGGGCAGAAGAGCCAGGGCCCACAGAGGCTATGTGGGCTTGTAGCCTGCAGGGCTAGGGGCCACGAAAGCTCCCATAGCTGGTCCCGGGTTGATTAAGCTGAATAGGGGGGACCTGACGCCATTTTTTTTTATTTTAAGGGTTTTTAACCATTAAAATTCCAAAAAATGGGGTCCCCCTACCCGGGAGGGGGGACCCTGTGTCATTTTTTTTTAATTAACCATATGTTACCTGTCACCCAGCAGGTATAAAAAGCTTCTAGCATCAGCAGATGAGCAGAAGCCAAATTGATCAGCGCGGGACACAGTGCTCTGGGGTGGATGGGAGGTAAGTATTAAAAAAAATTATAATAAAATATTTTTTCTCTGTGTCTGTGTGTTTTTTTACATTTAACCCTTTGTGAACTGGTAAGGAATTTATGAGACCCCTATACCAGTTCGCAATGCCCTGGGTCTGGCAAGTCACCTGCGCCTAGCGGGTGACTTGCCATTAACACTAAGCCCCTAAGGATATTAGTTGTATTTTATTTGTGAATGTTATAAAGTGCTCTTTTCAGTTTGGGGAGTCTCCTGGACAGGAAAGGGTGTCTACCAATACATATGTGGTACCGTTGTAATAGAGAGAAATGGGGCTTTCACATTCAATATGCAAAATTACAAACAAGACATTTCATGTTAAAGCCTAAAGTCTACTGCAAAATATATATATAGAATTTTCCTGGAAATTCCTGCAAAAATCACAGTTAAACATGGAACAAAGTGGTGAAAAATGACCTGTCAACAGAGGGTGACAAAATTTCAGGTAGGGTGGCAATTAAAAGGGTTAAAATTAGCTATGCATGTTGGGTATTGTTCTGCTCGGGGGATCTTTCAGACTTAGCTTGTTTTTCTTGTTTGCATATTGATATTTAAGGAAAATAATTATTCAAGGGATTACTTCTAGAAAGATGATCCCACTGAAAAAATGCCAGGTATGCCTAGAAAGCTTAACATGTGTACTTTCAGGGAATATATGATTTGTTGGGTATTCCAAATGTAAAGGGTTGTTTTGGTACAAAATTTGCAAGGTGCGCACTTTGTCTGCAAAGCTGACATTGTCAAGTAAAATTACCGTTATGTGCATGCTTTACTTTGGGGTATTTGGCAACTCTTCCCTTGACACTACCTATGCATGTTGGGTATTGTTCTGTTTGGGGGATGTTGCTTTTTCAGATTTAACTTGTTTTTTCTTGTTTGCTTATAGTTTGTTTTGGAAAATGTGGCTTTGATTCTGCTTTTCTATTCTTTTATTGTGGAAACCTTGTGCAACCAAAGAAATCATTGAGGGATTACGTCCAGAAAACTGCACCCATGTCAACAAGCCTGGTATGCCTAGAAAGCTTGAAGTGTGTACTTCCAGAGAATATATAGTTTGTTGGGGGGTTTCAAATGTAAAGGGTTGTTTTTATTGAAAAACTACAAGGTGCGCCTAGCGCTTAGCATAGTTGTATTTTATCTGAAAATCTCCTAAAGCGCTGTTTCAGTTTGGGGGAGTCTCCTGGGCAGGAAAGGGTGTCTACCAATACACATGTGGTACCGTTGTAATCGGGAGAGATTGGGATTTCACACACAATAAGATTTTATTGACAACATTAAAATTTTTATTACAAAAAAACACTACAAATTGTAAAAAATTGTTTTTTTTATTTTTTTGCACACATTTCACCCAAAAATATTGAGAATACACCTAATAAATTACAAACAAGACTCTATACTTTAATGTAGATGCATGCCTATATTAATAACAATGTAAAACACTTACTTATCTTGCCTGCTTAATAATTACTTTCTCCCCTGAGCAGGTGTGAAATTTGCAAATTAACAGCCTCATATTGCTCAAAAAGTAAGACTGTCTTTCAAATCAGGAGCTTTTTTATTGGGTTGAAGAAGTAAAAATTCACACTGGGGAAACGTTCACACCAACGTGGATATGGAGCAATCACGCATCGACCTGTGAAACGCTGCCCATAGTAATCTATGGGTACTTTCCCATGTGAATGGGGCATTTGCAGAGCGTTCAAAATGCTCCGCAAAAGCCTTGCCAGCAGCGTCCTGAGGGCGTAGCACTAACCTCCGTGTGAATGGAGCGTGCTAGAACTCCCTCCACATGCTGCATACATCCATTGCAGGGCACTCGGTCAAAAGTGCGAGTGCTCCTCAGTTGCCATGGTCTGAAACCAGCCTCAATATGCAATCACAACATAATGAAAAGCAGAAAATGATTTTCCTGTGTGCAATCACAACATAAAATATGTGATCAAGGGCCAAAATAAGTGGATGATTTACATAATAAAGTTATCTGTACTGGCAAGTGCAACATTAGCTTAATACAGTGTAACCCATATTGTGGAAAACCAATGTATAACTTTCTTCCTTATAGCATAACTTAAAATGGTAATAGGAGGAATTTCTAGAAGCATCAACATGAAAGACTGGTTGCCATTAAAATAAAATGCTGAGCTCTTCTCAGCAGTAAATTGTCTCAACATCTTATCAGCCTAAGTTACCTCAGCTTTACTGGCCAGGTCTCCTGCAACTTTTGGACCATGTCTGCAACTCAGTATGTTGCACACTTGTTGTAACAGATCAGGTAGGTTTTCTCACAAGGGGGGTCATGCTAAATATTTGTTAAAGTCAGTGTGACTTGCAGTGTACATTGCAGTGTGGATTGCAACCTGCACCCCAGTGAGCTTTTTAACTTTTACACACAAAAAATTACAAATGACCTGTACCTGTGATGGGGCATTTCTACGGATTGGGCACATCATTTTTCAATGAGGTAAGGATATTTGTTTTTAAGTTTGGAAACAACAGAATCAAAGACTTTTGTGTGTTAGTGTAGGGCTCAAGTTGTAAATAGGCACATATTAACTAGGTTATAAGTACCCAGTAAATACCCTTTAATGCATATTAGTGGAGGTTGAAGTACCTTAAGCAGACACAAGATGTCAGTAGTGAGAGAAGGCTATGAGGAATCATTGGGCCATAGGATAGAATGGAGAATGTTCTAGATGGAGAAACAAGACAGTATTGACTGGATAATAGGTTAGTGAGAAAACAGCTTATCACATGTTGGCAAGATTGTGAACATGTGATAGAAGGTTCTAGAAGCCCTAGAGAAGGTTATAAAAGGGAGAGAGACCCTGTCACAAGTGTAGAAGTCCAATACCACTTGAATTGTACAGGAGCAGAACTGAGAGAGACAGCAGCCTTGAAAGGAATCCAGCCCGTACACAGTGGCCACCGTTAGGACCCATAAAGAATAATCTCCAGGGAATTCTGTACTGGGAGTAAGACTGCATATGTTGGAGAATGATTGTTATATTGCTGTGTTTTGTGTCTATCCTGAAAGAAGGCAATAAAGAGGAACTCTACTTTTTATTGGATTATCTTTTATTTTACTTGGAGCACACAGTGAGTACTGACAGCCTTTGTGGTAGAGCCCCAGCACCCCAACCCACACAGACACACTTAGAGCACCCTGGGCCTAGAAGATCCTGCTCATTGTAGCGTGTGAGTGCTACAATATCGCTAAAAAGCTTACCGGGATGCAGGTTGGCCACACCACAATGCACACTGGAAGTCACATTGGCTTCCCCATGACCACCAAAGACTACAAGTTGAGGAACACTACACAGTCAAGGTAATTCCTACCATTCTGGAATCTGGTAAAGATCTCTGTGCTTGAGACTTCTCAACATTCTTGCATACAGATATTTTTCAGCATTTGACCTCCATCCAAAGGTGGTTTAGCCAGGAGTGTCAGTCTGCTGATCAGCTAACAGAGAAAAAGTTTCTTTTCCTGATTCCTTGTATGATGCTCTGACATGCTCTGTTGATTACATAGGGTAGTTTTTAGAGAGACATCCTGTCATGGAAACATTACTTTGATGTCTTTGAGCAAATATTTAACCAATATTTGAGGATGTTTATATGCGTATATGTGTATCAAAGACAAATTTTGTATAGCAAAATACAATGTTAACGCACCTTCTCGTGGATGTAGAATTGGAGTGCTCATGCACTGTGGGAGAGGGTTTCACACAGAGAGGCATCCTGGCATTTTACGTCCTTGGCATAGGGAATTTCTGGGAATAGCCCATTTTGACGTTCAGTTTCTACTCCCCAAACTAGGATGCCCCACTGTGTGAAACCCCTTAAATCACTGCATCCTAACCTCATTCCAATTTTGCATGCACAGGTCACTGTCTTGCTATACCTATAGCTAGATGCATACCTGGGGCTGCCATTTGTGATTGGCCAGCTGGGACACGCCCCCAGCTAGAGGTGAGCAGGGATGCAACCTGTGATTTAACTGTTAAAGTATGTAAACTATGTCTGTTCAGGCTTTTTCATGCACCCCCCCCCCCCACACTGCCTGAAACTGAATTTACAAATGGGTTTTAAAATGCTGATCAACTTTAAGAAATAAACTATGAAATGCTGAAAAGTGTCAGAATAAAAGGTTGCATATCGTCCTTAGCAACTAATTATATATGAACTGATTTGTCGCTGCTGAATTACCTACAGTTTCCTTACCATATTTTCTCCACATATGATGCCCCTGCCCATAGGATGCACCCAGGGTTTAGAGGAGGAAAATAAGAAAAAAATATTCTGAACTAAATGGTGTGCTTAACTACCCCCTCCTAATCACCCCATACCAAGCAGTGTGCAATATACACCCAATCACCCCAATACAGGCAATGTGCGGCATCCCACATTACAAGCAACGAGAAGCATCCCCTTTTACAAACAGTGTGCAGGGTAACCTATTACAAGCAGTGTGTTGCATCCCCTATTACAAGCAATGTCTGGCATCCCACATTACAGGCAGTGTGCGGAATCCCCTATTTCAAGCCGTGTGCAGCATCCCACATTACAGTAGAAAGTGGCATCCCCTATTATAAGCTGTGTGCGGCATCCCCTTTTATAAACAGTGTGCTGCATCCTACATTACAGGCAGAGATCAGCATCTCCTATTACAAACAGTGTTCAGCTTCCCCTATTACAAGCACGAGAGCGACATCCCACATTACAGGCAGTGAGCGGTACCCCACATTAGATGCAGTGTGTGGCATCCCCTATTACAAGCAGTGGGCAGCATGCCCTATTAAATATAGCCAGTGGCAGCCTGCCCCATGACAGCCGTGGCAGCCTGCAGCATACCAGCCATTGGCAGGCTGCTGCATTACAGCCAGTGGCAGTCTGCCCTATTACTGCCAGTGGCAGCCTACCCCATTACAGCCAGTGGCACCATGCCCCATTACAGCCAGTGGCACCATGGCCCATTGCAGCCTCGCTGCCGTGGAAACAGGCATGCAAACACAGACACACACACAAACATCCAGCCATACATACAGCATGGCTGCCTCTGCCGTTTCCTGCTGCCTCGGCTCGCCTTCAAGCAGTACCCGGAGCTAGCGCTGGTTCAAGGTCATGGGTGAGCGTGGACTGTGACTCGGACCAGTGTCCATTGATTTCAATAGAAGCTTGCCCTATACAGGCCATTCCCACCTACGGCCAGAAACCAGCACTAGCTCCGGGCATGTGTATCGCAGTGGAGGTGGATGGTGGTGGTGGCGGGAATGCATTTGTGGCAGTATAGGCAGCTGCAGGAGTGGGAGTGTCAGGCTAAGTTGTTTTTTTTAATTTACATTCAGTCAATAAGACGCACTGACAATTTCTCCCTACTTTTGTGCATCTTATATGGCGAAAAATATGTTATTTATCAGTTAGAAATATCAGTCCCATAAAATTGGTGGAATAATGAAATGGTTAATAGTTTAGGGACGACTAATTTTAACGGTTATATTGTTGATAATTAATCAATATAATAAATAAAATGAACAGTTAGAAATTTAAATGCTAAAATAATTAGAATATCATCTAAACTGAAACTCAAAAATGATATTGAGTCAATACAAACAGAGTGAACTCTTTCAAGTTTTTTTTATGTTTATGGCTTACAGCCAAGGGATCTTCAAAATTCAATATCAGAAAATAAGAATATTATATAAGACTAACTGTAAAAAAATATTTAACACAGAAATAAATAAAGATAAATTCACTCAATACCTGGTTGGGGCTCTTTTTTTTTATAAATGACTGCAACCATGCGGCGTGGCATGAAGGTGATCAGCCTGTGACACTGCAGAGGTGTTATTAAAGCACAGGTTGATAATACAATTCTGTGATTACTCACCTGTAGAATTATTTTTACGGTGTACAGCACAGCTTGCTTCATTTAAATTTTTCACATTTGGGTAATCCGCCACAAGGTGGCGCAGTCGACTGCAGAAAGACTTGTGGCTCCTCCCGGCCCATAAAAAGGGCAGGAATAACCCAGAGACCCCCAGTGTTTGAAAAGCAGAAATGCAAGAAGCCGGGAGGCAAGACCATGTTAAAAAAAACACAGCGCCACTAAAAATAACTCTCTCAAGAAAATCACCATAACAAGGCAAAAGAGGATAACAATAACAAGGTAAGGATGAAGCAAGCCATGCTGTACACCGTAAAAACAATTCTACAGGTGAGTAATCACAGAATTTAATTTTTCCTGGTGTACAGCACGGCTTGCTTCATTTCAATTCTTCACATTTGGGACATCCAACAGCCGTGTCTTTGAAGAAGGGTGGGATCCCCAGTGAGCAACAGCAGGCAGTTCAAGACACTACCGCCTGAAGCACCCTGCGACAGCTGAGGCCCTAACATCAACCTTGTAAAACTTAGAAAAAGTATGAACGGAAGACCAAGTAGCGGCCTTACAAACTTGTTCAACAGAAGCCTGGAACTGAAAAGCCCAAGAAGCACCAATAGCCCTAGTGGAATGAGCCGTAACATGAAAAGGGGGTTCCTTCCCCTTAGCAGAGTACGCTTGCACCATCGCCTGTCTGATAGACTTGCTGATAGTGGATTTGGCTGGCGGCAAACCCTTCGTAGGCCCGGCAGGAAGGACAAACAGAGTATCCGACTTCCGAAAAGACTCAGTGGCAGTCAAATAGAATTTGAGCGCCCTGACCACATCCAGAGAATTAAGGCTTCGTTCCTTAGAATTAGAAGGGGCAGGACACAAGGAAGGCAAGACAATGTCCTCATTGAAAAGAAAGGCAGAAACAACCTTGGGCAAAAATTCAGGTTTAAAGCGGAATACCACCTTATCCTGATGCCGTTCAAAATAAAGAGGCTTAATAGAAAGAGAGACACGACGCACCGAAGTGATAGCCGCCAAAAAGGCCACCTTAAGAGTCATAATGGCCAGCGCAGCATTGCACAAGGGCTCAAAGGGAGGATCCTGGAGAGCAGAAAGCACCAAGTTCAAATCCCACACCGGTAGCAGGGGCTTACGCGGTGGACGTACTTGAGTAACTCTTTGGAAAAAAGTCTTGACAAGCCTATGATTGGCAAAAGGTCGTTGGAAAAAGATTGCCATGGCCGAATACTGGCCTTTGAGGGTACTCAGACCCGACTCCAGACCATGTTGTAAAAACTCCCAAATCCTGGAAATGGAGAAAGTGCGACAAGGAAAAGATTTAGACTCGCACCAGGCAATATAAGCATGTCAGACCCTATAATAAATCAAAGAAGAATTTCTTCTGAGCCTGAATCATAGTACTGACTACCGAAGCCAGCAGTCTCTTATCCATCAGGATGGAGGTTTCAGCAGCCAAGCCGTCAAAGCGAGCACTTGTAAATTGGGATGGCGCAACTGTCCCTGAGTGAGAAGCCCTGGATCGTCAGGCAGTATAAAGTGATCCACCACCATCTGGACGACGTCCACGAACCATACTCTCCTCGGCCAGCGGGGGGCCACCAGAATGGTCGGTACCCCCTCCTGGGCTATCTTGCGCAGCACCCACCCCAGGAGATGAAATGGAGGAAACGCATAGAGGAGCCGGAAATCCATCCAGGGAATGGCTAGAGCATCCGTGGCGAAGGCCAGCGGATCTCTTGACAGAGAGACGAATCTTGGAAGCGTGTGATTGTGACGGGACGCAAACAGGTCCATGTCCAGCTGACCCCAGAGGCGACACAGGGCATGAAAGATCTTGTTGTCGAGGGACCATTCCCCCAGACGAGATGTCCCCCTGCTCAGGGAGTCCGCCTCCTGGTTCTCCACCCCTGAGATGCAGGGAACATTCTCCTCTGCCCAAGACAATATCAGGGACACCTCCTTGAGGGCTTGTTTGCTCCGAGTCCCGCCCTGATGATTGATATAAGCGACAGCCGTCTGATTGTCCGAACGGACCTGGACCGCACGACCCCGAAGGTGGGGAGTCAACTGGAAGAGAACCAACCTGATCGCCCTCAGCTCCAGGAGATTGATAGGTGTGGGCCTCCTGAGGGCCCCACTGGCCCTGGAACTTCAGTGAGTACCAAAACCCTCCCCAACCGGTCAGACTGGCATCTGTGGTGACAATCTCCCAGCACGAAGGTAGACCTGCCCGCTAGAAGATTCCTCGAGTCCAACCACCACGAGAGGGCCAGAGGGGACAGAGCGAATTCCCGTTCCAGGGATTCCTGTTTCTTATCCCAAACGGTCAAGAGATTCAACTGAAGAGGTCTCATGTGGAACTGGGCGAAGGGCACAGCCTTGAAGCAAGACACCATGAGTCCCACCAACTGCATCCCCAGACGGATGGAGGGATTAGGACACGACAGCAGGGCTTGACAGCAAGCGCCTGCATCTGAAGGCCCTCCACCTTCTGCTGAGGAAGAAACGCCTTGACCTGAGAAGTATCCAGCGTCATGCCCAGGAAGGACCTCAACAATGACGGAGTGAGCGAAGACTTGGGATAATTGATCACCCAACCGAAGGACTCTAGGGTGGACACAACCACCTGAGTATCCCTCTCGGCCTGATGAAAGGATGGAGCAGCAATCAACAGGTCTTCCAGGTAAGGAAGAATGTGAATGCCCTGGCTCCTCAGGAGGGCCATGACAGCCGCCAGAACCTTGGTGAACACCCGAGGGGCCGAAGTGATACCGAACGGCAAGGCCACAAACTGGTAGTGCTGATCCCCCAGGGCGAACCTCAGGAACTTCTGATGCCCTAGGAAGATAGGAACGTGCAGGTAGGCATTCTTGATATCCACAGTGGTCATAAAGTCGCCTGGCCGAAGAGAGCTCACCACCAACCGTAAGGTCTCCATGCGGAAGTGTTTGAACCTGACAGATCTGTTGAGACCCTTTAGATCCAGGATGGTCTCAGGGAGCAGTCCTTCTTGGGCACCGTGAACAAATTGGAATAGAACCCCCGACCCCGTTCCTGAAGAAGTATCGGGCAAACCACTCCAGATGACAGAAGATGTTGAACGGCCAACCTCAGGCCCTGCGCCGTCACAAGATTTTGGGAGATCCGGGAGCGGAGAAATCTTGGGGGCGGCCAAGCTGCTAGTTCTATCTTGCAACCGGAGGACACCACCTCCTGAATCCACCGATCCGAGACGCGTTGTCTCCAGACGTGAGCAAAGAGTCGAAGCCATCCCCCCACCCGGATGGGTGAGGGCGCCCCCCTTATGCCTGAGGGGCCTTGGTGGGGGGCTTGGAACCCTAGGAGAGACCAGGGCGACCACGGGATCTACCCCATCTCCAAGAGTCTCTGCAGCTACCTGTGAAGGAAGATCCGCGTCCCCCACGGGAAGGGCGAAATGACCCCCGAAAAGGCCGAGAATGCTTTCTACGCTGAGGTAGCCGACCATCCTTGGTCAAAACATCAAGACGTTCCCCAAAAAGATTGAGTCCCGGGAAGGGAAGGCCGGTGAGGGACTTCTTAGCGGCAGCGGCAGCCGTCCACTGATGCAGCCAGATGGACTTACGCATGGCAACCAACAGGGCAGAGGCCCTACCACCAAGCCAAACGGCATCATCCATGGCAGACAGCACGAAAGCAATAAAGTCAGAGCAAAGCAAGTCAGAGCTTGCTTGCGAGATCTGGCAGCCTCGGCAAGGCGCTTAACCATCTTCTTAAGAGCAATGGCAACAATAGCCACGGCACAAACTGGGTGTAAGCCCGTTCCCATAAAGGTGAAGGCATGACAGGCTAGTTGAGCCGGTCGGCATTATCGCACAAAGTAGTGGTGTCAGGAGACAGCATAATAAAAGTATTGGACAGCCCCAGGACAAGGGCCTCCACCTCGGGGGGACAAGACCAGCAGCGAACCAAGTCGGCCGAGAACGGATATCTTCTATCCAGTCCCTTGGGCACTGAGGGCAACCTGTTGGGCTGTTCCCATTCTTTGAGGACCATATTAGAAAAATGTCCCTGCTCCGGGAACTCTAAGCGTTGCTTGTCAGGACGGAAGAGCTCACCCTGCTTCCTCTTTGCCGCCTTAGGGGGAACGATGTGTAAAGTATCAAAAACGTCCGACAAAAGCCTATCAGTATCATCCGGGAGCCCAGAATCCTCGCCTGAGGATGACCCTGGTTCGCTATCAGACTCGCCATGACGATCCCCAGAGGAATCGAAATCATGGAATAATTCCCCCTCCTCCATGGATTTACGGCCGCCATAGGTATCATAAAACTCATCATCATCGGCAAAGAGGGACAAGTCTGTATCCAGGTGCCTCTTTTTACTAGAGGCCTTGCCGGCGGCCGGACGGGCCAGTTGCCGCTCAATGCTGGCAACGCGCAGCGCCAGGTCTGAATGAGACACCCTACTGTCTTCCCCCTCGCTGGGAGCTAAATGCAGGCGTGGGGGAGTAGGTGATGCTGCGGGCAGGATGGGACTGGGGAGAGTAGAGCTCACCCAGCCTGGTCCGCAATGACACTCTGAGCGCAGGGAACACAGACCACGCTGTGACCGCTCACAGGGGATGCCCCACACATGAGACACAGCTGAGCCCGCCCCAAAGGGCCCCCAAGCTCACTATCCCCAGAAGCCTCCATATGGTGATTACAGAAATTGCAAAAATAGCAAACAATTAAGCCAGGCACGGGCGCTCTGGGCTAGGAGACCCCACCCGGGATGCCCCCAAGTATCCCTTAACAAGAAAGGGGGAGGGGGGAGGGCGGTACTGGCCCGGGAGAAACCACAAGTGCAATAAGTAGGCCCGTGGACCAGAATGGAGTAAACAGCAGCCGCCACAACCAGGACCAGACCTGGTTACCGCAGGAACAGAGGGATCCGTAGACCCCCGCACCCGAGCAGCCTGCCCTCCTGGGCTGAAGCGGGGACGGAAGGAAGAGGAGGAGGCCAGGAAATGGCGCCGAAGGTAAGGCTCCTCGAGGGTCGGCCGCGTGGTGATGACGCGGATCGCGTCATCTCGCGGCTCCGCCCCTCGGCAGCACGAGAACCTCCGGGCGCATTCACAGTTGGCCCTCGAGCAGAAGAGGAGGAGGGCTCCCCCTCAAATGGTCCCCACCAAACGGGCGCAGCGTGCCCACAGCGAAATGGCACCAACAGGCGCAGCAGTAATGCCGCCAGTGCACGGCCGGTCCCAGTCCCGCCCCCCCCAGGCAGCAGAGAGGCCCGCTCCCATGAAGGAGAGGGGGGGAGGGAAGGGGGGGAAAACCACAAGAAAGTAAGAAAAAGATAAACAAGTAGTGAAAGTGACAGTGACACAAGCACAAGAACACCAATAAAGCATGTGGGATATATACAAAATAAGAGTGGTTTCTTCCTTCCGCCATCCAGGCTCACCATAAGCTTATGGCTGGCTACCCTTTGGTTACAGGGTCTGCGGCCCGGAGCATAGCTCTCTGAACACCCGACCCCAGGTGTTCCCCTACCTTCACCTGATCCGTCAGCCGGTCCGGAAACAGGTGGAAATAGGCTTGCAGGGCCGACGGGCTTGGTATGCCCTGCGTGAGCGGATAACCGGAGAGAGAAAAACTTCTGTCTTCGCAGTCAGGACTGCAGAAAAAACTCTGGGGGCCTCCGGGTTATTCCTGCCCTTTTTATGGGCCGGGGTTAACCACAAGTCTTTCTGCAGTCGACTGCGCCACCTTGTGGCGGATTGCCCAAATGTGAAGAATTGAAATGAAGCAAGCCGTGCTGTACACCAGAAAAAACAGCCTTCAGCACTTTGGGTCTGGTGTCTCTCATCTTCCTCTTGACAATACCCCATAGATTCTCTATGGGGTTAAGGTCAGGTAAGTTTGCTGACCAATCAAGCACCATATCAAGTGAAATAGTGGTTATTAAACCAGGTCTTCGTACTTTTGGCAGTGTGGACAGGTGCCAAGTCCTGTTGGAAAATAAAAAATCCAACTCCAAAAAAGCTTGTTGGCAGAGGGAAGCATGATGTACTCTAGAATTTCCTGGTAGATAGCTGTGCTGACTTTGGTCTTGATAAAACACAGTGGACCAACACCAGTAGATGACATGGCTCCCCAAACCTGATTGTGGAAACTTCACACTAGACCTCAAGGATTTTGGTAATGACCCTTTCTTAACAATCCTATCAAGCCTGCGGTTATCCCAGTTGCTTTTGCACCTTTTTCTACCACACTTGTTCCTTCCACTCAACTTTCCCTGCTTTAATGCAGCACTCTGCGAACAGCCAGCTTATTTTGCAATGACCTTTTGTGGCTTACCCTCCTTGTGGAGTGTGTCAATGAGCATCTGGGCATCTTTCAAGTCAGCAGTCTTCCCCATGATTATGTCCCCTACTGAACCAGACTAGGGGACCTTTTTAAATGGTTAGGAAGCCTTTGCAGCTGTTTTGGATTAATTATTCTAATTTTCTAAAATAATAAATTTTGGGTTTTCCTTGGCTGTAAGCCATAATCATCATTAACATAAAAAAACTAACATAAAAAGGTGCACTCGATTTGTATTAACTATAATATATGAGTTTCAGTTTTTCAACTGAATTACTAAAAATATACAAATTTTGATGATATTCTAATTTTTTGCAATGCACCTGTATTAGCAATGTTCTTCAAAAAGGCTCTATGTAACCTTTTAAAGGCATGGCTTCTGAATTGCACCAATATCCGAGACAAATTTGTAAATGACAAGTGAATGAAAGACCTGTCAAGTTACCATAAAGTGAATGGGAAAAGGCCAAGCTGAAGAGTTGTAATCCCTAGGGTGTATCTCAGAGCATTTTAGCAAGATGCCCATTTGTCATCATTTAGCTGCAGCATGTCCTTGTTTTCCATGTCAGGCATTTTTCCAATAAAAAAAAAGACTATCTCTCTGTTTAACGGATGAAATATTGTTCTCTCGATAATTCTACATGTCAGTAATGCAGCATAGATTTGTGATACACTATTCAGTTCTTTTAAAGGACCTTACCACCTCAAAATACATACTTAATGTATATTATGTAATATTCGGGGATCTGTTGGCACAATGTTTGTGGGAGGGTGCTTTAGGTTTTATTTTGCAGTGAAGGAAGGCCTTGTCGTTGGAATCCCTCTCCACTTTAGAGAGAACAAAGTTTAAAGATCAATGAAACTTTTGGAAAGTAAAATATATTTTATTTTAATAGTTAAAGAGGAAATATATTTTAATATTTTATAAGTATGCATGCTCTAACTAATATACAGCTTTGATCCTACATGCAGGTGTTGCATAGAATCAGTCTCTTATCTTGCTCCTTGCCTATCTACATTCCGCAGCTCCGGTACAATATGAGGCTACATTCACATCAGAGCCAATGCAATTGTGGATGCACTGTGATATTGCTTGTGATTGCCATTGCAAGTGCACTGAAGATATGTGAAAGGGCCCACAAGTTACAGTGGACAGTGCTTTCACTCGATTTTGGACGAATCCCTTAAAATCACTCTGGTGTGACACATTGTAGAGCTGGGAGGGAGGCGAGAGATCATGATACAGCTGAAAATGGAAATGCTCACAAGGAACATCTCATCTCTTTGGTGCTCGCCAGAGCAATGCCCGAGGCCAGGGTGATTTTGTAGTCAGACTTCTTACTTTTTGTAGTTAGACTTCATCTGATCTCACAACAGCGGGTCCAGAGGTAAGCAGCAGATGACCAGCAAATCTCTCAAATGCCCTTTAGGCCAATGTTTATATGGGCCTTTGCTGCCTTTGCTGTCAGTTTGGTGATTGCCTGGAGGACCTACCATAGGCAGCAAGCTCCTCATAAACACAAAATCCATATACTCATGGACTAAAAAATCGCTATGCCCTACATAATAAACTATTTTTAATTATTAAAGGCCTTGCATTACTAATTCAGATTTTTTTGTCAGTAAATAGGGCATTGGTATGGGAACATTCTTTCATTTTTATGAGTTGGATTGGACATTTCTTTACTTTAAAATAAATAAGCCACCCTAAATGGCTAAAATTTAAATCCTCCCCCCCACCCTGGAAGTCTATGTGAGATGTCCTCCTGGATTCCTACTAACCCATGAAGATGGGGTGGCCTAAGATAGGAATATGCTCAGGAAGACAAACAAGCAGCTTTTGTGCTCATCTAAGAAATCTAGAAAGGAGGATTTGAGTTTTCACATTTTAAACAGGTTTTTCTTCTGTCGAATGATTTGCAATATTCTGGTTCTGCATCACCCCAATCCAAATCCTATTAAAGTCTAAGGAGAATATTCAGAGTGTGGGTCTCTGGAAAGCAATTAAAGCAGGCAAATGCACCAAACTGAACAATGGAAGAGTACCAAATCTGGGGGCTCATTGCTTTAATTAAAATAAAAACATCAAAGATCAACTTTGTCAAATAATGTATTTTAAAATAGGAAAATAGTTTCCTTTTAACTCCTTTTAAGCTAGAGGTTACCTTTAACAGAATAATGTAATTCTGTTAAAGGTTTTTGTGAAAAAGTGAAAAAACAACCCCAAATTCAATGAGACATGCATGCAAGATTGTTTGGTTTCGCATGAGAGTTTTTCATTTTACTCCTGCATCAGTCAGTAAGACAGATGGCTTACTTCCCCCCCAGCCATAGTACCTGCACCCCCAATGGACAGGGGGCTGCCGATCAGCCTGGTGCCCAACAGCAGGGGCCTGGTACGCAGCACTAGACCTGTGCTGTAGGGCATAAGCTCTGGTAATTACTAAGACCGGGGTGCTGGCAGCTTGAGATTACCAGCTCTTATGCTTGGTGTGCCAGTTTTATTAATTTGCTCTTGGCTCCGCTCGGCTGTTTTTGGTGAGATTCATCCCTTAGCCGAGTCTTAGCTGAAATTGCCGAGCACTGCCGAGCGTGCTGTTTGGAACAGTGACTGTGCATGTGCCGTACGTCCTGGGAAAGGTGAGTTTTCTTGAGAGACCAGGGGGTTTCACACAGCAAAGCAAGGCCCAAAACTCGGAATAGTCAAAATCCCAGGATTTGGTCCACTTTAACGGAAGGAGAAGCAAGCATGTCATTTCTACATGCTTGGCAATTAAAGGGTTAAAAGGGAATTACTTTTTCACTGTGAAAAGACGTGATTCTGTTAGGGAGGATCTAACATTAATAATGTAGTTTACTGTAGTTTAAATATAGTTTATTCTATCTTTTTCCACTTTTAAATACATTAATTGACTAACAATTATCTACAGACACATTACTGGTGTACATTTCTTTTGTTTTAACAAAAACCAGAGCTGGCTGAACTGGACCCAAATTCTGACAATATTTTGTTTTGGCCGAACGGAATTGAATTTGCAAAATTCCGGTCGAATTTACCCTTGACTCAAATCTGAGGCCCAACACTAACTAGCCCAACTAGTGATGCGTCAAATGTGTCAGGCTATTTGGATTTATATCAAACCTGAAGCCTATAACATTATAGTCTAATGGGGAGATTTAGCCAAATTTCCCAATTTTTAATTTCTCCTGGAGCTACCAGCCTGGCGCACCAGGCATAGGGACCAGTAACCCAGGGTATGGAAGCTGGCAAAATAATAGCCACTATGGAAACCACTGGAAGAACACTGGGCTCATGCAGATAGGCACCAAGCTCTTCCACACCCCTCCAGCAGGAATATGAGTATTCGGACTGGATGCATCTGCAAGCCATCTGCCATGAGCAGAGTGACTTGCTGCCCCCATCCTTTTCAAAAGATAATACTAACCCAAATCTAAAGCTCATCACTAGTAGCAACAATGTTTTAGGAAAGCTAGGGAAAGATTTTAACAATGTAAAATTTCTAGGAATCTTTTATTAAAGTAGGAATATATTCTTTACATGGTTCCATGTATGTATAACTTTAAATTGCAACCGACTTGAACATTAAGGGGGTAATTTGATCTTAGTTCAATAAAGATCGAAGCGCCTCTAAACTGTGCAAATGAAACACAAAAGATGTCAAATCATGTAAAGTCATTTTTTGCTATTTTTCTATATAATATCCCCCGTTGGACAAATCATTAAAATTTGAAGATCATTTCCATCTGTGAACTGAGATCAGAGAGGCCCTCAAAATATGGCAAGCTTCTCAACATTAGCAATAAGTTACCCCCTCCATCAATCATGATGCCAGAATACTCTCGTTTTTGCAAAGTTTTAATCTATAAAAAAACAGCTGGACATAAAAGACATCTTCATTATTTACAAACAATATTTATTCCCATTGTTTTAGACAAGGGTTACTTGTTTGCAATTACTGGGCATACATAGGATGCATGAGTATAGGGGGCTTTGGAAATTTGAAGAGAGTAAAAAAGTGACTCATTGAAATTGGGATTCTATCTAATTTGGATGTATCTGTCGTAAATATCTATCTTTTGCCTGATTAATGCTATAATAAATTATTTGAACCAGTCTTCTTTTATGTTCCATCTAACCACGTTCCTTCGTGTTATGACCCTTCACTTACCACTATCCAAGGCCAGTCAGAGAGAAGATATTCCGTATGAATGGTTACTAGCACTACTAGATTTAACAAAAGAGTAGTGATCAAAACATGCAATATACTCAACTAATGTTCCTGTGTGTCCATCATGGAAATTATGTTAAAATACTAAGTACATTTCTTACAAATAAATATTATAGAGTGTTAGGCTAATGGACAAAGACTTGTGTTTAGTTCTAGTTCAAACCTAAAGTACAGCATCAATGGAATTAAGGTATAAAACCTAAAAGAATATTTTCCGCAATACCCAGCTGACTATTCATCTCTCATTTTAACTAGTGTCAATGCTGGTTTTCTTGTTGATGATTTGATGTCCGGCAATTGCTCCCCTTTGAGCAGTGAAAATGAGTGATCACAGAAACTTTATAGTTCTTAAGAGGTGTTTGACATGTTTAAAATGAAAATGCTGCTTTTAGACGATTGCTAGACTGTTTCTAGCTCTTCCTAAATGCATTGCATATTAGCAAATCAATTCAGTAATCCAAATAATAAAAGTGCTTATAATGTGAAATAGCATTTTGTGATATAGGTCAAATTCATCATAAATAATATGCGCCACTTTCCTCCAGAAAGAAAAGCGCAATTAAGTTTTCCATCCTTTCTTTTGATCAAATCATTTACTGGATTCCTCACAGGAAGAGGGAACCAAAGGAAAATAGGTAACACATAATTGTTAAATAATCTAAATAAGAACTTGTTTTAACCGGACCAACAGCCTGGTACAGGTGAAAAACACTCCCCAAGACATACTTGCCCTATCTGAATCATTATCAGCAATTACATTTCCTCCTGCATTCATTGAAACCTGAAATGCAACCTCACCATTTTTCTGGTTGTGGCCATCTTGGAGCACATGCAAGGCTTTTGCATTTCCCAGCTCCCCAATCAAGCTGCTGCCTGGACTTAACCAACAAAACCTACAATCCAAAGCAGCAGGAAACCCAGCAGCACTTCCTCTATTCAGGCCACTGGCAGGTCCATAGGGGGATAAATTAAGGGTGAAAAATCATCCATGGCAGGAGTTACAAAGTACATTTTTTTGTGCAGCAATCAGAGTTGGGCTGATGGAATAGGCATATGAGCACTGTTTGTGGAACCCTCCAACAGCTTTCTGCCTGTACAGTTGTCAGTAAGTTGTTGTACCGTGTGACCCATCATAAGCACCAACTGTAAGCAGGAAATCCAAGGTTAAGGTAATACCATTTAGCTAATTCAATAAAATTGAAAATGCAAGATTTCAAAGCAATTCAAGCTTCTTATTCAGGCATAATACAGATATGTAACTTAGACACACATTTATACAGAAAACTACAAAGGAGTCAAAATTGTGTTTCTACTGACCCACATGAAAAATAGCAAAAATTGGAAGCTGTGAAATAAGAATCAGAGGGATTATGACAATTAATGGTGAGCTGATAATAATGGGATGGGGAGAGAAAGTGTGTGGAATATTGTGTGTGCTCTCACGACAGTCTATTCAAACCAAGTAATAATGACACATAAAATTAGTATCCCTGTTTAGCCCACAGTCCATCGATTTAAAGATTTGGATGCATTTACATTCCCATTCTAATCTCTCTTCTTGTAAACGGAAGCCCCCTTTGAGCACTGTGAGTTTAAGGTCTACAGAAATGGTCCGGAACAGACACATCAGTTTTATTTTTAATTTTGAACCTGTGCAGATTTAGTTGCTTTCTTAGTGCTTACCCTCTCTGCCCGATGTAAAATGCTGAGGGGCACTGAACACACATGATCAGGTATATTACATTAGGAAATTTGCATGTGAAACTACCCCGCATTTTGTAATCTTGTTGCATACCTGGTGTCTTTATTCTGTCGGTGGTGCAGATATGTGTGAACGTTTCACACCTTTTCTGCAGACAGGGCCATGTCCCATTTTATGCTGGGTCACTTAGGGAGCTCCTCACAATTAGTTTTCTGAGATTGGAGGGTTGTCTGAACCTCCAGGTGTGGATTGTATGTGATAACCAGTGAGACACGGCTCTTCTTTTGTGATTCTTTATATTGCAAGGGACTGTCTCTAGGGATGTAGAGTGCTTTTTATAACTGGGCATCTGTTGTTGATGGTTTATAGCCCTTCCTGTACCATTAAAGTGGACCAACACCCTCCCATGATCGGCTCGGGAATCTATAAGATTCCCAGACCGATCAGCTCCCTGACTGCGGGGCACCCGATCTGTGTGAAACCCCCCAGAAACCCCTAAATCCCTACCTGCTCCTCGATCCAGCAGCGCCCGCGCCTCCCGCGCGTCCCTCTAGCAGGATGCGCACCCACGCCGGCCATTTGTGAATGGCCGGCTCGGGCGCGCGCCCTGAAAAAGTGACACGCGGGAGGCGGCGGGCGTGCTCTCTTGTCCGTCGCTGCCTCCCGCTTGTCCGCCGGCGGGGATTGGCTGCAGCGGTCATGTGGGAGCGGGGAGAGGTGAGTTTTTGGGGCTTTCTGGGGGGTTTCACACAGTGGGGCACCCCCGATCCGGGTGCCCCACCGAAGTGGACCAAAACCCAGGATAGTCAAAATCCTGGGTGTTGGTCCACTTTAAAAACTGTAAGATTGTCTGCCCTCTACTCTAATTCAATAAAGCAGAATTCCAGTCAGTTGGGATGGGCTTTTATTTCAGCAAATTTAACAAGCTCAGAGCTCTTTTACAAAAAAAAGTCCCATCTCATGTGTTACTATGTTTTTGCACCTTGAGACACTTCCAGGGTTCCATTTATATTATCATACATAGGCACCACCTTCTTGTCTCCAAATCGCCCCTATGGCACAGAAAAACATTGCGCAGGCACAGCTCTTCTTTTTCATTTCCAATAGTGCAGGGATGAGTCTGCAGCTCATTCATGCACATATATCGACAGTGCCATTCATTGCGACGGCCCCTTCACCCCTCTCCTACTTTCTCCCCTCGTTCCTCCGCGTCTGCTCCTACTGATTTTTATGGCTCATGTGCAGCCGTCTTTTGGGTTGTGAGCTCAACAAAAGGATTTCTGTACATTGTTTACACACTATAAACATGCACACGCTGACATGAGGGTGGGATAGGAAGTGAGAGAAAGAGGGGGGAGTGTCTCTCTCTGGCTGGAGCTTAGACTGAAATCTCACGATAGGCGCAATTTC
Source organism: Gastrophryne carolinensis (assembly GCA_027917425.1). Lineage (NCBI taxonomy): Eukaryota > Metazoa > Chordata > Amphibia > Anura > Microhylidae > Gastrophryne > Gastrophryne carolinensis. The sequence continues at coordinate 290,743,452 of CM051239.1, read as the reverse complement.
AGCCGAAAGGGGATGATCTCCCATTCTAATAGCATTTAGACTGGGGCTCCATGGCGGTGCTGGCGGCCACACACCATGGCAAGCCACAACAGTACGCCCTGGGGGCTGTTTACATAATCAGTGAGTTTTCAAAAAAATGTATATGCTAAATGTTGAGATGGCTGGGGGTTAGACAGAATGCCCCCAAGTCACCAGGAGACTAAACTTCCACTTTAAGCATCTGCAAGTACATGTGGGTCCTCTCTTATTCTAAACTTTCCTCTCCAAAGGCCTTCTGTCTATAACTTTGAGCCTCAAACCTCTACATTAACACAGAGAACACCCCCTCTGAGAGTGTTTTGTCTTTATGTTTCAGACTCAAAGCTTTAATTTTGTATGAAGATTGCCACTCAATAGACTTCTGACCTATTACTAAAGTGCTCGGGTTTTAGGAAAAGTCATTTTGCTACCTACTCTGAAAGTTATTTTTTGTATGGAAGACTGCTGCAATATTATTGTGTCTATACTCTTGGGTAAGGAAGAACCCTCTAAGAGACTTCGCCCCATACTGTATGCTTTGAATCATAAGGAAGACATCTATAAGTACTGATCTTTTGTCAGAAGCCTAACCTTTTTTTTATACCAAACAATGGTAATCCTGTCTTTACTCTTGATACCAAAATATTTCATTTTTCCCTCTACTCTGAGACATAAGTATTTGGGGTGAATTCCCTCTTCTACAGGCATAGCAGAAAGACTTCTGCTATCGACTTTTACTCGAATGCTTATATTTTGTAAGTTTGTGAAATTTCAAACCCTATTTTGCTGAAAAAAATAATTTCTGATTTGCAGTGCTATAGATGGGAGAAAACCACCCACATTTTCCCATCATTGACTTTGGTATGGGACCTGGCGATAATTTTGGGCAAGTACAAATTAACCACATCAGAACTGTTTAGAGGAAACATGGCGAGAGAAAAATATACATTTATACTGCAGACCACTATATACACAGAACATGGATGACTTCTGCAATGGTGAAATTGGAGAAATGAGAAACCCCCATATTACTTTCTCCGGTGTAAATTAAATGGTTCTGCTGCATTAACTTCATAAAACCATAATCCTCTACTCCATAAACTATTACATGCACTGCAACATTTCTGATTTATGAGGTGTAGAATCGATGAAAAAAATTAATGCTTCAAAAACATATTAGGGACATTATTGAACAGATTTTAATTGAGATTTGATTTCAGCGCCCCTTACCCACATGATTAATAGATCTTGCCCCTCGACTTATATGCACCGAGGATAGAGTCTTTAATATGACAATTAAGTATCTGTCTTTGCGTTTTATGTAGCTATTTTCCCCAGATCACTTCATCAGTACAGTGTGGCTTTTGAGCAGATTAAATTGAGACTCAATTTTCTCTATTTTCCAGCACTTACTTATGTTTTATGACAAGCAGTAAATCAATTTTATGCCATTATTGATTTTTTCTTAAATGGACACAAACCATTTCACCTTTTGCCCTTCTTTTATGCTTTTCTTTCCCTTTTTTCACTGTATGCCTGATATACTGCCAGAAAAAGAATTTTCAACAATATCCTGTCATTTCTGTAGGTTGCCCAAACAATATACTTTTTTATCACATCAAAACTTGCCAGTTTTAACCAGAAATCGTAACACACCTAAGAGCACAAAGGGAAGAAGAAAGAAAGAAAGGATTAGGGCTGACAGTTAACTAAACATCCTAAGTTTTACTTTACTCGAGTTAAAATCTAGATGTACACAGGTTAAAATAAATCTCCCCATGAGTATTTGTTTGTTGAGATTCTCTACTTCGAAAAATAATGGTGGCATGGCATGAGGTATTATAACATACCTTAATCTTTTCACTATCATGGAAAAAGTGGTGGTGAAGGTGGTATTAACAGCAAAAAGTGGTACTGTCCTTTACACTGTAGATTCGTTTTCCCCTCCCTTGAGAGCCACCAACAGGTTATGTTTTGTATATATCCACATAGCTGGCTTTATAGCACACCTGAGCATTTATTGAGTCACCTGTGTTTCTGTGTGGAGATCTGCAAAACATGGCCTCCTGGTGAGTTGGTAAACACTGCTGTATGTATGTTGTGATATACTAATAAGAAGAAGGATTTGGTTTTGTGCCTGGCAGTGGCCTTAGCACACTGCCCCATTTCAACCAATCATATGATACGGAAGGTTTACCCCTTGAAACTGATGCTATTAAAGAAGAAACCCGGCACTTCGATGGCCGTCACCCTTGCACTTCTAAGTCTTGAGGGCACAGATTACTGGGCAGGTGTGTTCTGCGTTCTTGTCAAATGGGGGCTTGTCTATTTTGGTAAAGATTGGGGTCTTCAATCTGGTCAATTACTGGGGATCAGCTGGCATCACAGTGTCCTGAGTTCGTTGTTTCGGCAGAACAGTAAAGCTGGTAGGTTAGACAGGGAGAGACTGTAGACGCAGTCAGTTAGGGACAGTGAGTTAAAAAAGTTTTCATCAATAAAAAACATGCTGCTAGAGCCAGAATGATTTTTATTAATGAAAATGACAGACTGTATTATTATTTTTGTTATTTTTCATTAGATACATTTTTTTCTAATGAAAAAAGTTTAATGATAGTTTAGTTGTACAGGTTTTCATTGATAAAAACCATGGCGCTATAGCCAGCATTATTTTTATCAATGAAAATGACAGCTGGCATGTTTTTTTATTTTTCGTTAGTGAAGATTATTTCTCTGCCTTGAGAAAAGGGGCTTGCTGCCCTAAAACGTTGACTGACAGATAGCAATCCTCTCTTATATCCGCAGGTATACCTTTGATTGTTCTTTGCCTTTGTTTGTGTCATACATTGTCAATGTATTTATGATTCATGCTGCCTGTTTGTGAACAGTTGTTTCTGCTTTAATACTTGTATATTCTATTTGACACTGTGCATTTACGTATTAATGTATATAGCCGGCCCTCTTGAATAACCCTCAAGAGGACCCAGAGTGACACCTGTTATATCATTATTATGGGAATCATTTGTACCTAGTGTAGTATATCTATAGTACAGTTAGCAATTACTAATTACACATTTTCTTTGAGAGGTGCACCATTCTCCTGGGGTTATGAACAACTGCAGCTTCACTGAATCTGGCTCTTATGTATCCTTTTTCTTAAAATTCTGACATGTATAACTATTGTGTACAATAATTCGAATACACTTTTTACTTGCAATTGCAACTACCGGTAGATTGGTGTGTTGTGCATCCTTTCAGATGGTTTATCGGTACTATAGTTGAATTTGAGGCTGAAGTGGGAACAGCCCGGGATTGGATAGCACCCACCTCATTTATTTCAATGCATTAGGTGTGCTTTAACAGCATTTCTAAATATCTATGAAGATTGTTTAAAAAACAAATTGTGGCATCGCCCCCCCCCCCAAAAAAAAAACAAGTCCAGGCACCAGGCTGCATTGGTCAACAGCCCTGCAAGTTACAAGCCCTTTGGCTCTTTAGTATGAAATTGGTATGAAAGGTGCACTCCTGGAAGAACCCAGTGCCCATAGCAATGGGCATCGGGCTCCTCCACACCCTTGATGCTCCAAATGGGGTTGTGGGTAACAAGGTGCTAGAGTGGCATGTCACCCGCCAATGCTGACAGGTAACATGCCTGCTCCTTAACATGGTAAACTGATATGGGGGTTCCCCTGGACTCATTACCAGTTCTCTCCAAGTGTAGTAAAATATAGACACCCACACACACAAATCTTTTAATATTCTAAATTGAACTACTCACTGGTCCCACTTCTTCTTTACTCTACTCAACACTGCAAGGTATCCTCCACTCTCTTCTTCATCTTCAGAGCACCTTGGTACCTCTCCGGCATTTACTTTGGGCAGTGCCAGGGCAACAGGACTGACGCTGGGCACCGCCTGTGTCAGGTGTGGGAGATTCCAGAGAAGTCACACATCTTGTGACATGAGGTCACATGGCAGAAGAGGGCAGCCAAAGCTTGAAGCTAGTGTTTTGAATACCCCGGTATATGAAATTGGCAACAGCGGCATAAGAAATGGTGTCCCCTGTCCTCAGACTCTGACTGCTTCATATCACAGCCACTAGCTTATCCTATTCCTCCTACTTGTAATAGGAGTTTATTTTATTTGAATCGTGGCTCCCAAGCCCCTTGTAAAGTTGCTGCCCTCTCCCCAGGTGGTGCTGGGCAGTACAAGTTATCATGCCCCTTGTGAGTGTATTTAAAGTGTAACAAAACCCAGGATTTGGACTGTGCCCTGTTTTGTTTCTGGCCAGAGGGAATCCTGGTTTGTATGCCCCACTTTGTGAAACCTTCCAGTTTGCATGTAACAGCGACAGTCGCTACCTGTCGCTATTCCTTCATAAATAAGGGCCTAAGCCAACAAGCATATCCATCTGTCTGACCCCATGCATGGCACTGACAAGGCTGGGTGCATTGTACCGCCCCAGCCTCAATAGTATGCTACACCTCCACAATAGTCCTAGTTTAGCAAACAGCTGTCTGTGAGCCATGTGTTGCTACCGAGCTACAGGTTGGAAGCCCCAGATATAACAGGAATAAATGACAGTTAGTCAGAGACACTCCATTTTAGCAATATGGACCAAATAGGAAACTATGACATCTTCCACAATTGTGGTGGGCACAAGAACATGGTCCATCTTGCAGATGCATAATTGCATCAGTATGACAGAAGCTATTGGCTAGTATTAAACTGTCGTGAGGGAGGCAAAAAAAATTATAAGACAAAAAACTACACACACACAGCCCACCATCAAATATGCAAGGTGCTAGCATGTGGAGTGGAAGCAGAGTACAAAGTATACAACTGGGCCCCCAGATTGTCCACAAAAATACTCCACAAACTGTGCTGCATTTCTCCCAAAAACAAACAACAATAAACACCTAGACATAATACACAATTTAAAGAATCACTGCCAGTTGTACCTATATGTTTTTTTAAATTGTGTTTTTCAATATTGAGTGCAGCACCATTTGTGGGGTATTTTTGGGCCAATCTGGGGGCCCAGTTGTACACTTTGGCCCTTATTTATGAAGGAATAGCGACAGGTAATGACGGGCCCCGCCACGAGAACGCCGGCTCCCCACCACAATCACACATTTATCAAGCCGATCCTGCTTAGCGACTGAGATAGCGACTGAGATAGCGCCATATAGCGACTCATTCATCATTATTCCAGCCTCAGCCCACAGCGCCAGCGAGCGACCTTGAACAGCGACAGGTATGACCTCTCGCTACCTGGCGCTCTCCAATGCATTTCAATGGAACAATCTTTAAATATTCATAATGAATTGTTATTAATGTTTTTTTTCTTTTAAATGTGAAAAATTCTGTGACCACTTCTGCCATGTTAGATAATTTTTTTTAAGGTAAAAAAAAAAAAAATGTGCAGAATTGATATTACAGGTCTGATATTATTGTATTCATATTATTAAATTCTTTAAAATTTTTTTTTTTTTTGGTTTCCAAAAATATGGTGGTTTGGGGGTTAAAAAACTACTTTTAACACATTGCTGCCAGCACTCTGGGGTTTAAACATGCATTTCACAGCGCGAGAATTTTTTGAGTGTGATTTTTTGATGAATATGGTGGGAGACGGTCGCTCTGACCAGTCGCTATCATGCGCTCCCATACAGCGCGGAACCTGTGAAATAGCGACTCGTCCCCCCGTATTCAACATTACTGCACACCGACTCAGTCGCTATCAACAACCGAACAATAACCAAGCACAGTGACTACTAGCGGGCGCTGTGAAAATACTGCTACAGTCGCTCAACTGTCGCTACCTGCCGCTATTAATGAATCGGCCTCCCCGTACTCTGTCTTGAGGGAGGTGTGACGGAAGTGTGCCTATTGTCTGTCCTATACAGCGCCATTTTAACAATTCTTTTGGGCCAGTTTAATAACACCTCATAGCTCTAGTCATGCTAATGCCATCAGTGCCTTACCTCCATGAGGTCTACAATCTCATGCTGTTTATAGTAAATAGAGGATGCAGATTAAATCTGCACCCAGCACTATTTCATGCTAAAGATTTCTGTATTTTAAGGGTCAAGTATCGTTTGCCAACTGCTCTGGCGACAGGTTGAGTATTTTCATTAATGACACTTTTCTGCCTCTCATCTGTTAAATATGTTGCTTCTCCTAGTGCAGAGGGAAGCTTGTTACTTTTAGATACATATGTAACAGAAACTAACAGCCAACTGTATCTAAATGTACCACGTTTCTTCTGCACTAGAAGTAACGTATTGAGGCTTCACCCACAGTGTGTAAGTGCTGATATGAAGCATCCCAAATTGGGAAGGCCCTATGTTATGGGGGTGGAGAAGGTGGAGAGTCTTTTTAAATAGTACTCACGCTTTAACCTGAATGACTTTATTCATGAAAGGATAGCGCCATGTAGTGCCTTGTATGTGACAGGTAGCGTCAGGTAGCGTCAGGTGAACGCCGGCCACAGCACACAATTAAACATTTATGAAGCTGATTCTGTTGTGCGACTGGCATAATGCCATGTATCATACGATTCATCATTATCCCAGCCTCAGCGAACAGCGCCGGCGTTCAAACTTTCAGAGCGCCACGTCTTACCTCTCGCTACCTGGCGCTCTCCCATACATTTCAATGGTTGTACTTTTACTTCTCTTTAAACAGGGGGTTTTTATACATTTTTTTTATTCTCAAATAATGTTGTGACTTCTCCTGGCCTAGATAAAGCCATTTTTGAAAACTTTTTCCATTTTTAATATATTTATGCAGAATTGACATTACATTACATTGTTCATGTTACAATGTTATTGCAATGTAATTCCATATGTTTTCGCTTTGTTACTGGTGGATACATGTTCAAAAACAGCCGTTAATCGCACAGCCTCCGGCGCTCTGGGCTACAGCGAAGCATTTGTGAGCGCCAGAGGTGTGTGAGGCTGTTTTTTTGATGAATATGGTGTGAGTCGGTTGCACTGACCAGTCGCTACCATTCCCTCCTATACAGCACTGTACTGCTCATATAGTGACTCCCCACATGTATTCATCAATGCTGCACAGCGACTGAGGCGCTCTGAACTAGCAAACCACGTCCGAGCACAGCGACTAGCGGGCGCTCTGAAATGCCTGCTACAGACGCTCATCTGTCGCTACCTGCTGCTAGTAATGAATCAGCCTGCCCGTCTTACTGGGAACTCTTTCAGACACACCCAATGGTGGGGGTTTATTTAGGTCCCTCCATTTCTCTTCCGCCCATTTTCTCCATCATTTTTTAATTCTTTATTTCCTCTCCTCCTCCATCCCTTCTCTTTTTCAACATATAACAAAATTGTAATGTCCCTGGGGGAAGCTGTAAACCGGCCATAGACTGGGTTACCAAGGGTTTTGGTCCACTTTAAATCATGCACATCATGCACAGCTCAACTTAAGCTAAAACCAAAAAAAAATTCTCCTATTTTCTAACAGGTCAGTTGCCAAAACATTTTAAAGTGTCATAGGAATGAAGTCAATTTCATGTTTGTACTCCCATCCATTAAAAAAGCGAAACACCTTAAGAGAGTTCCCAGAAATTGCGAGGGAAGGACCACCTTCACAGGGCAGCTGGAATTGGAAGCTGTCTGCCTCTGCTGTCAGAAATATGTGCCGAAATTACCTATCATTCCCTGTAGAGACATCTAGTAACCCTCCCAGTCCTGCTTTTTAGTTTGGTGATAATATGCTCCTATCAGTTTTAATAGGCCCGTGCTGGATTCAGGAGGTATTATGGATTGTACAGCAAGCATATTGTCATTAAATTAAATTTTCAGAACATTCCCCAGCTCATCACAAATACCACAGAGAGTAATCATAATCGGTTCTGAACACATGTGTAATTGCCTTCAGCTGGCGTTTTTTACAGTTGACATTGTTCAGCAGTGATAAGGTGATTGGTGATTTGAATACACAGCTTGTTTCATAGCTGCCGTAATTGAAATATGGTATGTGTGAATGGAAGATTACATTAAGACTTAGGATAATCACCTGACATGAGAGTAATTGAGTCTACAATCTGCCACTGAGTCTCTTAGGGAGGGCTGAAATGAAAAGAAGACATTAGTAGATTATACCACTGCTGGCTCTGCTCTGTGCTAGAGTGCCAGGTTGGCATTCCAGTACTGCGGGCTATGTGTGGATGCCGTCTAGGGCACCATAAATGAAAAAAAGGAAGAAAAAAAACAGTTGATAAGAAAAGTTTAACTTTACCCCGGGGACAATAGGGTCTGTGGAACTGTGTACTACTTAAATGAATTTTATCATATTTGGCACATTTTCTACAACTGCATGAATATACGCTGCTGTCAGCCTTGCAATTAGAAAGATACAAAATGCAAAGCATGAATCAATCTGTTTATAATTAAAGTATGTTTCATACATTTAGTATATCTAATGTCCTTTTATATTTTAATATATTTATTATTATTATTATAATTATTAATAATAATAATAATAACACTACTTCAACAAATACTACTACTAATAATAATACAAATACTAATTTTGATAATAACACTACAACAACAACTAATAATAATAATAATAATAATAATGATAATAATAATGCTATTATTAATTACAAGGAGATTTACAAAAGTCGTATAATTTAACCCACAAGAGTAAAATAAACGGAAAGGGAGAAAACATAGAATAAGGCAGAGAAACCAACTTAAGGAAGAAATTATAGGGAACAGAAATATGAGAGGTAAGTGAAAAGGAGAAAGGGAATGCAGGAAAAGAAAGGTAGAAAAAAGGAGGGGATGAGGTGGACACCCCAAGGGTTACCCAGATAATCATAACATTATTGGAGATGAGCACCTCCATTTACACAACACTAGAAAGTATAATAAAGTGTTTAAATTTCACGCTATTTTCTATCAAACTTATTCACATATGAATCAACAAAATATATTCAATAAATTAGCTCCACGTGCAGAACTCTAATCTCACTATAAAAGTCCTATCAATAATACAGTAAAAAGCATGTATAATATATATAATATATAATCATTATTATATATAATATAAATAAATAATTATTATTATTGGTGGTGGGTGCACAACGTGGTTGGATGAATCTTTCACGAAGGCACAAATGCTAACGGAATGCACACCATGAGGAAGACTTAAACTGAAATCTCGGACTCTGTGCTTTATACTGTAGTACAGCACTAGAAAGCATCACCCTTTCTTTACTGGCCTTTACCCCTGGCACAGTCTGTTTTCTCAGCTTGTGTTGGCTCACATACTCATTAGGTTCTCTCCTCACATGGGGGGGGATTCATGCTAATTATTTGGTGATGCAAGGTGTACCAGCGGTGTGTTTTGTGACGTGAATTGCAATCCACATCTCGGTGAGCTTTTTAATTTTAGAAAGAAAGGAAAACAATAAAAAAAAAAAATGTTGTTCCAGTTTTTCCCCAAAGATCACCTGTGCCCGCAATGAAGCATTTTTCCAATGAGGTATGGTTATTTTATTAGAACTTTATGTACAATAGAAAACCCCTTTGGGGTTAGGGTTGCCACCTAGCTGGTATTTTTTTTAATATTTTCTGGCCGCTGGCCTGGCGGTGCCGGTATTTGTTTTTTTACTGGTGATTGAGGATGGGAAAAGTACACCCGCAATTATAATTATCAATAAAAAAACAAATACCGTCACTGCCGGGCCAATGGACTGTAAGTTGAAAAAAAAAAAAGTACCAGCCAGTTGGCAACTCTATTTGGGGTATGCAGAGAAGTATGCCAAATTATTCTGTATAATACATAGGGTGCTGTTATTTCCAAACTTAAACAATAATACTCTTATCTCATTGGAAAAATGATGCCCCTAACCTTTTATTGCACTTTCTTTTGTGTTAAAATGAAAAAGCTCAGCAAGATGCCATTTGCAATTCACACCACAAGGCATAGCGCTGGTGCACCTTCCTTTACCAAATAATTAGCATGACCCTCACTTCTTTAATATCTACCAAAAGTTCTGATCATTTTTTTTTTTCATACCATGTTGGCCCATCCATTCTGCTAGGTGTTATTCAGGCTGTGGAACAAATGAGGTTAGTTTTGAGAAGCTATGATAAATGTTCCATCATACGCACACAGGGGAAGGTAGCAGCCAAGAGCCGCTATGTAGTGCCCCGTCTAATAACCAAACACCCCCACTGCGCTATCTGAGTGCCACACTAATACTAATTCTGAAGGCAGGCAGAGTCAGCTTGCACCGAGCCCCCTTCTGCCATAGGCCTGGTAGCAGCTGCCTTCACTCTATGTTTGAGCATGCTGTTTCCATGTTTCCTCTATCCCTGTGGCTCTATGTAGCTAAAGTGGGAGTGGCTTTCCTAGCCATAATTAAAAACAGCTGATTACAAGTCCCAGAATCCTTCCGCTGTAATAAGTGTGCAGATCAGCAGCTTTGGCAGAAGTAATCACCCCCCCCCCCCAAAGTGAGAACGCTCTCAGTAACACTTTAGCTACTGGCTGACCTGACTCAGCCAATCAGCTAATTAGCAGGCCAAAATCAGGAAGTCTCTGCTATGTACACCAAACAAACCATTTGGTGTATGATGCTAATGTAAACACATTGGGGAGGGGTCATGCTAAAGTTTACCTTGGTTGCATTTTTGGGTGTGAACTGAAACTCACATTTTAGGCCCTTATTTATGAAGGAATAGCGACAGGTAGCGACTGGTGAGCGGACGGTAATGACGGGCCCCGCCAAGAGAACGCCGGCTCCCCACCACAATCACACATTTATCAAGCCAATCCTGCTTAGCGACTGAGATAGCGCCATATAGCCACTCATTCATCATTATTCCAGCCTCAGCCCACAGCGCCAGCGTCCGACCTTGAACAGCGACAGGTATGACCTCTCGCTACCTAGCGCGCTCCAATGCATTTCAATGGAACAATCTTTAAATATTAATAATTAATTGTTATTAATGTTTTTTTTTTTTTTTTTTTTTAAATGTGAAAAATTCTGTGACCACTTCTGCCATTTTAAGGGAAAAAAAATGTAAAAAAAAAAATTGTACACAATTGATATTACAGGTCTGATATTTAATGTATTCATATTACTAAATTATTTAAATTTTTTTTTTTTTTCCAAAAATATGGTGGTTTGGGGGTTAAAAAATTACTTTTAACACATCGCCTCCAGCGCTCTGGGGTTTAAACATGCATTTCACAGTGCTTGAATTTTTTGAGCGTGATTTTTTGATGAATATGGTGGAAGCCGGTCGCTCTGACCAGTCTCTATCATGCGCACCCATACATCGCGGAACCTGTCAAATATCGACTCGTAACCCCGTATGGAACATTTAGCCACAGTCGCTGTCAACAACCGAACAACTGCCAAGCACAGCGACTACTAGCGGGCGCTGTGAAAATACCACTACAGTCGCTCAACTGTCGCTACATGTCGCTATTAATAAATCAGCCTCTAAGTGAGCTTTTGACTTTGGCACACAAAAAAGTGCAATAAAAAAATCTTTGTTTTAATCTCTCTCTAAAAAAATCATTTGTGTCTGATGGGGCATTTTTCCAAGGAGGTAAAGATTTTGAAACAACACCATCTTATGGGGTATGCATAGAAAAATGGCAGTTTTTTTAGCAATCTCTATAAGGTGCTTTTGTTTCCAACCTCACATGAAATTATCCATATCTCATTGGAAAAAGGATGTCCCTCACCTGTAAAAATGCTGCATCACAGGGGCAAGGATTTTAGGGAATAATTAGCGCAAACATTTTTCATTGCTTTTTTGTGTGTGTTAAAGAAAAAAAAAGCTCCCCGAGATGCGGGTTTCAGTTCACACCAGTTGACACCCAAAAGTGCACCCAGAGTTAAACCTACTGCACAAAATAAATAGCATGACGCCCAACATTGCTGGAGAAAGCTGTTTTGTTTTATAATAAAGAGTGAAAAACAAATAGAAAATAAAAAATTAACAGCACCTTGAGGACACCATTTTGGCACACAATAATAAAAATTAAAATGCCATTGAAAGTGGAATTACCCTTTAAGTGTGATTCACACATGCATTACAATGCTATTGCTGGACATTTGAGATCGCAAGGCATTGCATGTTACAGGAGGCAATTGCAAGTGATTTAGAATCGCTACGAAATTTGATTTTAAAATGCAATTTCCTTGAAAACCGCTAGCACGGTGAATCATCTATAGGCCTTATTTATGATGTGTGCCTTTTATCATTGTTTTTGTGGCTATAGCGCCAGCTTCGGAGCTCAAGCATTCCAGTCTAATCTGGCGCTGTGCTGTGTACTACATTGGCGCTAGCAGTCGCTGCGCCTTAAAATCTTTGGCACTGTATTTTTCTGCTGCTAGCCGGTGTTTCTTCATTACAGTTGTAAGAAATCACTGCTGGGTTCAAAGGGGACAAACTTTACAGTGCATTCAGTTGCTTTTTAGTTGTTGGTGTTCAAATTACACATTGTCACGCACAAGAAGACATTAAAATCAATTTTAATAACACCCCAAAAAAACATTTTGGCCCATCTAGGTCCTGTGTTTCAATTATTGACAAGTCCTAATGCAAGTTCTGTACAAATAAATGAGTTTTATATTAATTATAGGTATTAAACACTACAATTCACTTCGGGGGTAAGCTCCTGTAAATGTTTAACTGACAAAAATACAATACAAATACAACAAAATATTGTTTTCTGCTAATTAAAAAAACTGCATCTAGGATCCGCAGTTTTACAGGAGTGGGGCAAAAGTTTTCTAGTGAGGAAGATTTCTATTGGGTCAAATGCACTACTCCTTAAAGGAGCAGCATCGCAAATTTTTCTTGGTGACATATTTAAATGGTACTTTGAATGTAGGTAAGTGTTGGAGTAAGAATTACAAATGTAGAAAAAATTATGTCTGTGTTGTGCAGCTGGAGACATGTTTATGTCTGCTGCGTGTCGGGGCCCGACACTCTGGCCTGTTCCACGCTGAGAAGAGGGGGAAACAATGTAACAAAGTATCAGCTCTTCAGTGCTGGCAGCCGTCCAGCATAAGATAACAACATTGCAACATTGTCTGGCCAGAACTCATATATCTAAAACAGAGAGAAAAGCTCTAGAAGTCATTTAGCTGATTTTGACAGTTTTTCCTTCATGTTGGCTCTGCTGCAGAATCTTTCAGTTTACCATTTTCTCTCTTTTCTCAACACATTTTTCCATATGATCTTTCTTTCAGCTTTGTGTGTTTTGAGCAAAGCCCAACCCAGGATTTTCACTATCTGGAGTTTTGTTTTGTGCCCCTAGGGGCATCCCGTCTTGGGATGCCCTGATATGTGAAACCCCCAAGTTCGCCTGTGAAAACGTACCTTTCCCTGTCCCACAGCGCATGCGCGGGCTCTCATCCAATCAGCCCTGTTTGCACGCAGATGGGGAGCCTGAGCAGTAACCTTCCTGGCCGCCCAGCCTGTCTAAATGACTATCTGCGTGAGCGTGTTTGTTTTAATGCATTGCCCCTCTGCCATATTTTAAAAGCTCTTGCTCTTAACACAAAGGTGAGGTGTGAACAGACCCTTACTGTGAAATGAGTTAGCTATATATTTTTTACAGTATATAAATTAACTATATATATATATATATATATATATATATATATATATATATATATATATATACATTCATATCAATCTGTAGTAAACTGTTTGTAGTAAAAGTTTTTGTTCCTTTTTTATTGTTTGCTATAGAAAATCCTAAAATAAACCTCAAAATATTCCATATTTTATGAGTTAATAATAAAAAACTTTGCTGCATCAGGACCAGTTGCTGAATTGTTGCTATACATACGGAGAATATACAAATGACTTGGGATTTTTTCTGGAAAGATTGAGTTTGGAGAGGTAGTGATCAATTTTCCACTCAGCACACAATAAGGTAAAATAAAAAATAGTTTTCTTCTATTTAAAAATCCTATTTAAAAATTCCTTGCCATGAGGCATTCCTACAGGTGGGCGCAAACATTTCGCAATGTACATTTCAGAAGTTAAAAAATGCAGCCTATGGGAAATCCAAACCTATTTAGAGAGGCTCATTTTTAATATGATTGGGTTTCTCGCAAACTGCTGTTACTTTATAGCTTCTAAAATAAAATATTTACAACATTAAAAATAATGTGCTCCTTGCCTTTAGCACTGCCCTATCGCAGGTGCCGGAGATTTTGATTTGTAACTAAAAGAAAACTAGTTTCAATTTACTTTATTATTTTCTAATTGGGAAATGCCCCGACTGCCTCTTCAAACTCAGACTCCCCAGAAAAGTTCAAAATCAAATCCTAATTGCCCCCTCCCCAAGGTCGGTGAATACTAGAGACTCCACAGCTGGGTTACAGCTTGCCCCTGGGCCATCTGGATTTGGAATATGTGAACAAGAGATGGAGAAAGACAGAAAGAAAGAAAAAGAGAGAAAGAGACGGGGAGGCCGATTCATTAACAGCGGCAGGTAGCGACAGTTGAGCGACTGTAGCGGCATTTTCAGAGCGCCCGCTAGTAGTCGCTGTGCTTGGCCGTTGTTCGGGAGTTGATAGCGACTCAGTCGGTTTGCCGTAATGTTGAATATTGGGTGAGGAGTCGCTATTTGACAGGTTCCGCGCTGTATGGGAGCGCATGATAGCGACTGGCTCTAGCGACCGGCTCCCACCATATTCATTAAAAAAATCACGCTCAAAAAATGCTTGCGCTGTAAAATGCATGTTTAAACCCCAGAGCGCTGGAGGCGATGGGTTAAAAGTAGTTTTTTAACCCCCAAACAACCATATTTTTGGAAACCAAAAAAAAAAGTTTTTAAAATTATTTGGTAATATGAATACATTAATATCAGACCTGTAATATCAATTCTGTATATATATTTTTTTTTTACCTTAAAAAATTATCTAAAATGGCAGAAGTGGTCACAGAATTTTTCACATTTAAAAAAAAAAAATTCATAACAATTAATTATGAATATTTAAAGATTGTTCCATTGAAATGCATTGGAGAGCGCCAGGTAGCAAGTCATACCTGTCGCTGTTCAAGGTCGGACGCTGGCGCTGTGGGCTGAGGCTGGAATAATGATGAATGAGTGGCTATATGGCGCTATCTCAGTCGCTAAGCAGGATTGGCTTGATAAATGTGTGATTGTGGTGGGGAGCCGGCGTTCTCGTGGCGGGGCCCGTCATTACCGGTCGCTCACCAGTCGCTACCTGTCGCTATTCCTTAAGTTAAACAGTGAGTAAAAATACAAAAGACTTCTACTTCCTCCACACCTACCCCATGTGGACCTCCCAAGTTGGGATGGCTTGCTCTGTCTTCTTTTACTGCAAATCCATTTGGAAAATTTGCATGTATGCATTATGGAGATGCATGCAGCAAGTCCTCTGTCACTAAAGCGTCATTAAAATGATTTTATGGGGCAGTAAAAGTGTTTCTCACTCAGCAGATGATAAAGTCCTTACATGTAAAGCTCCTTCATTACAGGTACCTGGGGATTTTTATTATAAATAAAAGAAAACTATATTTTATTTTACTTCATGCCCTGAGTGAGAAATGGATGTATGTTCCCAGTGCCATTCCATGTGTTTTCACTTGGTCACTGTGCAGCCATGCCCAGTTAAAGGCTTTTTTCTATTGCACATGGTATTGCACATGGTGCTGTAAGCCTGTGCTGGCACAGTTTATTTACATGTTAAATGTAAATGACTTCTGGCCCTCCCTACCAGCGCTACCCGTTGCTAGCTCAATTGGAAATAAGACACAGTAGCCTACAGCATTGAAGACTAACAGTGGCGCCTGCCTGTGGCTGGTGTTGTAGTTGAGGTGCTAATAGCACCTCTCTGCAGACACTCAAGTGGCGCTATGAGGCGCTAGTGATAAATTGGCCTCTGGCAGGCTGATTCATTACTAACGCCAGGTAGCGACAGATGAGCGTCTGTAGAGCGGATTTCGGAGCGACCACTGGTAGTCGCTGTGCTTGGCCATGGATCCTTGTTTCAGAGCACCTCAGTCGCTGGCCAGCATTGATGAATATCATGTGAGAGTCGCAGTACTACGCTGTATGGGACCGAATGGTAGGGCCACTCACACCACATTCATCAAAAAAACAGCCTCAAACATCGCCGGCACTCAAAATCATGTAGTTGTAGCCCATAGCGCCAGAAACTGTGTGATTAAAGGCTGTTTTTGAACATGTATCCACTAGTAACAAAGCGAAAACATATGGAATTACATTGTTATTACATTGTAACATGAACACTTTAATACCAGACATGTAAGGACAATTCTGCATAAAAATATTATTAATCAAAAAAGTTTTCAAAAATGTAATTTTCTTGCCCAGGATACATGTTAGAAGTTTTGAGAGTTTTTTAACCCTTTAAGTGCCAGCCTGCCTGGAGTTTTTGTCACCCTTTGTTGCTAGACCATTTTGCACTATTTTGCGCTCCCCATGTTCAAATGTGATTTTTGAAGGGATTTCCAGGGATTTCACAGGAAAATGATATATTGTTTTTTTCAGCAGAGTCTGAGCTTTAACATGAAATGTCTTGTTTGTAATTTTTACGTGTATTCTCAATATTTTTTGGCGAAATATGTGCAAAAAAATGTAAAAAAATCAATTTTTTACAATTTGTAGTGTTTTTTTGTAATAAAAAATGTAAGTTTGTCAATAAAATCTTATTGCGTGTGAAATCCCAATTTCTCTCGGTTACAGCGGTACCACATATGTATAGGTAGACACCCTTTCCAGCCCAGGAGACTCCCCCAAACTGAAACAGCGCTTTAGGACATTTTCAGAAAAAATACAACTCTGATATGCGCTATGCGCACCTTGCAGTTTTACCAGAAAAACAACCCTTTACATTTGAAATACCCCCAACAAACTATAACTTCTCTGGAAGTACACACCTCAAGCTTTCTAGGTATACCAGGCTTTTTGATGTGGCCACAGTTTTCTAGAAGTAATCCCTCAATGTATTCTTTGGTTGCAAAGAGTTTCCCTAAAAAAAGGATAAAAAAGCAGAATCAAATCCACATTTTCCTAAAAAAACTATATACAAACAAGAAAAAACAAGTATAATCTGAAAAAGCAACATCCCCCGAACAGAACGATACCCAACATGCATAGGTTCTGTCAAGGGAAGAGTTGCCAAACACCCCAAAGTAAAGCATGTGCGTAACGGTAAGCTTGAAAATTTCAGCTCTGCAGACAAAGTGCGCACCTTGCGATTTTTCAACCAAAACAACCCTTTACATTTGGAATATCCCCCATAAACCATATATCCTCTGAAAGTACACATGTTAAGCTTTCTAAGCATACCCAGCTTGTTGTAGTGGGCTCGTCTTTCTGGAATTAATCCCTCAAAGAATTCTTTGGTTGTGCAGGGTTTCCCTAAAAAATGTATAAAAAAGCTGAATAAAAAACACCTTTTCCTAAAATATAAATATGCAAACAAGAAAATACAAGCTACGTCTGAAAGCGCAAGGTCCCCCGAACAGAACAATACCCAACATGCAGAGGTACTATTAACCCTTTTAATTGCCAGCCTACTTGAGATTTTGTCACCCTCTGTTGACAGTTCATTTTTCCCCATTTTGCGGCATGTTTTGCGACATTTTTGCTGGAATTTTCAGGAAAATTATATATATTTTGCAGCAGAGTTTAGGCTTTAACATGAAATGTCTTGTTTGTAAATTGTATTTATTATTAATTTTATTTATTATTAAGTAAAAAAAAAAAAAAAGAAAATTGCCTCCTTTATTTTAAATAAAAAATGTATTTTATTAGGGAAGCCCCATTTCTACCGATTAGAACGGTACCACATATTTATCGGTAGCCCCCTGTTCCTGCCCAGGAGACCCCTCTAACTGAAACAAGTAATTTTTAACATTTACAAATAAAATACAACTACCATCCACACAACAAAGGGGGGGATTTTTAAGGGTTAAAAACCCTTATAAATCCAAAAAAAAATGACATGGGCCCCCTTACCCAAAGTAACCAGCCCGGGACCAGCTATGCAGGGCTTGTAGGAACAGGGCGCAGGGGCCAGCTTTTGTGGCCCCTGGCCCTGCAGGGCCACCGAGATCCACGATGGACTGTATGGAGGTAACTGACCTGGTCACATTGGGGGCGCCCGCCCGCCCGCCACTGGGGGGAGGATATTTTCCCTCTCCCGTGGGCCGACGGGGGCTCCCAACACAGGGAGACTTATATGCTTTACCTTCAATATCAATGCAATGTTACCTACGACCGTTATGCAATTGTTTTCTCTAAACTGTGACGTTGCTGGCCTACGCGGACACTTGTGCCTTGATGCTGTGGTTCAGTCATGGGGTGCCGTGATGGGGCGATGGTCTCTGCTATATAGGCCCTTCTCCCCTCTGCTTTGAAAGCGGTAATGCTGACAGCGGGACCCTCTTGAGGGCGACCAGCTGCGCGGATGGTGGGGGCTGGGGAGACTACTCGGCCTGGACGGCTCCCTGAGTGAACAAAATTGATATCGGACCTGTTTTAATTGTTTTACGCAATTGTTTTTTCTTTTTCTAAACTGTTACACTGTTAGCCCGCGTGGGCGTCAGATGTTTGGCGCTGTGGTTCGGTCGTGGGTCACCGTGGTGGGGCGATGGTCTCTAACTATCTAGGCCCTCGTTCTCTCCACTTGAGGACGATGATACCAACCGTGGGACCCCCCCCCGGGGGGGTGACCAGTTGCGTGGCTGATGGAAGCGGTGGAGACCATTCGACCCGGGCGGGGCCCCTGAGTGAACACTACTGTTATCAGACCGACTTTGAATGTTATATGACTCTGCGCCACATTGGGGGGTGGGCCATGTGGAGTGCGACATTCGCGGTCCGTCCTGCCTGCCTCCCAATGGGGATGCATTTGTTTTTTGTGGTTAAAAGTAACGAAGAGGTACGCCCCTTATGGGTGACCCTAGGTTAGACGCCGGTATTGTGTTAATCTGTTTCTGGCCCCGGTACCCCTCAAACACGGAGTAGGTTGAGAGGCATGTGCACCCTAGCTTTGGTTAAAGTTGCGGTTTTTGTCTTGAGCTCTGAATTGATCTACTAAATTAACACCTTTCCCCCCCCCCCCCACGTCTCATTGTATGTGACGCCGTTCCTAAGTCGCTGCAGGTAACTTTACATTTGCTAGGCGACTCCCCGCCCAGAGGCGACCCCCCCCTAGAAACCCAGAACACTTCCGATTGGGGGATACCCCCGGAAGGCAACCACTGACTCGATCCGAGTCGCCAACTCTTTTCCCCTATTCCCTTACCTCTGGGGAACCACTTGTAGTGACGGCCCCCAGCACCCCTATACTACACAGGGTATACTTGGGATACTCCATAGCTTGGGCTGTGCTGCACCCACTGCTACCCACTCTACCCTAAACGCTCTTGCCGTTCCCTAACCTTTCCCCAACCCCAAACACCCTACCCCCATAGCCTTCCTCCTCCCTCTCCCTCCCCCCTCTCCCCTTTATATATTTATTCCTTGTACCTCCCCATTTTTTTCTTTTTTTTTTTTTTTAATTTATTTATTTTTTCTCTCCTTTTGTGCCTGAGTCTGCCTGCCTTTTAGTGGAACTGCTACAATGAGCCAAGCCCAAAGTTCACCGGGTAGAGCTGACCTAAACTTTAAACTGCTTTCGCACAATGTGCAGGGTTTTAACTCCCCGCACAAGCGGACCAAAGCGTTCCACTACTACAGGCAGATGCGGGCTGATATCTTGTGCCTTCAGGAGACAAGGTTTTCAACCACCAGCTCCCCAAAGTACCTAAACCCGCAATACCCAACATTTTTCTTGGCCTGTCACAGGGAGAAAACCAGGGGGGTAGCCATTGCATTCAGACGTCACGTTCCATTCAAATGCGAGACGACAGTGGCTGACCCAACTGGCCGGTATCTGATTGTAATTGGAAGCTTAAATGACATACAGATGACCTTTGTGTCGTATTATGCGCCCAACACCCACCAGGCAAATTTTTTCTCGCACCTTTTGAGGAAGATTAAGGAACACAGCAAAGGGTTACTAATTATGGCCGGGGACTCCAACATTGCGCTGGACCCTAAGTTGGATAGATCACTTCAGCAGGGTAGGGGCCATTCCTCGCCACCCATGCAGCAACCTCCGAATCGCATTAATGCCATGCTGAGGGACGCAACCCTGATAGATGTATGGCGCGACCTGAACCCAAAAACGCGGGATTACACCTTCTATTCGAATCCCCACAACTCGTTTTGCAGAATTGATCATATTATGGTGCCCCAGACTGTTTTGCCCATGATTGGCAAATGCCAGATTCTGGCCACACCCTGGTCTGATCACGCTCCAATACTCATGAGGTTTGAAGCTGCCCCCCCACTGCTAGACCGTTCAAGTGGAGACTGAATGACTCCATGCTCACACGCAAGGAGACCCACGATCAGATCCTGCAGTCCCTTAAAAATTATTTTGCGATTAACACTAATTCAGCCACAGAGATAAGCGTATGGGAAGCTCACAAAGTAGTAATCAGGGGAGAACTCATTGCGCTAGCCACCTCTCTTAAGAAACATAGAGCAGAGCGGATAGCCCAACTAACAACCAGTCTGGAAAAGCTACAATCTGCTTGGAAGGCGAACCCAACAAGGGAACTCAAAAAGAAAGTAGACGAGGTCACCATACAACTCAATGTTGCATTAGACGAGATAGCGGAGAAGAAGCTTAGGTGGGGCAGACAGAAGATGTATGCGAGGGCCAACAAACCCGATACCCCTTTGGCAAACAAGCTCCGATATTCGGGGCCAAGACAATCCCCAATTATGCTACGATCTGCAGAAGGGTCCAACACGGCTAACCCCATTAAAATTGTGGACATCTTTGGGAGGATGTTGGGCAAGCTCTACGCGGCGCCTCAGGGGTTCCCCATAGAGAAAGCCACTGAATTCTTAGACTCGATCTCGCTCCCCACGTTAGCAGAAGTTCATAGAGCTAATCTTGAAGCGGAGATCTCTGTCTCAGAGGTCTTAAAGGCAATCAAAAGCTTAAAAGCTTCCAAGGCACCGGGGCCTGATGGTTTCTCAAACCTATACTATAAAAAATATGCAGCGGAGCTGGCCCCTCATCTAGCAAAAATGTTTAATTCCCTCAAAGAAGAGGGCATCTTGAACCAAACCTCTATGGAGGCATTCATTAGCATGATCCCGAAACCGGATAAGGACCACCTAAACCCACAGAACTACAGGCCCATATCATTGCTTAATGTAGATCTTAAAATACTGGGGAAAGTATTGGTCACCAGGATCAACGAGTTTCTGGGTACACTGATCGGGAAGGATCAAGTGGGATTTGTACCTAATAGGCAAGCCTCAGATAACATTCGCAGAATAACTCACTTAATCAAGCAAGCCCAGCAGAGGGAAATCCACAGCCTTCTCTTATCATTGGATATGCAGAAGGCATTTGATTCCCTATCATGGGACTATATGTTCCTTGCCCTTCGGAAGTGGGGATTTGGAAATAACTTCCTAACATGGATACGGTCCATGTACTCGTCTCCCTCAGCAAAGGTTCAGTATGGGGGCCATCTCTCTGAGTCATTCCCAATCAGCAGAGGCACACGGCAAGGGTGCCCACTCTCTCCAGTGTTATTCGTGTTAGCTTTGGAGCCACTAGCAATAGCAATCAGAACACACCCAGATATAACAGGATTAGAGTTAGCGGGGTACCACCACAAAGCATGCCTTTTCGCAGATGACATACTGCTAGTCCTCTCAAGACCACATATCTCGCTGCCCAATGCCCTCCACCTCCTAGACGACTTCTCACAAATCTCAGGCCTTAAAGTCAACAAAGAGAAATCTATGGGACTAAATCTAAATATCCCTCCCCAGATGGTGAGAACGCTCCAATCCAGCTTTCCCTTCCGATGGGCCCCGGGGACACTATCATACCTAGGGGTTAAAGTCACCTCTCACTATCATACTTTATACCAGGCCAACTACCCCTCCCTCTTTCGCTCACTGAAAGCTATGCTTGACTCTTGGCAGGGTCACGGGATCTCATGGATAGGAAGAATAAATGCGGTAAAAATGACCCTATTACCCAAGATGCTTTATCATTTCCGGACGCTCCCTGTTCAAATCCCCTCGCACCAGATTAGAAGTATGCAGAACAGCATAATGAGGTTTGTCTGGGGAAATACTAGGCCGAGGGTAGCTAAAACTGTTTAGACATAGGACAGAAGGAGGGCTGGGAGTTCCGTGCGTGAACAGATACTACATGGCCGCACAAATCGCGCAGCTACACAGCTTACATCTTGAGGTGGAAATTCCTCTTTGGGTCTCCTTAGAAGCCATGGCATGCGATCCCGTCCCCATAGACAGCTTGATTTGGATCCCACCACAACATAGACCCCGCTTTACATGCCCAATCTTAAGCCACTCCCTCCGTGTGTGGGATGGAGTGAAATACTCGGGGAAGCTGATTTCACCGCATCTCCCAGCAATGCGTCTATTTAAAAACCCCTGGTTCCCTCCGGGGATGGAGAGCTCTGAAGCATTCGCATGGTGGAAACGGAAAGGTATTGATAAAGTGTATCATCTACTAGATCGGGAGGAATTAATTCCTTGGCCGACATTGGTGTCGAAAGAGGGGGCGCCTGCCGCCGAGTGCTTCAGATATGTCCAGATCCGGCATTGGCTGGCTCCCCTACTGAAGAACAAAGCCCATGGGGTAGATAAAACACCCTTTGAGAGGATGTGTATTCGGGGGACACCGACACCAGGCCTTATCTCCATGATCTATGCTCATCTTACGTCCCTACCAGACAACATGAAACACGGATATATGACAAAATGGGAAACAGATTTGAATCGAGTCCTGGAAAGGAAGGAATGGATGGACATTTGGGCAGGGATAAACAAATGTTCTATAAACATCACCACATTAGAGGCGGCATATAAGATGCTTACAAGGTGGTACCTGGTACCATCCCGCGTGGCCAAAGCAGTCCCAGGGTACCCGGCCACCTGTTTCCGAGGTTGTTCTGCAGAGGGGACGGTCCTCCACATTTGGTGGGAATGCCCGAAGGTCAGGAGGTTCTGGTCTCGGGTCTTTGGCCTGCTCTACAGTCTCCTAAATGTTAACTTGCGCAGGGACCCTTGGGTAGCTTTGCTACACGTGAAGCCAGAAGGAATCACTAAGCCCCAACACACCTTGCTGACTCAGGTCATGCTGGCGGCCAAATTAGCTATTGCAAGCTCATGGAAGAAAGGGAATGTTCCATTTCAGTTGGTAAAAGAGAGGCTGAATAGTATTTTCATCAACGAGAAATTAACCAGCATCTTGAGAGATTCCCATGAGAGATTCATGAAGATTTGGGACCCGTGGGTGGAATACTCGTTCCCAGACTTGAGAGAGGCCCTGTTGCGGTGAGAAATGGCTTGCAAACCCTCCCCTTTAAACGCTTATACACACTTGCACACTCCCCCCCCCCCCCTCCTTCTCCTTTTTTTTTTTTTTTTTTCCTTTTCTTCTTTCCTTCCCTCTACTTCCCTTCATGTTTCCCGTCTGTCCCCCTCCTCCCTACTTGTCGTCTCCCGTCCCTCCCCTCCTCAGATCCCTTGTCCCCCTCACCCCCCCCCCCCGGACACCGGGGGGGTGGCGGGGTGGGGAGCATGTGGCAGGAGTGGAAATCCACCTGCCAGCCAATTTGAGTAAGGACGGATATTAGTAAATAGGTGCTAATTTTCAATCGCTCATACCGGTACATCATTGAACTTTAAGAGCTCAAACATTCCACATGTGCCTTAGCTACATACTGAAATTGGCATAACTGAGACACTGTATGAATAACGACAACTCATGTCCTGGAATAGTTTATTTGTAAGTGAACAAAATGTTGTACTGTTTATCTTTATACCAAAATTTCAATAAAAAAGATTGAAACAGAAAAGTAAAAAAAAGGCACAGACACAAATTATTTTATTATTCTTTTTTTTACTTATACTTACCTCCCATCCAGTGTCCCGCGCCGCTGCAGATGACACTTGTTGGTAGTGATCGGAGCAGGGAGGGTGGGAGGCAGGGAGATCAGAGACACTCTGCCTCCCACCCTCCCTGCTCCGATCGCTACCGACAAGTGACAGTCTGAGCCTGGGTGCTGGCATAGAGGAGCTGGATAACGTCATCCAGCTCCTCCCACAAGTGGGTGGGGCTAGGGGCGGGGCCAGCACCGGACAGAGAGGACGGTGAGGGCTTGTTGCCGGGTCCTCATCCGAAGAGTGGTAAGTCCAGGGGGGGGGGGGGGATCGGAGCCCCCCTGGTGAAGAGAAGACCCGGGGAGAGCGATGGGGCTGTCAGGTGAGTTTGTGTCATTATTTATTTATTTTTTTTCTTTCAGATGCAGTGGGGGTGGGCCTATTCCGGGCCCCCTCCTGAAGATCAGAGGCCCGGGGGCGAAAATCAAACAGCTGATTCTTGAAGAAGGGTTAAAGTGGAACAACACCCAAGAAATTGATTTTCTTGGGTTTTGTTCCTCTCTGGTGGGGCGTCTCCATGGAACATGTTGTATGTATCTTTCAGGAAAGGCCATAATATCACCTTTTTCCTCTTTCCCATAGTGCATGCTTGGGTTGCTCAGCCAACCAGCGGCGTTCATTCCATTCAGATTTCCTTTGCTGCACTGACATTGATGCAGAAATCTGAATGGGATGAGCACCTCCAGCTGCTCCTCTAGCTGTGGCCATGCCCGTGCCAGTCATTCAGAAAGGCCTGGTGCGGTTTCATGCCTATCTAAAAAGGGGCTCATGGAGGAGGTGAGTGGATGAGGCAACCCATGAGGGTTATACAAAGCCAATTCTGACCACCCCCCAAGAGTGTTATAGACTTAAGGGAGGTGTTGCTCCTCTTTAAGAACAAACATTTTGACTCGCAGAGCCATTCAATGCACGCTTACAGAACTCTCAAATAATTGTGTCACCTCTCCTGGCCTAGAAAAAGTCTTTTTTTGGAAACTTTTTTATTTTATTTATTTTTATACAGAATTGTCATTACAGGTCTGGCATTAAAGTGTTAATGTCACAATGTTACAACAATGTAATTCCATGTGTTTTCGCATTGTTACTGGTGGATATGTGTTCAAAAACAGACTTTAATCACACAGTGCCTGGCGCTCTATGCTACAGTGACCAGATCCAGAGCGCCGACGCTCTGTGAGTCTGTTTTTTTGTTGAATATGGGGGGAGTCACTGAGAGTCGCAATGAGCTGGCTCTACCATTCGATCCCTGCAACGCTGTATTGGTGTTAGAACGCCCAACATACATCTCATTCATGAGACGCTCTGTTACAGCACCCGATAGCTGATCACAGCTTATACTAGCAGTTGCTCTTAGCGCCTCTGTACAGACGCTCATTTGCCGATAGCTGGCGCTAGTATTGAATCAGCCTGCCCGATAACTTCCTTTCTCTATCGGTCTTTAGGATTGATAGGGAAACCCATAGGCAAACAAATAATGGAATAGGTTACTTACAGATGTAGGCAAATTATTGTCTTTTTTATTTGTAAAGAAAAAGACACTCTACACTGTTATTGTTTTATATGTTTTGTTAGGTTATACAATAACTCTTTCTTAAAAAAATATAAAATGCAGTACATCTGCAATGCTTAAGTGGTTGTAATAACACATTTTATGGGATATCTTCTTTTCTTTATGTATAATTATGCCCTAGTCCAGAGCTGAGGACAATATGCAATTCATAGTATGGGAAGAAATATATTCTGAGTTCTTCTGGTTTCCGCTCAGCTGGATGAGCTTTAATATCCAAAATGCCCCAAAGTTGCTCTCTGGGGAGCGCATTGTTGATCAATCATCACTGAAGGTTGCCTGTCGTTACTGGCTATATTTGCTCGGTAACTAATAAAGATCAGCCTGTAGTTATTTATATTAGGTTATCATGTCTCTGGGGTGAAGCTTAATCCATTTTACAATGTTTCTCCCAACAAGACAACGTAAGTTTTTTCAGCCTGAAAATGAATTAAGTGCATGCGCTCAAAATGTGAAATCTGACATTGTTCTTGTTACAAAAAAGCAATTTATTCCCCAAAAGGCTTACACTTCAAAGGTTATATAAAAAGCTTCAAATACAAATGCTATCCATTTTTCAATTACCAGGTTTCCTAACACCATGAGCTTTCAAACAGATAAGCAGTGATATCAGTTTTCTTATTCAACATCTTAAAGGTTTTCACTTCTGGTGTAGAGAGGAAAACAAATTTATTGTAATGCACTTGACTTAGAACATTAGAACACGCTTCCCCCCAAGAGTATTGATTATAGCAAGCCTTAGATTTTAGGTTAAAATGCAATTGTTTACTAACCTATACATGGGGGTTATGTTTAGGAGGCTTTGTAGCTGATTAACGTGTACTTTGTAAAGAATAGTCCAGTGATGCTTTAGTCTGCATTTGGACATTTCTATATTCCAGCCAACAGCTGTAGTGATATGGCAAGAAACAAACAATGATATCTGCTGGAAAACGTGATAGCCCAGATTGGTGGCTCTAAGCCTCAGATAGAGATAATATTGGGAAATGTGGGAACAATCAGGCCAAACAAAACTTAAATAAGATTTATCATGAAAAAAGTCCAATAATAAAATGCTCATAATAAATGGCAAAAGGATGGGTTAATTTTAGTGGAAAAAGTCACATCAGAGGAAAGTTCAGGATCATGCATGTACCATTCTGCTTTTACAGAGGATATCCGCTCAACTCAGCTTGTCTCCTGAGCCAGCATGTGTTGAAATATTGGCTTATTGCTATTACAATTCATCTGTATTGAATCATACAATTTGTTGGGCAGAAATTAGATTGGTTATTGCTACTGTTTACAAAAGGCTGCTACTGTTTCCAAAGCACAGGAGACAATCAGCTGGAGTTAATAAATTCTTCCCTGTAAGAATGGTATGATCCACCTTTGCACCCTGTGAGTCACCACCAGGTGCACCATGTGGAAAGAGCGGAGGAATTGCTGTTCTTCATTTCGATTATTATAAAGCTCCTCAACCCTCTCCTTGAGAGCCACCAGCAGGCCAAGTTTTGCAGATCTCTACACAGATGCACAGATGGAGTCATTAGTGCTCAGACAGAGCTATAGACATGTCTGCATGGAGATCCACAAAGCATGATCTGTTGGTGGCTCTTGAGGAGAGATTAGGGGAACACGGGTATAAAGCATGGCTCCCAGTATACATTTGCACTGCAGGGCATCCCAAATCGTAATACCTCTGTGGACCATGATCGTGGGTCAAAAGTCTATTTTAGATATTTAGTTATTTTTAGCTGTTTGGTGTTGGTGATACAGAGGAGGTAAATAAATAGTAAATGGTGGAGCCTAAAGGGGTTGACTCAAAAAAATCAAAAGGGTCCTTACTCTTTTGCCATGGCAGCTGATCGACCCTAATCCGATTATCAGCAACTCACCTGTACTACCCCGGCCAGGGCAGAAAGGTAGTCACTGGCACATTTGTGTCGGGATCGTGCCCTTCAGACATCAGTCACAGTGGTGTCGTGGCCACAGCTTCTCTATTCACTGTCATGGAAGAGGTGTGCTGTGGGCTGACATGCACAATCTATAAGTCAATCTATAGTCTATCTATCTATAAGTCAATCTATATAGTCAATCTATCTATCTATAAGTCAATCTATAGGAACCATACATGACTGCAGAAGAATGTCAGTAATGCAGCATGCAAAGCTTATGGGAATCAGGTAAGCATGGTCTCTATTCAACTTTTTCATAGAATTGTGTGTTAACAGTTTCACTGGCTGATAATATCTTTCGCTGTTCTCATTTTTTTTTTATTAACATAGCATTTTTTTTCGAACTTCAGTAAAATTCAGGCAGTTCATTTTTAAATAATTTGTAGGTAATAACAGAGTCCTCCCCTGATGTATTTATAGAAAGAAGGCAGACTAGTAAAACATATGCATAAAATGCTATTATAATAAACAATGTATCTTGTCAGTAAAGAATTTCCATTGAAAAATGTAGGAAAGAAAAACTGTATATAATACTGTTTCCCTTTAAAAAGTATTTTGATAGGCAGGAGAAGATTCCAGGTTTCACCAAAATTCTGTTCTGTTCACATAAAGCTGAAGCAAATTAGCATGTTGAATTTTCTCTGACCCCAATCCAAATAGCAACACTGGTAAATGCTGGAGCAATTTTCTAAAGGACATACCTCCTTACGAAGAGTTATTTCCTAAAATATGTACGTCTCTCCACTAATTTGGTCCCAATCCCCAAAACCAAAATGTGCAAGGGATTTAAAAAACATTATGATTTCAATTGCATCTGAATAGGGGTTGGGTTAGAGAAGTTCAGCACACTCCAAATATGAATCCCCCTGGTAAAATGAGCAATTTGTTAAAATTATTTAATCATTTTCTCATGATATTCAGGACTTAGGGACTGATTTATCAAGCGCTTCTGCCAGACAGTGAAATTTCAATGCAGAGTAGTGCAACATATTCTTTATACATTTTTCAGCATGTTCCTGCACTGATAATGTTTTAGTAAATGGGCTTCTGGTAGTGCAGCAACATGAGCAAGTGTGAAAAAACAATATTTTATTATATTTTTTACTACTCTAATTTGCACTGATGTGGCACTGTCTGGCAGAAGTGCTTGATAAATCAGGCCCTTAATAAAAATATTTTTGTTAAAATTCAAGCTAATGAAACATATGTCTGAAGAAGATGCCCCAACAACACTAACCACCAGGACTCTTTGTATATTAATATGTGTGTGCAGTTAAATTATAAAAGTGAGAAAGATATCGCATTTGCATACACACCAAAGAATATTGTGATTAACAAGCTACTATAACTATTATGTAGCTATTAATCTAAAGCCTCTGTGGATAGTATTCCATACACCTAATTTATATTAAATTAGCTTGCATAGCTAATTAATTGACTCTATATGGTTATTGCACTTTCTCAATTTAATATTATCCAATATTCTAATAGTGACTCTAATAGTCACAAAAAAACAGCACAACATTTACATAAAATGGCAAGCCTACCCCACAATATACAGGGCTGACCAAATCAAATCAAACAGTACAAACTGCAGTGAAATTTTCATTACAATTGTCCAAAGTGGGATAAATAAATCTAATAGAAACAAATATGCAAATGCAGAACAGCAATAACAATATATAACATAAGAAAATGATGACTAATAAATGTAAAAGCAGCAAAAAATCAATATATATTATGGTGCAATTTTCTAATAAAGCATTGTTTGTTGCTGGGAAGTGATCTATCACTGTTTTTCTTACCTTGGCCCAGCACAGCTTGTGATATATAGATTACAGATCAGTAAGCTTCATCTATAAGCATGTCTATCCTGTTTTGTGCTATTTACTGACCAGGCTATGATGATTTTGGCCAAGATACTCTCAGTGGTGTCTGAGTCGAGGGCAATCTAAAACCTTTTAAAGCGGAACTTAGTTTCAAAGGGGTTTCAAAGAGAAAACCCTTATTTGGGCCAACAAAGTTCTACTGGTCTCTATGTGGCCGTCACTGAAAATGACACAGAGACGCATCCCCTAGGTCTGTGCACACTCCCGCCACTCATTCACTTGAATGGGCAGGCGGGAGCATGCACGGAGCCGGGGGATGCAGCTCTGTGGCAAGATGGTGGCCACCAGGATCCAGAGCACCAGAGAAGCAGTCCTGGCCCGAGGGTCAGGTAAGGGTTTTTTTCATTGTAACCCCCCTCCTGCATCAACGCCCAGGTAGGCTACCAAGGCGGGGGGGTGTCAACTTTAGATTGAAGTTCTGCTTTAAGCCTCTGAGATAGTAGAGAGGCTAAGGAGCTTCCTCACATGGTTCATAATGTGACTGGACCACGAGAGGTGCTGAAAATGCCAAGGTATTTAAAACTAGATGCTCCCTCCGCTGGAAGACCAATTATTGGTACCTTGTCTCCTCTTGTTATGTGTTAAGTTCCACTATCACCTCCTTTGTCCTGCAGAAAATCACTATACATTATTCCCCAAATTTCAGATCAGACTCAAAATCAACCACCAAATAATGTGAATTTCTGACTTTTCTGTGAGCCTTCAAGTCTCTATAGAGAATCATACAGATGTGTCCATTCATTTTTTTCTCATGGGTGGTTGAATTGTATTATACGTATGTCACTATTAGTGGTTCATATACATTTTATTATTGTGTTCCTTGATAAAAATTACTGTTTACATTAAAACCACATCATACATGCTAACATACATATGCAGTCATGTTTAAGAACAATGTATTCATACAACTTGTATGTACATTCTATACGTTATGTCAATAGTTTTACATTTCCCTATATTTAGTTTCTTCCATCTGATGATCAGATTTCCCTCCCTGGGCAGACATGTTTCGCCTTTGACGTTTGGCTTCCTCAGTGCCCCTAATTTGATGGAAGATATTTTAAAATTATGTTAGCAATAAATATCCAATGTGGCATGAACATTTTTTAGCGTTGTTCAAAACCTTATTTTATATACCTTCAAAGGGAATCTCATCAAGTCACATTCGATCATAACGTTTATGTTACAGATTTAATAGGTTCCCCTAGAGATCCAGTCCTAGGTCGCCCTGGAAATAGATGGGGTACTTCAGTGGTAAGGTACTAAATAAGAATGCTTTTCAAATTTACTATTTTAGCAAGTTTTTTTCTTACTCTGTGCCCCAGGCTTGTCTCCGTTATGTCCCCGGGTTTACTTGGGCTTTTGATATCCCCTTCGCCCGTCACTGGCCACTTTCTAAGGGAAAATAAAAACCCCATGTAATTCCCCCATCTCGTTCCCTCAGTTATTTTAATACTTTAGTACTCTTAATTTATGTGGTACTGTACCTTTAAAGTCCCGGAGTTGCGCTGCGCTATTGTGGTGGCTGCCTGTTCCGTGCCGTCCTCTCCACATGTAACCTGCTCGTTCGTCTAGGGGTGTCAGGCGGCGCCACCTGGGCGGCCATTTATATGCGCTTCAGGGCCGGGAGCGCGCCCCCGCCCGCGTCCGCCGAAGGCGTCGGTATGCGCTCCAGGCCCTGGAGCGCAAGCGACGTCCATCCGGAAACTATGCCGGATGTGACGTCGCATGCCGCCCTCTATCGCGCTCGGGGACTCCATTTTCTTGGAGCCTTGCCAAGCGCACAGTGCGGTGTCTGTATTGCGGGGCCCATTTTGTCGGAGCCCCGATCCCTGCATTTTCCTTTCCCTTTACTTATCATATGATTACTGCTCCTTGTTATATACATTTATTGCGTTATAACTGCACGCGTGCCTCTTATTTTGTCTAAGATAATTAGTGAATTAACAAATTATATTTACAATAATGGTACAACCTGTTTTATTTTGTAGAATCAGTCTACTTAAAGGGATATCTCCTACATTCTGACACCTGCCATTAGCGCTTACTTTGCGCAAACATCTGGGATTAACACTGTATTCCCCATCTTGTTCCAAGGCTCCTGGTCCTAAATCTCCAGGGTTTACATTCGTTGTTAACATTCCAATATTTTGTATTCCATATTACACGGTTAATAATGCACTTCGCCTTTTATCAAGTACAGCACCCCCCCACATTACCTAACCCCCACCCGTTTCCCCTATCTACAATTATATACATTTCCACAGTCACCCGTTCACTGCATTTATGTTATAAGAATGATTTAAAACTGAACATGTCATTTAAGCCTGGATGCCGGGATGCCCCCAGTCTATAGATCCATCGCGTCTCCAATTGTAATGTCAATTTCTCTATGTTTCCCCCTCTTTGGGGGTCATGTATTCTATCAATGCCTTGAAATTTTATTGAGTTGGGGTTTTGATTGTGGTATTTCATAAAGTGGCGACCGACCGGTGTTTTCTGGTTACCTACTTTTATGCTATATACATGTTCGTATATGCGACGTCTGAATTGACGGTTTGTTTTACCAATGTAAAAGGATCCGCAGTCACATGTTAACATATATATAATATTGGTAGAAGAGCAATTGATGAAATGCTTTATTTTATATCTATCTTTTCCATTTGTTGTAAAAGTATCTCCTGGTTGTACATAACGGCACATGTTGCACCCGCCACAGCGATATGTGCCTTGTTGTTTACAGCATTTCTCCTTTCTGTTAGTATTGTGGTGACTGTGCACCAATCTGTCCCGTATGTTCGGGGACCGCCTAAAGATTAATTGAGGTTCCTTGGGGAGGAAGCTTTTAAGATTATCATCATTTAAAAGGATAGGCCAATATTTTTTGACTATTTGGCGTATGTTTTTGTGGGACTCACTATATGTTAGTATTAGTGCTGGGCCTTGTTGAGTATTTTCTTTTCTCGGTTTGTATAGCAAGGTTGGTCTATCATATTTCTTTGCTTTGTGGTAAGCCTGTTTCAGCACTGATTGTTTGTAGCCCCGTTGTAATAGCCTTTGTCTAATCAAATTTGCCTCTTCTTGGTACGCTTCCAACGTACTACAGTTCCTTCGCGCTCTGATGTACTCCCCATATGGGATGCTTTTCAGCAAGTGCTTAGGATGGGAGCTAGTAGCTCTCAACATTGTGTTAGCCGCTGTATCCTTGCGGTATAATGTAGTTGTGATATGGCCTTGATCATCTTTCATTATGGAAATGTCTAAAAATGTTACTTTGCTCGTGCTGTATTCCCATGTTAGCTTGAGATTTAGGTTGTTTTGGTTAAGGAGGATAACAAATTCCTCCAGCTCCTGCTTCGGCCCCTCCCAGATGACCAAGATGTCATCTATGTACCTGTGCCACGCCGAAACGTGACACAGGTACCTGGCCATCTGGTCCTCCGCCCACAACCCCCTCTCCCACCATCCCAGATACAGGTTAGCGAACGATGGGGCACAGGTCGTCCCCATCGCCGTTCCCTGTATCTGGTGGTAGAGGTTGTTTTTAAAGAGGAAGAGGTTGTGGGTGAGGATAAAGTTGAGGAGCCGAAGCAGGAACGTGTTGTGATTGTGCTTTTCTATATCCAATTCACTGAGGAAGGCTTTGACTGCCTTGAGTCCCTCCTCGTGTGGGATACTAGAGTACAGGGCCTCCACGTCCAGAGTCACCAGGAATGCATCTGGACTTACCCACAGGTCGTCAAGGACACGGACTATATGGCCCGTGTCCTTGACGAAAGATGGTAGGCCCGCCACCAGGGGCTGCAAATGCTGATCCACATATCGGCTGGCATTCTCTGTTAAAGCCCCCATGCCCGACACTATGGGTCGTCCAGGGGGTGAGGTCCTGGACTTATGCACTTTCGGAAGTGCATAGAAAGTTGGAATTTTCGGGCATGGGGACTCCAAGAAGCCAGCCGTGGAGGCATCTATCACCCCCCGGTCGCGGGCCTCGTGGACAATGTCATGATATTCTTGTGCATCCCTGGCGAGTCTGGACATGGAGGCCCTTTCGTACCAATCTTTGTTGTTGAGAATGCGGTGACACATTTCCTCATATTGTTCTACCGACATTATGACAATATTTCCTCCCTTGTCTGCCGGCTTCACTATAATCTGTGTATTTGTTTCTAGGCTGCGAAGCGCCTCCTGCAGTTTGGTGTCCAGGTTGGATTGGTGTTTTAATTTTTTAGGTATTTGCTCAACTTCTGTTGTTACCAGATCTAGGAAGGTCGCCACATTATGATTGACTCCCATCGGTGGGTAATAGGTGGAAGATTTTTTAAGTTTCTTTCTACTCTTTTGGCTTGTTAGTCCCCCCTGGAGGCCTGCCACTTCCATTGCCAGCTCTTCCATGTCTTTTTCTAATTGCTGTTCTGAGGGCGCTCCCTCCTGACTTCTAGGTTCCCCATCCTTAGGCATAAACTGATATCTACAAATTATTTTTCGTGAGAAGAGATGGAGATCCTTAATGGTCTCAAATACGTCCAAGTTCTTAGTTGGACAATAGTTGAGTCCTAGTCTCAAGGTCTCAGTCTCCTCATCCGTTAGTTTGTATGTGGACAGATTGATTACGTCCATTTGTGCCGTGTTTGCTAAAGGTCGTTGTGTGGTTGTTTGGTTTGGGCTGTGGGGAACATCGTCGGCTTTTTGGATTTCTGAGTTGGATTTTTTCGTCCCTCTTCGGGCTGCCCTCCGTCTCGCATTCCTGCGGGCATTTCTCCTTCTCCTAAAAAATCGCCTCTATGACTAGAATATTCATTTAGCTCTTCCTGCGATGTATTTCTATCCTCAATTTTACGTTTAGTGACGTATTTCAGATTTTCTTCTCTATCTTTCGCTAGGGTTTCCCTCTGGGCGGATAACAAGCCCTTTTTGGACTTTTTGTCCCTCTCTATAGGGGTTTTAAACCTACGTTGTGGGCCCCAGCTGTCTATATTGTATCTTGTTGGCCTTTCTCTGGATGATGATGTATCTGATGAATTAGAAAATCTCCCTGGATGGTCTCTTCTCCCTCGCATGTAATTTGATTGGTCTGGCCATATATAGGCTTCTTTTTGCCTATATGCTAGCTTATCCCGGAAAAATTTCTTTTCTTTGTTTTGTATAATTTCTTTGTTTAATTTTTCTATTGACTCTTTGATATTGTTGTCCCTCTGGTGGAATAAATCATCTTTTTCAGAGCCCTCAAACGAGGCAATTACTATTTTAATCTGTTCTGTGATTTCCTTGAGATGTTGGGTGTGGTGGTCTATTAGGATTTTTATTAGTTGGAGCGAGCAGTCCTGTAAGACTGCCTCCCACTGTCTCTTGAGAATATCCGTTAGTGATGCCACCTGGGGGAATAACTTTATCCTTAAGCCCTTCGGGACTACACCTATGTCTAAGTATTCTTGCAAGTATTTGGTATCCCACCACAGTTTGGACTTTTTTGCTAGGAGTTTATAAAGTTTGTTGAATGTCAAATTAGTCACCTCTTGCTGTTCTATGAGGTTTTTATTGGTGATTTGGCACTGTGTCAGTCTCATTACCATGTCCTCCCATTTTTCTGTTCCCAATTGTGTCATGATGTCCAGATAGGTGAAAAAAATGGTTAAATATATTGGCTATAGTCAGGGTGGTGGGGAAGGGAGTTTACCTCATGCTGTACTTTGATGATTCCCTTTCTCATATCATGGGGTACGC
Source organism: Gastrophryne carolinensis (assembly GCA_027917425.1). NCBI lineage: Eukaryota > Metazoa > Chordata > Amphibia > Anura > Microhylidae > Gastrophryne > Gastrophryne carolinensis. The sequence continues at coordinate 290,708,251 of CM051239.1, read as the reverse complement.
ACTAGGGTTCAAACCCTATGCCTAACTACACAAAATCTCTACTAGTGGGTTGTTTGTGCGACCCTTGAAAACATGTGGTAGTTTGGTCTAGCGGGTACAAGGTCAAGCCAGTATATAAATTTGCTGGTTCCGGGGTTTAGGCCACCCCCAGTATATTTTCGAATAGCCTATGACCAAGACCTCACTATTAGTGGTTCATATACATTTTATTATTGTGTTCCTTGATAAAAATTACTGTTTACATTAAAACCACATCATACATGCTAACATACATATGCAGTCATGTTTAAGAACAATGTATTCATACAACTTGTATGTACATTCTATACGTTATGTCAATAGTTTTACATTTCCCTATATTTAGTTTCTTCCATCTGATGATCAGATTTCCCTCCCTGGGCAGACATGTTTCGCCTTTGACGTTTGGCTTCCTCAGTGCCCCTAATTTGATGGAAGATATTTTAAAATTATGTTAGCAATAAATATCCAATGTGGCATGAACATTTTTTAGCGTTGTTCAAAACCTTATTTTATATACCTTCAAAGGGAATCTCATCAAGTCACATTCGATCATAACGTTTATGTTACAGATTTAATAGGTTCCCCTAGAGATCCAGTCCTAGGTCGCCCTGGAAATAGATGGGGTACTTCAGTGGTAAGGTACTAAATAAGAATGCTTTTCAAATTTACTATTTTAGCAAGTTTTTTTCTTACTCTGTGCCCCAGGCTTGTCTCCGTTATGTCCCCGGGTTTACTTGGGCTTTTGATATCCCCTTCGCCCGTCACTGGCCACTTTCTAAGGGAAAATAAAAATAACTGAGGGAACGAGATGGGGGAATTACATGGGGTTTTTATTTTCCCTTAGAAAGTGGCCAGTGACGGGCGAAGGGGATATCAAAAGCCCAAGTAAACCCGGGGACATAACGGAGACAAGCCTGGGGCACAGAGTAAGAAAAAAACTTGCTAAAATAGTAAATTTGAAAAGCATTCTTATTTAGTACCTTACCACTGAAGTACCCCATCTATTTCCAGGGCGACCTAGGACTGGATCTCTAGGGGAACCTATTAAATCTGTAACATAAACGTTATGATCGAATGTGACTTGATGAGATTCCCTTTGAAGGTATATAAAATAAGGTTTTGAACAACGCTAAAAAATGTTCATGCCACATTGGATATTTATTGCTAACATAATTTTAAAATATCTTCCATCAAATTAGGGGCACTGAGGAAGCCAAACGTCAAAGGCGAAACATGTCTGCCCAGGGAGGGAAATCTGATCATCAGATGGAAGAAACTAAATATAGGGAAATGTAAAACTATTGACATAACGTATAGAATGTACATACAAGTTGTATGAATACATTGTTCTTAAACATGACTGCATATGTATGTTAGCATGTATGATGTGGTTTTAATGTAAACAGTAATTTTTATCAAGGAACACAATAATAAAATGTATATGAACCACTAATAGTGAGGTCTTGGTCATAGGCTATTCGAAAATATACTGGGGGTGGCCTAAACCCCGGAACCAGCAAATTTATATACTGGCTTGACCTTGTACCCGCTAGACCAAACTACCACATGTTTTCAAGGGTCGCACAAACAACCCACTAGTAGAGATTATACGTATGTGTTTTAAAATGGTCAGCTTTTGTGTTTTGATACACTGTCACAAAAGGGTCATTTAGTCTGTTGTACTGTGTGTCTATGAGAGCCCAGCCCCTTTATCAAAATTGGAGGTGAAGTAGATGTGGCGTTGTCAGGTCTTCCTCCTCAGGTTGTCTTAAAGTGGACCAACACTCGATGCTGATCAGCTAAGGAATCTATAAGGACGCCCGCAAATCCTACCTGTTCCTCGTTCCAACGGCGCATGCACTGGCCGCCGCCTCTGGCACATCCCTCTAGTAGGGCGCGCACTCGCGCCGGACGTCTGTGAATGGCCGGCGTGGGCGCGCTCCCTGTAAGAGGGACGCGCGAGAGGCGGCGGCGGGCGCTCTCACCTTGTCCGTCGACGGACCTCGCTTGTCTGTCGGCGGTGATTGGTGGAGCGAGTCACGTGGGAGTGGGGTCAGGTGAGTTTTTGGGGCTTTCTGGGGGGTTTCACACAGCGGAAGTGGACCAACACCCAGGATAGTGAAAATCCTGGGTGTTGGTCCACTTTAAGTCTTTGTTTGTTACCAGGGATCCCTGTTCTCAGTTTGTCTACTTTGATTCAGTAAATTCTCCTACAACCTTGCATAGTTTGATATGTACAGTGTTAAATGTGTAAAATAATATAAGTTTGCTATTCCCTTTTTGTGTGCTTCTTATTCTTGCTATTATTCACGCCAACCTCTTCTGGCCCCTCTTATCTTATTACTTCTTAAACAAGGAACCCCATCACGTGGTGCCTTGGAATGTATGGCTGTACTATGAGTTCTCTTTGTTTCTTTAAACAACCTATGTGTATCTTCCAGTTACTTTTTGTAATTAGGACCCCCTTCAAGTGGTGCCTCAGGTTGCAATGGCTGCTTAAGTAAGGGCATCAGTTCTGCTCACAACTTAACCTCTGATTCCATATTTCTGTTATCTACCTTTCTTTTATGTTTTATGGACCAAAATCCTCTCCACTTTGCACCCTGAAATGTGGTTCCTGAAGCAATAACTTCTATGACTGAGAAGGCCTTTTCTGTGACCCTGATCTGTTCAAGGAGAGAGAGGGAGAGTTTTTAATTTATGAACACCTGTTGAGGGATATTACACACTTTTTTTTCAACCTTTTTTCCCACCAGAAGTGCCTAATTAATCTAAACAACCTTATAAAATACACTATTATGAATAACATTGAGCAGATTTGGTCAAAGTTTCAGGTATTGGGGAGTTAATAAAAACTTCCCAAACCTGGCTTGCTCGCCGCCCTCCAGTTTTACTTTATATAACTTTTGACTTGCCGGTCTGATCGCATCGCGTTCCAGCATCCCTCGGTCCTGCGCCGTCTTCGTCGGGCAGTGCCATCTTGCTGTCCCCTCATGCACTGCACCACCCCTCAGATCTCATGCTGCATAGGCTGCAATGACACAGAAGAGCGCGAGATCTGAGGAGAAGTGCGGGACATTTGAAGAGAGAACGGCTAGAGGTAAGGACAGGTAAGTCTGCAGCCTTCACTCAGCGATGGCTGGGGGGATGGAAAGGGGCCAGGAATAATGCTGGATGTCTGTGTTCTGGATAATGGGGCAGTGTGGCAATCCCTCCTTCTCATTCTCATATGCCATGTGGCATTCCCCCTATCCCATTACCCAATGACAAGTGTGGCATCCCTCCATCCCATTCCTTATAGGCAGTGTGATATGCTCCCCATCATATTCCCATAGGCAGTGTGGCATTCCCCCCTGCCAACCCCCATAGGCAGTGTGGCATCCCCCCCTGCCAACCCCCATAGGCAGCGTGGAATTCCCCCCAATCCCATTCCCATACACACCCCGACTCGTACAGGCACAGTGGCAGACATGCTGCATCACGGACATTTTCCAAAAGTTAAACCAGCTACTGTGTCTGCACAAGAGGTCTCTCAGGCGCAGGAGCACCTGGGGGGAAAAAAATGTGGTGCGCTGCTCATATTAGGTTAGTTTAGTGTCAATGTAAATCAGTGTCATGGAGGGCTTTAACAGGCCTTTCTTTACAAAGGTATCTAAAAGATACTAGTAGAAAATTACAGCTTGCCCTTATTTTGTGAAACTCTCTGGTTTGCTCTATACTTACCTCGAGTCCACTGCACATATGCACCAGGTGATAATGACACAGACATTGAAGAAGAAACTTAGTGGGTTTGGAAAACTTTTGAGACAACAATTGGTATTACTTTGAATTTTCTGCTTACATAGATGACTATCATGGGACAACAATTTAGTAACACAAAATGATCAATCTAAACCAAAAAAAGGTAAAAAGTAGAAAAAAAACAGTGTTTCGAGTTGAAACATAGACATTCAGTGTAGAATTCCCAGAAAAGTATAGCATAAATAACTAAAATAAAATAAAAGGTGGTGCTGACCGGATTTTGTGCTTCTGTAAATGTGCTCATTAAAAAGCAGCTGTGCCGTGTGCTCATTAATGCAATAGGATATCACTTCAATGAAACTAAAATAAGAAACACACTGATTGGCAAAGATTAAGAGTTATGATTTCACTTGATTTACAAAGCAAGTTAAACACCTGAAATACCCTACCTATGCTACTCGCTTCAACAATAAAAACCCTACAGTAAAATGAGAAATGTTCCCAACTCTGCATATTAGCAGACATTTTATTGTCTATTTTTTACTGGTTCCCTGCAGAATGAATGCAGTTCAGAAGGCAATTTTGCAAAGTACTTAGCAGAAAACTATTATCTACTAATTATTAGAAATTGCATGTTGGTTTTAATTGCATAAATAAATAGCTTTACCTGAAAGCCATTACAAACTGTTTTGTCTTTAAAGGCTTTGTAATTTTGATGTGCAATAATCAAATTGTTAACTGTTTCTTTACAGTGTGCCTTTAATTATTTTTCTTCCTTTATTTAGCTGCTCATCTTTTTAAAACTGGAAAGTAAGAAATGCCAAAAATTACCATTTCCATGCATAGGCACCACTGGAAGCATGTTAGCAGACAATTCCACAATCATATTATGGTGGATGTTAGGTAACATTTCCGCTGAGCCATAAACCTTAAGTCAAGTTAAAACAGTTTTTTTTTTATCTTTGAGAGAACCAATTTTAGATATTTTGTTTTCATAGACACCCAAAAAACTCATAACTGAGAAGTTAATGCACAACAATCATGGAAAATTACAGGGTGCTCGGCTCGGGCTGTCTCGAGCCCAATCAGTCCAGAGATGTAGAAAGTCTACACTCCTTATATTTAGGACTGCACCTCACAGAGGCACTTTGGTGCTTAGTGATGCAGCTTCAGCTTACTTCTGCAGATGTGTGTGGACCCAGACCTCCAATATAAAATGGTCTGAGTGACTGCCACCCCTCCTTTGTTTCTTTTGATTTTATGCAAGCACATGGGGTGTGGGGTCTAGGCTGTACTGCAAGGCCTTCAACCCTTCCACCTCATGGCTGCACTCAATGTTATAGGGCAACCTCAGGTAAGCCTGCTCAGAGATTAGTTAGGACTTCAACTCACAGAGGCACCTTGACGCTTGGTGGTGCAGCTTCAGCATACTTCTGCAGATGTGTGTGAACCCAAACCTCTGTTTTTAACCTGATTTAGAGACAGATCATAGGTTTGTCTGCAAGCTAACAGGGTTGAGTGCTGTGGCATTGGCCTCTATTAATATAACCCGGTTAAAAACATCTCCATGTGAAAACAGCCTCTAAAACTAACTTGGGTCCTCAGAATCACTCAAAATACATCCAATATAAATAATAAATGTAACCTGCCCCATACACGCGGTATTGATCAGCTGCATCCATCTCCCAGGGCCACCTAGAGTGGGGTGACGTCACCGCCAGCCGAGGGCCACATCCACCAATCAAAGGCAGGCCCAGACCCACCCAGAGAGGAAGAGATGGCCGTCGAGTAACGGAGAGGAAGCCAGCCAAGAACATCCAAAAATCTGTCCTTAACAGTCAAACCAGAATTTTCTAACATTTTTCTGATATGCTCGGCAGACATAAGTAGAATAATGGGAATTATTGAAGCAGGTTTGCTGTGCTTTTAGGTGTGAATTGCAACCTGCATCTCATAATCCCTGCATAAACACTCCCTACACAAAGCGTTTGGGCCTGAAAGCTCCACATCGTGGTGATTTTGGGGTTCTGGTCAGGGCAAAAAGGAGAGCCACTGGGCCACTGTGGCTAACAACAAGAGCTGTGAACAATGGGTTTAAGTGATTCTATACCCAGAAAGAAAGTTGTCATCTTATATCCCCAGCCCAGTGGGCCATAACAGCCTGTGCTTGTTTTTTTGTTACTACTCCTTTGCACAATATTCATAAAAACACTAACTGAATGCAACCAGGTCCCGCTGTGCCAGTCTTTTTGAGAAGCCTGGAGCTTCTTCCCTTAACTCTGCCCCACGGCAGGTCTTTGTGAAAAGACCATAGCTCATTCTTCCACCGCTGCCTCCTGCTGGGACCCACACCTGCCCATTTCAAGTGCCGATGCCACCACTGGTCTGGTCTGGGAAGGAACAGAAAAATGAGGCGGTGCAGTACAGTTGCAGTGGAAATGCACAATGTGTATGGGGCCCGTGGAAGCAAAAACTAGGTATAGTTACATGGTTAGGTCACTGGAGGGCAGCATAGTATAAGAAATGAATATGTATTTCCAAGGTTAGGCAAGAAGCACTTTAATAGGATGAGTCAGAGGTCCCTGATAAGCTATTAGTAGCACCAAACTTGTTTAGCATGTGTCATAGGGCTCTGATAGGCTGATAGTGGCAACAATGTTGGCTAGGGGAGGATCTCAGGGGTGATAAAAAACGAGATCAGACAGCAAGAGTCGGCAGTTGTTTGCATTGACAAGAGAAGGAGCACAGAAAAGGGAAGGCCTGTACAAGAAAGAAAGAGTCCAGGAGAGAGTGTGAGAGAGATAACAGCGCAGTGTCAGTCTAAGGAACCTTCCTTGATAAGAGACTACATTCGGGGTAGGTCCAAAACCCAATTGCTTTCATTATAAAATTGTGAAAATAAAAAAATTAATTAAAGCTGTAAATTGCCATTACTACTGTAACAAGCTCAATCTCTTGTATTATTTGGTATGCAAAACTGATGTTATTTTTCAACTCTTGAAAAGAAGACAATTTAACATTTTAAGCATACGGTGGTAGAGTTTTTTTGAGGAGAAAACCTCTTTAAATATACAATATGATTTGATTAGAAGGTGAAAGGGAATCCCCAAGGCACTCCCTCTTTAATAAGCTAAAAAATAGGTTGAGAGACACCTTGGAAAAAAAAAAAATATATATATATATTTAACTGAATTTGAACCACAACATTAGGTCAAGCATTCTGAATTAAGCATTTAGTCATGTACAAAAGGAGTAAAATGTTTATACATATTAAGACATTTTGCTAGTTATCCTATTGGATTTCTCAATTTAGAGTGACTTGTTCATGAATCTAGCAGAAACAAGTAGTAGCACCTATCCAACATCCTACCTACCATAAACAAGATGAAGGTGAGGTGCTGATTGAAGATATGAGGTGTTAGCAAGTGGCCTTGGGCATAGTGGTAACACAGTATTATAATTGGCTGACAATAGGCATTGCAGCCCCCATCCCAATAAAAGCTAGACTTCTTTTCCCATAAATGGTCTCTATTCAAGCTTGGTATCTTCATTTTAAAATAAATGGTAAAGTGGCATACTGTTATTGCTGCTAACTGACTGTGTACTTTGGGAAATTTGGGAAAACCAGTATGAACACTTGCAGAATTTCTTCAAGAGAATAAAACAGCAAGTCCAGTTGCCTTGATTCATTTCCACAGATACTGTATACCATGACATGGATGAGTGAGAACCTTCACAGACATACATTTATATATATTTTTATTCTGCTGCACTGTGTCCTGCTTGTCATAAGAGTTCTCCCATCTTAGTAAATAGGCTAAGGTTCTCTCTTCTCCACTATTTGCCATTTTTATGATTAAAGTTTTGTGCTTCACATATTGGAAAGCATAAAGATAAAAGAAAACAGTCTATGTTATTATGATCATTATCACAATTTACGATGCATTATAAACACCAGGGTAAAGTAAAAGCATACAATGTAATGGAGAGCTATTACCAAACACTTAATTGAATGGCATTAAGCCAAACTATAAATGAATAAAACCATAACATCACTTCTTATATGTGTATTCATTTGAATCTTTTTAATGATCTATGTTTTTTCCCCACCTCGAGGGCCCCTCATTGCGCTACAGCTCTCCTGAGTCTGGTCATAAGGTAATAAATGAACCCTTACATTATTTTCTATTTTTCAGTCTCAATAGCATGTAGTCACTAAATGCTTTGATAAAGAGAACAAAATATAATGATTTTATTAAAAATATGTCAATTGTGGGCCTAAAGCAGCACTTTTGCTTTATGGGTAAATCAGAATATTTTCCCTGATTACAGGCTAAGGTTGGGGCTTTTCTTTTTACATATGAAACACCTTAACATATATAGATTGAAAACATTCCATTGAAGAGGCTGCAGGGGCCAGTGGCTCATAGTACAAAAAGCCACATCAATTCATCTTCTGTCCCCCACAACAGCCTGCTTGGTGCCCCATTCTCTGACATGTACTTATCTTCAGAATCCCTAGAGGCGCACACACCCGGAGGTAACAGGAACAGAGGGGGCATGAAAAACACTGCTGCAGGAACGTGGGGTGGTGTTGTCGATGTGCCAGGACACAACTGGACCTGTTCTAAGAAACCAGTACAGTTTAGAGAACTGTTTCACAACCAACGGTACACATACACCAGGGGTTACACAGCAGTGATCAGGGGCACAGCAACAGGGGGTGTCTGCCTGGTCTGGTATATTTTTTAACAGTGGAACATCCCATTGGGGGTGCTTGTTTGGAACTTCTTGATGCTAGGGGGTACAGTAAAAAAGTTGAGAACCACTGGTTTAAAGCACCAGATTGCGAGGAAGCTGCTGGGGAGACAGAAGGTTCTTATTTTGGACGTTAAAATCATCCTTTACAGGGCCAGTTAGGTCGCTGCTTCTTATACGCCCATGCAATTCTTTCTTCAAGCCCAACCTGGCCTGGTAAGGCCCAGCAGTTCCCCTCCAGTCAAGAAAACCCCAGTTAGTACTCTGCCCCCAATGGTCAGCATCATCATGATTTGGCGGGGGGCATACCCTCCACTGCCCCTACAAAACTAAAGCCTTAATATCAAGCCGGGTAATGATCAACAAGGGAGCACATTTAGGTATGGAGCTTAGCAGAGATGTTGTGGGCTGGTCATGGGCTGACTGGGGTGGTAGAATCCTGTATTTCTCAATGCTACCATATAAATATTTCATAGAATCCATGAAAATGGTGTGAAAAGGGCAGAATGGTGGGTTATTCTTATGAAGAAAAAAGATAATGTAAGAAAAAAAGGTTACATATATTCACCCTAGGGGCCATTTCACATTGTGCATTTCCACCACACTGGGAATGCCCAGTTGCGTGCACTATGCCCCTGTTGCAATGCGGTGCAATGGTGGCACTACAAGCCAAGCTGCACTGTACCGCTGTTTTCTGTCCCCTGAAGCGGAGGCAACATGGGCTCCTGGAGTTGGAGGTTGCGGTGACAGCAGAAGGATGAGACAGTGGCATTGATGGCTTGGGATCCTGGCAGAAGAAGCAGCAGATGGTAACGGGATCTGATCTGATGATTGCTGTAGTCACCATCTTGGGGTCCTTCAGCCCTCTGCTCCAGCAAAGGCTTAGTGGCTGCCGCTCCGAACTGTAGGCCTGTGACCGTGGCGGGAGCCCTTTCACAGCAACGCAGGTAAAGAACAATACATGTGCTTTGCCTACGCCATGGGTTTGAAAAGGCCTATAGGCCAAGTGCTGCATTTTCTACCTAATTGTAAAATGTTGAAGTATTTCTGGTCCAACATGACGCAACGGCAAACTGGTGTGAAAGGGGCCTAATAGAGCATAGTGGTTTACTAGCTTGTGGCCTGGTGGTAAAGATGTCCCCTTAACATAGTATACAGAGATTAATACAGGACACCAGTAGGGATTTCAGCTTTTGATCTTGCATGCCCTTGTACTGACTAAAAGTTTGCCATGTCAAGGGGTGGTTTCTATTACACAACACTGTGGGCCAAGTAACTGTATTAAAGCTACTGTAAAGTGATTTTCACTCTGAAAGCAAGCAAAAAGCCTAATGGTGTTTATATACCTGCAATGCCACATTGTATGTTTTTAGCTGGCAATGCTGCACAGGGAAAACCTAATTTCCAGACATTAGCTAGTAAATCTGGAGCCCTTTTGACCTCTACATGTGTCCTTTGACTTGGAATTGGTCTTTACCTTTCCTTCACTGTCTTGTTCCTGCCTCTGCATCTCCTATCTTGCTTGTTCTGAATGTCTTCTATGGTTTATTTCCATTTGCATTATAAGGTCAGATGTTGTGTTTCTTACTAGCATAACAAATGAGAGTGGAAGGTGGGGACTGTGACACTTGGGAAGTTTCAGGGAAAAAATACTTTACCCCATCAACTTAACTTACCCAACAACACGTCATGCCCAAAACTACATATGAGTAACTGCAATAATGTATGTAATACCAGGACCACCAAATGCTAGTGTCATATATTCAGTAAAACCTGTTGACGGGGACCAGTATTCAAATTGGATCAGCGTCTCACCCAAGCTTTCAATTCAGTTTCTGACTTGGTCCAGCCATTTCCCAACCTCGATCATTGTATCTACTACTGTGTAGTATACATTGCTTCCTTGTCCACAGACACCCAGCTTGTCACAGCCTCAACCACTTCCATAAGGCCAGTAACCACCTCCTACAGTGCAAACCACCACATAGGTAGGTTTCAATTTCTGAAGGCTCCCAACCCTTCTGCATAGTCATATGTACATCCATTTTATCTAAACTAAAAATGTCCTTAAAGCTCTCTGTTATTTAGCCTAGCTATGCATATAACTAAACATCTAACTGCATAAGCACTGCCACCATAAAATTGGGTGGCACCACTCTATATCACTCATCACCATGAACCCTTAAAAAATGACATGGATTTGTAGTGAGCATACAAGTAAGCACATTAACAGATACCATGCCAGATTCAGCTCTCTCTTGTGTTTTATACTCTGTAACCCACTAAAGCTTCATATTTGCTTGCTGTCTGCTACCCATCTATTTGGTTTTACCAACCACTACCAAGCCTACACTTCACCTATGGTCAAAATACCCCAAATATTTTCTTTATTGTGTGAACATCTCCAGATCATTCTCATATATGCCATTTATGGCAACCATTAATAAATCCATGTTTAAAACGTCTCTCTTTGAGTCTTCTGGAGTTTTAGTGCAATACTATAAAGCCGAAGTCCCAGTATCTTTAAAAATAAGAACTTGTGAAAAAAAGATTATATCATCTAAATGATCCATTCTTTGTTTTCTGTGGTTTAAACTATTTGCATTTTTTTCCAATAAAGACCATGTGGAACATGTTGTACCCACATGTCTACACAAAATATGTAAATTGTTTTTTTGAAATCAGGTTTTTGACTGTATTTAATAATTTTTCTGTTTACTTGCTGTGCTGTTGTACTTTATCTATTTTATAAATATTTACCGTACTTCAACCTAGATTTACTAAAATGACAAACATGGAGTTTTAAGTATTTTCTTTAATCACAGAGGATAAAAAAAGATAACAGAATAAAGAATAGCGGTGACTTTTGAAAAGTTAGTTCAGGCTAGGACACAGGTTTAAAGCTAGGGTCACTCACAATCATGAATTGTACTTTAATAAGAAATGTGACTACAGTAATCCCCTTTTTAAAATTTTAATTTATGATCTCTTATGATTATGAGTATGCACCTTTGTATGCAAGTATGCAACTTTGATGCATCACTAACAATTTCCTACAGTATTATCTCCCTTATGAATGAAGGATATTGCAATTAAAATCAATATTTGAGCTATTATAACATCACTCATATATGCAGCGTCCTTGGCAAAAAGCAGAGTATCCCTATCTATGATTTATTGCTTGATATCAAATTGTAAAAACATGTAAAGAAAATTGCTAGTCACATTTTAGGGTAAAACAACAGGAAATAATTGAATAAACATGTTTATGCTGCTTGATTATGTCATTATATAATAGTACTAGGCACTTCTAGCTTGTGCCTAAAATAGCAAATCAATTTCCACTTTTCATAAATAGAAAGGGTTATATATGAAGTTGCGAAGAGGCCCCCATATTTGACTGAGTTTTGACTGCTTCTTTAATGCAACACACAACATTAAAAACATATTCACATGCACCCAGTTAAAGCAGACCAAAGGTCAAGTGACTTAAACCAGACCAATAATTGCTGTACATAATAATTAATTTACCTTTCTAACTCTTAATGTGGTAAATGTTTAAAACAAAATGACAGCTCATACATTTGCAGGCCATCTGCATACAGGAAGTGGTGCTGGGCTTCCTGTTACTGTGCTTTGTCAGTTTTGTCAGTTAAATCCAGGCAGCAGCATGGCTAAGATGCTGGGGGAAAAAGCTCCAAAATGGCCACTACCTGTTTCCAACTGTGCCAGGCTGTTGATCCGGTTTAAGTTTTGCAATGGAGCAGTTCTACTAGGGAGGTATCATAGTTTACAGCTTCTAAGTAAAAGTAAATAGGGCTATAGGGTATTCATTAAAATAGTGGAAGCCATTCATTCTTAGGGTGGAGAGGCATTTGACCATTATTCTTGTTGAGTAAAAGGGGAATGAATGTAGTTTGTTTTTGTGAATGTGGCTACTATTGCTTGTCTGCAGTCTGCAGTTAGCCGGCAAGGAGAAAGAAGGGTTCCTATTCTGGACTTGTACAGCAGTTAGGAGTGGTGCAGGAATATAACACTAATGTTTTTTTTCCAAAACCCTTTTTGGAGTTCTGCTACTACAACCAAATTGGAGAGATCACTCTGCTACAATGTGTGGTTACACATGCTACAAGTTTTTTTAAGAGCATGGGTGATAGTATGTACAACCACAAAGCAGCCGGACTGCAACTGCCAATCACCTGGGATATGTTTGGGAGATCTTTCAAATGACATTTCCCTTTTTAAACCACTTAAAGTTAGGCAAATTTCCCTTTTAAGATGCTGGTCATAAATGCTAATGCAGATATACAAATATTACAGCTACTTGAGGTCTGGAGAAAAAAGTTCATTACTTTTTTCTTAAGAGTACCATTGACTTTCATTGTCTTCCTAGTGATTCAGCAACAATAACTTTTCCATGCATTTCTTTATCATAAAGTGAATTTTTTACTACCATGAAAATGTTTTATTTAACTCTTACTGAATTGAGGCCTTTGTCTTGAAAATGCAGAGTTAACAGAGAACACAAATTGTCTGGGTAGAAATATAAAACCAAAGTGGTAGAGGAAGAGGAAAGGGTCTTTCTGTGTCACAGTCCAGAAGGAGCCAGCACAGTTCCATCCACACTGGTAAGGAAGCATGTGGTTTGGCTGTGTTATTGAGTGTACCAAACATGATTATCATGACTATCATGATTATCATGACATGATATCACAATTATCATGATTTCATGGCAAAGGTGTCCATGAAAGTTAATCCTTGTGAGAGAAAAGACAAGGTGACTTTACTGTCTCAGGGGGTTTGAGAAGCTTCTGAGGCAAGACTAAGCTGAGGGCAAATGTCACAGCAGCTACTAAGCTACCCCCACCCTGTGCCCTGTAACCTATCACACATAAGGCTCGATTCAGAGAGACAAAAAAAACTTTAGTTTTAGTGCCGATCTGTTTTTTTTTTTAAATGTTTCCGCTCTCGTATGAGTGTACGAGCGATTCTATGCATGCATTGCAATACTTCTGTAAAGTTTCCGTCCGTTTGTACGGCAGATTACGAATACGAGTATGAGGCTGATTCATTAATAGCGCCAGGTAGCGACAGATGAGCGCCAGTAGCGTGATTTTCTCAGCGCCAGCTAGTATTCGCTGTGCTTGGCCGGGGTTTGCTTGTTGACAGCGACTCAGTCGGTGTGCGGTAATGTTGAATACGGGCTGGGGGGTCGCTGTTTCACAGGTTCAGCGTTGTATGGGTGCGCCTGACAACGAATGGCCAGAGCGAACGACTTGCTGCAGATTCATTAACAAATCACGCTCCAAATTTTTTCGTGCTGTGAATTCTTTGTTTAAACCCCAGAGCGCTGGCGGCGATGGATTTTAAATAGTTTTTAACCCCCAAACAACCATATTTTTTGATTGTAAAATTATACAAGTTTTTATAAACATTTTGTAATATGAATACATTAATATCAGACCTGTAATATCAATTCTGCACAAAATCTTTTTTTTTTTTTTTTACCTTAAAAAAAAATCCTAACATTGCAGAAGTGGTCACAGAATTTTTGACATTAAAAAAAAAAAAAAAAAAAACATTAATAGCAATTAATTATGATTAATCAAAGATTGCTCCATTGAAATGCATTGGACATCGCCAGGGAGCGACAGGTCAGACCTGGCGCTGTGATGGGATTAGCAGCGGCGCTGTTCGTTGCAGTCGGCTACATGATGGATCCCGCGGTAGCTGTCGCTCTCGCCGGCGCTAGCCTCATTTAGCTTGATAAATGCGTCATTGTGGCCGACGCCGGGCGTACTTGAGTCGGTAGCCGCCGTTAGCTGGCGGGACCTGGCGCTCGTCAGACACTACCTGGCGCTATCGCTTGATGAATAAGGGCACAAGTCATTTTCCAGCGTGACTTTTCCATTTCATTTTCACATGTTAAAACGTAGGCTTTAATTTTTGCCCTTTTCCCATCGTATCTTCCCACGAATCTTTTACGTTTCCCGTTAGATTCTGTTTCCCTTTCTCAATAAATATTTGTCCAGACAGAAATCCTTACGATCTTGCGCCTGCGCACTACAAACTTAACTCATTAAAGTGCTTGCCTACATATTTGCCACCCTCACTTCTACTACAATGTTTAGCTAAATCATTTAGCACTATCCTCCATCTTCCCTTTTGGACCCTTAAAGCTCTCCCAAACCACTTCGCGGTTAGGTTCTTCTTCCATTTTAGCCCCCTAAAACTTACCCAAATCACTTCTCGGTCATGTGAATATTCATCTTTAAATATTTCTGGGCCCATTAGTTTTAGTTAGTGTTAATATATTTTGTAAATGAAATGACACTGTAACATTTTTTTTTATTCCATCATAAAATAAAATTTTTTTAAAAATTTCAAATTTTTACAACTCTAAAAAACAAAATACATAGCATTGGCAGGCCACATAACATTATTGTTCATCTGTGGTCACCAACAAGTTGCGCAGCTCCTGCATCTCGCCCACCAACTGAAGGACCCTGACACTCAGTTGTGCCACTCTGGCACGTATGGTCCCTGTTAAAAAACATAAATTAAAATATTGGTATATTATATAACTTTGTTGGGGTCATACTGCAGTGCCCCCCCTGTATGGTCCAAACACCTAAATCTGGACTTCAAAAGCCAGAGGGCCCTCGCCACCACAGCCCGGGTTTTGCATAGTGCCCGATTAGAGAACCCCTGGCCCGCATTCTGCAGGCAAAGAACGGGCGTCAGGAATAAGGTCAGGAGTGGATATCCAGAATCCCCTGAAAGAATTTAAAAATACTAACATAAAATGCACATTCTAAGCTACAATATTGTTTAACATGTCATCAAGGGCTAAAAACAGCCATATAGCCATCAACTATATTCATTGCCATACAGTGAAAATGGATTGATGGAATGTGAGCAAACTTACCCTGGAGCCATCCACCAGATAATTCTCCTGACTCAAACTGACGAAATTAGCCGGAGCTCTGCAATATATAAGCATCATGGGACAACCCTGGATGCCCTGCAAGAACACTGAGGAATCACATAGGTGGACCAAACACTGCTTGTATGTTGTGGGAGTGGCACATCTTGCGGTTCCTGCAACCAAATATAAAATAATTACACAAAGCAAAGGTAACCGACTAAAACAATAACTACAACAAATTAAGATTCAAGTTCAACAATCCAAATATAATTCACAAAGGACATAAGTAAAAAAAAAATATAGCAATTATATGGATGTGTGGGAAAATAAATGTTTACATGCTAGGACTAATTAAGATCAGCATTAAAATGCATCTATAAGGCTTACATGAAATGTATTGATTTAGGTATGCATTGCTATACAATTTATGGCCTCAGCCATGCTGATACATGCAATGCCTTGGTGCTAAAGGCGCGCAGACTCCTCCACATAGCCGCAAAACATGTTCAACAATAGCAATCCGAGCCCTCAAAGGTCCCGTAAGTGGATCGGAAATGAAACGGATTTATAGGCTGGTGGCCCGTCGGAAATCAACTCTCTGAATCAGACATAAGCCCATCCCAACAACGTAAGTTATCTGAACGAACAAAAAATATCAGATTTTGTTTGGAAAATGATCCGAACTAATGGAAATGATCCGATTTGCTTCCGTTCATCGAAAGCGCATATACACATTTTCCCGAACGTTAGTACAAGTGAAAAATGAACGAAAAAAAGCAAAAAAAAAGACTAACACCCACCCAAACTTTCACAGACAGCTACAAAGAATGTATCTTTGAATCGAAGCTATAGTGTTAATAGTTGTTGTCCCATGCTACCTTTAAAATGAAGCATGCCAGAGAAGAGGGCCTTCATTGCCTGTGGAACCTAACCCTGTCCTATGTATAATGCCTGAATAATAATTGGTTTTATGTGTCTACTTGTTTTCTGTTTAGTTTGTGTAATTGTGTTGCATACTGTTTACCAATGTCTTAATTTTTTTGACTTTTGCCTTCAGTATGAGTATTTGATCTGGCAGTCTTACTGGCTTTAACCTTCTCCAAAATGTTCATGCCCTCTTGCTTTCCTCTAATTTGTCTGCCAAAACCATGTTTTACCGCCTTAACATTGTGTTTGCCCATGGTGTGTGTGATCACTTAATGTGATTGTAGTCTTTTACTGTTAATGCAATTCTTTCTACTGGCTTCAGAGGCATATGTGGCAAATAACAAAAGTGTCTGGAAGCTATTTTTGGGTCAATTTCTGGAGAAACCTTGGCCACATTTTTTTTTTCTTTTTTAAGGTCAGACTGGCATTTTCCTCTAAAGGGTTGCTTTTAACATTTATACCTAACATCAGAAAAAATCTAATATTTGATTTCTCAGTTCTCACCGATTTCTGAGATGTATGTTTACTCAACCATTACTTACTGGGGGCCATCAAATCAAGTGTTTTATTCCATTCATTATGGCAGTCTCAATTACATGATAGCTGAGTTACTATGCATCAGTGGTATTCACTAAAGCTCAGTTGTTAAAGCAATTACACATGTGTTTCCACTATTCTAGTGTTGCCCTCACTAAAGGGCTTTCCTTTGATTAGCTACAATTTTCACAGTAGGACACTGGTTCTGTTAACACAAGATAGTAGCTAAAATTTAGAATTTGTATTTTAATGTGCTTTATATTATTATTGCTGTTTTTATTCAACAGAATATGAATAGAATTCCATAAAGATGACTATTTTGCTTTAAAAGACTATACTATACTATAGCCTGAAAAAAAACAGGAAAATGGCCAGAATGCATAATAGAAAAGAAAAAAAAAGAATGCACTTAACTCAAAAGAACACTTGCAAATGAAGGCGATAAAATGATGCATATAAATATGAGCTTTAAATTTGAGACTTTTCAACTCTCAGGATATGAGCGTGATGTAAAATAAAAGCACTGAAATGCTTAGCATTCGAAGACAAATGAAAAACAATAAGGTCTAAGGAATAAAACAACATGCTTACTATTAGTTGATGAAGGCACTAAGGAGAAAAAGAATTTCTAAGGCCTTATTGGTGAACATATGGCAGACTCTGATTTCCTTACTAAATCAGATGATATTACTAGAACTGGGTCATTATGCACACATTGTAATCTATCGTTAAGCCCAACAAAGTAATATTTAGCAAGTATTTTAATTGTGCTGCCAGGATTTATTCCTGCCTTTCAAAAGAAGAAGTCAAGTGCTTGGGATAAAAAGATGGGGTGAGGTTTGTTCTACTATAGAGCTGACTGTCAATTGACAGTTTTACTTATTTTTAATGTTTTTTAGACTTTGAAAAACATGGACTATATAGCAAAAGAACTCAAGATCTGTTAACTATTTTGATTGCAGATTGCCTATATTTACACATTTTACATATTACTAGTTTCCATAGATATGCACATTTTGAGTTATGTACATTATTATAATTATCATTATTAATATGTATGTACAGGTGTCTTCATCCTCTGTAGAAAATATATACTCATTATTATTTACTTTTATTATTTTTTTTATTAAAATAATTTTGAGATATGGGGTATTACCAGGTAGAAGTGCAACTAATATACATGAATACTGGAGTACACTAAAATTAAAGTATAAGGGTAGAGATAGTAAAGATCCAGTGCAGTATTCAAATGTGACAGAGACACCCCTTCTTCACTGCTTTGTGCACTTCTGCTCAGCAGATTATAGAGAGTGTACATAGCAGGGAAGGAAGCAGGGAATGCTTCTGTCACATATTTGAATACAGCACTGGCGGGAGGGGGGGCGGCGTAAAGGGGGCGACTTGGATGGAAGTTCAGGACTGGTTCCAACCATGTAGCATCCAAAATCTGGATGGTCACTAGGAATCTTTTATACTGGACCAAAAGTCAAATATTCCTTTTGGTCCAGTTTAAATCAGAGGGGCTAACATATTATTTAAGCTGTTGAAATTAGTGTAAATATTAGTGGGCACAGCCTTACTCAAATCAAAAACAATCAAGCGTGTTCTGGGGTCTGTGCCAATATTGGAAACACATATAGACAATAGGCACATAAAACCCAAGTAGACTGGCACAGCTTATTTATAGATATTAATAATTTGTTAAGGTTCCAAAAAGAAAAAAACTCATTAAAAAACATGTACAGACAATATTAAAACAGGCTCCTAAGACCATCCCATACCTCTAAGCCACGGGTACAGTACTAAACCAGACAGGACAACATAATAGTCAAATCCCTGTCAAATCCCTTGTCCGTCGGCGCTGGGAGCGGGGAGAGGAGAGCTTTTCGGGTGATCGGGGGGGTTTCACACAGCGGGGCACCCTGATCAAAATCCTGGGTGTTGGTCCACTTTAATAACCTATAAATATACAAATAATTTACCAAGATGTAAAAGTCTATATACAGACCAAAAGTGCTTGTGCTAATTTAACTTGCAATCAATATATAAATAAATCTTGTACATATGTGATGGAAAATCCTAATAAATGCTGTGAACTATAAATAGACTTCACCCATAATCTATAAACTAACTCTATATAAAGTGCGTGCTGTGATATTACCACCTTCAATCAATCTTGGTGGTATAAGATGGCTTGCACATAAGAACAAGGAGTATATCAAGAAAACAAAGGAAAAAGTAAAAAGTATAATTACTGTCCCTTTATGGCCATCTCTACAATAACCGGGGGTCTGTGCCAATCCAACAATCTCACGCGTTCCGCTTTTGCAAGCTTCCTCAGAGATACCCACCTTATACCATGAATGTCTCCTTAATACTGATGGTTTGTGAGCCCACGCCCTCACCCCAGGGAGCTCTCCCTCTGACCCCGGAAGCCCTGCACAGTGTGAAGCACATGCTGTGCTGGTGAGTGCTGGCCTCGCCCCTCCCATGATGACCCGGCCGGTGTCATCGGCTAAGGGGGAGGGTCGGTTGTCAGCACCTCACCCATCCAGGCAAGGGGGGAGAGACATGGAGGGGGGAGTGCGCAGAATCACAGCCATCAGATCTGGGAATATCTCTTTCAATATTCTCTGGGTGGTGCACCCAGTTGTGAGAATTCTCCCTGGAACCGTTACAAAATACTACATCTATCGATTATATACAGATATTTATCTCAATAAGTGAATCCTTATAAATTATGTATTGACACTTGACTTATCTTGCATTATCCCTTCTTTGGCACACATATCCCTTCTTTTGACATGCTCTGTGATCCAATATTAAAGCCATATTGTCCCTACTTTCTGAGCCACAGAAAGAGGGACACTTAGCATCAGACTCATGGATCAGATATATAACAAGGCCCAGGAGATATGTCCTGGACCTTGATATCTTCCATGCGGGTATATAAGCATCAGCATGGGTCCCAAAGTGAATATAACATTCGATAATGGGACTGCATTATCCTATATATAAGCATATAGTGTACACCAATAACTTGACTATGTAGTCCCTACTTTCTAGGCATCCAAAAGAGAGATCATCAATTATCCAGGGGAGGGATTATATACATTGGGTTCATGATTCAGGTAAAAAAAAAAAAAAATTAAAATAATATAAATCCTAAATCGCAGGTATCCTTCTCTGATTTCAGAGATAGTCAACATACATTCCAACAGGCAGCCAAGTGAGGGGTCATTCAAATCTAAAAAGACCAGAGGGGTATCCCACATGAGGAATATCGTTCCATGAGATCATAGGTATAAGCATTATTCCCAGGATGAATGTAACATCCAATCATAGAATCACCCAGCCAAATATATAAACACACTGGGTCAGGGGCATCTTCTTCCCCTGATCATAAGGATGGTCCCCATATATTCCAGGGTGATTGTAACATCCAGACCTTAAGACTCCCGGGCCGAATATGCAGGCACTCTATAGAGTTCCAATCTTGACTTGATGGTCTCTTCTTTCTGGGCTTCCAAGCGGGGGATCATTCAATTCATGATTCAGTTGCTAGAGGACCAAGGGGTATCCCAAGTGGGGAGTGATGTTCCATGCAGATCCCAGATGTAGACAAAATTCCAAAGTGAATGTGACATCCAATCATAAAATCACCCAACCACGTAGGTATATACTCTGTGAACAGACAAATAACCAAGCATCAGTGTGTAAAATACTGTGCATGAAAAACATAAAAACAGTGAATCAAAATGTGATAAACCTAAGCCCCAAATTCTTTCCAATTGGTGCAACTAGGATCCCAAACCCTTTACTTTAATGCTGGAACCTGAACTAGTTATTATAGGAACTAATATCCTCGTTGAGTCCCCTTGGTGTCTCTGCATCTAAATTGAAAATCCATTTAAGTTCTTCTTGTAATAGTTTGCATTTAAGATCCCCCCCGCGGATCCCCATTTCTACCTTCTGTAGTCCTATAACCTGTAAGTCATTTGGGATGCCCCGATGTTTAATTAAGAAGTGTTGTGCAACTGGCATTAGAGGCTTACCCCTCTCTTGGTCCCGTGGCGCCAAGCGTATGTTGGAAAGATGGTTCTGTAATCTCTTCTTTAAAGCGTTGCAAGGACATTGCAGTGCATAAATAACTCTAATTATAAATAAAGAACTTTTTTCCAGTGAGTAAATTGCTTGTTTCTTTAGTTTTCCTCATAAACGGGCAAATTGAGCAGTGACCACATGGGCCACTGCCCTTTGGTTTACTCTGTGTAAGCCAGGTTTGAGATTTATTGTTAAAATCTGAAAAAGACATAATCTGGTGCCCGTTTAGCAACCAACTGAGGCGTGTCCGCAAGCCACAGCCCTAAGGCTGTGTCACTTTTTAAGACATCCCAATGGCGACACAAGTTCGAACGGAGTTCCGCCCATTGTTTGTTAAACCCAGTCACAAATCTGATTGTTTGATCCCCAGTCGATCTATTATGTTTTAATAGGTTGGTTCGATCCGTACCTTTTGCCCTCAGATAGGCCCTCCTGATGACTCTTCGTGGATAGCCTCGATCTATAAACCTCTGTGTCAGGGATCGTGCTTCATTCTCAAAATCTTCATCTTTCGTACAATTCCGCCTTACCCGAAGGAATTGCCCTATTGGTATCCCTTTTTTCATGGGAGAGGGGTGGAAACTATGGTAGTGTAAAAAACTATTACACGCTGTTTTTTTCCAATACAGGGTCATTCCCAGGGTCCGATCGTCCAGTATTTGTATCGTGACATCCAGAAAATTTATCTGTGTGACAGAGCATTCAAAGGTCAACTTAATATGAAGGTCATTGTTGTTCATCTCTCTAAAAATTGCTCACATTTGCCATGGGGACCTTGCCAAATTATGATAATATCGTCAATAAAGCGATACCGGGTGACAATGTTGTCTTGATATTGGCTCATAGAATCTCCAAATACGACCTCTCTCTCCCACCAGCCGAGAAATACATTCGCGACTGATGGGGCGCAGAGAGCTCCCATGGCAACGCCCCTGCGTTGCTTGTAATGCTGGCCATTGAACACAAAGTGATTGTGTTCAAGGACAAATTTGAGCAGTTGTAAAATAAACTCCTGTTTATCCTGAGATGTTCTGGATTCCATGCTCAAGAAGTACCTGGTTGCTGTTACTGCATGTGAATGGCTTATATTGGAATATAATGATTCTACATTACATGTAATTAGTAATGCATCCTAAGGTACTGTAGCTGTATCTAGTTTTTTCAGGAGATCTAAAGTATCTTTAATGTATGATGTAAGTCCCATTACATGTGGCTGAAGATAATCATCAATGTAGATACTCGCCTGTTCAATCAATGATCCAATGCCTGGGACTATTGGGCGTCCCGGTGGGTTTTGTATGTCTTTGCGTACCTTGGCTAACACGTAGAAGGTCGGTATGACTGGGTTTCTCACTCTCAGGAATTCCGATTCCTTCTTGGTGATTGTTTGATTTGTGAGGGCAGAATCAATTAAGCAAACAAAATCTTGTTTATATTGCATAAGGGGGTTTCTTTCTAGTCTCTCATAAAACTCATCATTTGCTAATTGTCTGAGGACCTCCCCCTTGTATTGTTCAACCGGTATGATAACCACATTCCCCCACCCTTGTCAGCCTCTTTTATAATCACATCTGATCTTTTTTCTAGTGACCTAAGGGCCTCCCATTCTTTTCTCGTGAGATTAGAATGTTTCCATGTTGGAGAGAGGCTTCTGATGTCATTACTCACCATCCAGTGGAATGTCTGAACTGCTGGACTGAGTGACAAAGGTGGACAGAAACTCGATTTCTTGCTATATATTGTTCGTCCAGATTCCGACTCATTACTTTCTGTTCCTAAATCCTCTAACATATTGAGGGCCTGTATCTCCTGAGGATCCCAGTCAATCCCGTCTCTTCGCCTTTGTGCGTCTCCAAAATATTTTTTCAATAGGAGACGTCTGCAAAATAGATGTAAATCCTTAATTGCCAGAAACTTATTTAAATCACTTGTCGGCGAGAAAGATAGCCCCTTTTCCAATACTGACCTCTCAGTGTCTGTTAAGAGAATAGATGCTAAATTAATCATCTCCAATTTCTTGGGGCTCCTATCAAAGTTGCTGTCTGTTATCTCCCAGGACGATGTCATAATCGTTGTGTGCGTCGGGGATATTGATGTATTCCAAGCATTCTTCCCCCTCACTAAGTCCCTGGGTGGGGCCAACCCAGGATCTAATTATTGCTCAGGAACTTGTTGGTCATCGGACTGTGTCTCCCATACCCCCACCTGGTCCGATCCCGCAGTCTCTGATCTAAATCCGGTGCGGCCCCTCCTCGGGGTCTTTTTCTGCCACCATCTGATTCGTCTGCCTCGCTGCTTGATAAAAAAGAAGAGCTTTGGGATCTCTGATGTCTTGATCTAATGAGTTGTGGACCCATATTGTCACCTCCAGTATCCCTCTGATTGTATTCCCTTCGTTTTTCCTGTGGCATGAGGCGACGGTTATCCCTGTGTCGCCATCTAAACTCCTTGTTATGATGTGCATCCATCCTGTCCCTATTAAATTTTTTCTTTTTTCCCTCTGATATACAGTGCTCATACCTAGTCACTTCTTCTTGTAAGTTTTCCAGGAATGGGTTAACGGTCTGGGGGTTATCTAATTGTGTAAGCTGAGCTTCTAGATCAACAATTTCTGCCCTTAGTGAATGCATTAAATCTTTATCATGTGCGATCAGCATATCCATGATAATGATTGAACATTGAAATTAATAATGGCACAGGTGGAGAATATTAAGCAGATCTATCATCTTTTTTATGTTTATTATCATTGTCTTCCTGTACACTAGTGAAGAGTTTTAACTTCTGGTCGTATTTAAATTTAAAATGCATTTTGCCACTACAGCTTGAGTTTGGAGGATGGCAATGATAATGATACTATCCTGTGATAGCAGGATTAACCTCCAAGTGCTGGTTTTCACAGCAGTTCTAGGTACAGCCACACTGTTACGGTTTCAGCTTCCGCACATGCTGGTTAATCACCTTCCCTCTGTGCTCTGGTTGGCATTATCACTGTGCATCCTTGGCATACCTTTAGGCATGCTTTCTCCATATATGGCTGTGCCTTGCTGGTTATTGCACGTAAGCATTTCTGTAGGTTATGCTGTAGTTAAGGTAGTGGGCTGACTCTGGCCTCCTATTCTGATGGCCAGATAAAACTAGGCCTTTTCCAGCATGCATTGCCCCAAATAGCAAAGATAGATCTACTGGGTGTTATTGTGCCACTGTTTGCTGAATACTGATTATTTGTTGACTCTCACCTTATCTGACCCTCCTCTGATTACCTCTCCGGTAAGGTGTTTCCAGTGTCGCTGAGAACTGGGGCTTGCCTATAGGCAGAAGCAGTAGCAGATATTGGGGGTTGCGGACTCACCTGAAGGCAAGTGTCACATGGGGCCTGACACACAGTGTACTTACAGTTTTCATTCCGCTTTAACAACTCCAAATGTAATAAAAATTGCATACAGTTTAGTTTGATTTTAGGATATACATGAATATTAATTAAATTACAATAAGTTGGTAATATTAACAAATTTTAATTATATTCTTCACCCGGGGAGGCTCCGATCAGCCCCGGGCTCTTCTGGCTTCATGAGAGGGCCTGTCGGACCCAGCTCCCACCTTCACCACCATTGCCACTCTAGCGCTGCCTTTTTGGGGGTGTGGCGGATGACGCCATCCCGCTGATGTCACCCTGCTCTGGCCTGACTGTCTGTCAGATGCAATGAGCGGGGTGAAGGGGCATAGGATCCTCTGATCCCCTGCCTCCCCACCCCTATTCACAATCACCGCCAGGGCCGGCTCCAGGTTTATGTGGGCTCTTGGGCGCTATGGTCTCAGTGGACCCCTTTGTAGTGAAGAGTCACATTACATCACTGAGGGACTTCCCAAATCTGGATGCCCCCTAAGGATTATGCTATTTGGACCAAAGTTTTGGTCAACTTTGAAGCACACCAAACCCCTATAAACCTGACCTCTGAGTCTAAACGAATCTAGATTCTCCTGATTTTGGATGCCACTGTCTGTGACCCCCCTTTGGATTTTCAGTTTGAGTTAACGGTTAAACCAGGGGGGTTCTTTCACAAATGAGGGCTTCCAAAATTGAGATGCCCCTGTATATTGGACCAAAACTAAGTGGTGGAATTGCTTGCATAGTGGGTATGCCAACGATCCCAGGGGGTTTCACACAGTAGGGTATCACAGATTGGGATGCTCCAGGGATAGGAAATCAGCTGGGGTGAGCAACTTAAAAGCAGAACAAAACCCAGCACTTCCTCCCCTGGAATCTAAATCGAGATGCCCCATTGTGTGGAACCCCCGCCATTCGAGGAGATGAAGGTCCCAGCTGTGTCGGTGCCCTCCCAGTCTGCTGCCAGTCAAGCTCCCTCACATATGCCAAAGGCTGGCCCTGTCAGTGTGCGCCCAAGAGTGTGGGGCCCCCGGCAGCTGCCCCACCTTGCTGGATGCTGACGCCAGCCCTGATCACCGCATCTGCCATTGGATCCTTAAGGGACACAGGAGCTAATGATCAGAGGTGATTATAGAAAAAAAATGTAATTTTTTCTCTAAAGCGTGTGTCTTTTTTACATTCATGAGACCCCTATACTAGTTCACAAGGCTTGGGAGTCTGGCAAGTCACCTGCGGCTAGTTGGTGGCTTGCCATTAACCACCAGCTCCTTCATTACCTGCCTTCTAAAAGCCTAGGGGGGCAGAAGAGTCCCGGAGCTGCGAAGGCTTGTAGCCTATAGGGCTGGTGGTCACCAAGGCTGGCCTCTAAGCCCTGGTCTACAAGCCCCCATAGCTGCTGCCTGGGCTTGCTATGCTGGGAAGGGGGGACCCCATGCAATTTTTTCTATTTTTAAGAGTTTTAACCCTTAAAAATTAAAATAAAGTGAGGGCTCCCCACCCTTTATAGTGTGGATAGTAGTTGTATTTTATTTATAAATGTTATAAAGTGCTCTTTTGAGTTTGGGGGTCTCCTGGGCAGGAATGAGGGGCTACTGATACATATGTGGTACCATTGTAATCTGAAGGGATTTTTTTATTTAAAATAAACAAGACAAATTTTAAAAAAACATAATTTTTATTTTTCTTTAAACTTTGGGGTATTGTTCTGTTTGGGAGACCTTCACATTCCGGTTTAGCTTGTTTTTTCTTGTTTTCATATTGATATTTTAGGAAAATGTGTTTTCTATTCTGCTTTTTTATAAACCTAAGAATTCTTCGAGGGATTACTTCCAGAAAGATGAGCCCACTACAACACGCTGGATATGCTTAGAAAGCTTAATATGTGTATTTTCAGGGAATATATGGTTTGTGGGGGTATTTCAAATGTAAAGATTCATTTTGGTTGAAAAAGCACAAGATGCTCACTTTGTCAGCAGAGCTGAAATTTATAAGTAAAATTACCCTTACGCACATGCTTTACTTTGGAGTGTTTGGCAACTCATGACAGTACCCATGCATCTTGGATATTGTTCTGTTTGGGGGACCTTGTTTTTTCATATTTAACTTATTTTTTTTTGTTTTCATATTTGTTTTAGAAAAATGTGACTATGATTCTGCTTTTACGTCAACAAGCCTGGTATGCCTAGAAAGCTTGAGGTGTGTACTTCCAGAGAATATATAGTTTGTTGGGGGAGTTTCAAATGTAAAGGGCATTTTTTCTTGAAAAACTGCAAGGTGCGCATAGCAGTTGTATTTTATCTGAAAATCTCCTAAAGAGTCTCCTGGACAGGAAGGAGTGTCTACCAATACACATGTAGTGCCATTGTAACCAGAAGAAATAGGGATTTTACACACAATATGATTTTATCGTGAAACTGACATTTTTTATTACAAAAAACACTACAAATTGTAAAAATTATTTTTGCACATATTTCACACAAACAGGGCCAAACAAGACATTTCATGTTAAAGCTCAGATTTTGCTGAAAAAAACAATATATCTTTTTCCTAGGAAGTCCCATCAAAAATCACAGATGAACACGTATAGCGCAAAATATTGAAAACTGGTCTGGCAACAGAGGGTGACAAAATCTCTAGTAAAAGGAATAAAGGTGACCATTGGGCATGGAGGGAGGAGCAATGCAGGTGCCTGTCAGAGAAGAAGAACTGTTGGAGAAAGAAACAATGTTTTATCCCTACAATATCCCCTTATACCTCCAATAATATTACCATGTAAAATTAAAATTTGGATGACAAGACTGACCAAAATATACATTATTTTGACTCAGAAATAACAGCAGAAATAACATAATACTGTAGGTGTGATTGAAGTCTAGCCAGGACCAAGTGTGGAGGATTGGCCTAAATGAACTGTGTGGTGTAGCAAGCTATAAGCAGAGGAAAAAAAAGAACCAGAAATTTGGACAAATTAAATAAATCAATGTCTACTTTAAAGAGATTTATTAATATTTTGATATTTATCAGAAGACTCAGATTTATAAAGAGAAGCATAATCCCCAATATATATGGGTACAAGTTTAAATGTCCTATGGATTTTTAAGTGTCTCAATAGATAATATATATTGAAATGCTTGTGCACTAATTAAAAATTTACAGACAGGTACAGACGGTACAGAGGTTACAGACGGTACAGAGGGTACAGATGATAAAGAGGGTTGATTATTTGGTTGCTATGGACTGTAAACTCGCAAGGGCAGGGATTTCTTTCCTATTGTCTCCTGTTCTCGCAACATTTAGAACTTTGTAGCATCTAGTTTGTAATTATGTCTGTAATTATACATTGCACAGCGCTATATAAATAGACAATAATAATAATATGGACAGACATTTATCACATATACGCTAATTAGTCTAAACTTTCACATTAGGGCTGATTCAACACAAAAAATCTCACAAAAAAAATGTGAGGAAATTAATATTCTCATGAATCAGCCCTATAATGGTAGTTAGGTTGAAGTGCTCCCCATTGTTGAGCTGTGTGTACTGTATCACGGCGGGCAGGGCTGCTTGGCCAGGGAGCAATATGGCTTACTGCATCTAATTCATTTTGTTGAGAATATTGGGCAAAGTGTTTAGTAAAGAAGGTGACAACATAAACTTTCCTTTGTGTATTGATGCACTTTCAAGTGGACCAAAACCGAGTATAGTCAAAACTTTTGACTATCTTGGGTTTTGTTCTTTTCCCCAGAGGTACCCCGATCATCTGGCTGTGTCAACCCCCCCCCTCAGATCGCTGCAGCAACACACCTTATCCCGGTCCCATGGCGCGTCTAAGAGCCGTGGCTCTGGCGGTTGGGAGCGTGCCCCTGCCGGTCAGTCACAAATGCCTGGCGCGGGTACGCACACTGCTACAGCGAAGCAGAGAATGCGGCCGTCAGAGCCACAGCTTTTAGACGCGCTGTGGGACCGGGATAAAGTGAGTTGGCTACGGCGATCTGGGGAGTTTCACACACACCGATCGGGGTGCCCCTGGGGAAAAGACCAAAATCTAGGATAGTCAAAATCCTGGGTTTTGGTCCACTTTAAATATAAGCATATAACATGCCCACCCCATCTCTGTCAGCCACACCTCTTCCCATCTCAACTCAGCTCACCTCTACCCAACTCTTCCCAAATCACCTCAACTCATCATCTCCTGCCTCATCTCTTCCACCTTACTTTTTGCTTTCTGCCTCACCTCTCCTTGCCTTACTTTTGTTCAACTCACCTCTTTCCACCTCACCTCTGCCCACTTCATTTGCCCTCATCTCTTCTTTACGTATTTCTACGCATCTCCGCTCTACCCCTCTGCCTAGCTATACAACCTCTCTTCACCTTTTCTTGTCTCAACTCTGCACACCTCTATTAACCTCACCTCAGCTTACATCTACCCAGATCTTCCCAAATCACCTTAACTCATCTTCTCCTGCCTCATCTATTCCACCTTACCTTTTTGAATTCTGCCTCACCTCTCCTTGTCTTACTTTTGTTCAACTCACCTCTACTCACCTCACCTCTGCCCAATTCATTCCACCTCATCTCTTCTTTCCGTATCTCTACACATCTCCCCTCTGCCTACCTATATCCACCTCTGTTCACCTTTTCTTGTCTCGCGTCTGCACACCTCTATTAACCTCACCTCAGCTTACCTCTACCCAGACCTTTCCAAATCATCCTAATTTATCTTCTCTTGCCTCATCTATTCCACCTTACCTTTTTGCTTTCAGCCTTACCTCTCCTTGCTTTGCTTTTGTTCAACCCTCTTCTTCCCACCTCACCTCTGCCCACTTCATTGCACCTCATCTCTTCTTTCCGTATCTCTGCGCATCTCCCCTCTGCCTACCAATATCCACCTCTGCTCACCTTTTCTCGCCTCACGTCTGCACACCTCTATTAACCTCAACTTATGTCTGCTCAAATTACCTCTACCCATTTCTTCCTTTTTCACCTCTCTAAAAGTATATGCAATACAGATTTGCTGTTTGCAGTTTCACTGCTTACATTTTTTTGTGGCCCCTTGAAGTGGAACAATACGACAACGTGGCCCTTAGACCAATGAAGGTTGATCACCCCATATAGAGACTGCCAGGATCACTGCCAAGGTTACGTTTCCCTGCCATTTGCCATTGAATGGGTGAACACGCAGCTTCTCTAAGTAATAAACTCTTTTCTGCTCTGGAATGAATAAAATAATCATTGAGCTTCAGATTATAGAGACTTATGTCTCCAGTAAACACCAGACTTTTCTATTTTATTTATTGGTTTAGCCTAGCCTTTGCCACTGGTAATAAGAAAAAAATACAATATGCTGGATGCTTAAGAAAAAAAAAGCACTTTCCTTGCGCCGTAAGACATCTGCATCAAATTGCAATATATGCACAAACATTATAGAAAGAAAATTAACATCTTAGCTTGAGATCAAAAAGGGTCTCTAGTGATGACAGTCCATATGGCTACATCAATTAAAATAAAGATGCATCTTTTTAATCTTCTGTGTTCAACAATCATCGGCCAAGTATTTCAGTGTTCCAGAGTGGAAGTTAGAGGCTGGGATTTTATGATCCTCTAGGCATGGTCTTTAAAAGCTGATGAGAGTTGGCGAGGTAAGTCATAAGCATCTAAATGCAGGAAGGGCCCCCGTTTGCCTTGTGAAGAATGGGAAAGGAAGCAGCAACCACGGTATTTTGAAATGCGTGAAGTGAAACTGTCTGACAAGTCCTGTATCTGTTTCTAACAGCTGGAGATAAGGAAGCATGTTTTCTTTCCTGTCAGGGTTAATAAAACAAGCAACTTATTAAATAGCATTTTGGCAAACACGGTGGATAATGAATCCCAAGCTATAGTTAAAGACTTTTAACAATGAAAAAGATTTATGAACAAAGCTTTGAACATGAGTGCCTAAGGAGCAAGCTAGCTCCCGTGTAGCTGAATAACACGCATCAATAGTGTGAGGGAAACCAGAGGAAGGAAAAAAGTGTGTTACACTATCAAACAGTTCATTTGTTTTGGCTTTTCACAGCTCTACCCTAATGCACGGTCTCTCCGTGGGACAATCATGTAGAAAATATCCATGGCGTGTGCACAAGGCAGCAGCAGCAGCAGCAGAAGGGGTAGATGGGACTTTTTTGGTGTCTTGATCAATCACAGAAGTGCATTGTGTTGTCCTTTGTTGCTTTGACTGACAGGTCCAGCATCTGGTTTGTCAATCAGACAATTCATTAGCTATTTGCCAGGATATCAATGACAGGAGGGTTTACCCACTAACTAGCTGAGATTGGTGGAGGACATCTCATTTATGTTCCACTTGAAACCTTCTCATCTATCATCATTTTAAGAGGGGGAATTCATCATCCTTGAATGAAGGGCTTTCTATCTATGAAACACAGATCGAAAAAGGTGACAAGTCAGTATACCAACAGCGAGTTTATGTTTTTGTGATTTAAAATATTAAAAATGATTGTGTTATTGATATAGCAAAACAAAAGGAATAGCTGGAAATAATAGAAAAGGACAATTAATACTAAACTAACTGGAGCTAATAAAATAGTAATAATACATTTTGCCAAATATATATATATATATATATATATATATATATATATATTGTAATTAAGCACTTTAACTTTTCAAAATATCATTTTTAAGTCAGAGTGTATTTAAAGCTGACCTCCAGCTTAAAATGTTTGGGGGTTCACCCCCTCCTCCCCCAATGCCTTGCAAGTTCATAATTAGATGCTACCCCTGAAATCGGTCTCATGGTTCACATGACCACTGGCAGCCAATAGGGTTCACTGAGTGGGCATTCACAAGCACATCTTCCCTGCAAACCTGATTGGTTGCAAGCAATAGAAGATCTTGAGAGGGTAAGGATTGATTTTCGGGGACACTTTTGCATAATTATGCTTGGCGGTGGATGAGAGCCTACACAGGCACATGTGGGAGCATGAATCAAGGTGAGTAAACAGCTTATCCTTGGGATTTCACTGGACTTCCCTATTTGGGGTATTCTAGCAATGCTGGCCAAAACCAAGGTAAGTGAAAACCCTGGGTTTTGATCTGCTTTAAAGGTCATGAACAAAAGACATCAACTTTGGTGGTAGTAGTTATT
Source organism: Gastrophryne carolinensis (assembly GCA_027917425.1). Taxonomy (NCBI): domain Eukaryota; kingdom Metazoa; phylum Chordata; class Amphibia; order Anura; family Microhylidae; genus Gastrophryne; species Gastrophryne carolinensis. The sequence continues at coordinate 290,676,703 of CM051239.1, read as the reverse complement.
GCCATCTTGTGGGTTTTATGATCGGTCAGTTCTACAGGTAAGGTGCAGAGTTTTTCCAATGAGATAGAGATTTGTTAATGAATCTCATAGTGAGTTACCCCTACAACATTTCCCTTTTATCCCTTCTGATTTCTTCTGTCAGCTCTTGCACCTGCTTCCTTGCCTGTCTTAGGATTATATATTGTCCATATTTCTTTCTAAGGGACTGGACACAAAGATTCAAATACTGTAGGCTCTCACTATAGTGATGATATGATGACCTCTTTCCTTCTGCTGGTGCTTCTGAATGTTTGTTTTCTGTTTCTCTATTTCCCAATCATTGTAGCAGCCACAGACTGTGTATTTAAAGGGCCATATATGATTCCTTGGGTGCTTAAGACTTGGCCACTATGCTTACAAGACAAGGGTTCAAGCAAATAACTTAAAGAGTTCACTTTCCACTGAACTTCCATAACTTTCCAAACTGTATATTATTGTGTGTCAAAAAGGCATCTTAAAGGTGCTAAGCTTATCTAGTATATTTTACTTTTCAAGTGCAGATTAGGTGTAGGTTGCTAATAGCATCAGATTGCAGATAGAGGCACAGAACACTGCTGCTGGACATGTGTAAGGTTGAGTTAACTTCCTCACCTCAACAGTCACCATGGCAACAGTGTTCTGTGTGTGCAGGACTCACTTCTCCCATCTTGGTGTACAGCACCTTGGGTGCATCCTTTTGGCACAAAGAATATTCATTTTCAACAATCCATTAAAAGTAGGCATACCCATTAATAAAATGTGCAAACACATGGGGTGTGGGGTCTAGGCTGTATTGCAAGGTCTTGACCCTTCCACCCCATGGCTTGCACATGAGGTTTAATGCAACCTCAGGTAAGCTGCTCCCATTTTATCTCTTGCATTGTATGTCCCAAATGGGGCTCTCATAGATTAGAGTTAGGACTGCACCCATAGAGGCACCTTGGCGTGGTGGTGCAGCTTAGCATACTTCTGTGTGTGACCGAGCCTCTGTTTTTACCAGATTTAGAGACAGATTATAGGTTGGTCTGCAAGCTAACAGGGTTGAGTGCTGTGGCTCCTTTAAGTCTTTAATACCCTTTAATTACTTTAACAATCCAATTTGAGTGGTTAGGGGCGAGAGAAGTGAGAGGGTGTTTTTTTTTTTTACTTTAAATAATTAATTGGTTATGGGCTAGTACCTGGTCCCTTTTTGACTGATCTCTTGTTCAGAATATGTTACACACCACTAACCAACTGCATATTCACTAATCCATTCAATGTATTCTTTTAAGCTTATTACATACAACTGTATCACACACTTTATTAAAATCAGTAGAGGGCCACAGATTTATAATGAACAAAAACATTTCTGACAAGATAAGTGTGATGTGACCTGCCCTTGGTAAAGTCATGACTGGTGATGGGCTTCGGATCCGGGTTAAAGATAAATTCAACCCAGATCTTTCCAATTTGGTCCAGTTCACCCCATCCAGGCTAGTGACACGATCCATGGCAAATCATCTGGCATGCAACCCACCATTGCTGGCAGGTGGCATGCCAGACACCACTACATGTGAACTGGTATAGGGGTCCCTTGGACCCCTCACCAGTTCACAGCCTTTTAACAAAATACATTAAAAAAACTCAACTTTCGGCATTTGCCTCTTCCTGTCGCATCCTCTCTTCAGGTCTGCCAGGTTGTGCTCTCCCTCCTGCTTTGGCCAGTGCTGTTTTTTTGTTTTTTTAAACAATGGGGACCCGAATGTGGTACCCAAAAGTGGCTGTAAAATGGGGGTAGTAAGGGAAAAGGGGACTGTAAAATGGGGGTATTAACAGGGAAATGGCCAACTCAGAACTTGCCAATTTGGTCCAGTTCACCCCATCCAGGATAGTGACACGGTACATGGCAAATCATCTGGCATGCAACTCACTAATGCTGAACACCACTACATGTGAACTGGTAAATTGGTAATTTAGACCCCGTAACAATTCAGAAATTGTTTACAAAATACATATAAAGAACGCAACTTTCAGTGTCTGCCTCTTCCTGTCCCATTCGGTGTAGTCCTCTCTTCAGATCCATCAGGTTGGGGTTTCCCACATTGTCTGGCAGGTGCTGGTTTTCTGATGCCAAGGAGCAGCTGTTGCAGCCACTATTTCTGCATCTGTAGGGGTTGAGGCAAAGTTCTAATGGCAGGGGAAGGAACCTTTTATATCACAGAGGTGGAGCATTTGTGGAATTCCCCCATGTGACTAATGATGTTACTGGAAGAGAGGGACAAGGAGGAAGATTCCCCTGGAAATCCCATCCATGTTCCTCCCCCTCTCCCCAGTTCACGAGGTAATGGGAGCCGTAGTTATTGTATTCGACATTCAGGAGGACTGAATGCTGGATACTGGAGACTATTCGGCCAGAGGGCTTCCTCTCCCCCTCCCCTTTGATTCTTCACTAAACTTGACAACAGTTACCAATGACAGATATACTTTGTCCATGTACCAGCTATTCTATCTGATCTACCCCTTTTACCAATACCCTTCATATCTCTCCCCTGTAGTTATGTCATTAGTCACATGGGAAGATTCCCCAAAGGCTCCACCTCTGGGGTATTAAAGGTTCCTACCCTAGGGTAGTTCAGCATCAGCTTGGTGGAATGCCAAGGAAGAAAGAGGGTGATGTGTGTCTCCCCTCACTAGAGATACCAATTTAGTGGTTGCAACAGCTACTCCATGGCATCAGAAGACCAGCTCCCGTCGGACCATCATCCCCCAGACCAGCATCCCCTCGGCAGGAGTCAGGTGGGGGAGGAGGCCGAAAGAGGGGTTCTTTATTTTACCAGTTTATGAACTGATAAGGGGTCCGAGGGCCCCCTATACCAGTTTACAGGGTAGTGGGAGCTGTAGTTATCATATTCGGCAGTCATACATATAAAATGCTGGATAATGGGGACTTTTTAGTGGGGGGCTTCTGAACTGGATAGACCTGCTCGACTCATCACTAGTTATGCCAACAGTAACCAATGACAGATGTACTTTGGCCATCTTTTCCCCTAAAAAAACAGATATTCTAACTGACCAACCCCTTTTACCCATGATTGATGATGGTAGAGGTCTGTGCCGGTTACCTTTAGCTGCCTATGATCTTGCACTCATAGCACTAGCACATGCCATTGATGATGGCTTTAAACAAATCTTATAATCTTGAAATAATCTTTCTACATTTACGTTGATTCATTTGTTAAAATTTGACAGAAATAAATGGGTGAACATTAGCAAAACACTAAAACTTTAAAGACATTATATACCAAGTCCTAATTGTCAGGTTTGGTTAGTAAATCGAATTCAGCGCTCCCAGGCCTCATTTACACAAGCGCAGTCGAGCTGTGAAAACAAAAAAAAACACATTTAACAAAGTTGTCTTTTTTAAAAATGAAATCTTTTAACGATGTGCTTTTAGCATTGTTTTATATGGTGCAACAAAGTTACATCAAGCCTAGAGGCATAACAAATTTTGATGTATTCTGGCTTTCTCTGATGGTGCTTATTTCTTTGGTATTTAATTTGTTTCTTGTTACCCATTAGTCATGCTGGTTGCCAACTTTAGCTTTGTTTTCGATAATGTATTGTTATATTTGTATTGGAAGATGGACTGATTCTGAATACAAAGCTGAAGGTGCAATAAAGTCTTAATAAAATTTCACCTGTTCTTACAATCAATGTGTCACCGTATCTCTGTCCTCCAGTATAGGTGATAAAAACAGACATTTAACAGGGTTTGTCAATAAACCAAAGAGCCTATGCAAAGTGCAGCAACCCATAAAACCAATGTTTTGAATGATATACCGTAAGCCTAATAAGGGTAAAGCTAATTGTGTGTTAAGGGTTACTTCTAAGGATAAACAAACCTGGCTGGTCAGTTCTCATTAGCAAAACTGTGAGATCCCTGCACCCACTGAGCCAACATTGACCTACTTAAGTTATGGGATGGCAAAGAATTCATTACCTACCCATTGCCAATTTGATTCTGCTATCAGTGCTGGTAATAATGTTGCAGGTAGAGGATCTTGTGACATGGATACATCACTGGCATTAAGTGCACAGTAAAACCAGTTACTGTCCCCCAGGATGGCACATAAGCAAGGAGCTTATATTTGAGCTTTACAGTGTTTGTGGACTGAGAGAGAAAATAGTCAGATCATGATCAAATTGACAGAATCATTATATGGACACCCATTTTTATGCCCTTAACCAAAGTGTTTAAAATGATAGCTTAAATTTAAAGGTCAACTTTAGGTAATTTTTATGATTAAACCCCTAACCCGATATTATTGCATTTCCTCTGGGCTGTGACCTGACAAAAACACTATAGAAAGAACATTAAGAGTAGAGTATAAAATTGAGCGGTGTCTTTGAGTGCCTGGATGGGACACCACCAGTGTGTAGTTGCCATGGCAGTTGGTAATTAATTGATTGGAAGAATAAGATATCATAAAGGTATTGGTGTTCACAAGGTGTTCATAAAGGTTTTTCTTAGGGTCGATTCAGGAACTTGAACATTTGCGCACAGTTTTTCATGAGTAAAACCTGTTTACTCACATTTTTACCTTATTCCTGATTCTGCAGACCTTTTTTTGGTGCGCCATGTCTTTGAGTAAATTTCCACAAAAAGCCAGATCGCACACTGTTATTTACTCAAGAAATGTAATTGCGGGTGATTCAGGGAGTGTTTTGCATGGGGGGGGGGGGGATTTGTTTGCAATTGGGTTTTTGCAAGCCAACATTTTACTCCTACTGCCAACTACACAAATTGACATGCATATTTCATTGATAACAGCCATGCCCACAATTGCTATCATGGTTTTTAGCAAAGAAAACGACAACCGGCATTTGTTTTACCAGATAGCTGGTAAAACGTACCTGCTGGCTGATCCAACACCACATGTGCGGAGGCTTTTTGGCTAAGGGTCAAATGGAGCCAAGCACGCTGCTGGCCACTATCCCTGCTGGTCACATCCCTGCTGGCTGCTAGCTGGGTGCATGTGTCATTAGATTATTGGTCAGGTAGGTTTTAATGGGGATACCGAGAAAATCTTGCGTGTTGTTCCTCTTTAAAGGAGGCCTATCAACAGGATAGGTTTGGGGTGCCCCGCTGTGTAAAACCCCCAAGATCGCCCACTCCACTCACCTTTCTGCCAGTTCCACGGCACATGAGCAGGCACTCGTCCAATCAGCACTTTATGTTGTGCACACTAATGCACAGCATAAAGCCATTGTTTTGCACTCAGCTTTGGCATAGGGAGCGACAGCGGGCACATCCCTGGTTTCCCTGTGGACCGTGCATTCCCGCGCGCCTGGCCTGTCTGAATGGCTGGGTGCGGGACCTCAAGGATGCTGTAAGGATGCCAGGGATGCGGCCAAGGCCCACAATCATGGTGAGGGACAGGTGGAAAGGAAAGGGGTTCATACAGTGGGGCATCCTAATTTTGGATGCCCCAGGGGCTCCGAGTCGGCTGGCCCTGGAATCTTATCGAATCTAGGGCCAACTGCGGTACTGAGATGGTCCACTTAAAGCAGACCATTATCCAGGTGAGTGAAAAAATCTGGGTTTTGGTCCGCTTTATGAAAAACAATTACAGTCAGGGCCAGAAATATTTGGACAGTGACACAAGTTTTGTTATTTTAGCTGTTTACAAAAACATGTTCAGAAATACAATTATATATATAATATGGGCTGAAAGTGCACACTCCCAGCTGCAATATGAGAGTTTCCACATCCAAATCGGAGAAAGGGTTTAGGAATCATAGCTCTGTAATGCATAGCCTCCTCTTTTTCAAGGGACCAAAAGTAATTGGACAATGGACTCTAAGGGCTGCAATTAACTCTGAAGGCGTCTCCCTCGTTAACCTGTAATCAATGAAGTAGTTAAAAGGTCTGGGGTTGATTCCAGGTGTGTGGTTTTGCATTTGGAAGCTGTTGCTGTGACCAGACAACATGCGGTCAAAGGAACTCTCAATTGAGGTGAAGCAGAACATCCTGAGGCTGAAAAAAGAAAAAATCCATCAGAGAGATAGCAGACATGCTTGGATTAGCAAAATCAACAGTCGGGTACATTCTGAGAAAAAAGGAATTGACTGGTGAGCTTGGGAACTCAAAAAGGGCTGTGCGTCCACGGAAGACAGCAGTGGTGGATGATCGCCGCATACTTTCTTTGGTGAAGAAGAACCCGTTCACAACATTAACTGAAGTCCAGAACACTCTCAGGGAAGTAGGTGTATCTGTCTCTAAGTCAACAGTAAAGAGAAGACTCCATGAAAGTAAATACAAAGGGTTCACATCTAGATGCAAACCATTCATCAATTCCAAAAATAGACAGGCCAGAGTTAAATTTGCCCAAAAACACCTCAACAAGCCAGCTCAGTTCTGGAAAAGTATTCTATGGACAGATGAGACAAAGATCAACCTGTACCAGAATGATGGGAAGAAAAAAGTTTGGAGAAGAAAGGGAACGGCACATGATCCAAGGCACACCACATCCTCTGTAAAACATGGTGGAGGCAACGTGATGGCATGGGCATGCATGGCTTTCAATGGCACTGGGTCACTTGTGTTTATTGATGACATAACAGCAGACAAGAGTAGCCGGATGAATTCTGAAGTGTACCGGGATATACTTTCAGCCCAGATTCAGCCAAATGCTGCAAAGTTGATCGGACGGCGCTTCATAGTACAGATGGACAATGACCCCAAGTATACAGCCAAAGCTACCCAGGAGTTCATGAGTGCAAAAAAGTGGAACATTCTGCAATGGCCAAGTCAATCACCAGATCTTAACCCAATTGAGCATGCATTTCACTTGCTCAAATCCAGACTTAAGACGGAAAGACCCACAAACAAGCAAGACCTGAAGGCTGCGGCTGGAAAGGCCTGGCAAAGCATTAAGAAGGAGGAAACCCAGCGTTTGGTGATGTCCATGGGTTCCAGACTTAAGGCAGTGATTGCCTCCAAAGGATTTGCAACAAAATATTGAGAAAATAAATATTTTGTTTGGGTTATGTTTATTTGTCCAATTACTTTTGAGCTCCTAAAGTGTGGAGTGTTTGTAAAGAAATGTGTACAATTCCTACATTTTCTATCAGGTATTTTTGTTCAACCCTTCAAATTAAACGTTACAATCTGCACTTGAATTCTGTTGTAGAGGTTTCATTTCAAATCCAATGCGGTGGCATGCAGAGCCCAACTTGCGAAAATTGTGTCACTGTCCAAATATTTCTGGCCCTGACTGTAGGTCTAAGTGTAAAACTGGAGGAAGAAGATAGGACTGTTTTTAGATCTCTGTGTAGAATGAGCTTGTAACTTTTTCAGAGAGAAGGGCGGAACGTGGCTTACATTTTAAATCTGCTTGTGGTGGTGTCCCTGGTAGGGTTAATCCCCAGCATATCAGATTCCCAGCTGATCTATGGATGACATGGTCGGGTTATTGAGAAGGCATACTCTGACCTCTCAAGAAGTGGGTCTGTCTGCCGCTTCTCTGCCCCGCTGTTCTATGTGTGTCCCCAACCTCCATCCTCACTAGCCTTCAGGCTGCCTGCAACTTCGCGTCCGTGTCCCCTTCTCCGTGCTGAACCTTATGCTCCGTGCCGGCTGCAGGAGCTGGCTCTGTCCACTGACCTGCAGCCCTCACACCTCATTCACCTTTGGAACACATAGCTGGACCTAGAGCAGCCCAGCAAGGTAAACGGAGGCCAATCAATGTGGAACTAGCCACAGCCTATCGGGATCTGTCCCTGTACACCCAATTGTGAGCCCATCCCTGCTGTCATCGATTCTGTCACCACCTTTTCCACAGCCAGATGTCAGCCTATCTTGCTATTACCTTCCTCACCACTAGCTAGTAGCTTCCTCTTCATCTGTTATTGTGGATATCTGTCAAATCAAGATAAAGTTATGGTCATTTATCACTTTGATCTGTCACAAGATCACAAGTAATTGCTCAGTACATTAAATCTGTCTGGTCTGCAAACAGAGCCTGCTGCATATTTTGCTGGCATCTTGTGGTACCTTTGTAGCTGCTAGCTTCTGGTTCATTCAAGTCCATTAGTAAGCATTGTTAGTATGTATAAAGTTATGCATCACATGACCTGTTCCTCTCTGTGTCCTCTCTTTACTTTTGCAAGTCTTCTGAGGAGACATTGACAAGATACTTCTGAGAAGACATTGCTCACACGAGGGTGGAGAAGGTACATTACCTTTGACTGTCATGATCTAGTAGTAGGTTATAATAAGTTACCTAAATCTTTTTCAGTGCATCTTCTTCAGTGTGTTATTCATGAAGCTCAGACGGGGGAATAATTAGTGTGTCCCATTTGTCAAATCAGTTGTTGGACATCAGACTTTATAATGATTAAAGGCTGGATGGTCAAGAGCACGGTTTCCAAACCAGTGGTATGGGTACCACTATGGTTTGGGTACGTACAGTGGTATGTGTACCACTGGTCAGTGGCGGACTGGGGCCAGAAATCCGCCCTGGATTTTACCAGCCCCTGACCAGCCCAAGATATTCCTGCTCCCCCCCCCCAATGATGCCTGGGATATAGCATTGGGGGCTGGGGTTCCTTGGTTTGTGGTTACAGTGGGGCTGGGTACAGGGGGCTGAGAGGGAGACCAAGGGAGCAGGGATTGAATGTGGGTGCTAAAAGCAGCAGCCCAACTGACCCCAAAACAGTGCAGCCCACCAAGAATTGTTCGGGGTCTCCTAATGGCTAATCCGCCACTGGCGGTATGCAAAATCCTATCTGGTGATACATGGTGAGGCTTCAGACTTACAGTATCTGTACCGCCTTGTCTACTTTATTCATGCCTTTATTCATGCCTGATTTGCTTCATAAGTACAAAAATAATTAAATGTTTTTGGTGCATTTCAAGGGTAGTTTTATGTGAATGCCAAGCCAAACACAGAAAGCGGTAATTAGAAAGTGGCACGTGATGGGAAATGGTTGGAAAACCCTGGTTTAGAGTTCTCCATACATCAAGCTGATTGGTCCAGAATAATTATGTTATACAATAATTTAAGCTATAATAATGTAGCTCACAGTAAAAAAAAATGTAAGAAATGCTAGACAGCATGAGGAGGAGTTACTTCTCCAGCGTGAGAAAAGAAAGTATATATATGCATAAAAAGAACAATAGTATAGACTCGGGAGACTTTAAGAGTTTTTCAGCCCTCCCATGTAAAATCAAAACTGTACATTACAGTAAAAAAAATCGGTAAAAGAAAACAAAATAATTTGGATGTTTTTTATGCGTGGGTAAATAATGCAGTTTTGCCATCAAATATATTTTTCAGTAGATTTTTTTTTTGTGATAAAGCTCCTTTTCTAACCTTCTAACCAGTTGCCGTGATTCATTTCTAAATGTATATCATGACCTGGATGAATGAGAACCTTTGCAGACTCACAACATCTATTTCTTTCTTTTGTTACAGGAGAATACAATGAATACTTTTCCTATTTTACCCTGTTCCTCTTTAACTTTATTTTCTTTTTATTTTCGGGTTTATTTTTGATGTTGTATGTAAATGGCTACAAGGCACAAAGCTAATAGTAAAAACATTTAAAGGTTTAAAGCACAAGAAAACTAAAAGTTTAAAGTGTTCTCAAGTCTCCCCAGCATGCATCTATGGTTTGGGATTGAAAAAGGCCACCCTGCTCAGCCCCCTGCCAATCACCTACTCTTTTCTCTTTTATAAGGAAACACCCTAGCAGCTGGATCTCTGGTTTCTTGATGACCTAGTTTGACACGACACATCTCCTGTACAGAAACCAATAGCTTTCAATTTGTTTTTGATTTTGGGCTGTGTCAAACCATGAAAAGACAGATGAGATGTATGTGGCGGAGATGCCATGTAGCATCTTTGTAAGGCATGAGAAGTAGTTTATTGGCAGATGTCTGCAGTTGTGTCAATGCTGTCTCATCATAACTAGAATACATAATTACATTGGGGAGGGTCTTCCACTATAACAGGAAAGGATGCAAATGTAATGCTTTCTAATTCTACATCTATTTTTATGATTCTACACTCATTTGAGTTATTTTCTTTCCTTTAACCATTATAGATGTATGACTTCCCTGTAAAATAGCTTATAACCCAAAGGAAGTGTTTTCTTGAATCATATACTTAATTCTGAAACAGTGCACTTTTGTGTGATCATTTGATTTGCATCTCAGGCATTTTATATTTTGGCCATCAATATATTCCACACCTTAAGACTACGCATTTTCTTTCATAATTTAATGTAAACACCTTGGCCCCCTTAAGAGAGCACATTACTGTCGGCCTATGACTTTGTCCTGTATTAAAAAAAAATCTACAGGTGCCCTGGATCCTCCAGGGCACACAGGATCCTCAACAGATAAAATCCCCCCCCAGGCCCACATGACCACAGATGGGGCAAACACGTGAGCAAGTGGACAAACATAGTGTACCTCAGAAATGTGGAAGAGTGAGATTAAGGTAGGCCGTTAAAAGCAATTTCACAGTTATTTTGTTGCTCAGCAATTTGCAACCAAAAAGTGTTGGGGCCCCATGTTTTGTGCTGGGACCCACCACTGGTGCACCATGTATTTTTTATCAAAGGAACTTCCTGTTTTGGTCGCGCCTCCCTGTAGCCCCTGGGATGTGCCATGGCTTTAACTTGAGGAGACTGGGAGGATTACCTTAGAGAGGGAATCTGCGATACGAGCTGGCAGATGATCGGTCATTGTATGGGTTACCAGTTACATCACCTACCACTCACAACAGTGCCAATGACACAAGAAGGTGGTACTTCCGGCTAAAAAAGGTGGTGTTAGCGAAGAGTAGAGCAGTTTGCTCTTGCGTGCACTTTTACTGCTCATTGTCTATTTAACTTCCTTTTTTATATGTCCAGCAGTATATGATTGATGAGGTAAAAGGTTAGACATCTCCTCATGAGATTCCAAACATCTCAGCTGTATTAAAGAAACAAATATAAAACATTATTGCGGGATATTGATCAGTTATAAAGATGACCCAGCACCTCAAAACTTAAATCCCAGGTGCTGGATCATGATTCAATTGGGCTATTGCTGGTCCTGGCACTCAAACCCCAGCATTCATGGAATCCAGGGAAAATGCTGCGAAAGGAGGAGAGACCATGGGCAAACCATTTTAAAGCCTGCAGGTTGTGTGATGTGTAGGATATTAGTCAAAAGATGTCAGTGTAAATTAAGTGTTAATTAGCCATTTTGTTTTACTCATAAGAGCCAAAACACTTACAAAAAGAGTTAAAGGAATACAGAAGGCAAAAACAATTGTTAGACCATTGTGTTTGGCTATGTTTGGCACTGTCCTAAACTGTTTTTAAATTAAAGAAGAAATATCAAGCTTCACAGTTTCACCGTATGATTTATCTTTTGAAATAATTGGGCATGGGCTTGGTCTCTGTGATGTCACATAATAATCAGCATAATGGGCGGAGTCTGTAAGACACAGGCATTCTCATCACCCTAGATGTTTTCCCTCTCTCCCAGTGTCCACAGTATAATGATGCGGACCACCAGCTTAGCCCTATTATTGGTGGCAAGGAAATTCAGGGGTTGTGCCACTACTCTTTGCCTTGTTTCTTCTTTCAGGAGCAGCTGTGTTCTGACAGGAAGGAAGAGGGCATCCATGATGAAGTGTTATGCACTTTGCCTACAGAGTTCCTTTAACATTGCACCTCTGGTCCAAAAATGTTCTCTGTTAAATGTTAGGCTAACATATCTAAGGGTTTACATGACTGTATTAGTATGATTTACTATATCACATTATAAAACTATTGTTTGTTATTTGTAAAATGTTTAAGCTTAATTTAAAAAAATAAAATCAGTTCTGCAAATGGCAGGTTATCAATAAATAGCCTATTGCAGTGTAAGCCCCTGACTTAAAAATGTTTGCCACTGTCATTTCCTGGTGATATTTTCTTGATTTCCACCTCGGATTGTATTCCATGCATATGAATAGGAGTTTTCACTGGCTGCTTGACCCATGTTGTTTCACCTCATGTCACAATCCTTTTTTATATGTCCAGCAGTATATGATTGATGAGGTGAAAGGTTAGACATCTCCTCATGAGATTCCAAACATCTCAGCTGTATTAAAGAAACAAATCTAAAACATGATTGTGGGAGATTGATCTGTTATAAAGCTTAATGTATATATCTAGCGCTCTGAATAACAGCTTCACAAAGCACATTTAAATTTTAAATGCACCACTGCTCAATGTGCCATGAAAATGGAAAATAAAAAATACACACAAAGAAAAAAAAACAGAATGATCAGAATTTTATATTTCTTATATGGGTGTAATTTTACTCATGTGCTCTGATTTATTGGGAAGTTAGTCACTTTTTGACAAATTTAATAGAAAACGCTGAAATGCTATTTTTATGTCAGCAAATAAAAATATTACCAAAGGCCATGTGTATTTTATTTTATTGAAATTGAGTATTGAATGATATATGCAAAGAGAGATTTATTTCAACCCACAAGCCTATGTACTTCAATTACCAAAGTATTTTAATACAGAAAAACAATATCATTATTAAGTTACATAGTTACATAGTTATTACGGTTGAAAAAAGACATATGTCCATCAAGTTGAGGTAGGGGAACTCACTTTTTATTTTATTTTTGTTCGTTTTTTTTACTGATGAAGGGAGCTGAAGGGAGTGCCCCCTGGTCTTTAGAGAGGATTTTACCTAAAATACTGTTTCCTCATATTTTTTGTTTTGCCCATTTATATATTTATACAGGTTAATCATGTCTCCCCTCAGCCACTTCCTCTCAGGACTAAACAGATTTAATTCTCGTAATCTTTGCTCATAACAAAGCTCCTTCATCCCTCTTATTAGCTCTCCTCTTTACCCCTTTCATAGTCAGAGCGTCCTTTCTGTGAAATTGTGCCAAGAACTGGATGGCATATTCCAGGTGAGGGCGCACCAGTGCCTTGTAAATAGGAAAAATGACATCTGTATCCTGTGATTCCAAAAGTCATTTAATGCATGATCATATCTTGGTGGCCTTGGAAGCAGCTGCTTGACATTGCATGCTGTTATTTAGCCTGTGATCTACCAGTACCCCCAGATCCTTCTCAACAAGTGTTTCTCCCAGTTTTACTCCCCTGAGGACATATGTGGCCTTAAGGTTATTAGACCCCAAGTGCACGACTTTATATTTCTCCACATTGAACTTCATTTGCCAAGTGGATGCCCAGACACTGGTAACCATTCACAGTAGGTATCATTAACGGCAACTCTCTGCACACGATCCTTCAGCCAGTTTTCAATCCAGTTACAGCTGAAGACCTCAATTTCCCCAAAAAGCGTCTATGGGGGACAGAGTCAAATGCTTTTGCAAAACCCAGAAAAACTATACAGCCGCCCCTCTTTCCAGGCTTCTACTCACCTCCTCATAGAAGCCAATCAGGTTAGTCTGGCAGCTTCTGTCCTTAGTAAAACCATGCTGGTTGTCACTTATAATGATATGGATAGTTACATATTTGTGTATGTAGTCCCTTAATAGCCCCTCAAGCAATTTTCCCACAATAGATGTTAAACTTACAGATCTGTAATTTCCCGGAGAAGACCTAGAGCCCTTTTTAAAAATGGACACCACATTTGCACTGCGCCAATCTCTTGGCACTATACCAGTTGTCAGTGTGTCTTTAAAGATCAAGAACAGAGGTGATAAGATAACCGAGCTGAGTTCTTTTAGAACACATGTGTGAAGTCTATCTGGTCCTGCAGTCGTATTCATGTTTAAATTATTTACAGGCTGATTCTTCACTAACGCCAGGTAGTGACAGATGAGCGCTAGTAGTTGCTGTGCTCGGCCGTGGGTCGCTACTTCATAGCGACTCAGTCGCTATTCAGTAATGTTGAATACATTGTGAGGAGTCGCTATTTCACAAGTACAGCGCTGTATGGGAGCGCATGTTAGCGACTGCTCATAGCGACCGACTCACTCCATATTCAGCAAAAAAACAGCCTCACAAAACTCAGGCACTGAAAAATGCTTGTTTGAAGCTTGTGTGTGTTTAAGTGTGTTTTTCAGCATCTATCCACTAGTAACAAAGCAAAAACATATGGAATTACATTGTAGCAACATTGTAACATGAATACTTTAATGGCAGACCTGTAATGTCATTTCTGAAGAAATATTTATAAAATAAAAAAATTTTTAAAAAAACTGCTTTTTCAATGCCAGAGCTGCCTCTCCAAAAAGACACTTACCTGACCCCTTGCTCGATCCGGCCGGGTCTCCTCTTCAGCCAGAGGGGCTCCGACCGCCCATCGGGGCTCCTCCGGCTGCAGGGGAGTGCCCAAAATAGGGTCCCCCCCCCCCCGTTTCAGCAGCCGCCCGGTTTCCTGCAAAAAAAAAAAAAAATGACAGTTACCTACCTTTGTCCCCGCCGGCTCCCGCAGGCTCTCCTCTTCATGGGGGTCTTCGGTCTTCTGGAGGGGGCATAACAGCCCTCCTCCCTCTGCAGCTTCCGATGGCGGCCGCCATCTTGGATTCTGGCCACGCCCCTTCGGGCCCGATGACACCCGGCGGTTCAGCTGTCAGATGCCAGTGACGGCTGGACAGAGGAGGAGGGAGGTAGGCGATCGTCCGATCGCCTGCCTCCCCCCTCCTCTGCCCAGCCGTCACTGACATCAGATCGCCGCGGGACACAGGAAATGAAGATCGGAGGTGAGTAAAGTAAAACATTTTTTTTTTAAATAAAGTTATTTTAAAAAGTGTGTGTGTCTTTTTTTTAACATTTAACCCTTTGTGAACTGGTAAGGGGTCCATGTGACCCCTTATACCAGTTCACAGGGCTCGGGGGTCTGGCAAGTCACCTGCGGCTAGCGGGTGACTTGCCATTAACCCCTGGCCCCCCAAATTACCTGCCTCCCCAAAGCCCAGGGGGGGGGGCAGAAGAGCCGTGGCCCTAGACTATGACGGCTTGTACCCGGCAGGGCCAGGGGCCACTAAAGCTGGCCCCTGCGCCCTGTTCTACAAGCCCACATAGCTGGTCACAGGCTGGTTACGCTGGTTAGGGGGGACCTCACGCCATTTTTTGGGGGGATTTTTAAGGGTTAAAAAATGACATAGGGTCCCCCCTCCCAGGGAGGGGGACCCCATTTTTTGGGGGGATTTTTAAGGGTTAAAACCCTTAAACCAGTTCACAAGGCTCTGGGTCTGGCAAGTCACCTGCGGCTAGTGGGTGACTTGCCATTAACCCCGAGACCCCCCATTACCTGCCTCCCAAAAAAAACCTTAAAATTCCCCCAAGAAATGGTGCCCCCCCCCCCCCCCCCCCGTGAAGGGGGAACCCACACCAATTTTTTTTATTTAACCCTTTATTATGTGGATAGTAGTTGTATTTTATTTGTAAATGTTATAAAGTGCTCTTTTCAGTTTAGGGGATCACCTGGACAGGAACGGGGGGGCTACCGATACATATGTGGTATCATTGTAATCGGGAGAAATGGGGCTTTCACATGCAATATGGTTTTCTTTTATAAAATAAATGTTTTTGTTAAAATAAAGGAGACAATTTAAAATATATATATATATATATATATATATATATATTTTTTACTATTTAAAAAAGTAGAAAAAATACAAACAAGACATTTCATGTTAAAGCCCAAAAAACAATATATCACTTTCCTGGGAAATCCCTGGAAATCCCTTCAGAAATCACAGTTGAACATGGGGAGCGCAAAATAGTGCAAAATAATCTGGCAACAAAGGGTGACAAAATCTCAAGGTAGGCTGGCGGTTAAAGGGTTAAAGAGAAGAAAAGAATTGTCCATTGAAATGTATGGGAGAGCGACAGGTAGCGAGAGGTCATACTTGGCGCTGTGCAAGGCTGAACGCCGGCGCTGTTCGCTGAGGCTGTGAAAATGATGAATCGGACGCTACATGGCGTTATCCCAGTCGCTAAACAGATTCTGCTTGATAATTGTGTAATTGCGTGCCGTGTCCTGCGTTCACCAGTCGCTACCTGTCGCTGCCTCTCATTAACCAGCCACTACCTGACACTATCCCTTCTTAAATAAGGGCCAAAGTCTTTCTTGGATGATATCCATGTTTGATTTGTTGAGTATTATACTTGGGTTATTGCTATCAGTGGCATCTCCTGTGTTGGCTCTTTGCTCCTCTCTTGTGTACACAGAGCTAAAGAATCCGTTTAGCAGCTCCGCTTATCTTCATCCCCAGTGACCATTTCACCATTATCATTAATTAGGGCACCTACCTGTTCTGATTTAGTTTTCTTTGAATGTATGTATTTAAACAAAGTTTAGAGATTGTTTTGCTTTCTTTGGCCACATCTCTTTCATTCTTTCTTATTTCTTTCTTACATGCTTTATTTACTAATTTATACTTTTCAAGGGTTACAGCTAAGAGCTCAGCCTTGTAATTTTTAAATGCCCCTTTCTTGTTCTTTATTGCCCTTTTAACCGCTGCTTATATTTGTTACACATAGGAATACATTTTGCAATGTTGGTACTTGCAATTGATTAAAAGCACTTCCATTTGGCATCTGTATCTTTATCCACAACAAATGCTCCCAGTCTATAGGCTCGATTCAGACAGACAAAAAAGAAACTTAAATTTTAGTGGCGATCTGTTTTTTTGTGTGAAATGTTTCCGTTCTCGTATGAGTGTACGAGGGATTCTATGCATGCATTGAAAACCTTCGGTAAAGTTTCCGTCCGTTCGTATGGCAGATTACGAATACGAGGATGTCATTTTCCATCGTGACTTTTCCGTTTCATTTACACATGTTACAACGTAGGCTTTCGTTTTTGCCCTTTTCCCATCGTATCCTTCATCGAATCCTTTACGTTTCCCGTTAGATTCTGTTTCCTTTTTTCAATAAATATTCGTCCGGACAGAAATCCTTACGATCTTGCGCCTGCGCACTACAAACTTAACTCAATAAAGTGCTCGCCTACATAGTTGCCACCCTCACTTCTACTACAATGTTTAGCTAAATCACTTAGCACTATCCTCCATCTTCCCTTTTGGACCCTTAAAGCTCACCCAAATCACTTCTCGGTCATGTGAATATTCATCTTTAAATATTTTCCCATTAGTTTTGTGTTAATGTATTTTGTAAATGAAATTACACTGTAACATTTTTTTGGGGGATTCCATCATAAAATATACATTTTTTAAAAAATGTGAACATTTCTAATTTTTAAAACTATAAAAACAAAATACATAGCAATGGCAGGTCACAAAACATTATTCTTCATCTGTGGTCCCCAACGAGTTGCGCAGCTCCTGCATCTCGTCCAACAACTGAAGGATCCTGACACTCAGTTGTGCCACTCTGGCACGTGTGGACCCTGTTAAAAAACTTAAATTAAATTATTGGTATAACCTTGTTGGGGTCATACTGCAGTGCCCCCCCCCCCCCCGTATGGTCCAAACACCTAAATTTGGACTTCAAAAGCCAGAGGGCCCTCACCACCACGGCCTGGGTTTTGCATAGTGCCCAATTAGAGAACCCCTGGCCCGCATTCTGCAGGCAAAGAACGGGCATCAGGAGCAAGGGCAGGAGTGGATATCCAGAATCCCCTGAAAGAATTAAAACATACTAACATAAAATACACATTCTAAGCTACAATATTGTTTACCATGTCATCAAGGGCTAAAAACAGCAATAGGTTAAGTCATGAGTCATCAACTATATTCATTGTCATACGGTGAAAATGGATTGATGGAATGTGAGCAAACTTACCCAGGAGCCATCTACCAGATAATTCTCCTGACTCAAACTGACAAAATAAGCCGGAGCTCTGCAATATATAAGCATCATGGGACGACCCTGGATGCCCTGCAAGAAGAGGAATTGCATAGCTGGACCAAAGACTGCTTGTATGATGTGTGAGTGGCACATCTTGCGGTTCCTGCAACCAAATATAAAATAATTACAGAAAGCAAAGGTAACCAACTAAAACAATAACTCCTACAACAAATTAAGATTCAAATTCAACAATCCAAATATAATTCACAAAGGACATAAGTCTAAAAAAATATAGCAATTATATGGATGTGTGGGAAAATAAATGTTTACATGCTAAGGACTAATTAAGGTCAGCATTAAATGCATCTATAAGGCATACATGAAATGTATTGATTCAGGTATGCATTGCTATACAATTTATGGCCTCGGCCATGCTGATACATGCAATGCCTTGGTGCTAAAGGCGCGCAGACTCCTCCACATAGCCTCAAAACATGTTCAACAATAGCAATCCGAGGCCTCAAAGGTCCCGTAAGTGGATCGAAATGAAACGGATTTATAGGGTGGTGGTCCATCGGAAATCAGCTCTCTGAATCAGACGAAAACTCATCCCAACAACGGAAGTTATCTGAACGAACGAAAAATATCAGATTTTGTTTGGAAAATGATCCGAACTAACGGAAATGTTCCGATTTGCTTCCGTTCATCGAAAGCGCATATACGCATTTCACCGAACGTTCGTACGAATGAAAAATGAACGAAAAAAAGCAACAAAAATGACAAACACCCACTAAAACTTTTCTACGGAAGTCCAGACGAATGTGTCTCTGAATCGAGGCTTATGTCCTGGAGTGCAGCTCTGAGCCTGGGGAAGTTTACTTTCCTAAAAGTTTTCAGAGCCAGTGTAAGGAGGTGGCGAACTGGGAAATTGCTCAGGGACCCCATCACCAACAGGGATCCTAGCTTCAACACTAGCTTGCTATTGCCTGGTGTAGGGCTGGTTCCAGGTTTATGTGGGACCTTGCAGTGTGGTAGGACACACCATACATGGTGATAAAGTTGCATGCATGGTAAATACTGCTAAAGAACAGAAAAATAAAATAATAAAATGAATGATAATATATAGAAGGTATTAAAAGAAAGAGAAAAGAACAAATGAACGATAGAAGGAAAGAAAGAAAATGAGAAATAGAGTAAAACAGATGGAAAAAAAATCGAAAAATAAATTGAAAGAAACAAAGGGGCTGCCCTGGGTAAAGGGAATGAGGAGGTACACTCAGTGCTGACACCTGCCCTGGCCTGGAGCATTGAGACATGTTGTAAAGCTCAATGATGCCCAAACAAAAGATATTCACTATAGCATTTGCACTGGCTTTGGCAAGCCTCTTTTATAGATACCAGTTTTCCTCTGCACTGCCTGTCTTCTCTGCAGCATCTTGAGGCTGATTCATTACTAGCACCACGTATCGCCATGTGAGCGTCGCTTAGAGTGACCACTAGTAGACGCTGTAAGCGGGTGTCGAGCGTTGTAACCTAGCGTAGAGATCACTGTAGTATTCCTGGCCGGCACTGATGAATGTGATGTGTGGTGGGTGCTGTAGAAGCGCTCTCCATGATTCACTGCAGAGCCAATGAAGAACGCTAGGTGGTGTCCTAAGGTCAAAGCGCCCAAGACTACACCACATCTAACAAGAGGACCATGCTGCAGCGAGTGATAGGTAGCGCCAGCTCAGAAGTTATGATTCTTCTGATTTTACAAGATACAAATACAAACAAATAATGCATGCATGTGTGCACTCTCTGTATGTGCTTCCCACTGTATATTACACACTGCAAGCTATTCTTAAAAGATAAGTCATATCTTTATTATGGAACAAAACTTCTGTGAGTATAATAAATGTTCATTTTACAGAAAGTAGAGGTTAATGATAATGGTCATGAAGACTGCTTATTGTATTGATTCCAAAATGTCAGGGCCTAAATTGAGAATTTTAAATATAGGGGTTTACCATAGGTTTAAGGGGGAAGGAAACAAAGAATATGGGTTTAAAATTCATTTTTTGCGATAGTTATCAGAATCAGATTATCAGTTATGTATATATTAAAATGGACCAACAGTTAAAAATGATTAACCAGACCAACACAACAAACAGTGGTCATATGAATCCCTCCCCAGGACAAATCATATTTCTGCACATAAAAATGAAATTACCTTTTTCTAACTCATGCTGTGTTAAATTTTAAACACAAAATGGTGCCTCGTGAATCTGCAGGCTGCCCGCAAACAGGAGGTGCTGCTGGGTTTCTGTTACTGTGCATTGTCAGTTATGTCAGTTAAATCCAGGAAGCAGTATGTCTGAGATGCTGGGAAAGGAAGCTCAAAAATGGCTGCTAACACTAGAAAATCTCTGAGCTGGGGATTCAGCTTTGAATGGATGCATGAGCAAATGTAAGTGCTGACAATAATTCATAATCATGCATGCAGGTGGGGCAAGGGAGTTTTGGGGAGTTTTCTTTTCCAACTGTGCCAGGCCAGCTCAGTGCGTCCAGCACTCGGTGCTCCACACCATATTTAAGAAAAAACTACACACATCTGGGCACTATAGCATAGAGCGCCAGACGCTGTGTGATTAAAGTCTGTTTTTGAACACATATACACCAATAACAAAGTGAAAACACATGGAATGACACTTTAGTGCCAGACCTGCTCATACAATTCAATTCTGCATAAAAATATAAAAAAAAAAATAAAAAGTATAAAAGTGTTTGGTCACACAATTATTTGAGAAAAAAAAATTATATATATATATATATATATATATATATATATATATATATATCATGTCTATGTGTTTCCCCCGCTTCAACCACATTAACAAGCTACAGAACAGAGTACTGCGCAACCTCCTCCCTCCCCTGAAGAAATCCAGTGCTCTAGATTTCTCAGGGGGTCCGAGGAGAAAAGTAAGGTTTCTCCCATTCTGCGTCGTTTATGTGCAGGGGGCTTCTGCCATCGGGATGCCTCCCTGCACCCAGTTCAACACCCATTTTGTGAAAAATGGGCATTGTTCCAGTTGTAGCACAGTTTTTGCTGCCAGTGACGTATTATAGGTTCATCCTGCACTAGGCACTTTTAGTGCTTACACCCCCATGCCTTAAAGCACAACAAAACTCAGGATTTCTCAGGATTAGTTCCGGGCCCCAGGGGTATCCCCAGGGTATCACCATTTGGGATGCCCAGCTGAGTAAAACCCCCAGTTTTTCTCTAACAGCTTATATTTCCCCAGTACAATAGTGCATGCATGGGCTCAGAATCATTTTCCGTGCCATGACATTTGGGTCTGCTCTTCAGCAGTCGGGAGCAGAAGCGGCCACATCCCTATCTGAATGGTTGGGTTGGGAGCATGCACACAGCTCAAAGTTGTGGGGATGCGGCTGCTTGCGCTCCTGTTTGTAGAAGGGCAGAGCCATTTGGCAAATGATATGGCTCTGATTCGATGAGAGCCACACATGCACCTTTGGACCGGAAAAAGTTAAGCTGTTATAGATGAACTGGGAAATTCACACTGGGGCATCCCGAAGGCCAGTGGCAAGCCCTGATATCTTTTAGCCCTGCAATTTCCTATATGCAACTGTTTCAGGGCAGATATCCAAGAGGCAGGGGAGTAGAAGCCGCATCCCAAACTGCAGCACTGCAGTGCACCGCAGGGCACCTGCCAAGTCCAATGCTGCCATCAAACCTCTCGTAATTTGCCCCATTGCCCCACTGCTTGCTGCCCCTCCCTCCTCCACTGTAACGTCATCTTTCCCTGATTATAGTAGGTGCACCTGCATTTACCAGATTAAAAATAATTTGCTCCTTACTTGTAGATCTGCCCCCTTGCAGGTGCAAGTTATTAAGACATTTAAATAGAAGCTTTTTTCCACTTTAATGCAGAACCTTTCAAAAGTAAGCCACTGCACACATGTCAAAGTCTCCCAAAATTATTTGGAAAATTGGATAAATGGGTTTCATGAGGACCTGTATGGATACTTAAAGCAGAACAAAATCTGGGTTTGTTTACTTTCCTGGGTTTGTTCTCCTTCCCTGGGGCATCCTGCGGTGTGAAACCAGCTAAATGACCCCATCTGCTTACCTTTGCCCCAGTCCCCTGCATGCCCGGCGGGCGTGCGCTCCTGTCCTAGCCTATCTGAATGGCTGAGGAGGAAACGGGAGCACAACTCCGGGTATGTGGGAGTGCACGCTCTCCATTGTCAGCAATCACAGACATTTGCCAAATCATATCATTTGAGCAGACAGCTCTGATTGGATGGGAGCCCACAACGTTGGACTGGGGGAAGGTCAGTGTTTATCGGCACCCTGGGGGTTTCACACAGCGAGACATCCCAATTCAGGATGTCCCAGGAAAGCCAGCGGCCACTGCTGGGTTTTGTTCCACTTTAAATGCAGCCATAAAGATTATTTATCACAAGTGACCATTCTTCAGAAGTGACAGAAGTCAGTGGTATTCTTGATAATTTGCAATTCTATGAGCAGGGTGTATGCAGGGCCGTATTTGGTGTTCATGGTGCCCTAGGCACTTTAAGTGCTTGTGCCCCCTTTTTTAAGTTAGGTCACGGTCCATATAAAAAAAAGTGTGTAGGGTGAAAGGGTGCAATGGGCTAGATGCAGAGAATGTGTGTGGAGGAGGGCACAAGGGGGAAATTCAGAGAAGCAGACAAGCATGTTCCATCTTTTACTGCATTCTGACACACAGGAGTCACATGACCACACCAGTGGAGGGGAGATACTCTGGTCTGCGTTCAACCCATTGCCCTCCCCTTCACACAAATACACTCTGCATCCTTCTGTGGCTGGGCAGTGGTTGTTTGGAGGCATTAATGTTCTGGCTATATGATTTTTAATGTCTTTTCTTTACTACAATAGTAAGGGCAGTGTCCCCCCCCCTTCCAGGTTGCCACCCTAGGCACGTGCCTAGGGTTTCCTAATGGTAAATACAGCCCTGGGTTTATGGGGGTAGGGTTATAGGTAGCCTCTCATTTTAAGTGCCTAGAGATTCAAAACTCTTTAAAACCCCCAAAAGACTTGTATTAGTGAATATTGTAAGACTTATTTCAGTTATTACTTTTTTTTTTTACATTCTTCTAATGTTTGGAGTCATCAGTGTCAGCAGAGCATATGACTGTATACCAGGTGTCCCCTTGTCAACATCAATAAACCATGAGCGCCATACAAAGATCTGCACTCATATAATTATAGATAACAGTTCACTAAAACGTCATGCAGTGATAATAGGTATCACATTGTCTAAGATTATTACAATTAGGAGTTGAATGTTCAATATACATTTCCACATGAACTAAGCTATGATTCTTCTGATTTTACAAGATAACAAATAATGCATGCATGTGTGCACTCTCTGTATGTGCTTCCCACTGTATATTACACACTGCAAGCTATTCTTAAAAGATAAGTCATATCTTTATTATGAAACAAGACTTCTATCAGGATAATAAATGTTCATTTTATAATTTCGATAACTTCGGCCGGCCCGCTCCCACCATGCCGGCATTTGAGAAAAAAGGCAAACACTCATGATGACGCGCCCTCAGATGACAGCTGAGAGCGGCGCCGGCCTCCACGCTCCGGACCTGCAGGTAAGTGTTTGCCTTTTTTTTTAAATGCCGGCATGGTGGGAGCGGGCCGGTCGGTTCCGCTGACAGCGGAGCCGGCCGGCCCGCTCCCACCATGCCAGCAAAAATGCTTTTTTTTTTGTTTTTGTTTTTTAAATGCCGGCATGGTGGGAGCGGGCCGGCCGGCTTTACCGGCCCGCCGGCCGGTTCCGCTGTCAGCGCGGATCCGGCCGGCCCGCTGCCACCATACCGTCATTTTTTCTTTTTTTTTTTTTTCTTTGTTTTTTAAATGCCGGCATGGTGGGGGCGGGCCGGCCGGCTTTACCGCTCCTACCATGCCGGCATTTTTTTTTTTAATTTCAGGAAAAATTCGATCGGCACGAACCACAAAATATTCGGGTTCGTGCCGAATCGAATATTTCCTGAAATTCGGAGCGAATTCCGGTTCTTCCGAACCGGTTCGCTCATCTCTAGTTATCAGAATCAGATTAGCAGTTATGTAAAAATGATAAACCAGACCAACACAACAGACAGTGGTCATATGAATCCCTCCCCAGGGCAAGTCATATTTCTGCACATAAAAAAAGAAATTACCTTTTTCTAACTCATGCTGTGTTAAATTTTAACCACAAAGTGGTGCCTCGTGAATCTGCAGGCTGCCCGCAAACAAGAGGTGCTGCTGGGTTTCTGTTACTGTGCATTGTCAGTTATGTCAGTTAAATCCAGGAAGCAGTATGTCTGAGATGCTGGGAAAGGAAGCTCAAAAATGGCTGCTAACACTAGAAAATCTCTGAACTGGGGATTCAGCTTTGAGTGGATGCATGAGCAAATGTAAGTGCTGACAATAATTCAGTATCATGCATGCAGGTGGGGCAAGGGAGTTTTGGGGAGTTTTCTTTTCCAACTGTGCCAGTCTGTTGGTCTGGTTTAAATACATACTAGGAATTTGTTGTAGTGTGTATGCTTATTACAATGGACAGGATTTGAGATGAGCAAATTGAATATGTCTGGGCCGAACTTTGGAAAAAAGCGAGTTCACCGCAGTCCAAGGTTTCCCGCTAGATCGTTCGAACAAGCTGGCATTTTTTTATTGGCTGCTAAATGTGGATTTGGGGGTGAAGAAGTGACAAGGACAAAGGTACAGAAAGCAGAGGAAGCAGGGGTCACAGGAGATGCGAGGCAGCAGTCTAATCTGCTGCTAAACACAATCTAGCCACCCCCTTTGATGTCACACCATGCCTTGCCATTATAGAACCTAGATCACACGCAAACGCCCATCATTGCTCCTTCCTGATTGCTGACCGGCTGCTCATCAAAGCTGTGATTTGATTGCTAGTGGCCAGAGATAGACAGAGTAGTGTAGGGGGAATTTCATTCTTTTTTTTTACAGGGTGTTGGGCGCTGTGTGAATACTTTCTGAGACTGTGGAGGGAGAAAGGTAGGTAGGTAATACAAGAAATAAGTTTTGAAATTTAAACTACAGGGACACAACTGAGAGTTGTTCTAAATCTCTTAAACTCCACTAACAGCTATATTTATTTTAAAAAATAAACAGAACCCTTGCTCACATAAGGGGTCTGGCCATATGTCCGGCGGGAGTGGCTGTAGTAGGACTACCAGCCCAAGGGAAAAAACCAGTGCCAGAAGGACTGGTGATGTTGTCAGAACCAGATATGGTACCAGGGTGGAGCTCCCTTTATCATCCTGTGGACATGTGTTAACCAACCGAACAGCAGTCTTAGACTGGTTCACACAGCCCTCTGACTCCACAGTTGAAAGAAGCCAATCATGCAGCCAGGCATCTGGTAATTCCTCATACACCACAATTCCGTGACAAGGGCAACCACCTTCCTGTGGAGCCTCTCCTGTCCGGAATTTGCCTGTTGGGAAGTTGAAAGTTTGGAGGAAAGTCAGCAGATGGAAGACAGATCTCAAGGCACTCCTCCTGAGAGCCAGGGAAAGACAAATTCAGGTGGAGACAGGGGTACACTGCACCTGGCATTTAAGGGGGACAGCAGTGGCAGTGAATCTGTTTGTCCCATTCACCCATCTCCTCCATTGATCCTACGTCTCCTCAAATAAGACAGCAATCACTCTCGGAAGCCATTGAAAGAAAAAAGCAGTATGCTAGCGGTCAACCAATGGTGCAGAAGCTCAATTTTCCCTTGGCCAAATTGCTAGTGCTGCAGTCCCTCTTTTTCCAGGTAGTAGACTACTCAGTCCCAAAGTAGGCATTATTTCTCAAAAAAGCAGTACCATCCCTGCACAGCTGCATGCTGAAGAATGTGGGCCTCAAATCTGGTGCACTTCATTTCTGACATGTGGACCTCTACCTATGGGGAAGAACAGTATATGTCCGTTACAGTCACTGGATTAACATTTTTCCAGTCCAGGCACAGCAGTAACTTGTTCTGTGAGAATCCAGCTGTATCCATAAAATTTAACTTTTACTAATGTTCATTAAAAGCATAAAATATTCATCCATGAAATAATAATTCATGATGGTATCACATACATTTTAGGAATAAGAGGCATAAGTCCTAAAATGCATAAGGCCTTAAGGGGCAATCTACTGTTTACATTGGGATACTATTGGGATATTTTCATGGATGATTATTTCATGCTTTTAATGGACATTAGAAGTTAAATTGTACAGGTACAGCTGGATTCTTACAGGACTTTATGCTACCATTGGAGGTGCCAGTTCCCTTATTTCCGAGCTGACTGCCATCCAGATTAGTGAGCTACCTAAACTGACTTTGACAGCAGCAACTTGCCAGGTCATGAAGATGGCACCTCTGCAGTGCTATTGCGGTCTTTCTGCGTCCTCCTCCAACACCTCCTCCACCTTGTCCTCACCCTCCTAACTGTCAAGCTTTCCAATGATCCTATGGCACATGGCATGACTGGCTCTTCTCCAATCAGTTTTTCCAGCCACGCATATTATTGTGTGGCTGGAGAAGCTGAATGGAATATTAGCAGTGGTACCCCCTGAATGATTAGGCTGTGTCCCGCCAGGCCAGGTAAGCATATCAAGCGACTAGGGTTTCCATTCAGCGAGGCATAATAAATCAGGATGCCCCAGGATTGGAATGCAAATCAGTCCTAGCATCTTATAGTCTCTAGGTATGGTTATGGTCCACTTTAAGCTTATGAAGATGATTGCTGGAGGAGCGGGCATGAGTTGGGAAGGGGTTAACATCCTGAATTGGGATTATGTCAGGTACTAAATGTTAGGTACTAAAAATGAGCATGTGGTGGACCACCAACAGAAAATAGCACAGAGGAAATCCCTGGCTAAAAACATAGGATCGCACATCAAAATCACAGAGAATCCATATCAGTTAGAAAAAAACACAGGACACAGATTATTTAAAATAAAAAGGGGTGAACAATACCCCCTGACATGGTGTGGGCAAATAAAAAGGTAGAGGTACCACCCCGGGCAAAAATAAGATGCAAATACTAACAAATACCTACAGTATCCGGGGCAAAGATAAATACACATGAAAATGCAGAATTCAAGTGCTGAACCAAACAAAAGTAGGACTAGTGAGGATTGGACAATGTAGTCTATATAGTGCATCTCTAAAGTGCAGGTGCAGTTGTAAATACATGACACTAATCAGAATAAATAAAAAGGAACTAAATAAATATAAAGTGACAAAACTTCACTGGAAGGAAAGATTGCAGTCCACAGAGTACAGGAGGAGCACATCACCCACCACTGCAAAGGATGAGGGTTCTGAGAAGAGGAATCATAATAGTGAGGTAATCGAGAAGCATTTGGACAATGAGGTTAATTGGGGCATGCAGTTCGAACTGGTTGTGCCCAACAGCTGGCCTCTAATGTCCAGCCACCATACTTCATAAATTGTTCTTGTGTTGCCCACAGCTATTCAGTTGGATGGACTAGAGAAAATGAGAGTCTCTGTTAGGACAGGGTCTGTTGATCCAAGAGAACACCTCTTAGATTGCATTCAACAAATGGAAAGGTATTTAGATCAAGTAATTGGTTGGCGGTCTTCATCTGGTTGCTTATATATGTGTTTTCCCAAATTGTTAACGTTCTTTCCTCAATTCAAGCAGTGAAGGTATGTTGCAGATGACCACTGTTGTCATCAAAAGCCAAAAATGAAGATGTACTAAAAATGAGCAAGTGGTGGAGCTCAGCTGGTTCTGCATATCTCTACTGAAAGAATGATCTGAATTGCAAGCTAACTTATGGCTGTGCTCTTAAAACCCCTTTGGTTTTGGACATCTAGTTTAGCAGTGACCTACTACATTTTAAATACTGTAGATGCTTTAACTTGTTGCACAAAAAAGGGACAGAGAGGGAGAATCAGGAGAAATCTACTGCTCAAGGACGATTTTTTTCTCCACTGTGGCGATAATATCAACTAGTCGAGTCCCACTCTTTGACACCTTAGAGACATTAGCATCAGAAATTTTCCAGCCTTCCTAGTTACCCCATATTGTAGTGCCCTCTTCCCCACATTCGGATCTTCCATAGTCTGGGTGTACTTCATAGTCAATCAATCTAAGTTGATAGGACACTCTCTGTCAAATGGCAAATCTGATAAGGAACCAACTGGTTTGGTCAAATTAGGTCTCTATCTGTTGTTCACACATCTCTGGGTGTGTGAATTTAGCTCTGCCATGTTTGGAGCTTCTGCTCTTTCACCTCCCTTTGAGGCATAACCTTAAAAAATGCCATGCCAAAGAGAAAGTTAGAGCTAAAAGCCCTATAGTGTGAGTATATCAGAATTAATTAATTGCTGTAATATTAGGTTTTGAACCACAGAAGAGCTAATAAGGGAAGTTTTCCCTTATTTGGAGCTCTGTCATGCTCCAGAGAGATTACAGCAAAATGGGCTAACTCTGGGGTATAGTGGGCAAAGTTTATGTTACATACTATCCCAACGGCTGGCACATGAGGCCCAGATGCCCCCATGGTCCTTGTGCTGTGCCTCTGGCAGGATCCTGGGGCTCGGGGTATCCATGTGGGGGGTAATGATCATCGGTTCTAGTGTGTCCTGGGCCAAGCAGCTCTGTGTTGGGGCAAGTCTGCTGCATGCTTGCGCATATGCAGGGACCAGACACTTCTGCACATGTGCAAGTGGGGGGTCCAAAGTGTTTGTGTGAGGCTGCACGGATTGTACAATAATTGTGCAATTTCAGTTTTTCTAATAGGTGAATGTAGTCAGCTGAACTGTTGTGCACCAACCAGCGCTCTCCTGTCCCTATCTAAAGGAGCTTCTGGTGTTTTTTTGGCATCAGAAGATCCCTTTGTTGATCTTGTTGAGCCGGTGTCTCCTGAAGGGTATTCTCAAAGTTTCTTGTCTTCCTGTTTAATACGGCCCACCCTTGCATTCTGATTATGGATTTACCTTTGAACTGCCTACATGTGTTTGACCCAGTTTGCCCATTTTACTTTGCCTTTTGGATTGCCTCTTTTGGACTCTCTGTGCATGACTTCGGCTATCCCCATAACCACGCATCCCCTCCAGTGACCCTTATCCACTGCTGTCTGTCCATACGCTTGTGCCCCCGGGGAACGACTTGGGACAACCCAAGCAGCAAATCTATTCTCCCTTGCATGGGGCGTTAGAGAAGACAGGGGTGGTCCTTGGAGGTGCAGGGAGCTGCAGGGTTGAGCTTGAGTGTTGGGCAGAAGTCAGTGCTATGCTTAGCTGAACCTCCCTGTCCATAGTGCTCCCATTAGCTCAATGACAGTTTAGAAGAGATGTCAGGGAGTATTTATCTGCCAAAATTGTTTCACTGAGCTACATTTTCAGAGCATGTGGAGAGCATGTGAAGGGACCCTAAAGTCACGTAAAATGTACAATGTTACATGTCCAATGAAAATGCAAATAAAACAATAGGCTTGATTCAGAGAGACACAAAAAAACTTCCGTATTAGTGCCGTTGTCGTATCATTTTCAAATGTTCCCGCTCTCGTCTGAGTGTGCGAGCGATTCTATGCATGCATTGTAAACGTTCTGTAAAGTTGCAGTCCGCTCGTATGCCAGAGTACGAGTACGAGGATGTCATTTTCCATCGAGACTTTTCAGATTCATTTTCTCAGGTAACAACGTAGCCTTTCGTTTTTGCGCTTTTCCCATCGTATCCTCACACGAATCCTTACGTTTCCCGATAGATTCTGTTTCACTTTTACCCAAAATAATCGTCCAGACGGAATCCTTACGATCTTGCGCCTGCGCACTACAAACTTAACTCATTAAAGTGCTCGCATACAAATTTGACTCCATCACTTCTACTACAATGTTTAGCTAAACCACTTAGCGCTATCCTGCAGCTTCCCTTTTGAACCCTTAAAGCTCACCCTAACCACTTAGCGCTATCCTGCAGCTTCCCTTTTGATCCTTTAAAGTTCACCCTAACCACTTAGCGCTATCCTGCAGCTTCCCTTTTGATCCCTTAAAGCTCACCCTAACCACTTAGCGCTATCCTGCAGCTTCCCTTTTGATCCTTTAAAGCTCACCCTAACCACTTAGCGCTATCCTGCAGCTTCCCTTTTGATCCCTTAAAGCTCACCCTAACCACTTAGCGCTATCCTGCAGCTTCCCTTTTGATCCTTTAAAGCTCACCCTAACCACTTAGCGCTATCCTGCAGCTTCCCTTTTGAACATTTAAAGCTCACCCAAATCACTTCGCGGTTAGGTTCTTCTTCATTTCCCGCACCCTAAAACTTACCCAAATCACTTCACGGTTAGGTTCTTCTTCCATTTTAGGTCCCTAAAACTTACCCAAATCACTTTGCGGTTAGGTTCTTCTTCCATTTTAGGTCCCTAAAACTTACCCAAATCACTTCGCGGTTAGGTTCTTCATTTCCCGCACCCTAAAACTCACCCAAATCACTTCACGTTAGGTTCTTCTTCCATTTTAGGTCCCTAAAACTTACCCAAATCACTTTGCGGTTAGGTTCTTCTTCCATTTTAGGTCCCTAAAACTTACTCAAATCACTTCACAGTTAGGTTCTTCTTCATTTCCCACACCCTAAAACTTACCTGAATCACTTCGGGGTTAGGTTCTTCTTCCATTTTAGATCCCTAAAACTTAACCAAATCACTTCGCGGTTAGGTTCTTCTTCCATTTTAGGTCCCTAAAACCCACATCACTTCGTGGACATGTGAATCTTGACCTCAAAATATGCATTTGCCCCTTTCTTTGTTTGAAATTGATGTGTTGCAAGAAATGACACTGAAACATTGGTTTCTTTAAAATATCTGTAATCTTAAATATTGTTAGATTTTTTTTTTTCTTAACATTAAAACTTTTTGCATTTGTTTTTCCCTTGGCTAATAAAACTTTTTTTTTCAAATTTAAAAACTTTGTACAAATGTATTGAACATATAAAATAATTTAAAAATGGCTCAGCAGAACAGGGCCAGGACCCAGGACTCTACTCCTCTTCCTCTTCTTCTGTTGTCCCCAACGAGTCAATCATCACCTTCATATCGGCCACCAACGCAAGGACCCTCCGATGCATTTCGAATATTTTTTGGCCTGTGGTCCCTGTAACAAATAGAGACAAAATCATTAGTTTTAGACCAATACATGTTTGCCACCTGTGGATTGTATGTTTTGTAGTTAACAAATTAAATAAAGGCGACATATGTAATTCTGTCAACTCATTAAAATGGACCAACACCCAGGATTTTGACTATCCTGGGTTTTGGTCCACTTCGGCGGGGCACCCCCATCGGCACCCCCGCTCTCTGAACCCCCCCAGAAATCCCAAAAAACTCACCTCTCCCCGCTCCCACGCGACCGTGCCGTCCAATCCCCGCCGACGTCCAAGACAAGGCGTCCACCGCCGCCTCCCGCGCGTCACTCCCGGCATGCGCGCGCCCGCACCGGCCATTCACAGACGGCCGGCACGGGCGGGCGCACGTCTAGAGGGGCGCGCGGGAGGCGGCGACGGCGGAAGCGGCGGCGGATCAGGTAAGGAGTTTGGGTTTTTTTGGGGGGGTTTCACCCCGCGGGACATCCCGATCTCGGATGTCCCGCGGTGAGTGAGGTGATCGGCCCGGGAATCTTATAGATTCCCGGGCCGATCAACCCTGGGTGTTGGTCCACTTTAAGCTAAGGAAGTGGCCACAGATCAGTCTGGCAAGTCATTAAGCTAAGGAAGTGGCCACAGATCAGTCTGGCAAGTCATTAAGCTAAGGAAGTGCCCACAGATCAGTCTGGCAAGTCATTAAGCTAAGGAAGTGCCCACAGGTCACTCTTAAATTGCCATTGGCTAGGGCTTGATGTATCTGTGTGTTGATGTCACGTACCACATAAATGCAAATAATGCCCTGACTACTTACTTGGTTGGTGGCCGAGAGCTGGCTCGTTGGGGACAACACGATGATGTCCTGGGTCCTGGCTCTGCTGTGAAGAAGTGCCTGTAGAAACATGGGAAATACGTTCAGTTTTCTGGTCAAATTCCTCAGTAAGCAAATGTCTATTGGCAAGTCTGGTTCACATCACTCACCTTCTCCAGGTTCTGTTTGGAGCACATCGGCTGCCTCTTCCACTACCTCTCCCGCTCCCGAAGCATCTAGACAAACAGATGAAAGGAATCAGTTGGGTAGAAGATAGCATGTATATGTGTGTGCGTAGACATGAAGAGTGACATACCAGAGGCTCCCGCATGCGTGGCTGGGTACGACTGCCTGCCCACGCTGTGCCGCCCCTCCTCTGTTGTAAGTTCCAGGGGCTGGTCTGAGGAGCCCACAGAGGAGGGGTAGGCCCGTCGCCCTGGAGATCCATCGCCTTCACTCCCAGCTGCAGAATCATGCAGCACTGGTCGGCCTGTGCGCCTCTGGGTGCGGCGAATGCGGTAATCCATTTCCAACACTACCAAAGAAAAGGCATTATAAATAAAAGGTCTACCTTCTGTCGTAGTTACATCTTGCATGCAATCGCTATGTACTTACTTGGGAAATGGATACCGAAAAATCTCCGCACCCGGGGCATGTGCAGTCATTTCAAAATACACAAATACACTTACGAGCATGATGATCTCTTCTTGTTGGCGGGTGAAGATAGTCGGCGCCATCTTTCTTCTTCTCGCCAGCGGTTTCTGGGTTCCGCACGTCCCTGTGAACGGCCGGACGTGCGCGTAAGCGAACGCGTAGGCGTCACACCTTAGTTAAAGGTCCCTGCACACACAGCTCATTCTCTTTGAGAGTCCAGGCAAAATGGCAGCCAAAAAAACAGCACCTAAACCGGTCAAGGAGATCACGCTGAAGAAGGCTACCAAGCGGCCTGAGCATGGCGAGGGCCCCAAAACAAGGTCTCAAGAGGCCAAAGCGAAGCTAAGGCCTACAACAAAGGCTGCGCAAAAAAAGGAGGTGGCAGCAGCCAAAACAAAGACCAAGGCACCAAAGGCTACAGCAGCTCATGCCCTCCAAATGGGTAAGAGGGTACAAAGCCCCACCCCACCCTGCCCCACATCCCCCCGCCACGTGGCACCAAGGCACTTGCCAAAGGGCCCAAACACAGGCCAAGAAGCCGCAGCAGGGCCAGAAGCCGCAGCAGGGCCAGAAGCCACAGCAGGGCCAGAAGCCACAGCAGGGCCAGAAGCCGCAGCAGGGCCCAAAGTCGTAGCAGGGCCAGAAGCCGCAGCAGGGCCTGAAGCCGCAGCAGGGCCCGAAGACGCAGCAGGGCCAGAGGACGCAGCAGGGCCAGAAGCCGCAGCAGGGCCCGAAGCCGCAGCAGGGCCCAAAGCCGCAGCAGGGCCAGAAGCCACAGCAGGGCCAGAAGCCGCAGCAGGGCCAGAAGGCCAACATCCAAAAGCAGCCACAGCAGGCCCAGAAGCCCAAAAAGGCAGGCAAGGCCAAGGTCCCCCTCCCCACCCGCATGTGGCTACCAAACCAAGGCCAAGAGTGGGCAACCCACCAGCTCTGGCTCACCCCAGCCAAGTACCTCAAAGGGCCCACAGAGCCACAGGGCCACAAGCAGCAGCTCCAGCTCCTCCAGACCCTCTCTTATTTGCTCACATTCTCCTCCGGCACAGGTTGTCAGGCATTCCCCCTATGCCACATCAACACCTGCAAATTCAGTGGCCACCCAGCCACGAACACCCAGTCTCTTTCCCAGTCCAGTACGATCCACAGCCAGCCTCCAGTCCTTGAGGTCTCCTACATACCCCCAGGCCAGAATGTCACCCCATTTGCCAACAAACACTGAGGAGCCACAACCACCCCAAACAGGGTGCACATTGCGCAGAGGCCACTTGAGTGGGCGTTTTGGTGAGTCCCAAACTCTAGCATTGGCTAGTGGGCTAACGTTATATTATGATGAGCTATATGGGAGCAAATCCAAAACTACTAGCAAGCAGCGCAAATCTGAGATTTTGGCAGAACTCACCAGACACGTCAATGCAGCGGGGGACAAACTCAAAGATGTTGAACAGATTCAGTGGAAGATCTCGGACCCGAAATATGCCATACGGAAGAAACAGAATAAAAGGCGGCAGTACAGGTACATAGCTTATTTGTTGGTTTTTAGTCTTCTTGTCTATCCATCAGTGCGCTTAATTATGATTACTATGTTTTTCAGCTTACAAACTGGCGTAGGATTCCCCACTAAATTGACATTTACCCAGGCTGAGGAGATGGTGCTGGGCCTGCTACATCCTGTTGCGTTAGAGGGACACTCGGCACAACAGGACACGGACAACCCGCCAATTCCAGCAGGTTAGTAATGTGTGAATGACCCTAAAAATGTGGGAAAAATTCTAATTAGGCAGCAAGGCATATCTAAACACATGGCCCTAGGGTGTGGCAGCAAGGCATATCTAAACACATGGCCCTAGGGTGTGGCAGCAAGGCATATCTAAACACATGGCCCTAGGGTGTGGCAGCAAGGCATATCTAAACACATGGCCCTAGGGTGCGGCTTGTAGTGGAGTGATCACTTTGACCAGGGTGTGTCGACAGGTAATGTGCAAATGAGCACAACCATACATGACGTTTAAGAACATTTAGGAAGAGTATGAAACTATGGAGCTTAGGAAATTAATGCGTGCTATGTATTTATTGACAATCACATGCCACACTAACATCTTTTGCTGTTGGGCAATTTGCTAAGAGCTGGGTTTGGGGCCCAACGGCTTAAGATGGTGTGATTGAAATGTTTTAAGAGATACAATGTTCCCCACCAGAATCATATTGTAACTGCTATTTGCCAGCTTAGTGTGTTAACTTCATGGCCTATAAGGGATGTGGAAACACACACAACAGCCATTACTTGCATGTTTGTTTTTCGTCACGTGACCAATGTGTCTATTCTGGTTCAACAATCCATGCACAATATAATGGCATTCATAGTGAGGGCCAAGTGGCACCGTTGTGGTAGTGGCCATTCCTGCTTGGCTTGGCTTGCTTTTTGTTTTAAGCATATGTGTTATTAACCATCACCAATGCATAGTTGTGTGTTTACATTGTTGTTTTTCTTCTAATGCAGCCCAGCCTCATCCCTCAGCTAGTGGGGACTCCTCTGACATTTTACCTCTGCCGTCTTCTTCCGTGCTGCCTAGGACCCAGGATCCGAGATCTACGGTAAGTGTTTTTTGATGCTGTTGCGTATGCATGTGGCTTGCCATGTTTTTATTGTCTGATTTACATATGTATTCCCCACACTGAACCTTTTTGTTTTACATGTCCCCAACAGAGCCACACACTGATGGAGGAAATCCAGGAGCTGGAGGAGGATGGAAGCAACGTCGCCCAGTTTCCCAGGGGAGGGACGTGCAGATGATGGAGGCAGCATGGCACCATGAGAGGCGGCTTTTTCATCGGCAAAATCAACAAAATCACGAAAATATTATTGGGCAATTATATCAACTCAATAATACCTTAAGTGCCATGCTGACTGAATTTAGGACCCATAACAGCCACATGGCCAACTTGACCTCAGAAATCAGGTCCAGCACGGCAGAAATGCAAAGTAACCAAAGAAACATTTTGGAACAGTTTCAGATTCTGAATGCAACACAGGCCCAGGTTAGGGCCCACCCCCAAGGGCCCCAACCTGGGTTCTATGGGCATCCCCCATATTAAGGTGTATTTGGCATGAATCTGTTCTACATCTTTGATTGACATCCCCACTGGATTGACTTGTCTGGTGAGCCCTACAAATCTTGCATTTTGAGCTGCATTTGCTAGCATGTTTAGGATTTGCCCCCATATAGCTCATTAAAGTCCTGAGGTAGCCCACTAGCCAATGCCAGAGGACAAGCCTCACTGAAGCGGCCACTTAAGCTGCTGCGCTGCAGCCTTGCCCATAATTACATTTGTGGTGGCTCCTCATGTTTGTAGCCATGATTGGGTGACATTCTGGCCTGGCAAACTAAGACCTTGGACCCTGGCTGTGATTGTACTGTACTTGGATTGGGACTGGGTGTTCTTGTTTGGGTGGCCCACTGAGAAAGAGGTGTAGATGTGGCATAGGCATGTCTGCTTTCAACCTGTGCCTGTGGCAAATGTGGGCAAGCAGGAGAGTGCTTATTTGTGTGCATTTTTGTGTTATGGAACATGTTTTGACATTGATTTCATGTCCATGTCTTCCCCTGAAGTATGTGAGTGGCCATCACCTACCATTATGTTGTTAAAAAAGGAACTTTTTAAAAAGTAAAAAAAACTTTTGTTGACCAAGTTAATGTCTGTGGTTTTTTGATTAAGAAATATTAGTTCAAGTAGCCACCAATACAAACACTAACAAATATTTCAAAATAAGTCCACAAACATTGTTGTTGATTGGTGTAAATAATTCATTATTGTTTTGGTCATAATTAAAATAAACCAAAAAAATACAAATACAATACAAAAACTACACCAAAGAAAGTCCGAAGAAAAATAAACAAAGCCAAAAAAATTATCCAAAATGTGTGGTGAATTAAATTATCACGGACGGCTTGGCCAGACACACTGTGCTGCCCAACATAGGCGTCCTCGGCCTCATCGGCGGGTGGAGAGGGTGGCAAATCAACATAGCGGGGGACCCGCTGCAAGATCGCAAAATTATGCAGCGCTGCACAGGCCATAATTATATCGATGACCTTTTTGGGGTCATACTGAAGGGAGCCCCCAGTGTGGTCCAAACACCGAAATCGGGTCTTCAAGAGTCCAAAGGCCCTCTCCATCACTGCCCTGGTTTTTCTGTGCGCCCGATTATAGGCCTGTGGGCGGAGTACAGGAGTCATCAGCCACGGGAGAAGTGGATACCCCAAATCTCCTAGAAAAATTTAAGGTAAACAAATATTACCATTAATGCATACATTGCAGGGCCAAAATCCTAAAAATACATGATTAAGTAGGTAGGTAACATTGTCACAAAAACATGAGCATACATATTGCACAGGCAAAAGCAAGAAATAAACATATCTGATAGATGGGGGACCAAAGTTGAAAAATAATATTGTGGATGCTGGGCAATCAGGCAGACTGGTACCAGCTATTGTTTCCTGTCTGTGCTTCAGAACAATGTAGGATGGGTTAACTTTACATGACCCATTTTCAGCTTTGTCTGAGTCCAAAACAGGTGTAAGCCGGCCCCTGCATTTTATCCCGCTCACCTCTACTCAGTAAGTGTAATGCATGTAAGCAAAGATGGCGCAGACCCTCTGCTAAAGTCACTAACAGTGTGGGGAAGACTGTTTAAGACTTTTGCTCGAATTACACTTTGGAGTTGAAACAATGCAGGACAAACATTTTGCCAGCCAATGTAGTTTGGATAATGTAATGGGTCCAGTCGGGATTCACATGTTCCCAAGGTGATGACCAAGCCATCGTTTAAGAAAGGTGAATCCAACCAAAATCCAACCCATACATATAAACTAAAAATATGTAATTGGACTCAACTTACCATGTTAGAGCCTTTAAAAGGTTGAGTTACTTGTTCCATTTTAAGTACACTTTCAAATGTTTGACTTTGACCAAACTGATTTTTTTTCTAAGTGCAAAATACGGTCCATTGGTTCACATACACTCTTTGCAAGGAGGGAGGATTAGCAAGGAGGGACTGATTCCAATGAGGGAATATGTAAAAGGAGAGACTAGTAACATACAGGGCATAATTAAAAGGAGGGACTATTAACAATGACGCAATAATTACAAGGAGGGACTATTAACAATGATGTGATAATTACAAGGAGGGACTATTATCAATGAGGGATTTATTACAAGGAGGGACTATTAACAATGATGCGATAATTACAAGGATGGATTATTAACAATGATGCAATAATTACAAGGAGGGACTATTATCAATGAGGGATTTATTACAAGGAGGGACTAATAACAACGATGCAATAATTACAAGGAGGGACTAATAACAATGAGGGATTTATTACAAGGAGGGACAAAAACAAATGATGTTATTGACCAAAGGTGGGACACCAAAAAAAAAAAAACATAATGGAAGAATAAACTTGCCTGTATATGTTCTCGTCGCAAGCAGGAGGGACAAGGGCAACGTGGGTGCAGTCAATGGCACCCATGACGTTGGGCATGTCGGCGATATTATAAAATGCCAGCTTAATCGCGTTTCTGGCTACCAAGTTAGGGTAGCCATGCCTTCCAAAAACTTGGATAGGGCGCGGCTCAGCGTAGGCTGTGAGATCCCCACGGAGAGGGCACACAAGCCTCTGGAACGAGCCGTTCGCCAAAAATTGCAGGCAGCCAAGCATCTTGGTCATACCTGAAATTGCTTTCCCCTTCCTTGTGGTGCGGGCTAACCATGGCCGCAGCTCACTATACAATTTATGGAGGGAAGCGCAATTAAGCCTGGTGAGCTCGAACAGCTCAACGTCATGCATGCCATTGATGTCCATGCGTCGCCGCCGGTGCAGTCTGGCCTCTGACCTCCGGACGATCTCAATGCCCATGAGCTGCAGATCCTCATGCTCCTCAAATGCAGTAGACTCGTCCATGCCTGCTAGTTCCGACGTCAAAAGTGGATCGACAATGAAACGGATTTATTGGGTGTTGGCCCCTCGGCAATTAGCTCTCTGAATTAATCGCCAGCCCATTGCAATAACGCACGTTTTCTGAACGGTCGAAACATTTCAGATTTGGTGGAAAAAAGCTCCCGAAATAGCGAAAAACTTCAGATTTGCTTTGGATCATCGAAAGAGCATATACGCATATTCCCGAACGTTCGTACGAATGAAAAATGGACGAAAAAAAAGCAAAAAAACGACAAACACCCACCAAAACTTTCACAGACAGCTACGGAAGTTCGGACGAATGTGTCTCTGAATCTAGGCTAATGTCTAGCAATATACACACTAAAATACATTCACCGATATGACTAGCAATATACAGGCTAAAATACTACAAATACATTCACCAGTATATAAACTAATATATTTGATTCGTCACAACGTTTAGGTCAAATAATATAATGAACCTGTAGCAAAAATGTTTTTTTTTTTAAATTATGAAATTAGTATTATTCAAAACACTTTTTTTCTACAGATACTTTTAGGCAACATTCTTGGAACAAAAGAAAACAGCAAATCTTTCTGCTGTGTATTATAGATCTCATTTTGTTTTATATGTGAAAACCTAATAACAGAATTGAAATAGCACAATTTTTATTAGGTGTTAATAACAAAAATGTCAAGTTTTGTGGTCTTGAAGCAAAACGTGTCTGGAAATTTATCTTTTGTATCATAGTAAACTTTGCAAAGGAGCAAGATGCTGATTTACCGTTGTATGTTTTCATTTTTTCACTATTTTGATACAGTAATTGTTGCTTGAGGTGGGTCCTCAAGTTGAGCAAGCAGAAAGCTGTTAATTGCTTTTTCCTTTCACATTTAATTTATAGCAGCAGATTCCAGTTTATTTTCCCATGGTTGTAAAGTTAGAATTATTTCTTTTATCTACTAGAAAGCATAAGCTTTATTTGGGCTCTTTCCCTTCTGCGATAGATTTATTCACAGAAAATATGTTTCTATTAGCCTTCCTTTTCTCATTCCTGAAGGATATAGTAATCTAAAATGTTGCTTTCGAAGTGTAAATAGGAAGTCAAAATGTGCATTAAAGTGACCAGATATTAAATATTGGTCACATAAATCTTCTAATATAGCTGAAAAATTGAGATTGCTTAAGCAGAAATTATTTTCGAAAACTGTCCATAGGCCATTTTCTGTCCCACCCCATGCCAGTCCACTTAAAAACCCCATAAATAATTTCCTGGCCATTCACCACATTTGCGTGTTTTTTCCCAAATGTTCTGTGGCATATTCGCCCGGTGAAATCTGTGTTTGCTGGATTTACTTAAAGTTCATTTCTTCAGTTCTGCCATTGGGGGGGGGGGGGGGCAGGACTGCCGTACTGGGCTCTAAGGTTCCAGGTGCTTCACCACGGGGGGACTCTTTAGCAGCCTGACCCCACAGCCACCTAATATGGGGGCCCTATTGCACCCTGTTCCCACACTCATAGGATTGTGCAAGACATGGATAGGGAGAGGCAATAGGAAGGAAAAAAGAGTGAATAGAAAGTGCAGGGACTAGAGAAGTGAAATAAGAATAATAAGGGATCTGCAAAAAAGGAAATTTGGAAAAAATCTGCTGGCCCATATAGGAGCTGTCTCTCTGACTTTGATTGGTTGCTTTGTCAGCCAATTGCTTTGCAGCAGTGGTACCACTACTGCACTAATTGACTAGTCATTCACGGTCAATGTAGCAGTGGAAGTGCTGCTCCTGCTGTTGGAAAGGATGTCTGGTACTGTGGAGGTGATTCTTTTGTTATTTTAGTACCTCTTATAAAGCGTAGTGTCTAAATATATTTATATCGGCTAGACTTATTACATTACTCATATCCTTTACAAACCATTCCAATACAGCACAGGTGCTTTGTCTTCTCTGCCAACATGGCTCCCCCTCCACTATCTCTCCCCAGTGAAAAGGGAGCTGTTTGCGACTTGCTTTGCGATGGGGACATATCTTAGATAGATAGATATATAGATAAATAAGACAGGTTTCATACCAAGGTGGAGCAAAACAATTAAAAATTGTTAGCAATCAGGCAGCTGAACTTGAACTTTAATACAGGATTAACAAACAGGTCACTCTTGTCCCATGAATCCCATTCCTTACACTATAACCTTTTTTGTGCTGACTTTTATGCTGTGTTATTCAACAAACAACCCCTTTTGTATACTGGGAGGGGGGCACAGTCGAAAAATTTTTAAAATTAAATTCCTTAAAGTTGACCCAATAAGACTCACATGCACGAGCCTCAGCCTCTGTCAGCTATACCTTTAGCTGGGTGTGTGCCAGGCATTTGTGAATGACCTGCGTGGGCACGAAACCCTGTTAGAGGGTAGCAGAGATGTGGGCATCCAGTTTGCTTGGCTCCTGACCGCTAAACTTGGCCCTTAGCCAGCCAATCATGCTGATTGGACGAGAACCCGAGCATGTGCCATAGGACTTGGGACAGGTGAGTTTTACTGTGGGCCCTGGGGTTTCACACAGTGGTGTATCCTGAATCATGGTGCCCCGGGGCAAGAATCAAAACCAAGGATATTAAAATTCAATCTGGGTCCACTTTAAAATAAGCAAGTAGCGCCCCATTAACCACAATCACGCTGCCCTCTAAATGGTTGTAGTGTCACTGGTGTCACTCCCATTATCTATGGGTCTAATTTATCAAGCTTTCTGAGATTTTCCCAGATCCTCCTCTGTTGGCATACAGACAACCTCCCAACTTCAGAAAACTCATTGTGAGGAGCTCCCTAAGTGACCCATCACAAAATGGGACATGGCCTTGCCTGCAGAAAAGGTGTGAAACCTGCACACACATCTACACCACCGACAGAATAAAGACATCAGGTATGCAACATGATTACAAAGTACAGGGTAATTTCACATGCAAATCCCCTAATGTAGTATACCTGATCATGTGTGTGCAGTGCCCCTCAGCATTTTACATTGGGCAGACTGTGGGCTAAACAGGGACAATAATTTTATGTGTCATTATGACATGGATTGAATAGACAAGACTCATCACAAGGTCTGATTTTAAACAGACTGTCTGGCCTGGTGTGAGAGCAATAAAAATTCCACACACTTTCTCTCCCCTCTCATTCTTATCAGCCCACCATTAATTGTTATAATCCCCCTGATTCTTATCTCACAGTATAAGATTTTACGACTTAGCTATTTTTCATGTGTGTCAGTGTAAAAACAATTGTCACTCCTTTGTAGTGTTTTGTATAAATGTGTGTATAAGTTACAGATCTGTATTATGCCTGAAGAAGAAGCTTGAACAGCTTCGAAAGCTTGCATTTTCAATCTTATTGAGTTAGCCAATAAATGGTATTACATTTTGCACCACTCTAATTTGCACTGATGTGCGATAGTCTGGCTAGTGTTTGATAAATCAGACCCTAACTGTCAAAAAAAGTGGATACGGAGAAGTGGTCAGAAATTATATTACCGGTATGGAGCTGGAAGCTCTTTTAAAGTGGAACTATGGTCAAAAATGACCATAGTCACTATGTACTACACAGCAGCAAGGCAGCACCGCCTAGATACTACCGCTTTCGGGTACTCTTCTATGGCTGCCGTGGAGCAGCCTATCAGGATAGCATTATTATGTAGAAAAATGTATGGCTTTCTTTCGCATGTTTATAAATGAGTGAATTTCATCTTCATGGCTGCAAAGCAAACTATTGCTAAGGCCTGGCTCAAACCAACTTTATATTATGAAAAAAATGTTGTTAAACACAGCGCTATACAAGAATGTGTCAATATAGCAACCTATAAATGAACTTAAAAAACAAATAAGCAGAAGTTGCTGCAACGTGCTGGACCAATTATTCCCACAAGTCCAAAGGTATATGATATAGAAAAGCACAGAGCAACTTTATATTATATTGAACTTGTACATAGAACTTCCAGGACAATTATTAAGAAAAAGGAACCTCAATTTCGCTGTACAAACAGAATACCATATTTCTCGCCCTACAAGATGCACTTATTGTTCCCCAAAAGTGAGGGGAAAATGTCAGTGCATCTTATCAGTCAAACGTAAAAAATAAAAAAGTTTAACTTACATTTCTCTTGCTCCCACGCTGCTGGCTGGGCCGCCACAGCCACGGGATGCCAGAAGATGAAAAAGTGGCAGACGGGTGAGCAGGGCAACTGATCCCTACCCAATGTCCCTGCCATCCATGGTCCGCTCTGTCCACGCCGTCCATGTTCTTCTCCAGAGGCAAACGCACAAATCAGACACCCTTTGTGTGAGGGGGGAAATGCACAATGCCAATAGGGAATGGGGGGAATGCCACACTGTCTATGGAATTGTGAGGGGGGAATGCCACGCTGCCCATGGGAATGTGAGGGGAGAATGCCACGCTGCCTATGGGAATGCGAGGGGAGAATGCCACACTGCCTATGGGAATGGGGGGGAGAATGTCACACTGCCTATGAGAATGGGGAGGAGAATGTCACACTGCCTATGGGAAGGGGGGAGAATGCCACACTGCCTATGGGAATGGGGGGGGAGAATGTCACACTGCCTATGGGAATGGGGGGGGAGAATGTCACACTGCCTATGGGAATGTGAGGGGAGAATGCCACACTGCCTATGGGAATGCGAGGGGAGAATGCCACACTGGCTATGGGAATGGGGGGGAGAATGTCACACTGCCTATGGGAATGGGGGGGGGAGAATGCCACACTGCCTATGGGAATGGGGGGGTGCACACTGCCTAAGGGAATGGGGGGGGGGAGAATGCCACACTGCCTATGGGAATGGGGGGGAGAATGCCACACTGCCTATGGGAATGTGAGGGGAGAATGCCACACTGCCTATGGGAATGGGGGGGGAATGCACAATGCCTATGGGAATGGGGGGGGGGGAGAATGCCACACTGCCTATTGGAATGTGAGGGGGGAATGCCCCACTTCCTATGGGAATGTGAGGGGGGGAATGCCCCACTGCCTATGGGAAGGTGAGGGGAGAATGCCACATTGCCTATGGGAATGGGGGGGATGCACACTGCCTATGGGAATAGGGGGGGGGGAATGCCACACTGCCTATGGGAATGGAGGGGGGAATGTCCCACTGCCTATGGGAATGGAGGGGGGAATGCTCCACTGCCTATGGGAATGTGAGGGGAGAAGGCCACACTGCCTATGGGAATGGGGGTGGGGGATGCCACACTGCCTATGGGAATGGGAGGGGGAATTCCACACTGCCTATGGGAATGGGAGGGGAATGCCACATTGCCTATGGGAATGTGAGGGGGGAATGCCACACTGCCTATGGGAATGGGAGGGGAGAATGCCACACTGCCTAAGGGAATGGGAAGGGGAACACCACACTGCCTATGGGAATGGGGGTGAGAATGCCAAACTGCCTATGGAAATGTGAGGGGGGAATGCCCCACTGCCTATGGGAATGTGAGGGGAGAATGCCACACTGCCTATGGGAATGGGAGGGGGGATGCCATACTTCCTATGAGAATTTAAGGGGAATACCACACTGCCTATGGGAATGGGGGGGGGGTGAATGCACACTGCCTATGGGAATGGGGGAGAATGCAAACTGCCTATGGGAATGGGGGGGGGAGAATGCCACACTGCCTATGGGAATGGGGGGGAATGCACACTGCCTATGGGAATGGGGGGGAATGCCACACTGCCTATGGGAATGGAGGGGGGAATGCCCCACTGCCTATGGGAATGGAGGGGGGAATGCCCCACTGCCTATGGGAATGTGAGGGGAGAAGGCCACACTGCCTATGGGAATGCGAGGGGAGAATGCCACACTGCCTATGGGAATGGGGGGGAGAATGTCACACTGCCTATGGGAATGGGGGGGGAGAATGTCACACTGCCTATGGGAATGGGGGGGAGAATGTCACACTGCCTATGGGAATGGGGGAGAGAATGTCACACTGCCTATGGGAATGTGAGGGGAGAATGCCACACTGCCTATGGGAATGCGAGGGGAGAATGCCACACTGCATATGGGAATGGGGGGGAGAATGTCACACTGCCTATGGGAATGTGAGGGGAGAATGCCACACTGCCTATGGGAATGCGAGGGGAGAATGCCACACTGCCTATGGGAATGGGAGGGAGAATGTCACACTGCCTATGGGAATGGGGGGGAGAATGCCACACTGCCTATGGGAATGGGGGGGTGCACACTGCCTAAGGGAATGGGGGGGGAGAATGCCACACTGCCTATGGGAATGGGGGGGATGCACACTGC
The DNA here is from genome assembly GCA_027917425.1 of Gastrophryne carolinensis. Taxonomy (NCBI): domain Eukaryota; kingdom Metazoa; phylum Chordata; class Amphibia; order Anura; family Microhylidae; genus Gastrophryne; species Gastrophryne carolinensis. The sequence continues at coordinate 290,632,019 of CM051239.1, read as the reverse complement.
CTATGGGAATGGGGGGGGAGAATGCCACACTGCCTATGGGAATGTGAGGGGAGAATGCCACACTGCCCATGGGAATGGGGGGGAATGCACAATGCCTATAGGAATGGGGGGGGGGAATGCCACACTGCCTATTGGAATGTGAGGGGGGAATGCCCCACTGCCTATGGGAAGGTGAGGGGAGAATGCCACACTGCCTATGGGAATGGGGGGGTGCACACTGCCTATGGGAATGGGGGGAGAATGCCACACTGCCTATGGGAATGGAGGGGGGAAGGCCCCACTGCCTATGGGAATGTGAGGGGAGAAGGCCACACTGCCTATGGGAATGGGGGTGGGGGATGCCACACTGCCTATGGGAATGGGAGGGGGAATTCCACACTTCCTATGGGAATGGGAGGGGAATGCCACATTGCCTATGGGAATGTGAGGGGGGAATGCCACACTGCCTAAGGGAATGGGAGGGGAGAATGCCACACTGCCTAAGGGAATGGGAGGGGGAACACCACACTGCCTATGGGAATGGGGAGGAGAATGCCACACTGCCTATGGAAATGTGAGGGGGGAATGCCCCACTGCCTATGGGAATGTGAGGGGAGAATGCCACACTGCCTATGGGAATGGGAGGGGGGATGCCATACTTCCTATGAGAATTTAAGGGGAATACCACACTGCCTATGGGAATGGGGGGGGGGGGGGGTGAATGCACACTGCCTATGGGAATGGGGGAGAATGCAAACTGCCTATGGGAATGGGGGGGGGGGGGATGCCACACTGCCTATGGGAATGGGGGGGATGCACACTGCCTATGGGAATGGGGGGAATGCCACACTGTCTATGGGAATGGAGGGGGGAATGCCCCACTGCCCATGGGAATGGAGGGGGGAATGCCCCACTGCCTATGGGAATGTGAGGGGAGAAGGCCACACTGCCTATGGGAATGTGAGGGGAGAAGGCCACACTGCCTATGGGAATGGGGATGGGGGATGCCACACTGGTTATGGGGATGGGAGGGGGAATTCCACACTTCCTATGGGAATGGGGGGGGGAATGCCACATTGCCTATGGGAATGTGAGGGGAATGCCACATTGCCTATGGGAATGTGAGGGGGGAATGCCACACTGCCTATGGGAATGGGAGGGGGGAATGCCACACTTCCTATGGGAATGGGAGGGGAATGCCACATTGCCTATGGGAATGTGAGGGGGAATGCCACACTTCCTATGGGAATGGGAGGGGAATGCCACATTGCCTATGGGAATGTGAGGGGGAGTGCCACACTTCCTATGGGAATGGGAGGGGAATGCCACATTGCCTATGGGAATGTGAGGGGGGAATCCCACACTGCCTATGGGAATGGGAGGGGAGAATGCCACACTGCCTAAGGGAATGGGAGGGGGAACACCACACTGCCTATGGGAATGGGGGTGAGAATGCCACACTGCCTATGGGAATGTGAGGGGGGAATGCCCCACTGCCTATGGGAATGTGAGGGGAGAATGCCACACTGCCTATGGGAATGGGAGGGGGGATGCCACACTGCCTATGGGAATAGGAGGGGGAATGCCACACTGCCTATGGGAATGGGGAAGAATGCCATGCGTCCTGTGGGAATGGGTGAGGAATGCCGCACTGCCTGTGGGAATGGGGGGGGGGGGGGGGAGAATGCCACTCTGCTGTATGTGGGGGTCATTCTGCACCTTCCCTATTATTTGGTTCTTGGGGTTTTTTTGGACATGCCTACATAGAGTGCCTACATTATCAAATCCTGGCTTATTTTTTGTGCCCCTGTTTCAAAATCTTATCCTGCTCTCCTCCTTTTCATTCCCTTCCCACCCCCCAAAAGAAATAAAGATTACACCAAAGTTTAATCCTGGTAGTAGGGTGCTAGTATTTTTAATGAAACAGCAACAATTAAGACTTTCCTAAAATAAGACCCTAGGTGAGTTAATAACTATTGTTTTAAAATATGCCCTTCACAGTCGGGGTCAAGCTAAAGATCTGGTGAAGAAAGGTTACCTTTGGGCTGAGTGTGAACTGAAGTTTATATCTGAGTGAGCTGCTTTACTTGAACACACATTTGTTTTCTTATTTGATCAAAAAATCACCTACCCCCCCCCTCCCGATGGGGCATTTTTACAGGGTAGGTACATCATTTTTTTTCAAAATTTGGATACAACAGCTATGTAGAACAATTTGGGATTTTTTTAGCATAGCCCATATGGTGCTGTTTTTCCCATAATATAGTATAAAATATCTTTACACTGTTGTAAAAATGATGTACCTCACCTTACCTGTTGCCACCTGTCACAGAAGTAGGTGTTTTTTTGCTGATATGACTGTGCTTAAACTGAAGTACACCGAAAGAGATTGCTTCAACTACATGTTAGAGTATATGTCAATTGTAAAGGGCTAAATGTTTTATAATCATGGATAAAAGTTATTGTTAATGTTTGTGGTCTCCCAAGCTGTTGCGGCAATTAGAGGAATACTGTCACGAAAAATGGGCAAATAACATAAATCTGCATAAATATTCTAGATAGCAAGATGGGCTAAATCAAGGTTGGTTTGTGAATATACGATTTAGGAGGTTGCTCAACTCTAACGCCTGTATACTGTGCCAAGTATAACAACTTGGGGGTAGAATAACCGAATGGATACATAAATAAACAACCAATGCAGAAACCTTAGTCCAATCAAAAACATAACATTAAAGACACAGATCATTAATAACTGGACCTATAAGGCACGCAGGAAAACCAAAGAACCGGATAACAGACTGGGGCCCTAAGGCATTGTATATACCAAACCAGCCCAGAATTTTATTGGTCCCAGTCAGCCTTCCACCAGCCCACAAGCCCCTATTTTGATTCTCAGCTGGTTAACTAGAGAGTGCATCATCCAAGGCAAGAAACAGATGAAAGGCTTGTTAGATATGTCCACTGGTAAAACATTGCTACTGAAGCTTTAGTATTGAAGAAGCAGTTAATGTGGCAGTGGTGGGTTTCCTCCCCCACAAGCATAATGCTGAGAATATAGCATCGCAGGGGCATAACATGAGCTGGGGTGTCTTGGCTGAGGGGGGTCAGTGGGGTCGGGTACAGAGAGAGGGGTAGGTATGAGACTTAAATTTCTACCACAGACAAAGGTAATTGTTACACCATTACATCTGGCTACATTCCACACTGTCGTAATGTGATGCCCAGCAGGACACCAGCCTTCTGTAAGCAGGCAACCCCCAATCTCCACCGCCGCTTCTGCCTATAGTCAAGCCCCATTTGCCGGGACGCTAGGTACGCCTCACCGGACACGGTTGCCCCAGTTCTTAATAGGCGCAAAGGATGACTGCTTACGGTGAAGGCCGATGAACCACGAGGGTATCCCGAAGCCGAGGTCGTTCACAGGTAGTCAGTCCGGAAAGTGCATCAGAGTACAGGGATGAGACAGGTGCGTAGTCGGGGTAGCCAAAGGGTCAAGCCCGGAGGTCAGAGATCGCGGGGTATTCAGAGGGGCAGGCAGGTTCGAGGTCAGACAAAGCAGAGGTCGGTACAGGCAGCAGACAGGGATGGTCGATCAAGCCGGGTCGGAAACAGATAATAACTAATAGAATCACACCCTAATCACAAGCAACTATCACGGGCACTAAGTGCTGGGCTGACTGCATATCTATTGAGGAATCGACCAATGGCCACCCTGGGGGGGGATTGCGTGTGCTGATTGGTGTAACTTACAACACTGTGTGTGATTGGAAGCACTATCCAGTGGCTGGTCAGTCTTGGCAGCAAGGCTTATCAGCCCCTGATTCCCATCAGGGGTGGAAGACTCTGCGCTGCCTGCCACTCACAGCACAGCACCTCCTAGTGGCGAAATGTACAGACTGCAGGGCGCGCCTGCACAGCTAGAGAGGGGCAAGAAAGGCTGCCAGAGTGACGCGCCACGCTCCCAGCAGCAGGAGCGCTGCGTCGCCCAGCAGACGCTTGCCGCCGACCCCCTGGCAGAGGTAAGTCCCTTACACCTAAACCATTCTTCCATTTTTAAATTGAAGAGGAAATGGCTGAGATATTGAGGTTTAACCCTTTAAATGCCAGCCACGTAAAATTTACGTGGTTGCCTCTCCGTCACTTAAGTGGCAGCCACGTAAAATCTACATGCCTGGCATTTACTGCTAGCGGGCAAAAAAAAAAAAAATACTCACCTGACCCCTCGTTGGATCCGGCCAGGTCTCCTCTTTAATTTGGTGCCATCCGATCCCCCGCGGGGGGTCGGATGGCTCCAGGAGAGCCCCCGGAATAGGCCACCCCCCCCCCCGCTTCTGCAGCAGCAGCTGCTAACTGTAAAAAAAAAAAAAAAATGACATTCACTTACCTGCGTGTGCGCTGGCTCCCGCTGTCCCTCCTCTTCACCTGGGGGGCCTCCGATCCCCCCCCCAGAACTTACAGATCTTCAGGGAGGCTCTCTCCCCTTTCATCCTTGATGGCGGCCGCCATGGGGCGGGGCTAATGACGTCATCCCGGCCCCGATCTACGGCTTCAGCCTTCTCAGCTGTCAGATGCCGGTGATCGGTGCCGGGGAAGGAGGTGACAGGAGATCCCCTGATCTCCTGCCTCCCCCTTCTCTGGACGCCGATCACCGGCATCTGTCATCAGAGCGGCGAGGGACAAGAGCTTGCAATCGGCGGTAAGTACAGTAAAACATTTTTTTTTTGTAATAAAATACTTTTTATTAACGTGTGTTGTTTTTTTTTTTTTTTTTAACAGTTAACCCTTTGTGAGCTGGTAAGGGGTCCATGAGATCCCTTATACCAGCTCACAAGGCTCTGGGTCTGGCAAGTCACCCGCTAGCCGGCCATTACCTGCCTCCCCAACGGCCAGGGGGGGGGGGCAGAAGGGCCCGGGCCACTTAGTGGCTATGTGGGCTAGTAGCCTGCAGGGCCAGGGGCCACCAACGCTGGCCCCTGCGCCCTGTTCTACAAGCCCCCATAGCTGGCCCAGGTTGGTAATGCTGGGTAGGGGGGACCCTATGTAATTTTTTTTTTAATTAACCCTTTTGTGTTCTGTCATCCAGCAGCTATAAAAGGCTTCTAGCAAGGGAGCAGAAGCCAGTGATCGCCGAGGGACAGAGTGCTCCAGTATGGATGGGAAGTAAGTATAAAAAAAAATAAATAAATAAATAAAATATTTTTTCTCTTTGTGTTTTTTTTACATTTAACCCCTTGTAAACTGGTAAGGGGTCCATGAGACCCCTATACCAGTTCTCAAGGCTGGGGGGATGTCAAGTCACCTGCGCTAGCCGGTGACTTGCCATTAACCCCCGGCACCCCCATTACCTGCCTCCACAAAGGCCAGGGGGGGCAGAAGAGACCGTGGCCACGGGCTATGAGGGCTTGTAGCCTGCAGGGCCAGGGGCCACAAAAGCTGGCCCCTGCGCCCTGTTCCTACAAGCCCTGCATAGCTGGTCCCGGGCTGGTTACTTTGGGTAAGGGGGGCCCTTAAACCCCCCCAAAAAATGCCCCCCCCCCCCGGGAGGGGGGACCCTATGTCATTTTTTTTTCTCAATTTAACCCTTTGTAGTGTGGATGGTAGTTGTATTTTATTTGTAAATGTTAAAAATTACTTGTTTCAGTTAGGGGGGTCTCCTGGGCAGGAACAGGGGGCTACCGATAAATATGTGGTACCGTTCTAATCAGTAGAAATGGGGCTTTCACATGCAATATGGGTTTCCCTAATAAAATAAATTTTTTATTTAAAATAAAGGAGGCAATTTTCTAAAAAATATTTTTTTTTTTTTTTTTTTACTTAATAATAAATAAAATTAATAATAAATAAAATTTACAAACAAGACATTTCATGTTAAAGCCTAAACTCTGCTGCAAAATATATTTATATATAATTTTCCTGAAAATTCCAGCAAAAAATGTCGCAAAACATGGCACAAAATGGGGAAAAATGACCTGTCAACAGAGGGTGACAAAATCTCAAGTAGGCTGGCAATTAAAAGGGTTAATAGTACCTCTGCATGTTGGGTATTGTTCTGTTCGGGGACCTTGCGCTTTCAGACTTAGCTTGTTTTTTCTTGTTTGCATATTTAGATTTTAGGAAAAGGTGTTTTTTATTCAGCTTTTTTTATACATTTTTTAGGGAAACCCTGCGCAACCAAAGAATTCTTTGAGGGATCAATTCCAGAAAGATGAGCCCACTACAACAAGCTGGGTACGCTTAGAAAGCTTAACATGTGTACTTTCAGGGAATATATGGTTTATGGGGGATATTCCAAATGTAAAGGGTTGTTTTGGTTGAAAAATCGCAAGGTGCGCACTTTGTCTGCAGAGCTGAAATTTTCAAGAAAAATTACCATTATGCTCATGCTTTACTTTGGGGTGTTTGGCAACTCTTCCCTTGACAGTAGCTATGCATGTTGGGTATCGTTCTGTTCGGGGGATGTTGCTTTTTCAGATTATACTTGTTTTTTCTTGTTTGTATATAGTTTTTTTAGGAAAATGTGGCTTTGATTCTGCTTTTGTATCCTTTTTTTAGGGAAACTCTTTGCAACCAAAGAATACATTGAGGGATTACTTCTAGAAAACTGTGGCCACATCAACAAGCCTGGTACAAATAGAAAGCCTGAGGTGTATACTTCCAGAGAATATATAGTTTGTGGGGGGTATTTCAAATGTAAAGGGTTGTTTTTCTGGAAAAACTGCAAGGTGCGCATAGCGCATATCACAGTTGTATTTTTTCTGAAAATCCCCTAAAGCTCTGTTTCAGTTTGGGGGAGTCTCCTGGGCAGGAAAGGGTATCTACCTATACATATGTGGTATCTCTGTAACCAGGAGAAATTGGGATTTCACACGCAATAAGATTTTATTGACAAACTTACATTTTTTTATTACAAAAAAAACACTACAAATTGTAAAAAATAGATTTTTTTTTTTTTTGCACATATTTCGCCAAAAAATATTGAGAATACACCTAAAAATTACAAACAAGACATTTCATGTTAAAGCTCAGACTCTGCTGAAAAAAACAATATATCATTTTCCTGGGAAATCCCTGGAAATCCCTTCAAAAATCACATTTGAACATGGGGAGCGCAAAATAGTGCAAAATGGTCTGGCAACAAAGGGTGACAAAAACTCCAGGTAGGCTGGCACTTAAAGGGTTAAAGGTTCACCTATTGACATACCTCTTTAATCCCATCCCTCCAATCAGCTCAGCAGAAAGGGACAGAATTGCTGGTCCCCTCCCTCCGCCTCCTCCTCCTCTGCCTCCTCCAGCTTCAAAGGCTTCACAGCCTTTTACAGCCTCCCCACCAGCCAGCAGCGACGAGAATCCTCACTATGCTCGACGGAGATGTCAGAGTCTGCCGGGGGCATGATTCCCCCAGCTATCCCCCCTATGCCAAATGTAGCCAGATGCAATGGTGTAACAACTACCTCTGTCTGCAGTAGCACTTTAAGAGGCAGGTAGTGGAGTAAGTGTTAGAAGAGGAATGAGTGAAGGTGTTCTGTATGCTGGAGGCTATGACTAGCCCAGCCAAGCCATTTCCAAAGTGGTGCAGCACACAAGAAATTCTCCCTGTTCTTCCTATGTTTAGTCTGTCCCAGGCCTCCAGAATGATGAATGATGGCTAGCTTCGGTCAAGACATGACTGGGGAGGTCTCATGACTTACATATATGGGATCATATCAGCTAGCGCTGGATAAGGGGGAGGGGAAGCAAAGGCAGCCTCTCAGAGGAAGAGAATCTTTTTTGATTTGATTATTTTTGCCCCTAGATGATGTGAGTGTCTGCATGGGTGTGGTTAATTAATATACTTTCAGCCAAATGCAGCACATAGTTAACTAATGGGCCTGAAATGCAGACGACTCTACAGGACAAACTCTCGTGGCTGCTGCAACAGCAACAGTTGTTTTAAACACCAGTGAGATGCCCATGGAGTTACCCATCATTGACACTAGCTCAAGAGAGCTAGTAAGCAGGTCTCCCGTTTGGAAATAGAATGGTGTGTTCAAAAAGCCTGGATGTTTCTTGCTTCCAATAAGCAAGCTTGATGCAAAAGATCTCTAATCTTGATACATCATACAATCGCTGAGTTAACTGGTAGGTAGGTAGGCAGATATGTTCACTACTATACCACCAATTCCTGATAAAGAGCACATATATTCATTAACCAAAAATAAAAAAGGGTACAACTAGTTCACCAATATACCATCAACACCTAATGAGTTTGCTTTTATGATTTATTTTCTTTTTGCAGTAACCAAGCAGGATATTTTATGGCAGTCCCAATGACACATTTAAAGTGGACCTACACCCTGCAGCATGTCTCAAAGCCATTGGATTTCACATGGTACCCCTTACAGGGATGCTTAGATGTTCATGGTTATGCCTGAAATCGACCTGTACCTGTGACCTGCTACCCACCCCACCATGCTTTTTATTTTCTCAGTTGGACATGTTACCCACTGTTGACCAAAGAGGTTTACCAGCAGGTCATGCAAAGAGCCATGCACGGCCTACTTTTTTAACTCAACTAACCTCAATGCGCACTATCTCAAGTTTGGAGAGGTACAGGGACAGGCTGATTTATTACTAGCACCAGCTATCGGCAGATGAGCGTCTGTACAGAGGTGCTAAGAGCGACCGCTAGTATACGCTGTGATCAGCTATAGAGCGCTGTAACAGAGCGTCTCAGTTGCTGTAGTAACCTGGCCGGCGTTGATGAATGAGATGTATGTTGGGTGTTCTAACACCAGTACAGCGTTGCAGGGGGCAAAAGGTAGCGCCAGCTCATTGCGACCGATTCTCAGCGACTCACACCATATTCAACAAAAAAACCCACACACACAGTGTCGACGCTCTGGGTCTGGTCGCTGTAACATAGAGCGGCAGACGCTGTGTGATTAAAGTCTGTTTTTGAACACATATCCACCAGTAACAAAGCGAAAACACATGGAATTAAATTGTTGTAACATTGTGACATTAATACTTTAATGCAAGACCGGTAATGACAATTCTGCATAAAAATGTAAAAAAATCTAAAAAGTTTTCAAAAATCACTCTTTTTAGGCCAGGAGAGGTGACACAATTATTTGATAGAAAAAAAATGACAAACAAAAAACACTGTTTAAACAGAAGAAAAGTAACGTCCATTGAAACGTATGGGAGAGCTAGAATGCCGGCGCTATACGCTGAGCCGCCTGTAATGATGAATCATACGCTACATGGCGCTGTTAGAGTCCCTCACCAGAATCGCTTTCATAAAAGTGGTTTTGTGTACAGCGCCCGGTGTTCACCAGATGCTGCCTGCCGCTACGAGGCACTACCTGCTGCTATCCCTTTATGAATAAACCCCTAAGTAAATGGAGGCAATTCATGTGTTCTATGAATATTTATTGATTGTCAAACTTCCTGATTCTCAATGCCCAAGAAGTGGGAGAAGCTTGTGTGTTAGGCCATTGTGGCACAGACCTGACTGTAGGGCATCTTTTAATATTCTGTTGGAAAAAATGTTGTACGATGTCTAAACATGGAGTAGGACCAAAAAAGCAAAGGTTCATTTTCTCATATCTGTGTGATGTTTACTTTAAATATGCACATTTGACATGCAACGCTGATGATTACAAGGGCTTTTTCTATATAGCTCTGTGTTAAAATATAAGGCGATGCCTGTGACAATGTGACTGCATTATTTTGTGAGTAACCCGAGAGTTTTAAAACCTAAGATCCATCTGGCAGAGATTTTCCTCCTTATTGTAATATCTACTATTTTAAAAATTCTGTTCATGTTCTATAGGAACTGCTGTTCCTCCATTTCTTTTTCTTCCCTCTTTTTTTTCTTACATTTAAGTCAGTAAACTATGATGTATGTGTCTCGTCTTGAATAACGTTATTATATGATGCTGCTGGAGCGCTGAATAGCTTGGCTGTGGACTGCTGAACCCTTTGAATGTAATTGTTTTAACACCATGAAATGAAGTAATGCATAAAATTGATAATAAACGGATATCTCTCTGCCTCTGCATGTAAATGAGCACTTAGCACCAGGGCACAGATGCCACCATTGTTTTCCCACTGAAATTGACAAAGTAAGTGAAAATATCTACCAAGAGCTTGGAAAGTACGGTAGCTGGATTTTCATTATGTCAGATTTTTCACAGTGTTGGAAACAGGGCTGTCTAGCCAGCCTTTGAAAAGAGTATGTCTAATGCCAGTCTGTTATGTGCTGGCATTCATTCATTTACAGAGAAAGTTAACAAAATAATTATCGCCCTATTTTGTCACTGCCACATATTCGTAGCCCCATGGGTTACTTTGAGCAAAAGTTTCATATTGAATTTAATTATTAGCTAGTTCTTTTATAAAGTAGCATGCAAAAGTAATTGTATTATATCATTTACAAATGGCATGGCTAAAATTAACTAAAGTCTATATAAACTGTGTTTTTTTTACTTGGGCAAACATGCTAACATAATACATGAGGCAAAAAATACTTCTGTTTATCTAGTTCAGTTTGTATATAAAAGAAGATATAAAATAAAAGAAAAACTCTTCCAGTGGTCTAGTAGCCATGGCTGGTAATGGTATTACAAGCAAGGAAAGCATCCAGGCCACTTTTGAACTCCTTTTGTGTATTTCTCATGATTACCTTTTCTGGCAGAGAGTTCCACAGTCTTACTGGTCTTACAGAAAAAAATCCCCTCCTATACCAGTGAAAGATGCTAGCCCCCGCTAGAGAGGGGCCCCCACATAATCTAAGGAGGTGGCCATAGGGTGCTGCCTACCTTCACCAGGACTCACAGCCTAAGCTGGGAGGCTCAAATAGGGGCAATTTAGAAAGGGTCCTGGCAGTAATAGGGACAATAAATGGCCGGGCGCGGGCCCGGCTTACATGTAAGTAAAGAAGTCTTCATCTTCTGTCTTGTCGCCTTCCCTGCAGAGAAGGAACTGGGAAATTGGTGGGAGGTCCCAGGTATATATGGACCGGGAGGGGCTTTCTTTTTTGCATATTCATCTCTGCAGAAGTTCGCCCTCTACTGGAAATTACCCACATGTCATGAAGATCGAAGTGGAGTGTATGGCACACTTAGAATAGCTGAACTGCCGGGTGCCCCTACAACACCCGGCGGTGACGTCATCTGCGGTGGGAGGAGGGCTGTTATGCCCCCTCCAGAAGACGGAAGAGCCGGGGGGGTGATCGGGGTAATCCCCATTTTTTTTTTATTTTAAGGGTTAAAAACCCTTAACAATCCCCCCAAAAAATGACGTAGGGTCCCCCCTACCCAGCATTACCGACCCGGGCCAGCTATGGGGGCTTGTAGAACAGGGCGCAGGGGCCAGCGTTGGTGGCCCCTGGCCCTGCAGGCTACTAGCCCACATAGCCACTAAGTGGCCCGGGCCCTTCTGCCCCCCCCTGGCCGTTGGGGAGGCAGGTAATGGGGGGCTGGGGGTTAATGGCAAGTCACCCGCTAGCCGCAGGTGACTTGCCAGACCCACGGGGGATCGGATGGCACCAAATTAAAGAGGAGACCCGGCCGGATCCAATGAGGGGTTGGGTGAGTATTTTTTTTTTTTTTAGCCCGCTAGCAGGGGTAAATGCCAGGCACGTAAATTTTACGTGGCTGCCACTTAAGTGACGGAGAGGCAACCACGTAAATTATTACGTGGCTGGCATTTAAAGGGTTAAAACCCTTAAAAATCCCCCCAAAAAATGACGTAGGGTCCCCCCTACCCAGCATTACCGACCCGGGCCAGCTATGGGGGCTTGTAGAACAGGGCGCAGGGGCCAGCGTCAGTGGCCCCTGGCCCTGCAGGCAACTAGCCCACATAGCCACTAAGTGGCCCGGGCCCTCCTGCCCCCCCCCTGGCCATTGGGGAGGCAGGTAATGGGGGGGCTGGGGGTTAATGGCAAGTCACCCGCTAGCCGCAGGTGACTTGCCAGACCCAGAGCCTTGTGAACTGGTATAAGGGGTCTCATGGACGTAATAAAAGTATTTTATTAAAAATTTTTTTTTACTGTACTTACCTCCGATTGTAAGCTCTTGTCCCTCGCCGCTCTGATGAGAGATGCCGGTGATCGGTATCCAGAGAAGGGTGAGGCAGGAGATCAGAGGATCTCCTGCCACGTCCTTCCCCGGGCACTGATCACCGGCATCTAACAGCTGAGAGAGCTGAAGCCGGAGATCGGGGCCGGGATGACGTCATTAGCCCCGCCCCCAAAGGGCAAGATGGCGGCCGCGACTGGTCAGAGCGACCGGCTTCCACCATATTCATTAAAAAATCACGCTCAAAAAATTCTCGTGCTGTAAAATGCATGTTTAAACCCCAGAGCACTGGCGGCGATGTGTTAAAAGTAGTTTTTTAACCCCCAAACAACCATATTTTTGGAAACCAAAAAAAACAAGTTTTTTAAATAATTTGGTAATATGAATACATTAATATCAGACCTGTAATATCAATTCTGTACAATTTATTTTTTTTTATTTTTTTTCCCTTAAAAAAATTATCTAAAATGGCAGAAGTGGTCACAGAATTTTTCACATTAAAAAAAAAAAAAAAAAAAATTAATAACACTTAATTATTAATATTTAAAGATTGTTCCATTGAAATGCATTGGAGAGCGCCAGGTAGCGAGAGGTCATACCTGTCGCTGTTCAAGGTCGGACGCTGGCGCTGTGGGCTGAGGCTGGAATAATGATGAATGAGTCGCTATATGGCGCTATCTCAGTCGCTAAGCAGGATTGGCTTGATAAAGGTGTGATTGTGGTGGGGAGCCGGCGTTCTCGTGGCGGGGCCCGTCATTACCGGCCGCTCACCAGTCGCTTCCTGTCACTATTCCTTCATAAATAAGGGCCTCAATCTCTCATATTACATGCTGAACCAATCCAGGTGCTGTGCCTTAAGCTCCAAAGCTAAGATTATGCTCCAGACCAGTTCCAAACGCCCTTATTTAACAAGGGATAGCGCCAGGTAGCGAATGGTGAGCGAATGGTAATGACGCTCACCGCCACGAGAACGCCGGCTCCCCTCCGCAATCACACATTTATCAAGCCGATCCTGCTTAGCGACTGACAGAGCGCCAGATAGCGAATCATTCATCATTATTCCAGCCTCACCCCACAGCGCCAGCGAGCAACCTTGAACAGCGACAGGTATGACCTCTCGCTACCTGGCGCTCTCCAATGCATTTCAATGGAGCAATCTTTAAATATTCATAATTAATTGCTATTATTTTTTTATTTATTTTTTTTTAATGTCAAAAATTCTGTGACCACTTCTGCAATGTTAGATATTTTTTTTAAGCTAAAAAAAAAAAAAAAAAAAAAATTTGTGCAGAATTGATATTACAGGTCTGATATTAATGTATTCATATTACAAAATGTTTTGAAAAACATGTTTTTTTTTTCTAAAAATATGGTTGTTTGGGGGTTAAAAAACTACTTTTAACCCATCGCCGCCAGCGCTCTGGGGTTTAAACAAGCATTTCACAGCGCAAGAATTTTTGGAGCGTGATTTGTTAATGAATATGCTGGGAGCCGTTCGCTATGGCCGTTCGCTGTCATGCGCTCCCATACAGCGCGGAACCTGTCAAACAGCGACTCATAACCCCGTATTCAAAATTACCGCACACCGAGTCGCTGTCAACAGCCGAACAACGGCCAAGCACAGCGAATACTAGCGGGCGCTGTGAAAATAACGCTACTGTCGCTACCTGGCGCTATTAATGAATCAGCCTGCCAGTGTGCATACTAATGTCCAAAGACAAAGACCACTTATTTGATGACAAGCCCTGAAAACATATGACTGGTCCAAAAGATGTATGAAACTGTTAAAAGGAAGAAGTAAAACTTGAACAGAGGTCAGGATTTACAACATCTATAGTCTGCCACAAACAATGCTATTTAAACATGTCTCTCAAGCTCCAGTCATGCAAATGTAAACAGCACATTGCTGATTATATTAAAATAGGAAGTGATTTGAGCTATACTAAGCACAAGATTTTAGAGATTTCTATTTTTATTTCAGTGAGAAGTCAATCAGAGTACTAGCAAAGTGTCAAGAAAAATACAGCCAGTCCAGTTGCCTTGATTTATTACAATAGTGGATAAAATACTTAATATAAATGACATATTCCCAGCAGGAATATCTCAGCTAGCTAATAAGGACTAGTGACAGGAATTAGTGGCACGTACGAACACTTCTAATTAGCAGCATGAACCTCCTGGTTTTTGTTATGTTAAAGAACCTGAGAAACATACTGACAGCAGCTGTAAATGGTAAACTATACTGTGGCTGGTGGTGATGCAGTAAGTGATTGAAACAGCAATTCCTGTAGTATTTCTGCCATGTAATGTAATTCATGTAAAAACATGAGCTGGCACAAGGCAGACATAAGTGGGAGGCTAATTCATCACTAGCGCCAGGTATCGGCAGATGAGCGTCTGTATAGCGGCGCTTAGAGCGACCGCTAGTATGCGCTGTGATTGGCTATCGGGCCCTGTAACAGAGCGCCTCAGTCTCTGTAATAACCTGGCCGGCATTGATGAATGAGATGTCTGTTGGGCGCTCTAACACCAGTGCAGCATTCCCGCGAGCGAAAGGTAGCGACAGCTCAGTGCGACCGACTCTCAGCGACTCACACCATATTCAACAAAAAAACAGACACACACAGCGTAGGCGCTCTGGATCTGGTCGCTAAAGCATAGAGCGGCAGATGCTGTGTGATTAAAGTCTGTTTCTAACACATATCCACCGGTAACAAAGCGAAAACACATGGAATTACATTGTTGTAACGTTGTGACATTAATACTTATTAATGCCAGACCTATAATGACAATTCTGCATAAAAATATAAAAAATCTAAAACGTTTTCAAAAATGACTTTTTCTAGGCTAGGAGAGGTGACACAATTATTTGAGAAAAAAAAAAATAAAAAACCCTGTTTAAACAGAAGAAAAGGAACGTTCATTGAAATGTATGGGAGAGCAACAGGTAGCGACAGGTAATACCTGGCGCTCTGGAAGGTAGATCAGCGGCGCTATACGCTGAGCTGTCTGTAATGATGAATCATACGCTACATGGCGCTGTTAGAGTTGCTCACCAGAATCGCCTTCATAAATGTGGTATTGCGTACAGCGCCCACTGTTCACCAGACGCCGCCTGCCGCCGCTACGAGTCACTACCTGCCTATCCCTTGATGAATAAACCCCATAGGCAGCTAACCAGCCATAGAACTTTGAAAAACTGGAAAACTGTAACAGTATGTTATACAGTATATATATTTAAATTGATATTTTTTTTTCACTGAAATAAATGGTAAACTCATTTGTAGGTATCAAAAAAATTACTTACCTTTCTTCTTTCTTCTTACACAGTCGTTCATTCCTGGTCAGTGTACAAAGTATCACTCTAGAAAGACAGTGGCACATGAAATCAGCTATTTACAGAGCTGTGGCCCCGATGGCACAGTGTCTTAGCACACAACCCCGCGGACTATTCTGCCCTTTTGCAACATGGCTAAAAGATGGAGTGTGAAAGTTGGAGCGCCATTTCTCACACAGGTGTCCAGGGGCAATTAATAACACTTAATTATTAATATTTAAAGATTGTTCCATTGAAATGCATTGGAGAGCGCCAGGTAGCGAGAGGTCATACCTGTCGCTGTTCAAGGTCGGACGCTGGCGCTGTGGGCTGAGGCTGGAATAATGATGAATGAGTCGCTATATGGCGCTATCTCAGTCGCTAAGCAGGATTGGCTTGATAAAGGTGTGATGATTGTGGTGGGGAGCCGGCGTTCTCGTGGCGGGGCCCGTCATTACCGGCCGCTCACCAGTCGCTTCCTGTCACTATTCCTTCATAAATAAGGGCCTCAATCTCTCATATTACATGCTGAACCAATCCAGGTGCTGTGCCTTAAGCTCCAAAGCTAAGATTATGCTCCAGACCAGTTCCAAGGCCCTTATTTAACAAGGGATAGCGCCAGGTAGCAAATGGTGAGCGAATGGTAATGACGCTCACCGCCACGAGAACGCCGGCTCCACTCCGCAATCACACATTTATCAAGCCGATCCTGCTTAGCGACTGACAGAGCGCCAGATAGCGAATCATTCATCATTATTTTACTGTGAGCGCCGCTAGCGTACGCCACGAACGCCTGTGGTTCGCTATAGCAGGCCTCCTCAGTCGCTATCTGGCGTTGTTGGGAAGAATGCCTACATTGGTGAATATGATGTTTCTGATCTGCTTTATAGGCGCTGTAATTTTTTCACACACTATTGAAGACAGCGCCTGAGCGTTGGTTTGCTGTTGGATTGAAATCAATGTTATGACCTTCAGTAATAAACACATTGCACCATGTTTCTTGGTATATTTTTTTTATTTTTTGGGGGTTTTTTACTTTAAAGAAAAATTTCAACAAATGTGGCTTTCTCTTCATGGTGCCTACAAAATAAGAAAAAGTGTAGTTAGTTTTTATTTTTACATTTTGTTTGTAGCATTTTTTTTTTTTTGGTTTTAAAGGTCAATTGTTGTCAACTTGCACAACACCCCTAATTGTTATGTGGGTCAACTTACACCCCTCCCCTTATAGTGGTTTAGTTCAACTTTCACACACCCCCTTATACTGCTTTAGGTCAACTTACACCCCCCCCCCCTTATAGTGGTTTAGTTCAACTTTCACACCCCCCTTATACTGCTTTAGGTCAACTTACACCCCCCCCTTATACTGCTTTAGGTCAACTTTCACCCCCCCCCCCCTTATAGTGGTTTAGGTCAACTTTCACACCCTCCCTTATACTGCTTTAGGTCAACTTACACCCCCCCCTTATACTGCTTTAGGTCAACTTTCACACCCCCCTTATATTGGTTTAGGTCAACTTACACACACACCCTTATACTGCTTTAGGTCAACTTTCACACCCCCCCTTATACTGCTTTAGGTCAACTTACACCCCCCCCCCTTATACTGCTTTAGGTCAACTTTCACACACCCCCTTATACTGCTTTAGGTCAACTTTCACACACCCCCCTTATACTGGTTTAGGTCAACTTACACCCCCCCCCCCCCTATACTGCTTTAGGTCAACTTTCACACACACCCTTATAGTGGTTTAGTTCAACTTTCACCCCCCCCTTATACTGCTTTAGGTCAACTTACACACCCCCCTTATAGTGGTTTAGGTCAACTTACACACCCCCCTTATAGTGGTTGAGGTCAACTTACACCCCCCCCCCTTATAGTGGTTGAGGTCAACTTACACACCCCCCTTATAGTGGTTGAGGTCAACTTACACCCCCCCCCTATAGTGGTTGAGGTCAACTTACACCCCCCCCCTTATAGTGGTTTAGGTCAACTTTCCCACCCCCCCTTATACTGCTTTAGGTCAACTTACACACCCCACCTTATAGTGGTTGAGGTCAACTTACACCCCCCCCTTATAGTGGTTTAGTTCAACTTACACACCCCCCCTTATAGTGGTTTGGGTCAACTTTCACACCACCCCTTATGATTGGCTACAACAAATAGTTCCCCTGTAGTGCAGTACTTGTATTATAGTGAAGGTGAGGTAGCTTACCGCGAAAAACGAAGTGATCATGCTTTCCCTTAGCTCAAATCCAGTCTGGGTGTCCTCACTCGTTTCTGCGGCCATGTTGGGGACTTCTGGCACCAGTGCTGTTTCTTCAGGGGGTTGTATTCTGTGGCATATGCAAATATTGTGTAGCACACAGTATGCGAGGATAATTTTGGAGACCTTTTGTGGGCTGTACAACATTTCTCCTCCTGGGCGTGCCAAACACAGAAAGCGCGCTTTCAGCAGTCCAATGGTTCTTTCCACAATGCTTCTGGTTTTGCGATGGGCTGCATTGTAGTTGGGCAGAGGTCTGTGGGTTTCTGACCGGAGTCATGACTAGAGATGAGCGAACTTCTTGAAAGTTCGATTCGGGCGATTCGCCGAATTTCCCCAAGAAATTCGGGTTCGCCCGAATCGTACTTTCACGAATCGCTCAACTGAAAAAAAAAAATGCCGGCATGGTGGGAGCGGGCAGGCCGGCTACGCCTGTCAGCGGGTGGCCTGCCCGCTCCCACCATGCCGGCATTTGTTTAAAAAGCAAACACTTACCT
Source organism: Gastrophryne carolinensis (assembly GCA_027917425.1). Classification (NCBI taxonomy): domain Eukaryota; kingdom Metazoa; phylum Chordata; class Amphibia; order Anura; family Microhylidae; genus Gastrophryne; species Gastrophryne carolinensis. Next base: position 290,613,901 of record CM051239.1, on the reverse strand, counting down.
GCATGGTCGGAGCGTGGAGGCCGGCGCCGCTCTCAGGCGCCCTCTGATGACGCGTCCTCTGATGACAGCTGAGAGCGGCGCCGGAGTGTGGAGGCCGGCGCCGCTCTCAGCTGCCATCAGAGGATGCGTCATCAGAGGGCGCCTGAGAGCGGCACCGGCCTCCACGCTCCGACCATGCAGGTAAGTGTTTGCTTTTTAAACAAATGCCGGCATGGTGGGAGCGGGCAGGCCGGCTGCGCTGTCAGCGGTGTGCACCTACAGGATGGAGCCAAATTCTGGACATCTGCCGGCCACAGCTGGCCCAAGTAGGAGTGTGTTGGGTGCTGTGCGCAGACCTCCCTTAAGGAAAAGGGCCCAGGCCGAAGGTGAGCCTGCACCCAAGGCCAGGCACCCATTTGCCAAGAGGGAGCCAGAATTTAATTTGGCGGATAACAATACTCTTGTGCGTCTTACCCTGGCAAAATGGGAGCTCATCTTTGGCTCCCAAAGCCAGTCTATAGGCAAGCAAGAAAGGAGCAAATTGTGGGATGCCATTGGTGAGGAGCTTACTAGCAGTGCTCAATACCCACGTAGTGGCCCATCCTGCAAGAAACGCTTCTACACTTTGAGAAGGGCCCTTATGCAAAAGATGAAGCATGATCTTGAGGTCGAGAGTGGGACCATCCAGGGTCCAAAGAGTACCTACAGGCCATATGAGGAGATGCTGAAGTCCAAAATTCCCCTCGTTCGGCTGCAGGGTGTGGATGCTGGGGATGACACCACAGGTTGGGCAGAAGGTACATCTTTTTACAAATTTGATTTCCGGTGATGTTAATGTATGTGATTTGCTTTGTCTCTTTCTGGACAACTAACAGTAGGACATGTGACCTAGTACATTATACCTCATAAATGTTTTACTTTCATTTCTGTTACTTTATGCATAGGTGCACATGGTGATGTCCATGAATCAGGGGAGGAGGACACCCCAACTCCTGGCCTTCAACCAACCTCAAGCCTAACCCAGTCTGGCATTGAAGGTATTTATCACTAATTAATGGGATGGTTTGTTTAGAATAAATGGGTGTGGGAGCACCTCAAACAATAGTTCTTCACACATTTTAGGTTTATTAATATGGGGCTGGGAACTAATTTCACGCCCAGTTTAACCCTCTCATCAACTAAATTACACGGGCCAAACATGTGTAGCTATGTGGGAAGCCAGAGATGTGTTTGCATATATCTGCACATACATGTGGAAGCCACACTGGCCCGCCAAGGCACTCTGTGTTTAGTGGTTTCCCTACTCCTAAATCTGACTGCACAAAGTTGGGACATGCAATGCTGAATAATGGAATCTCTAGTTGTCAGGCCCGGCATCATCTGACTTGGTGTGTAAATATTAGTGATTGAGCTGCTCACACACACCTTGATTCATGGTTGATTTGGTGCCGCACATTAACAATGCCTAAATCCTTAATTTGCTTTTGGATAGCTGCACCCCCATTGGCACCTGCATCTCCTCAGGAGCCAAGCTACTCTTTGGATGCCAGTAAGTGCATGTGTCAACCTGTAGGCCAAGTCACTGCTTCATCTTTGGACACCACTTCCTATGTTGCTGGTCAACAGGACCCTGTTGGTGTGTATTGGCAAAAACACTGTATCCTTTATGCTGCTTATGTTACACTGGGTCTATTTTGTTCCTCTAATAATCTACATGTTTTCAAAGTCAACTTGAAGATGGGTATTTAGAGTGGATTTGCCATCCCCATGCTCATTAGTCAACTGTTTTGAGTGATTTCAATGCATTTTGTTGGTATCTTAAAAGACAAACATTCACCAGAGTATTGTTGTGAATATTTATAGACATTCATTGTGTATTTTAGTTTGCCGGAATCTAGGAAGTGGCTGTCCGGAAAGGGCCCTTCAACGTGAGGCTGCTAGAGATGAGGGTAAGTTGGTTTTGCTTTATTATCTAGTACGGATGTTTGTGAACCTTTTATTAGAATTTCTTAGTCCAACTTGTGTTTAAACATTGAATTTTCAAGGCCAAAGCTCGAGTGAGGGACTAACTCTGGACATCTGTGAGATGGCGGGTATGTGTAATTTGAGATATGTGTCTGTTAGTGTTTGGCCCAATGATTGGCTACTCTTCCTCTTACATACATGTTGGCAATCTGAGTTGGCAAGTTACATTTTGGCTATTGTGCAATCTAGCACTTTATCGAGGTATGGCCTCGATAGTCTATCCATCTAAAAATTTTATAATCTCAACTGACCTACTAACATGACTTTCCTGTTTAGCATATGCCAGCTTGCCCCATCTCTCAGATGTGGATTTGCCCCTTTCTGGCAGCCAGACCCCAGAAATACTTAGGGCGGACGACACTGAGGTAACATGGATGATTTTTGGGAACAATAACCACATTGACATGTTGGTGGGTAGTCCAGGAACCACCATGTAACCTGTTTTTTTTTTTTTGCAAGGAGGCCATACCGGATTCCCAAGCTGTGCCGTCTGCCCAAGTGCCATGTGGACAAGCTACAGAGGCACAAGCAACGGTAAGTTTGACTTTTACGCTTTGGGTAAATGATTGGGAGGGGCATACCTGCATTGCTTGAGCTTCACTACAATCTTTGTTTTTTTTTTTTTAGGCTGAACACCCAAGAAGAGGGGTTGGTGCACCCACAAGTGCAGATTTCTATGACCTAGGGGTCCGGATGCTGGAGGACTACAGTCACCAACAGCCGCGTGCTGGAACTAGTGAGCGCATTGCGGCGTTGGAAAATCAGGGGCTGGTGTATCGGCAACAAATTGAGGACCTGCAGCGCCAGCTCCATGACATGCAAAATCAGCAGCAATCACAAAACAACAGGGTACTCCAACGAATGGCACATGCCATGGAGCAAGCTGTAGAGCGCCAGGACCAAACTTTGTTGTTGATCCATCAGCTGATACAAGAGCAGTCTATATTTTTTACTGCACTGTTGTCCCCCAACACCACCCCTAGCAATGACTCACAACCTCCTCCAAGGCCACCGAGCCAAGAATTTTGATTTTTGTTTTGTTGTGGGAATATTTTGGTTCAATAAATTTGAGTAACCCACCTCAAAATAGTGTTTTTCAAAAGACATAGCTACTAACACAGTCAGGGATGAGTCTCTAGATCTAGATATGTACATGTAGGCAGAAATGTATGACACACATTGTTGGGCATATATTACTATGGTTTACACATTAAATGGCTACAAAGTTAACCAACAAATAACCAAATAATGGGTTGCTAGACACTTAAACTATGATTGATAAGGCACAACACAGTGTAATTATAAAAATATAAACCATTTATTAAGGCGGCCAACATGGCCAACATTCCTCCGCACAGCGGCAAAAACCATACCCCCCACCCTAACAACGGCTCTTCTTGCCCAGCAGCATCAGTCGTGTCTGACGGACATACTGCCACAGTCTGCGATGCTCCGTTTCACAAGCTGTAGAGAGTATAAAAAAACAATATTAAACACATATAATGTGAGCTCAACATACACAGATGTAGTAATGTAATGAAATTGCCTCAAATTATCTGAGCCTCACATTCCCATTGTTGTAAACTGTGCCCTTATGTGTTACCATTATATAAGTACTTGTGCCTGCCTTACATGTGGCTGCAACATCCCAAGCATACATTTACTGTGAAGTCTTGGGAATAAATTAAGGGATAAGTCCCAGTGTGCACATTTATTTGGTTATTTACTGCAAAACATCAGGGCCTAAGTCCTAACGATTAAACTGCTTGGGCCAAGCATATTACAGTTCACCACCTTAGCAGGGACAATCAAGCATGCAGACATGCATTTAGGATTGTAGGACAATCACATGTCACCTAGATGTGTGCTTAGAAAAGACATAGGTTACAATAAGACATAGGTGTCCAAAGTCTTTAGGCATATGAAGTGGGATGTACTCACCATCGCAGCTGTGGCTGGGGCCCATGCTGCTGGACGTCCCGGGAGCTGGGGTGAGGAGTATGGTCACCGGCTCGGTCTGCGTGGCAACATCTGTCAGGAGAAAGCAAAAGAGCAAACAAATATTAGTTGGGCAATGGCACATGAAGATTTGACATCCATCTGTTTAGGGAGTCTGGAAAAAAAATGCTTGCATGGTTACACACATGTTGTCAGACATTAGCATATTTCCTAGTCCATGAGTTAATGTAAATTATTTATGTGGGCAACATGGACACATCAAGATAATGTGCCAAGTGTAATGCTAAGGCGTAATTTGAAGTTGAGTGTCGATTCTTACTTTGAGAGTGTGCAACATGTGTTAGCCGGACCAACTTACCAAAATAACACATTTGCTAGCCCCCATCATGGTGTGGGCTGAAACATAGGGGTGGTTGGCTGTTGGATTGCACTGTAGTGGGGTTTGTGATGTTAACTCAAATTAGAAAACCATCTTGTACTATGGACCAGGAAACATGTGTATGTTTAAGGAATGTCATAACATATGGAATGTTAGGGATAACAACAAACTTACCATGACTATGCCCGCGGGCAAGGGCTGGCGCATAGCTGATGGAGGTGGTGGCTCTATGATGCTCTAAAAACCAGATAACAAGGGCACAGGATTAGTGTTAAGTCACCAGGATCACCTGTAACAGACAAACAAGAATTAGAAATGCACTCACCAGGGGATGACCTGCCGCTGGTTTCCCAGGGAGGACTCTGAGGAGGAGGCGTGGAGCCTCGACTCCTCACAATTGGCCCTGAAGATCCCAAACCACATGGGCCACCCTCCTCCCTCTCACTCCCAGATCCTCGAGGGAATGTGGGTGAATCCACTTCCACCTCCCCACTTGGACTCCCCACTTGAGAGTGGCCCACGGGGATTGCGGACTCAGCAGAGTCCAATTGTGAGGAGCTGAGGCTCCACGCTGCCCGCCCCCCAGCAGCACGCTCCTCTGGGGCGGCATCTCCTTCCTCCCCTGGGTCCTCGAGCTTAGACTGGTGAGAGGGCCCCTCCCCCGCAGAGTCATCCGACCCCACCACTCTGCTGCGATGGAGGAAACCCTTCCCACGTTTGCCCAGGGGAGGATGCTTATCTGTGTAAAAGGGGGCAAAAAAAAGGACAACTTTAAAACCCAGAATGTTTACAAAAAAAAAAAAAAATTAGGGGATTGATTCACATTAGGGATGAGCGTATCGATCCGGACGAACCCGGATTCGATCCGAATTTCAGGAAAAATTCGATTCGGATCGAATCCGAATTTCCCACCGATTCGATCGCTCGAAGTTTTCCTTTAACATCCATTCATTTACATTTACAGGCATTCTAAGATGGCGGACGGGACATGTCTGGACATCTATCCCGCGCCAGTGCAAGCTGGGGCAGTCACATGCAGCCTATCAGCAGCCAGCAAGCCCGGTGACGTCACAGCGCTATTTAAGTCGGCCATCTTGCTTTTCCTTCCTCATTTCTCTATTGCATTCGTGAGAGACAGAACGTTGTAGTGAGAGAGAGAGGCAGTTAGACAGGCAGGGACAGACAGGGACAGGCTGGAGACAGGCAGGAGACAGACAGGAGACAGACAGAAAGTCAGCGAAAAACTGGGAAAGGTAGGAAAAATCGGAGGCTGTCACAGGGAGATTTTTTTTTTTTTTTCATCCAGCCTGAGTGTTACTAGCTGGCTGACAGGCTTTGTTAGCGTTTTCAGGCTGCTTATACTAACTGTGCATATATACTGAACTGCTATGAGGCATCCCATTCTGTGACTACACCAGCCTCGATTTAAGACCATATAACCATTTGCACTTATTATAATTGAAATTAGGCCTGATAAAGACACTTTTGCTGGGCATAGCACTACTGGACCCTGCCAGGTGCACTTCTTTTTTGGGGCATCCCATTCTGTGACTACAGCAGCCTCTGTTTAAGACCATATAACCATTTGCACTTATTATAATTGAAATTAGGCCTGATAAAGACACTTTTGCTGGGCGTAGCACTACTGGACCCTGCCAGGTGTACTTACTGCTGGTTTTTAGGGCATCCCATTCTGTGACTACAGCAGCCTCTGTTTAAGACCATATAACCATTTGCACTTATTATAATTGAAATTAGGCCTGATAAAGACACTTTTGCTGGGCATAGCACTACTGGACCCTGCCAGGTGTACTTACTGCTGGTTTTTAGGGCATCCCATTCTGTGACTACAGCAGCCTCTGTTTAAGACCATATAACCATTTGCACTTATTATAATTGAAATTAGGCCTGATAAAGACACTTTTGCTGGGCATAGCACTACTGGACCCTGCCAGGTGTACTTACTGCTGGTTTTTAGGGCATCCCATTCTGTGACTACAGCAGCCTCTGTTTAAGACCATATAACCATTTGCACTTATTATAATTGAAATTAGGCCTGATAAAGACACTTTTGCTGGGCATAGCACTACTGGACCCTGCCAGGTGTACTTACTGCTGGTTTTTGGGGCATCCCATTCTGTGACTACAGCAGCCTCTGTTTAAGACCATATAACCATTTGCACTTATTATAATTGAAATTAGGCCTGATAAAGATACTTTTGCTGGGCATAGCACTACTGGACCCTGCCAGGTGTACTTACTGCTGGTTTTTAGGGCATCCCATTCTGTGACTACAGCAGCCTCTGTTTAAGACCATATAACCATTTGCACTTATTATAATTGAAATTAGGCCTGATAAAGACACTTTTGCTGGGCATAGCACTACTGGACCCTGCCAAGTGTACTTACTGCTGGTTTTTAGGGCATCCCATTCTGTGACTACAGCAGCCTCTGTTTAAGACCATATAACCATTTGCACTTATTATAATTGAAATTAGGCCTGATAAAGACACTTTTGCTGGGCATAGCACTACTGGACCCTGCCAGGTGCACTTCTTTTTTGGGGCATCCCATTCTGTGACTACAGCAGCCTTTGTTTAAGACCATATAACCATTTGCACCTATTATAATTGAAATTGGGCCTGATAAAGACACTTTTGCTGTGCATGCTACTACTGGTCCTAGGTGCACTCCTGTTGTGGCATCCCATTCTGTGACTACACCAGCCTCTATTTAAGACCATATAACCATTTGCACTTATTCTAATTGAAATTAGGCCTGATAAAGACACTTTTGCTGTGCATAGTAGTACTGCTCACAGGTGCACTGCTGGCTGTTGGGGCATCCCATTCTGTAACATAGCATACCCCTCTTTATTTACACTAAGCAGCTCTCTTATTTACACTAAGCAGGCCTTTTGGAGGCTGAGTGTTACTGCTCACTTTTGGTGTGCATTATATTCTGTTTCATATAGACCCACCGCTGCCCGGGGGATCTTAAAATATCACCTACTACCACGCCAGTTAGACTATGTCGGGCAGACAAGTGCCTGGAAGTGAAAAGAGGAGTGGCAGAGGCCAAGATTCCGCAGGCAGAGCTCGCATCAGACTGGGGGCCAGTAGCAGCAGGAGTCACGCTGAGAGACCTAATCTGCCAGTATCTGCTAGCGGTCGGGTCTCCACCAGTAACGCATCTGCCGTGGTAGATTGGTTGACGCGCTCATCAACAACATCATCACAACTTACGTCTGAGACCCCCAGTCTAGGGTCGGTAGGTTCCTCTGACACAACCCTGAGTTGGCATGCCCCAAGAGCAGTCCCTGTCCTCCCATTGCCTCTGTCCTACGCCGTTCCCTCCCCCAGCGACGTATCCTATGCTTTGGGTTCAGCTCCACTCTTTAGTGAGGAGGACGATCAGATACAGGAGGACAGTCAGCAGCTACTGCCCAGCCAAGAAATGGAGGTGGCTTCTTTAGCTAGGCAGACAAATAGTGATGTGGACAGTGTCGTGGGTGCTGCGAGCATTCCAGCTCCTGCGCCAGACACTGTTGACGAATCCACGAACATCAGTGACGTACAGCTACAACTCGGTGATAATGATGATGACGATGAAGCCGATCGCACTTGGGAGCCGGGTGATGAAGGGGCTTCATCGTCATCATCAGGAGAAGAGGGGCGCAGGTTGCCCCGGAGTCAGCAGCTGAGGCGGCAAGGGGGTAGCAGTCAGCATGGGGGCACAATTCCAAAGGCTGGAGCCGGCCGGGGCCGGGGCCGGGGTAGAGCACCTGCTGTGCGGCAGTCTACCTTATCGGGAGGTAGTGGAGCAGGGGTTCCTGGAGTTGGCAACAGCAGCAGTGAATCAGTGAGGCCAGGGGGTGGGAAAAGTAGCTACTCGGCAGTGTGGCAGTTTTTCCTGAAGCATCCGCAGGAGGGTAACATGGCCACATGCAAGATATGTAGGCAAAAGGTGAAGCGTGGCCAGGGTCCAAATGTTGGCACCACGGCCCTGCGTCAACATATGATGCGTCACCATAAAGCGGCCTGGGAGAACCGAGGCTCCCAAGGGGTGGTCCAGTCTGCTTCCTCACCAAGTGAGCTCCCAATTTCTGCCAGCCAAGGCTCCAGCACCTCAGCCGAAGGCAGCTGTGCGTCATACCCATCCTCTGTCGCTCCTGCTCCTCCTCCTCCAAGTCATGCATCCCGCCAGCAATCCATCAGCGAAGCCATGTCCAAGAGACAGCAGTATGCGCCCACTCATCCTACGGCGCAGAAGCTGAATGTGCTCCTGTCCAAGTTGCTGGTGCTGCAGACGCTCCCTTTTCAGGTGGTGGAATCTGCACCTTTCAGAGAACTGATGGCTTGTGCCGAGCCGAGGTGGAGAGTCCCAAGCCGTCATTTCTTTGCCAAGAAGGCAGTACCAGCGCTGCACACTTTTGTTGAACAGAAGGTGGGCCAGTCCTTGAGCCTGTCGGTGTGTAGCAAAGTACATGGCAGCGCCGACATCTGGAGCTGTAACTACGGTCAGGGACAGTACATGTCGTTTACGGCCCACTGGGTGAATGTGGTCCCTTTGCAGCAGCAGCAGCAACTTGGACAGGTCACGCCGCTTCGGCCTCCGCGCTCCCTGCCCGTTGGGCCTGTGAAACCGTGCGACTCGGCCTCCTCATCCTCCGCCATCTCCTCACCCTCCACTGTAGGCTCAAGTCTCAGTGCCCCTCCAGTCTACCATGTGTGCAGGGCACGGAGGTGTCACGCAGTGCTTCACATGGTTTGTCTTGGCGAACGGAGTCACACAGGGGAGGAACTGCTTAAATGTATTCATCAGGAAATCCAAACATGGCTTACTCCAAGAAAACTTAAAATGGGAATCATGGTTACCGACAATGGGAAGAACATTTTGTCTGCGCTGCGCCAAGGAAGCCTGACCCATGCCCCCTGCATGGCTCACGTCTTCAATCTGGTTGTCAAGCGGTTTCTGAAGTGTTCCCCCCATCTGCAAGACATCCTAACAACTTCAAGGAAACTTTCAATGCACTTCAGCCACTCCTACACCGCCAAACACACCCTTCTTGAGCTACAGCGTCAGAATGGTATCCCCCAAAATAGTCTGATTTGCGATGTTTCCACCCGTTGGAATTCCACCCTTCACATGTTGGACCGATTATATGAACAGAGAAAAGCCATCACGGATTTCCCGATGATCCAAGCAGATAGTGGGACTCCCCTGTGTAACTTCAATGTCAACCAGTGGCAGCTCATACGTGACACCTGCCGTTTGCTCAGGCCCTTTGAGGAAGCCACTTTATTTGTCAGTCGGCAGGATTACGGGATGAACGACGTGATTCCACTGCTTCATGTACTACAGCACATGTTGGAAACCATGGCTGGTCAGGGCACTGGAGACATGGCGTTTACATCTTACGGCCACATGAACCCCGTTGGAGCTGAACTGGAGGAGGAGGAGGAAGAGGAGGAGGAGGAGTTGCCCAGCGAAACACAGTTTAGGCTTGGCGAAATGGCTGGTTTATCTAGTCAGCGGACAGGAGAGGAGGAGCAGGAGCAGCCAGAGGAGCTAGAGGTTTTTGAGGAAGGCGAGACAGAGGACCCGGGCACACCGTGGGAGTATGCAGTGGAGATGGAGACAGGTAGTCCATCACTTGCGCAAATGGCACGAAGCATGCTCACGTGCTTGCGTAGTGACCCCAGAATTGTTTCCATCTGTCGGCGGGATGACTTCTGGCTGTCCACCTTATTGGACCCTCGCTTCCGGCACAAAATGGGGGCATTTTTTAAACCCACCGAGAGGGAGGACAAACTCAACTACTACAAAGACATTCTACGTAGGCAGTTGGCCGATGCCTATCTGCGCCATGGTCCATACTCTCGCAGGTCTGACTCGAGGGGACCTCTGCGCTCACCTTCGACTGCCATGGCCGCTGGGGGGGTTGGCAGGAGCAGCAGCAGCAGCTCCATCAGAAGCAGCAGCCTCAGTCTTCAGTCGCTAATGAGTAGCTTTCTACACCCGCATAGTGAGGCTACTCATGAGCAGCAGGAAGACCTGGAGCAGGACCTCAACCAGCAGGTCATGTCATACTTTGACATGACCATGCCAACACACCTTGAAGATCCGCTGGACTTCTGGGCAGCCAAACTTGATTTGTGGCCGCAACTAGCAGAGTTTGCCCTGGAAAAGCTGTCCTGCCCGGCAAGTAGCGTGCCATCTGAGCGGGTGTTTAGTGCGGCGGGGGCCATAGTTACGGCGAGGAGAACTCGTCTGTCAACTAAAAATGTGGAGAGACTCACCTTTGTCAAAATGAATCAGGGATGGATCAGCCAGGATTTCCACCCACCAATGCCTGATGCATGCGACTAGATTCAGCATGGTGCCACGTTTTACACTTTCCAAATGGTGCAAAACATATTTATGTCTTTAGGCCATTTTTTGGGCTCCTGCTGCTGCCAACTTCTGCCAACTCCAGGGTGTGATTCATCCAATTTTTGGGCTCCTGAAGCCAACTCCAGTGTATATTTGGGCTCCTGCTGCTGCTGCTGCCAACTCAAGGGTGTGATTCATCCAATTTTTGGGCTCCTGAAGCCAACCCCAGTGTCTCTTTAAAGTAATATTTGGGCTCCTGCTGCTGCTGCTGCCAACTCCAGGGTGTGATTCATCCAATTGTTGGGCTCCAGAAGCCAACCCCAGGGTCTCTTTAAAGTAATATTTGGGCTCCTGCTGCTGCTGCTGTCAACTCCTGCCAACTCCAGGGTGTGATTCATCCAATTGTTGGGCTCCTGAAGCCAACCCCAGGGTCTCTTTGAAGTAATGTTTGGGCTCCTGCTGCTGCTGCTGCCAACTTCTGCAAACTCCAGGGTGTGATTCATCCAATTTTTGGGCTCCTGAAGCCAACCCCAGGGTCTCTTTAAAGTAATGTTTGGGCTCCTGCTGCTGCTGCTGCCAACTTCTGCCAACTCCAGGGTGTGATTCATCCAATTTTTGGGCTCCTGAAGCCAACCCCAGGGTCTCTTTAAAGTAATATTTTGGCTCCTGCTGCTGCTGCTGTCAACTCCTGCCAACTCCAGGGCGTGATTCATCCAATTGTTGGGCTCCTGAAGCCGACCCCAGGGTCTCTTTGAAGTAATGTTTGGGCTCCTGCTGCTGCTGCTGCCAAATTCTGCCAACTCCAGGGTGTGATTCATCCAATTGTTGGGCTCCTGAAGCCAACCCCAGTGTCTCTTTAAAGTAATGTTTGGCCTCCCGCTGCTGCTGCTGCCAACTTCTGCCAACTCCAGGGTGTGATTCATCCAATTTTTGGGCTCCTGAAGCCAACCCCAGGGTCTCTTTAAAGTAATGTTTGGGCTCCTGCTGCTGCTGCTGCCAACTTCTGCCAACTCCAGGGTGTGATTCATCCAATTTTTGGGCTCCTGAAGCCCACTCCAGTGTATATTTGGGCTCCTGCTGCTGCCAACTCCAGGGTGTGAATCATCCAATTTTTGGGCTCCTGAAGCCAACCCCAGGGTCTCTTTAAAGTAATATTTGGGCTCCTGCTGCTGCTGCTGTCAACTCCTGCCAACTCCAGGGTGTGATTCATCCAATTGTTGGGCTCCTGAAGCCAACCCCAGGGTCTCTTTTAAGTAATGTTTGGGCTCCTGCTGCTGCTGCTGCCAACTTCTGCCAACTCCAGGGTGTGATTCATCCAATTTTTGGGCTCCTGAAGCCAACCCCAGGGTCTCTTTAAAGTAATGTTTGGGCTCCTGCTGCTGCTGCTGCCAACTTCTGCCAACTCCAGGGTGTGATTCATCCAATTGTTGGGCTCCTGAAGCCAACCCCAGGGTCTCTTTAAAGTAATATTTGGGCTCCTGCTGCTGCTGCTGTCAACTCCTGCCAACTCCAGGGTGTGATTCATCCAATTGTTGGGCTCCTGAAGCCAACCCCAGGGTCTCTTTGAAGTAATGTTTGGGCTCCTGCTGCTGCTGCTGCCAACTTCTGCCAACTCCAGGGTGTGATTCATCCAATTGTTGGGCTCCTGAAGCCAACCCCAGGGTCTCTTTAAAGTAATATTTGGGCTCCTGCTGCTGTCAACTCCTGCCAACTCCAGGGTGTGATTCATCCAATTGTTGGGCTCCTGAAGCCAACCCCAGGGTCTCTTTGAAGTAATGTTTGGGCTCCTGCTGCTGCTGCTGCCAACTTCTGCCAACTCCAGGGTGTGATTCATCCAATTTTTGGGCTCCTGAAGCCAACCCCAGGGTCTCTTTAAAGTAATGTTTGGGCTCCTGCTGCTGCTGCTGCCAACTTCTGCCAACTCCAGGGTGTGATTCATCCAATTTTTGGGCTCCTGAAGCCAACCCCAGGGTCTCTTTAAAGTAATATTTGGGCTCCTGCTGCTGCTGCTGTCAACTCCTGCCAACTCCAGGGTGTGATTCATCCAATTGTTGGGCTCCTGAAGCCAACCCCAGGGTCTCTTTGAAGTAATGTTTGGGCTCCTGCTGCTGCTGCTGCCAACTTCTGCCAACTCCAGGGTGTGATTCATCCAATTGTTGGGCTCCTGAAGCCAACCCCCGTGTCTCTTTAAAGTAATGTTTGGCCTCCTGCTGCTGCTGCTGCCAACTTCTGCCAACTCCAGGGTGTGATTCATCCAATTTTTGGGCTCCTGAAGCCAACCCCAGGGTCTCTTTAAAGTAATGTTTGGGCTCCTGCTGCTGCTGCTGCCAACTTCTGCCAACTCCAGGGTGTGATTCATCCAATTTTTGGGCTCCTGAAGCCAACCCCAGGGTCTCTTTAAAGTAATGTTTGGGCTCCTGCTGCTGCTGCTGCCAACTTCTGCCAACTCCAGGGTGTGATTCATCCAATTTTTGGGCTCCTGAAGCCAACCCCAGGGTCTCTTTAAAGTAATGTTTGGGCTCCTGCTGCTGCTGCTGCCAACTTCTGCCAACTCCAGGGTGTGATTCATCCAATTTTTGGGCTCCTGAAGCCAACCCCAGGGTCTCTTTAAAGTAATATTTGGGCTCCTGCTGCTGCTGCTGTCAACTCCTGCCAACTCCAGGGTGTGATTCATCCAATTGTTGGGCTCCTGAAGCCAACCCCAGGGTCTCTTTAAAGTAATATTTGGGCTCCTGCTGCTGCTGCTGTCAACTCCTGCCAACTCCAGGGTGTGATTCATCCAATTTTTGGGCTCCTGAAGCCAACCCCAGGGTCTCTTTAAAGTAATGTTTGGGCTCCTGCTGCTGCTGCTGCCAACTTCTGCCGACTCCAGGGTGTGATTCATCCAATTTTTGGGCTCCTGAAGCCAACCCCAGGGTCTCTTTAAAGTAATATTTGGGCTCCTGCTGCTGCTGCTGTCAACTCCTGCCAACTCCAGGGTGTGATTCATCCAATTGTTGGGCTCCTGAAGCCAACCCCAGGGTCTCTTTGAAGTAATGTTTGGGCTCCTGCTGCTGCTGCTGCCAACTTCTGCCAACTCCAGGGTGTGATTCATCCAATTGTTGGGCTCCTGAAGCCAACCCCAGTGTATCTTTAAAGTAATGTTTGGCCTCCCGCTGCTGCTGCTGCCAACTTCTGCCAACTCCAGGGTGTGATTCATCCAATTTTTGGGCTCCTGAAGCCAACCCCAGGGTCTCTTTGAAGTAATGTTTGGGCTCCTGCTGCTGCTGCTGCCAACTTCTGCCAACTCCAGGGTGTGATTCATCCAATTTTTGGGCTCCTGAAGCCAACTCCAGTGTATATTTGGGCTCCTGCTGCTGCCAACTCCAGGGTGTGAATCATCCAATTTTTGGGCTCCTGAAGCCAACCCCAGGGTCTCTTTAAAGTAATATTTGGGCTCCTGCTGCTGCTGCTGTCAACTCCTGCCAACTCCAGGGTGTGATTCATCCAATTGTTGGGCTCCTGAAGCCAACCCCAGGGTCTCTTTGAAGTAATGTTTGGGCTCCTGCTGCTGCTGCTGCCAACTTCTGCCAACTCCAGGGTGTGATTCATCCAATTTTTGGGCTCCTGAAGCCAACCCCAGGGTCTCTTTAAAGTAATGTTTGGGCTCCTGCTGCTGCTGCTGCCAACTTCTGCCAACTCCAGGGTGTAATTCATCCAATTGTTGGGCTCCTGAAGCCAACCCCAGTGTCTCTTTAAAGTAATGTTTGGCCTCCTGCTGCTGCTGCTGTCAACTCCTGCCAACTCCAGGGTGTGATTCATCCAATTGTTGGGCTCCTGAAGCCAACCCCAGGGTCTCTTTGAAGTAATGTTTGGGCTCCTGCTGCTGCTGCTGCCAACTTCTGCCAACTCCAGGGTGTGATTCATCCAATTGTTGGGCTCCTGAAGCCAACCCCAGTGTCTCTTTAAAGTAATGTTTGGCCTCCTGCTGCTGCTGCTGCCAACTTCTGCCAACTCCAGGGTGTGATTCATCCAATTTTTGGGCTCCTGAAGCCAACCCCAGGGTCTCTTTAAAGTAATGTTTGGCCTCCTGCTGCTGCTGCTGCCAACTTCTGCCAACTCCAGGGTGTGATTCATCCAATTTTTGGGCTCCTGAAGCCAACCCCAGGGTCTCTTTAAAGTAATGTTTGGGCTCCTGCTGCTGCTGCTGCCAACTTCTGCCAACTCCAGGGTGTGATTCATCCAATTTTTGGGCTCCTGAAGCCAACCCCAGGGTCTCTTTAAAGTAATGTTTGGGCTCCTGCTGCTGCTGCTGCCAACTTCTGCCAACTCCAGGGTGTGATTCATCCAATTTTTGGGCTCCTGAAGCCAACCCCAGGGTCTCTTTAAAGTAATATTTGGGCTCCTGCTGCTGCTGCTGTCAACTCCTGCCAACTCCAGGGTGTGATTCATCCAATTGTTGGGCTCCTGAAGCCAACCCCAGGGTCTCTTTGAAGTAATGTTTGGGCTCCTGCTGCTGCTGCTTCTGCCAACTTCTGCCAACTCCAGGGTGTGATTCATCCAATTTTTGGGCTCCTGAAGCCAACCCCAGGGTCTCTTTAAAGTAATGTTTGGGCTCCTGCTGCTGCTGCTGCCAACTTCTGCCAACTCCAGGGTGTGATTCATCCAATTTTTGGGCTCCTGAAGCCAACCCCAGGGTCTCTTTAAAGTAATATTTGGGCTCCTGCTGCTGCTGCTGTCAACTCCTGCCAACTCCAGGGTGTGATTCATCCAATTGTTGGGCTCCTGAAGCCAACCCCAGGGTCTCTTTGAAGTAATGTTTGGGCTCCTGCTGCTGCTGCTGCCAACTTCTGCCAACTCCAGGGTGTGATTCATCCAATTTTTGGGCTCCTGAAGCCAACCCCAGGGTCTCTTTAAAGTAATGTTTGGGCTCCTGCTGCTGCTGCTGCCAACTTCTGCCAACTCCAGGGTGTGATTCATCCAATTTTTGGGCTCCTGAAGCCAACCCCAGGGTCTCTTTAAAGTAATATTTGGGCTCCTGCTGCTGCTGCTGTCAACTCCTGCCAACTCCAGGGTGTGATTCATCCAATTGTTGGGCTCCTGAAGCCAACCCCAGGGTCTCTTTGAAGTAATGTTTGGGCTCCTGCTGCTGCTGCTGCCAACTTCTGCCAACTCCAGGGTGTGATTCATCCAATTTTTGGGCTCCTGAAGCCAACTCCAGTGTATATTTGGGCTCCTGCTGCTGCTGCTGCCAACTCCAGGGTGTGAATCATCCAATTTTGGGCTCCTGAAGCCAACTCCAGTGTCTCTATAAAGTAATCTTTGGGCTCCTGCTGCTGCCAACTCCAGGGTGTGATTCATCCAATTTTTGGGCTCCTGAAGCCAACTCCAGTGTCTCTTTAAAGTAATATTTGGGCTCCTTCTGCTGCCAACTCCAGGGTGTGATTCATCCAATTTTTGGGCTCCTGAAGCCAACTCCAGTGTATATTTGGGCTCCTGCTGCTGCTGCTGCCAACTCCAGGGTGTGAATCATCCAATTTTTGGGCTCCTGAAGCCAACCCCAGTGTCTCTTTAAAGTAATATTTGGGCTCCTGCTGCTGGCAACTCCAGGGTGTGATTCATCCAATTTTTGGGCTCCTGAAGCTAACCCCAGTGTCTCTTTAAAGTAATGTTTGGGCTCCTGCTGCTGCTGCCAACTCCAGGGTGTGATTCATCCAATTTTTGGGCTCCTGCTGCTGCCAACTCCAGTGTCTCTTTAAAGCAATGTTTGGGCTCCTGCCCCTCATAGTGATGCCACTTCAACTCTCTGCAATTGTGCCGCTCTGCGATTCTATTAGCGATGCCTCTGATCTGCATGTGATATTTCTTCAAAGTATTATTTAACTAACCCAGCATGCATCCTGTGCGTGTTACAGCAAGGCAGAATGGTTTACAACCCTAATTAGGCTCTAGGAGGCTCAGAAATAGCCGTTTTTAATAGCGATTCGTTGCGAATTTATTCGGGTCGAACCGATTTTTGTCGGAGAATTCGGCGAATCAGTCGAATCGAATTTTTCAAAAGTTCGCTCATCTCTAATTCACATGTTGTGAGCTGACACTTACCTGAAGCATAGGCATCATAGAGCCTATACACGCCCTCTGGGTCCCGGCGCTTGAAGTCCGACCACTTTTGGACAATGGAGCGGACAGTGAGGTTGGTGTGGAAGCGCCGGGACACAGTGGCCTTCACCTCCACCGCTATGCGCCTCTTCGCCCCACGGGCATAATCATATTCCCTCAGCAAAAAATTCTACAAAAAAAAAAAATATATAAAAAAAAATTATTAAAATTAAAATATATATATATAGAGAGAGAGAGAGAGAGAGAGAGAGTAATAAGCATAAATAACAAGCTATATGGTTGCACAGCATAAATGCAACATATACTTACTTTGACCACCTGGCCGTTCACCCGAGGATCCACCCTTTTCCGACGCAATTTGGGGGGTGCAGGGGGTGCAGGGGATGTTGAGGGACCAGGGGAGACAGGGGGAGGAGGGGGGGAAGGGATTGGGGAGGAAGAATCGGAGGTGTAGCTGGGGAGGGAGACAGCTCTGCGTCTGGGCCGCATGGTGAATCCTCAGAGGTGGAAACCGGAAGTTGCAAAACAAAAGTAAAAGTAAAAAATAACCAAACACGCATCGCTAAAATACGCTGGAATACGCTTAACTATTGAATATGCTTAGCAATTCACTAGGGTACGCAACATCACAATAACGTATAGCGCCGAGTCAGCGCCGGCCGTGTCTGCTGCGTATTCAGCAACAGCGACTGGGGGGCGTGTCGTGTGAAATAGCGAACCAAAACCAAACACACATTTATGAACTTCATAGCGCCGCGGCCTGCTACACACAGCGACTCGGCATAGCGACTGGGCCGGGCCGCTATACCACAGATTCATCAAAGACATTACTGTCAGAGAGCGTGGGCACTGTTGTTCAGTGACTGCGGCACAGAGCGCCTGTAACGCTATAACAAAAAAGATAGTTTGGGGGGTTAGACACCTTCGAAAACGCTAACAATAACTGAAATGACATTGGGAGAGTGCTGTGATTTGGACATCCAAGTGACACAGTCCCAATTTAATCTTTAATTTAAAAAAAAAAAAACCAAAGCATTACAGAAAAATCCTAAATTATGTTTTATGCATGACAGAATTTATTTAAACAACAAAAAACCAAAAAAACCCCAAAAAACACCAAAACAATGTCTGCCATTGAAGTGTATGGGAGAGCGCCAGGTAGCGAGAGGTAATACCTTGCGCTGTGCAAGGCACAACACTGGCGCTGTTCGCTATGGTTGAAAATTTGATGAATCTGCCGCTACATGGCGCTATTCCAGTCGCTACACAGATTTCGGATGATAAATGTGCTATTGTGTGCCGGGTCCAGCGTTGACCAGCGTTCATCTGTCGCTAGTTAGCGCTACCTCCCGCTAACCAGGTGCTGCCTGACGCTATCTCTTGTTAAATAAGGGCCCAAGCTTCAGATGTACATTTTAACTATATTATTAAATTACTTACAACTATAAGGACTAGAGATGAGCGAACTTTTGAAAAGTTCGATTTGGCCGATTCGCCGAATTTCACAAAGAAATTCGGGTTCGGCCGAATCGAACTTTTCCGAAGTTCCCCATCATAAATGCCGGCATGGTGGGAGCGGGCCGGCCGGTTCCGCTGACAGCGGGGCCGGCCGACCCGCTCCCACCATGCCGGCATTTAAAAAACAAAAAAAAAAAAAAAAAAGCATTTTTGCCGGCATGGTGGGAGCGGGCATTTCAAAAAAAAGCAAACACTTACCTGCAGGTCCGGAGCGTGGAGGCCGGCGCCGCTCTCAGCTGTCATCTGAGGGCGCGTCATCAGAGGGCGCTCTGATGACGCGCCCTCAGATGACAGCTGAGAGCGGCGCCGGCCTCCACGCTCCGGACCTGCAGGTAAGTGTTTGCTTTTTTTTGAAATGCCGGCATGGTGGGAGCGGGCCGGCCGGTTCCGCTGACAGCGGCCTCCACGCTCCGGACCTGCAGGTAAGTGTTTGCTTTTTTTTTAAATGCCGGCATGGTGGGAGCGGGCCGGCCGGCTTTACCGGCCCGCCGGCCGGCTCCGCTGTCACCATGCCGGCATTTTTTTTTTTTTAATTTCAGGAAAAATTCGATCGGCACGAACCACAAAATATTCGGGTTCGTGCCGAATCGAATATTTCCTGAAATTCGGAGCGAATTCCGGTTCGTCCGAACCGGTTCGCTCATCTCTAATAAGGACATTCAGGTCCTGGTTTAAGTGTCTGCACCATTTAGCACCGATGGTTTGACCACTGCATCACTCTACACCTAAAATAAGATGAGTGCGATAGGCAGCTACGTCAGTCATAAGTGACGCTGAAGCCTAAGCTACCATAGAGCACAATGGTAGATAAGGAAATTTAGGTATTTTTAAAAGACAAAATGCACAAAAAACAGAAGTAATTTGTGCATGCTGAATGTCTCCCAGCCCCAGTGGCCTGGCATTAGCTTGGCAGAACACCAACGAAGAAGAAGGAGGGATCTGTGTCCCCTCTCACTATAGTTGCTGGCATGGTGGCTGCAATAGCAGAGGATGCTGCCCTGTGGGGACAGATGAAGACAAGGCAACGTTAAGTTCTTTCATTTTGTTTCAAAAACTGTATTTTTCTTCTTTTTTTAACTTTCTGGAAACTGGTAAGGGGCCTAAGGGACCCCTGTAGCAGTTGACATGTTGTGGTGGCTGGAGCTATTGTATTTGGTACTTCCAAACCAGATTGTCCACTTTCCGGCTCATCACTGCTTTCAAACTGACTGCACCATTAAACTGCGCCGAAAATTGGATTTGGGCATGCCAATGGGGACACTAATATCAACAAAATGAAGCAAAACAGCACAACATAACATTATATAAATCAGGCTTTCAATAAAATATTACTAAATATTATAAACAGTTGTTTTGCATGAATCACTTTAGGATCAAATCACATTAGTTCAAACCAGGGAAACAGAGAATATCAGTGGAGGTTATAATTGCTCATGTTCATTATCAACACATGAAACTTCACTTTGGGGGAGTTAAAAAAGATGATACTTCTGTGAAACATAGATTTACAAAAATGAAATTAGTTGTCACATGGCTGTAGTGAAAGTTTCAGGTAAAAATCGTGTGCTACCTTCCCATTCCCCCCCGTTAATCGTGCTTTTCATCTTATGGTGGCAAGTTTAAATTATTGCTTGTGCACACAATGAGATTCTTCATTTGAAAAAGCCATGACAGACAAGATATGTATTGTTAGAGAAAAATACTTTTATATTTTATATTGCATTAGTTGCGGCAGGTTGGCTCCATGCCCTGCTAAAATGTGAAGATTGCTTATTGTGTTTTTCAGACATCAAAGTAAATCTATAACTTCCTGTGGTGTACTCTGCCTTTGAGAAACTCTCAGAAGGACGAAACGTGTTGTTAAAAATCCACACAGGAATTCTGCTTAAAGGGCCAGTCCAGTCTAACTAACTCTTATTGTTCATGGAAGCAGCCATGATGGACTGCATAATACCGCACCATTGTCTTCTATTGGGAGGGGTAGTGTTTTGTCTCAATACATCTCAATAGAAGACAATAGTGCTGCATTATGCCGTAATCCCATCATGGCTTCTCCCATGAACAATAAGAGTATGATAGACTGGACTCGCCCTTTAAGAACCCGGAAGGGAGAAAACAGGTGAAGTGGCATTCACACAAGGATTCAGGCAAAAACTTTACCTCTGGTACTACTCAGATGTAAGGATTGATGGGCTAGACACGGACCACTAACACATGCTGTGGTGCAGTCATTTTTCCATTTTGTTTAGGAGTACCACATTTTTATCTAGGCGTGCTGATTTTTTTCATGTCAGGGGCATTTCATGTGCAACTGCAGTTGAGGGGATTCAGAGGCATTTCAATCTGAGGCGCACTATATATTTCCCACACCAGGATGGTGAGACTGGCCATCCCAGCATTATTTGGACTAAGCGCCAATAATGATCATGGCAGCGCCAACAAACAAGCCGAGGAACACTGGACAAATAATTACCAGCATCCTTACTAATCAGTACTGTCTGGGAAACGACTAAAGGTGTGCCAGCCTCGCAATCCACCACTGAGCTTCTTACCACTGAGTCTTTAACCTGCCTAACTTCAATAATATAACAGCTTCACCAAGAACCTATACAATAATTACTTTCCTTGTTCTCCCTTTTCATAGACATCTGAGGAATACTGATTTTTTGAACCCAGCCAACATTTTCCCTACTGAGAGCAATGCTGAATCATCACTATTAAGCTTGCTGTAAACACCAGAGAGGTACCTATTATATTCTTATATATAAGTTATCTATGATTGATATATTTAGGGTTTTACAAACCTGGTACTATCTGTATCTTATTTCCCCTTTTCTTTCTTGGACACAGACTTATCATATATTCTGTTACTCTGACACAGATCTACCATTTAACCCTGAAGAAGCTATACAGGCAAAACTAGTCTGCCCAAAATCCATACATTTGGAATTTAAAGAGAAATCAGCTTTTTTACCATATTGTATTCAGAGAATGCTTGCTCTAAAACTTGGGAGACCAGGTATTCTATTTTGTCTAAACTTATTGAGATTTTTTAACTATTATAAAGGATTAATCAAATTTCCTTTTTCCTAACTACAGCATGGTCAAACCCTAAAGATACAACTTTGTTGGGTAAAGCCTATGCCCAACAACGGGTCTCATACAATTCAGTAAAGTCTCGAGTTTGTACCAGCCCTAGTTAGTAGGTGTTAGGGTCATACCAAATCATAGTGTTGTTCAGTCCTGACCAACACAATCCAGAAGTTCTTTCTGTTTTTGCAGGGATTTAAGTAAATTTTCCTAAGGAGTAAAAGGGTCAACATTCCTGTGAAAATGACATGCAATTATAAAATTGAATAACATACTTTATTTTATTAGAAAAAAACTTCCCCTCTGTACTTTTTCCCATGTTAACAGTGGAGCAGCCTGTGTAGGCTCATAAAGAGTTCAGGGCTGTGTCTTAAGACACACAAATCAGACTTTAGATTGAAATGCATCCACCAGGGTTTGTAATTTACAGCACTATAGTTAAAAGCCTTGTGCACCTACACATACTTCCCACCTCAAGTGGGAAAAGGAAGGGGGAGGGGAGATTTTTTTTAAACAAAGTTTATTAGTCAAATATTTAGGGCCAAACTGGGATTCCTTGCTTTGAGAAACCCCCCAGATAGCCCTGACAGCTCACTCTTCCCGGTCCTATGGCACATGCATGGGCTTCCGTCCAATCAAAGCCATTGGTCGTGCATATTTAATGTTTGGCCAACAGCTCACGTGCAGTCCTATTTTTTTGTAGCCTTTTATATAATTTAATTGTTACATGTGTGAAAATTGCTCCTAATACATTAGGAATATAGGTAATGTATATCGAATTTGAATACAGCCTTTCACATCAGGTGAAGAATTACAAGTTCCCAAACAGAAGGCTTGTGGAGAAGCCATGAAAACACCTTAATGTAAACTTTTATCTGACAAAATATTGACTTTAGCTGCTGATAGAGATCCAACAGGAAAAGATAACCTTACAAAAAAAAGTTTTTGCATGTCTTTCCAGAAGCAGAATAATTCATGTAACATATCCCTTTCACACTTTTTTTCAACGTTATCTGCAAATGTAACTTGATCCTACAGTATATTGAAAACAAAGAGACCTAGACAATTTTCAGTTCAAATGACCACATGACCACAGTATTCATATGGAAAGTATACTGTAATGAAGTCTGAAGAATAATAGCAGTTTTTTATGTTAGCTTTTGGGTAGGCCAGTTCTTTCAACTTTTTGTTTGCTCACATATATAATTGGAATTTATAGACCCCTTGACCTGGCGCGAGAAGAACACTCCTGGCGAGGTACAAGAGGAAGAAGATGCCTAGAAGTTCACACATTGAAATGGCCAGATTGATTTTAGCCTTTAGTCTTTTGCGTGGAAAGATGGTGCAGTAGGTGGTGGTGAGTATGGTCCTTTCACTGCACTGCAATGCTGCATAGGTAAAGTGCAGTACCATGTAAAAGGTCCTATTTATTTTCATGTACAGTGTTTTCTTCCTGCTGGTATCAAGTTGTAGTATTTCTTTTTTAATTAAACTTTTTATTTATTAGGAGATGACATCATTATGCAATACGATGTTACAAGTTACAAGCACATGTGATAGTATAATGTGTATAATTTCATCCAGAAGATAAAATAAAAGGAATATTAACAGTTATCTTTAAAGTGGACCAACACCCAGGATTTTGACTATCCTGGGTCTTGGTCCACTTCGGTGGGGCACCCCCGATCGGGGTGCCCCGCTGTGTGAAACCCCCCCGAACCCCCCGAACAACTCACCTCTCCCCGCTCCCAGCGCCGACGTACAAGGTAAGATCTTGAACGTCTAAGCGGCAGCGGCCGCCGCCGCCTCCCTCGCGTCACTTTGAACGCGCGCGCCCCCGCGCCGGCCATTCGCAGACGGCCGGCGCGGAGGCGCGCACGCCTACAGGGGCGCGAGGGAGGCGGCGGCGGCCGGCCGCCGCCGAAGATAAGGTAGGTGAGTTGGGGTGTTTGGGGGGGGTTTCACCCCGCGGGACATCCCGATCTCGGATGTCCCGCGGGGTGGGGGGTGATCGGCCCCCGTGGGTGTTGGTCCACTTTAACGGGTGACCAATACCAGTTATCACTTTCCTTAAAGTGGACCAACACCCTCCCGTGATCGGCCTGGGAATCTATAAGATTCCCGGACAGATCAGCCCCCTGACTGCAGGGCACCCCGAAACCCCCCAGAAACCCCTAAATCCCTACCTGTTCCTCGATCCAGCGGCGCCCGCCACCGCCTTCCACGCGTCCCTCTAGCAGGACACGCACCCACACCGGCCGTTTGTGAATGGTCGGCTCTCTTGTACGTCGCTGCCTCCCGCTTGTCCGTCGGCGGGGATTGGCAGCGGCGGTCACGTGGGAGCGAGGAGAGGTGAGTTTTTTGGGGTTTCTGGGGGGTTTCACACAGTGGGGCACCCCCGATCGGGGAGCCCCGCCGAAGTGGACCAAAACCCAGGATAGTCAAAATCCTGGGTGTTGGTCCACTTTAAAGGAGCACTATCGCATCGCGAAAAATGGCCCAATTATAAAAATCCATATAAATATGCTAGATGGCAGGGGTCACTTATACACCTGGCATCAAGAAACATCCAGCCAGGCTTGTTTTTCTTTCTTTAATGGAAGGAAAAGAACAGGGTGACAGGCTCTGTCGCCCCTGATAGACTAAACCTGTCACCTCTGAATTTCATTGCTACCATGAGAGAATAGACCACAAGCTTAGCGGGAGTTTTCAGTTCCAGTGTATAAGTGACCCCTCCTCTCATTAGCCAACGTGTTTATATGGATTTTTAATATTACAAAATTTTGCGATAAAGCTCCTTTAAGCAAGTGGGAAACAACCCAGGTGGACAGCATAGAAAAAGTGGTGCCTTAAAAGGATCTTCTCAAAGAAAAAAAAAAGTTCTGCATATTTTATGCTTGAATTAAACTTCCCAATCCATCTTGAAGACATAAACAACACGAATGTGGTGGCACAAAAGAATAAACAACCACAATAACTGAGAGTGTGCAGGTGCAATGGGGCAAAGTACCTGCCACAGGGAGGGAATATGCCCCACAATTAGTGCGACTGCACAACCTTTATTCAAGCGTTAAAATACACAGACACACAAGGACACTTCAAATAAGAAAACAGGGGCTAACCCCCTACCCAAAAATCCAACCCTTCCTACAGTAGGTCCTGGTAGTGCTCAACAAATATACCTAGACATAGCTTGAGCAAAGTGCTAATAAATCTAATACCTAATATCTAATATCAAAAACCTAAAATCCATCAACATCAGCATAAATATGTATATTTGCACACTAACATAGTGATCCAATGTATAATCCCACCCAACAATCATAATCATGAGTTGTGCACATTAATTGTGTGGCATATTTTCTCCCTGTGGTGTGGGCTTTTCTTTTGTCATCTTCTCTTTCCTCCCTCTGCCAAAAGTGTTTTATATGGCGGCATTTCCATGGACAAATGTTAGCATCAGGGGTGTGGCATTTCCAACACTGACTGGTGGAGACACTTGCATTAACCAGGAGATTTCACATGTATTATATATTTCACTTAATGTATTTCATTTGATAATGCCATTATATCATTTAGAAAAATGTTGAAGAGAAAACTTTGGGAATAGTTCTTAAAGTGGACCAACCACAATGCATGGCTCTTCGCTTTGGTTCCTGATTTAGGCCCTTATTTAACAAGGGATAGCGCCAGGTAGCGAATGGTGAGCCAACGGTAATGACGCTCACCGCCACGAGAACGCCGGCTCCCCTCCGCAATCACACATTTATCAAGCCGATCCTGCTTAGCGACTGACAGAGCGCCAGATAGCGAATCATTCATCATTATTCCAGCCTCACCCCACAGCGCCAGCGAGCGACCTTGAACAGCGACAGGTATGACCTCTCACTACCTGGCGCTCTCCAATGCATTTCAATGGAGCAATCTTTAAATATTCATAATTAAATGCTATTAATGTTTTTTTTTTTTTTTAAATGGCAAAAATTCTGTGACCACTTCTGCAATGTTAGTTATTTTTTTTAAGGTAAAAAAAAATTTGTGCAGAATTGGTATTACAGGTCTGCTATTAATGTATTCATATTACAAATTGTTTGTAAAAACATGTTTTTTTTTTTTTCTAAAAATATGGTTGTTTGGGGGTTAAAAAACTACTTTTAACCCATCGCCGCCAGCGCTCTGGGGTTTAAACAAGCATTTCACAGTGCGAGAATTTTTTGAGCGTGATTTGTTAATGAATATGCTGGGAGCCGTTCGCTATGGCCATTCGCTGTCATGCACTCCCATACAGCGCGGAACCTGTCAAACAGCGACTCCTAACCCCGTATTCAACATTACCGCACACCGACTGAGTCGCTGTCAACAGCCGAACAACGGCCAAGCACAGCGAGTACTAGCGTGCGCTGTGAAAATAACGCTACTGGCGCTCATCTGTCGCTACCTGGCGCTATTAATGAATCGGCCTCTAAGGGTGCCCGGCTGTGTGGATCTCAAGCAAGGTTAAAAAATGAAAATTCAACACTAACAATTTATTATTATTTCAGGGAAAAGTCTTAAAACGGACCAAAACTTTTTTAACTAGCATCCCCTGAATTGCTCCCCCATGAAGAGGACCTTTTGCCAATTTTTAGTGCTCCTGCTCCACTCTAATCCCAGATAATGGTGCCTGTTTTAGCTGTAAAGCTTTGCCTCCTCCATTTATTGCCACTGCTGTGTGTGGCAATTATGTCATTGCCACACCTATGCAATGACTGATCACCTGCCATCTTACAGAGAGGGACAGCAAAAAAGTGTTCCAGGGCAATTCGAAAAGCGGAAATATCTATTTCTAGTTCTAAACCCTAAGAAAGGAATATCAGCAGGGGCATTGGCCAAATGTATTTCACAAGTTAAGTGTGTTTTGGTCCACTTTAACTACCTCCCTAAAAATAAAATAAAGGTTTTTTACAATAAGTGGCAAGTTACAAATTATAATGTAATATTTTCCCTAGTATTTTCCATATCCTTGAACTTTGCTGAGCACATAACCTACTTCAGATGTATTGATTTATGTATTTTAATGAAAAACTAAATTGGAAAAAAATAAGTGTACTAAATATTTGTACAGGTTAATAACCAAAATGATGCTACTTTCTGTAAATCCTGTGAAATCCCCATACATAAAAGCGTGTTCTTGTCGCTATCAATGGAAATGTGTGCTCTCATGATAAAGATGTAAAGTTTTTGGCTGCCCTGTTTGGCCTTGTTTTTTTCCAAGGACTCAGTGGGACAGATAGTTTGTGCTGTGATACTACATGCCAACAAATTGCATCACTTCTGCCTCGACGGCCATGGACAATGACATGCCATATGCCATTGACAGGAAATGAATGGGGTTCATTTTCACTGGCACTAGCTGGCTTGAGTGCTGACAGTCTTTAGAGGTTAGCCACAGGGAACAGCACAAGGTGGCAGAGTCATGGTAAACATAAAGTATGCTATTTATTCTTTACAATATTATATGCATTGATATTGTGTGTAATTCACTTACATGAAATTACAAATATATACTAGATAGATAGATAGATAGATAGATAGATAGATAGATAGATAGATAGATAGAGTGGTGCAAAATATATTTCATATCTGACCTGTGATGTTCAGAACATTTCCAAGCAAGGAGACTCCAGGGATCATGTATGATGATTAAAGAGCTATGTTTCTGCTGACCTGAAACACTAATGAGAATGGAATGAGGAGGTCAGTGAATGTCCTCCTGTGGTGAACTGAAACAAAGGGATAATGTGCTGTTAATTGCCCTTTACATTTGCTCATACAAAAGGCTAGGTGGCAATCATATGTCTTCTTTCTTTGCAATTACTACAATTAGCATCATAACTTGGTCAACAGATTCTTGTAGAACTAAAAGCATGGGTTATCCTAGCCATGCATTCCCCTAAACTTTTCTAACAAGAGTGTATCTACGGTTTTGTCAGCAAATTACTCACTTGGGAGCTTTTAATTTTAATGTTACAATAAATCATAGCGTTTTTATGTGTAAATGGAGAACTTTTCAGACCAAAGAAAAGATATACTAATTCCATGTTCTGGCAGTGTGCAAGCTGTATTTGCAGAAAGCACCAAATTAACCTCTTTGTAAGGCGGGCCCCAGGAGATCCCAGTCAGACACCCCTTTACAGTAGGAATGCTTTCAGGTGGCTGACTCAGCAGATCTCTCTTTTCTCCACGTTTTTTCAGTCTCTCTCTCTCATCTCATGCCATGTTGCCTTTATTGCTTTCGTGGAGACTGATTCATTACTAGCGCCAGGTATCGGCAGATGAGCGTCTGCATAATGGCACTTAGAGCCACCGCTAGTAGACGCTGTAAGCGTGTATTGGCCGCTGTAACAGAGCACCTCAGTCACAGTAGTAACCTGGCCTGCATTGATGAATGTGATGTATGTTGGGGACTCACCAGTACAGCGCTGCAAGGAGTGAAAGGTAGTGCCAGCTCAGTGCGACCGACTCTCGGCGCTCCACACCATACTTATCAAAAGAGGACACACACACAGCGTCGGAGCTCTAAATCTGGTCGCTATAGCATAGAGAGCCAGACGCTGTGTGATTAAAGTCTGTTTTACACATCCACCAGTAACAAAGTGAAAACACATGGAATTACATTGTTTTAACACTGTGACATTAACACTTTAGTGCCAGCCCTGTAATGACAATTCTGCATAAAAAAAAAAGTCAAAAAAGTTTCTAAAAATATTGTTTGCAGCCAGGAGAGGTCACACAATGATTTGAGCAAAAAAATATATATATATTAAACACGCTGTTCAAACACAAGCAAATCCAGTCCCCCAGAGAAATCCAGCTCAGGCAGACACATGACCACGCTGGACAATCAGAGCACTGGAACCCGAACTTTGGGGCCCAAAAATGGACCAAAAAACATATGTGACCTTGACAGGGGAGCCAATACCCACTTCTCACCCGCCCGCTGATTGCCCCTCATATGTAATTTAAATAAATAAATTGCGGCGGCAGTTGGGTTGTGGCAGAGAGTATGGGGACCCCTTTAAGCTAATGCAGTAGCAGCAGGAAACAGCAGGTCACTTACCTGAAGCGGTGGTCAGGCTGACGTTTTTCCTCTGTCAAAATGGCCATAGCCGGGGCATTAAAAAGATGACCGCCCCTATGAGTGAGTACACTGGCAGCTGGCAATAAAAGTGCTGCTAGCTGCTGCAACAAGCAAATAGAAAAGAAAAAAAATCAAATAAGATTAGCACCTTGAGGACATAATTTTGGCACACATTTAAAAATGCCATCGGAATTACCCTTTAAGCCTGGACCACCATCTGCTAGTCCTGTGAAGGAGGTCACATACAATTTCTTCATACAGTTTGCATATCATTACATATACTTTTTATGTCAGGCAAAGCAAGAAGTTGTATGATTTTCTTATTATTTCTGGAAGCCTTCCATAAACATTTTTCAATTTCCAATGATGTTCACAAATTGAACAAATGCTGAACACTTTTGCGGCTCACAAGCGTAGTTAGTTTTAGCATCTCAAGTCTTTCTGCAATCTGAATGAATTACTAAAAGATTACTGTCAAGCATCAGGTTTATAAATTGTATGGTTCATTAAACTTAAAGTGCTAACAAAGGAGAATGCGTCCTTAGAAGTGTCATCCTTCATCGCAGAGGGCAGTGTCTGTCACATTAGGAATCTATATGCTCAATTAAACACTAGCAGACTCCATTTTTTCTTCATCCCTTTAACCTATAGCTGTTTGTAATGTGTGCATTTTACGACTTGCAAGCATCTTTAAATGATATTTTATAATTTAACTAGTTTTCTTAATGTGCATAATCATATATTTTGTCTAATAACTTTAAGATTTAGCATTGATAGATAATGTTTGTCTCAGATCTTTATTTATATTGGTGTATGTACTTTTTTACTTTGAGAGGACACAAACAGAAAGTTAGCAACTTTCAGTTTTTTATTATTCATTACATTGAAAGCCTGTGGCTGAGACTTGTTTAATATGTTGATTCACTTGGTATATATATATATATATATATATATATATATATATCTTGAAGTTATGGGTATAGTGAGCCCAATTTGTTCCACGCTAATGTTGTCAGTACCTACTCAACCTCTAAAAAGAAACAAATGTGCTAAAATGCAAATCTTGTATAAAACAATAGGGTTGATTCAGAGCCCCTTTCCTGGCATTTTTGGGGTGAAAATATCCACTCTCGTTCATTTTTCCCCCTCGTCTGATTCAGCAGAGCCTTTTTTCCGCAAGATTTTTTGTGTGCAGTGTTTTTAATTTTGTGTGGTAGCAAGACCTCCAAACAAAGTTAAGAAAGTGGCTCTGAATCAACCCTATTATCTATTTTCTGACCATAAGTTATAATTAGAGATGAGCGAGTAGTGAAATATTCGAAATTTCGAATTTCGATTCGAATAGACCGCGTTACTCGACTACTCGACCGATTATCGAATCCCATTATAGTCTATGGGAAAAAAATGCTCGCCACTTGGAAATCTCAATTCGACCACTTGGAGGTCACCAAGTCCACCCTGAAACATCAGAAAATGATGCCAACACTGCTGGAATGCAACTGGGACAGCAGGGGAAGCATGTCTGGGTGCATATAACGCGCCCAAGTCGCACTATTACGCCACTATCACAGCCACTCAACAATACACTCCAAACACAATATAACTTCTACGTAAAGTGAGACAAGACAAGGAAACCTTCTTTCCTCTACATTGCCATGGACCCCAAGCCAAACTGTACAAAAAAGAAGAACAAAATTCTGCACCCCTTAAAATCACGTTGCCTAATGACAACCACAGATGGCATAGGCAAGGGGGAAAATAAATAGACCCCACCCCTAATTGTCATTGTGTGTGTGTGTGTGTGTGTGTGTGTGTGTGTGTGTGTGATGTGGTCAGACATGTCCTCTTGTGTCATTGTGTCACCCCAGCAGTAAGGGAAGCTTAAAGGAGGAGGTATGTTACAGTGTGTTACCCCAGCAGTAAGGGAAGCTTACAGGAGGAGGTTTGTTACAGTGTGTCACCCCAGCAGTCAGGGAAGCTTACAGGAGGAGGTTTGTTACAGTGTGTCACCCCAGCAGTAAGGGAAGCTTACAGGAGGAGGTTTGTTACAGTGTGTTACCCCAGCAGTAAGGGAAGCTTAAAGGAGGAGGTTTGTTACATTGTGTCACCCCAGCAGTCAGGGAAGCTTACAGGAGGAGGTTTGTTACATTGTGTCACCCCAGCAGTAAGGGAAGCTTACAGGAGGAGGTTTGTTACAGTGTGTCACCCCAGCAGTAAGGGAAGCTTACAGGAGGAGGTTTGTTACAGTGTGTTACCCCAGCAGTAAGGGAAGCTTAAAGGAGGAGGTTTGTTACATTGTGTCACCCCAGCAGTCAGGGAAGCTTACAGGAGGAGGTTTGTTACATTGTGTCACCCCAGCAGTCGGGGAAGCTTACAGGAGGAGGTTTGTTACAGTGTGTCACTCCAGCAGTAAGGGAAGCTTACAGAAGGAGGTTTGTTACAGTGTGTCACCCCAGCAGTAAGGGAAGCTTACAGGAGGAGGTTTGTTACAGTGTGTCACCCCAGCAGTAAGGGAAGCTTAGAGCTGAGACCTCTTAAAAATTGTGTGGAGTCCCAAGAGCTGAGACCTCTTAAAAATTGTGTGGAGGCCCAAGAGCTGAGACCTTTTAAAAATTATGTGGAGTCCCAAGAGCTGAGACCTCTTAAAAATTGTGTGGAGTCCCAAGAGCTGAGACCTTTTAAAAATTGTGTGGAGGCCCAAGAGCTGAGACCTCTTAAAAATTGTGTGGAGTCCCAAGAGCTGAGACCTCTTAAAAATTGTGTGGAGGCCCAAGAGCTGAGACCTCTCAAACATTGTGTGGAGTCCCAAGAGCTGAGACCTCTTAAAAATTGTGTGGAGGCCCAAGAGCTGAGACCTCTTAAAAATTGTGTGGAGTCCCAAGAGCTGAGACCTCTTAAAAATTGTGTGGAGGCCCAAGAGCTGAGACCTCTTAAAAATTGATTGTATTAAGCCCAAGAGGTGAGCCATATTTTTTTTTATTAATACAGCAATTCTACGGCGGTTAAGGAGGAGGAGGAGGAGGAAATGGCACTTCATACAGATGGCACTTCACTCTTGGCTGCTTTCCACTGTTGTACAAGCAAAGTCCGGGTCAATCCACTTGCTGTTCATTTTGATTAGCGTCAGCCTGTCGGCACTGTCGGTTGACAGGCGGCTGCGCTTATCGGTTATAATGCCCCCGGCTGCGCTGAACACCCTTTCTGAACACGCTGGCGGCAGGGCAGGCAAGCACCTCCAAGGCGTACAGGGACAGTTCCAGCCACGTGTCCAACTTGGAGACCCAGTAAGTGTAGGGCGCCGAGGGATCGGGGAGGACAGGGGTGTGGTCTGCCAGGTAGTCCCGCAACATCCGCCGATACTTGTCCCTCCTGCTGATAGCGGGCCCCGCAGTGACGGAAGTTGCACGAGGGGGTGACATGAACGTGTCCCACACCTTGGAGAGTGTTCCCCGGGTGGCTGTGGGCCTGATCGATGTTGTCAGACTCTGGGAGACACTCTCCTCTCTGCCGCCAGCGATGCTGGGTGGGAAAATCTGCATCATGTTCTGCAAGAGTTCCCTCTGGTATTCCAGTAATCGATTCGTCCTCTCCTCTACCGGAATAAAAGAGGAGAAGTTATCTTTATACCGGGGGTCCAGGAGTGCGAAGACCCAGTATAGTTTGTTCTCCAATATCCGGACAACACGTATGTCCCGGGAAAAGCAGCCCAGCATGAAGTCAGCCATGTGTGCCAGACTCTGAGTAGGCATGACGTCACTCACTGCCCCCACCAGAAGGATCATTTTCCATTTCCTCCTCTTCCTCCTCCTCTCCGCCCCATCCGCGCTGAACCAATGGGACGCACACAGCCTGACTGCTACCCTCTCTGCCAGCATCCTCTTCCACAGCCACCTCCACGTTGTCCTCCTCCTCCTCATCCTCCTCCTCCTGCAACTGCCACCGAGCAGCAGACAAAAGTGTGGTCTGACTGTCTACCTGCGTTGCGTCTCCTCCTACCCCCGTCTCCTCTGTGTGCAATGCGTTCTCCCTTATTGCGATGAGCAATTCTTTAAGGACGCATAGGAGCGGGATGGTTACGCTCACTATAGCGTCCTCGCTGCTGACCTTCTTAGTGGACTCCTCAAAGATACGCAATACATCACATATGTCTGCCATCCATGGCCACTCGTGGTTGGCAAACTGAGGGAGCTGAGTTGGATGCACGCGTGGATGCATCATCTGGTACTCCATCAATGCTCTCTGCTGCTCACACACCCTGGCCAACATGCAATAGGTGGAATTCCAGCGAGTGGGCAGGTCACACAACAGCCGATGTTGAGGCAAATGGAGGCGTTGCTGGATTTTTTTTAAGCTAGCAGCAGCTACAGTTGACTTCCGAAAGTGAGCGCACAAGCGCCGCACTTTGACCAGTAGCTCTGCCAGGTTGGGGTAAGTCTTTAGAAACTTTTGTACTACCAAATTAAAAACGTGGGCCAGGCATGGTATGTGATTGAGTTCTGCAAGCTCCAGAGCCGCCACCAGGTTACGGCCGTTATCGCACACGACCATGCCTGGTCCTAGCTGCAGCGGCGACAGCCACATCTCTGTCTGCTGCAATATGGCGTGCCTCACCTCTGCGGCGCTGTGCTTCCTGTCACCCAAGCTGATGAGCTTAAGCACCGCCTGCTGGCGTCTCCCCGCGCCAGTGCTGCAACGCTTCCAGCTAGGGGCTGAGGGCGATGTTAAGGCAGAGGAGGAGGAGGAGGAGGAGGAAGAGGAGGGGGGTCTATCAGAACCCGTGCTGGCAATCTTGGGCGGGGGTGGTATGTAGGCCGTCCCTGTTTGCGACCCCGTCCCAGCTTCCACAACATTCACCCAGTGTGCCGTCAAAGAGATGTAGCGTCCTTGGCCGCAAGCGCTTGTCCACGAGTCGGTGGTCAAGTGGACCTTTGCGCTGACTGCGTACCTCAGGGCCCGCCTGATGTTACGCGACACGTGCTGGTGCAGGGCGGGGACGCCACACCGGGAAAAATAGTGGCGGCTAGGGACGGAATAGCGAGGTGCGGCAGCCGCCATCAGGTCGCGGAAGGCCTGCGTCTCCACAAGCCTAAACGGCAACATCTCCAGGGCCAGCAGTTTGGAGATGAGGCAGGTTAAGGCTTGGGCTTGGGGGTGACTGGAGGCGTACTTCCGCCTGCGGTTGAACGCCTGCGAGATGGACAGTTGATGGGACGAGGAGATGGAAGGTGCAGACGAAGATGCGGGGGAAGGGGGGGCTGAAGGAGAAGGCCCCAAAGTAGCCGAGGCAGAGGCAGATGTGGAGGTGTCCTGTCTGGAGGTCTGGACCGCAGTGGCAGCACACAACAAAGGGGAAGAGGCAGTGGCAGCAAGACCGGTTGTATTGCGTTTGCTCTCTCCCACTCAGCCCAGTGCTTGACTTCCAAGTGACGGCGCATGCCTGAGGTGGTCAGATTGCTCTTCTCAGAGCCCCTACTCAGTTTTGAGTGGCAGATTGCGCAAACCGCGCTCAGTTTGTCATCCGCGCAAACATTAAAAAATCTCCACACCACAGAAGTACGAGGCCTCGATGGGGGAGCTTCGCGCGACTGCCTGCTGCCGGGAAGAGCTTCGGCCCTGCTGGCTGTGGCCTGCCTTCTCTGTCTGGACTGTCCTCTGCCTCTGGACTGTCCTCTGCCTCTTGCTGCCTTATTCGGTGATGTGCAGACCGCATCTCCACTGCTTTCCCCGCTGGACATCACCCCTGTCCAAGTGGGGTCGGTCATTTCGTCGTCCACCACCTCCTCTTCCACTTCCTCTCTCTGCTCCTCCTCCTGCCCACTGGACATTCCAACAGCCTCCCTTGATGGCAACTGCGTCTCATCATCATCGCTCATGATAGCAGATGCTGGTTCCGGGTCCACATCACTAGGAGATGGCGGATACTCAAGTGTTTGGGCATCACTACAAACAAATTCCTCTGCTAGCTCCTGGGATTCTTGCAGCACATCTGGAAAAGGACCCGAAAAGAGGTCCTGGGAGGGGTCAAGGGTGGGCTGACTCTGTTGGCCAGGTTGGGAGGAAGGAGGGTCAGAGTGAGACTGTGTGGATGACTGGGTGGTGGACAAGTGACTGGAAGCGTTATCGGCCATCCATTGCACCACCTGTTCACGCTGCTCAGGCCTCAACAGAGGTGTACCCCGCCCCCCGCATAACTGTCCCATAAAGGCAGGGAAGCTGGATGAGCGTAATGCTGGCTGCCCCTCACCAGCACGCATTGTATCCCCACTGGCTTCAACGCAGTTTGTGCCCCCACCAGCATTTCCGCGCCCCCGTCCTCGTCCACGTCCCTTTGCGCTAGCCCTCCGCATTTCAGACGTTTTACTTTTTTGGCCACGCGTTATGCCAAATATAAATATATTTTTTAGGAGAACACCTGGCTATACAGCCGTATACTGCCAGAAGGGGAAATGGTGCCTATACGCAACGGGTATAAAACAGTGTTTTGTTGGCACAGAGGACACAAAACAGTAGTGCAAAATATAGTTTTGTATATAGGTGCTAATACACCACTGAAGTCTTTCTGTCCCTATTCCAGCAGCAGCTACCCCTCACTAAAGCAGCCGTTTTGAGCAGAGTGTATATAGTTTTGTATATAGGTGGTAATACACCACTGAAGTCTTTCTGTCCCTATTCCAGCAGCAGCAGCTACCCCTCACTAAAGCAGCCATTGTGTGCAGTGTGTATATAGCTAGAATGAGCTATATACCATTCAGCATAGTAGCCCTAATAAGGACTCTCAATGACTCTCTTGTCTTCTGGTAGCTGGTATATATGGTGGTAAATGCGATATTCTGAGCTTCTGGGGCCCTGCCTGCCTACATATGGGCTATATACTGTTCAGCATAGTAGCCCTAATAATAAGGACTCTCTTGTCTTCTGGTAGCTGGTATATATGGTGGTAAATGCGATATTCTGAGCTTCTGGGGCCCTGCCTGCCTACATATGAGCTATATACTGTTCAGCATAGTAGCCCTAATAAGGGCTCTCAATGACTCTCTTGTCTTCTGGTAGCTGGTATATATGGTGGTAAATGCGATATTCTGAGCTTCTGGGGCCCTGCCTGCCTACATATGGGCTATATACTGTTCAGCATAGTAGCCCTAATAATAAGGACTCTCAATGACTCTCTTGTCTTCTGGTAGCTGGTATATATGGTGGTAAATGCGATATTCTGAGCTTCTGGGGCCCTGCCTGCCTACATATGAGCTATATACTGTTCAACATAGTAGCCCTAAAAAGGGCTCTTAATGACTCTCTTGTCTTCTGGTAGCTGGTATATATGGTGGTAAAAGCGATATTCTGAGCTTCTGGGGCCCTGCCTGCCTACATATGAGCTATATACTGTTCAGCATAGTAGCCCTAATAAGGGCTCTCAATGACTCTCTTGTCTTCTGGTAGCTGGTATATATGGTGGTAAATGCGATATTCTGAGCTTCTGGGGCCCTGCCTGCCTAGATATGGGCTATATACTGTTCAGCATAGTAGCCCTAATAATAAGGACTCTCAATGACTCTCTTGTCTTCTGGTAGCTGGTATATATGGTGGTAAATGCGATATTCTGAGCTTCTGGGGCCCTGCCTGCCTACATAGGAGCTATATACCGTTCAGCATAGTAGCCCTAATAAGGGCTCTTAATGACTCTCTTGTCTTCTGGTAGCTGGTATATATGGTGGTAAAAGCGATATTCTGAGCTTCTGGGGCCCTGCCTGCCTACATAGGAGCTATATACCGTTCAGCATAGTAGCCCTAATAAGGGCTCTTAATGACTCTCTTGTCTTCTGGTAGCTGGTATATATGGTGGTAAAAGCGATATTCTGAGCTTCTGGGGCCCTGCCTGCCTACATATGAGCTATATACTGTTCAGCATAGTAGCCCTAATAAGGGCTCTCAATGACTCTCTTGTCTTCTGGTAGCTGGTATATATGGTGGTAAATGAGATATTCTGAGCTTCTAGGGCCCTGCCTGCCTACAAATGGGCTATATACTGTTCAGCATAGTAGCCCTAATAATAAGGACTCTCAATGACTCTCTTGTCTTCTGGTAGCTGGTATATATGGTGGTAAATGCGATATTCTGAGCTTCTGGGGCCCTGCCTGCCTACATATGAGCTATATACTGTTCAACATAGTAGCCCTAATAAGGGCTCTTAATGACTCTCTTGTCTTCTGGTAGCTGGTATATATGGTGGTAAAAGCGATATTCTGAGCTTCTGGGGCCCTGCCTGCCTACATATGAGCTATATACTGTTCAGCATAGTAGCCCTAATAAGGGCTCTTAATGACTCTCGTGTCTTCTGGTAGCTGGTATATATGGTGGTAAATGCGATATTCTGAGCTTCTGGGGCCCTGCCTGCCTAGATATGGGCTATATACTGTTCAGCATAGTAGCCCTAATAATAAGGACTCTCAATGACTCTCTTGTCTTCTGGTAGCTGGTATATATGGTGGTAAATGCGATATTTTGAGCTTCTGGGGCCCTGCCTGCCTACATAGGAGCTATATACCGTTCAGCATAGTAACCCTAATAAGGGCTCTTAATGACTCTCTTGTCTTCTGGTAGCTGGTATATATGGTGGTAAAAGCGATATTCTGAGCTTCTGGGGCCCTGCCTGCCTACATAGGAGCTATATACCGTTCAGCATAGTAGCCCTAATAAGGGCTCTTAATGACTCTCTTGTCTTCTGGTAGCTGGTATATATGGTGGTAAAAGCGATATTCTGAGCTTCTGGGGCCCTGCCTGCCTACATATGAGCTATATACTGTTCAGCATAGTAGCCCTAATAAGGGCTCTCAATTACTCTCTTGTCTTCTGGTAGCTGGTATATATGGTGGTAAATGCGATATTCTGAGCTTCTGGGGCCCTGCCTGCCTACATATGGGCTATATACTGTTCAGCATAGTAGCCCTAATAATAAGGACTCTCAATGACTCTCTTGTCTTCTGGTAGCTGGTATATATGGTGGTAAAAGCGATATTCTGAGCTTCTGGGGCCCTGCCTGCCTACATATGAGCTATATACTGTTCAACATAGTAGCCCTAATAATAAGGACTCTCAATGACTCTCTTGTCTTCTGGTAGCTGGTATATATGGTGGTAAATGCGATATTCTGAGCTTCTGGGGCCCTGCCTGCCTACATATGAGCTATATACTGTTCAACATAGTAGCCCTAATAAGGGCTCTTAATGACTCTCTTGTCTTCTGGTAGCTGGTATATACGGTGGTAATAGCGATATTCTGAGCTTCTGGGGCCCTGCCTGCCTACATATGGGCTATATACTGTTCAGCATAGTAGCCCTAATAATAAGGACTCTCTTGTCTTCTGGTAGAAAGTATATATGGTGGTAAATGCGATATTCTGAGCTTCTGGGGCCCTGCCTGCCTACATATGAGCTATATACTGTTCAGCATAGTAGCCCTAATAAGGGCTCTCAATGACTCTCTTGTCTTCTGGTAGCTGGTATATATGGTGGTAAATGCGATATTCTGAGCTTCTGGGGCCCTGCCTGCCTACATAGGAGCTATATACCGTTCAGCATAGTAGCCCTAATAAGGGCTCTTAATGACTCTCTTGTCTTCTGGTAGCTGGTATATATGGTGGTAAATGCGATTTTCCGAGCTTCTGGGGCCCTGCCTGCCTACATAGGAGCTATATACCGTTCAGCATAGTAGCCCTAATAAGGGCTCTTAATGACTCTCTTGTCTTCTGGTAGCTGGTATATATGGTGGTAAATGCGATCTTCCGAGCTTCTGGGGCCCTGCCAGCTACAGCCTGTCTTTCCCTGCTGTGAGCGTCTATCCCTCACTAAGTTCAAGCTGCTAATGCTGACGAAGAGGAAGTGCTGAGTTTTGTAGATTCGAGGTCACATGATTTTTCCAGCCAATGCGTGTAGACGCCGTTCTCGCGATGCCAGCGTCCTCCCAGGACCTGTCCCACCCCCCCTGCATGGTGATTGGTGTAAAAAACGCGCCAGGGAAGGTGTGAGGGGAAACGAATTGTGAGTGCGCCATCGCCGCTGTACTCGATCGAAATCGAGTATGACGAATAGCGTAGTATTCGATCGAATACCGACTCGGTCGAATACTACTCGCTGATCTCTAGTTATAATTCAAAAAATCATAACTGCTGTACCATACAAAAAAATACCGAAACTGGTGATTTACTAACTGCTTCTCCATTATTTGTGGGTTTACACAGGTTTACCAAATTGTGCAATATTCACCAAACTATGCCAGGTAGCACACAAGGTGCATTCAAACTAGAGGAAACTAGCGAGGACTTGCAAATGAGGCCCATATTATACATGTCGTGCCAAGGTGATGCAGTCTTTTTTTAAATGAGGGTAGACTTACAGATGATTATTCTAGGCACTCCACAAGAGCCACATACCACCCCTGGTGATAGGAGAACGGTGGTTCACCCCTATATAATAGGGTCGCTCTCTCTCTGCCCCCATGGTTGCCCCCTTAGGACATAATAAGCACAAAGGATGTAATCTGGGAAATGGGAGTGCTTTAAATCAATTGTGAGTACCAATGTTGCAAAATGTAATCTATGGGTAACAAATATAAGCTGCTAAAATTAAATGGCTGACACCTGTGGTTAAAAGGGAAATAAAGAACAAGAAAAGGGCATTTGAAAATTACAGCTTTGAAAAGTATAAATTAGTAAATGAAGCATGTAAGAAAGAAATAAGATGTGTGGCCAAAGAAAGTAAAACCAACCGTAATTTTTTTTAAAATATACAAATTCAAACAAAACTAAATGAGAACAGATAGGTGCCCCAATTAATGATAATGGGGAAATGGTCACTGGGGATGAAGAGAAGGCGGAGCTGCTAAATAAGTTATTTAGCTCTGTGTACACAAATGAGGTGCAAGGTACCAATTTAGGTATTGCCACTGTAAACATACCCCAAGCATAATTTTTAACTGGCTAAACATGGATATCATTCAAGAAAGAATAAATAATTTAAATGTGAATAAGACTGCAGGACCAGATGTACTTCACTCAAGAGTTCTTAAAGACCTCCTAGAGGTGAAGGCATACACACACAATTATCTAGAATAAAATCTTACCTGAGGAAGCTACATTATAAAGTGAAACGCACTGGAGAAATCTAACACAGTTCTATACAACTTGCCTTTAGACCAGATA
Source organism: Gastrophryne carolinensis (assembly GCA_027917425.1). Lineage (NCBI taxonomy): Eukaryota > Metazoa > Chordata > Amphibia > Anura > Microhylidae > Gastrophryne > Gastrophryne carolinensis. Next base: position 290,574,163 of record CM051239.1, on the reverse strand, counting down.
TGTATAATATGTGTATTTTCAGATAGTACAACAAAATGTAAATGTTATTTTCTTTGTAACATGACTTATGAACAGTAAACAGATATAGTTTTATACAAGATGAGCATGATTATTATCATTGTTGTTTATTACAATGATAATAATAATAATGCGTTGGTGTCGCTTTGATGACAGCTTTGGCTCAGTTTATCTGGTGATTTATATTGTACATATATATATATATATTGTATATATTTATATTGTACCCCTTTATATTGCACATAGCAGTTTGTTTGGGCTAGTGGTACTGTATGGGATGATTTGGCTTGTACACTACCCTCACTCTGTAGGTATAATTTCTGTGTAATAAATAAGGCACGTGTACTTTGCGTCTGTACTAACATTGATCAGCACTAGCACTTTATTTATATTTATACATATATATTTTATCTATATAATACTTGCTTTGGGGAATACATGGTATGAATTTGACATGAAGTAGAGAATTTTTATTTGCCATCATTGTGTTAGTTTTTGTGTTTTGTCTTGCATGTATTTTGTTGTTGGTAAACAATAAAATAATACAATTCTGTGAAATACTCACCTGTAGAATTGATATTATTTGTATACAGTACGTCCTGCTCCAGATATAGTACTTACACTTGGGTTATCCTCTGCCAGATGGCGCTGCACTGCAGAGACATGCAAAACAGGCTCCTCCCGGCCCTCAAATACCCGGGGACCTCCCACAAATCCCCAGCATTGAAAAGCAGTGAACAAGAAGCCGGGAGAATTAACCACCAAAAAACTGGTAACTATAACAATGGTAACAATCACCATACAGGGGATCCAGAATAATGCAAAATCCAGGGTGGGGTGGAGCAGGACGTACTGTATACAAATAATATCAATTCTACAGGTATTTCACAGAATTGTATTATTCTTAGTATACAGTACGTCCTGCTCCAGATATAGTACTTACACTTGGGACATCCAATAGCAGTGTCCATAAAGTAGGGTGGGATCCCCAACAAAAATGACAACAGCAGACAGTTTAAAACCACTGTCACCTGCATAACCAGACGGCCAAGACAGCATGAGCTGAGGCCCTAACATCAACCTTGTAAAAGTTTGCAAAGTTATGAACAGAAGGCCAAGGTAGTGGCCTAGCGAACCAGTTCAACAGAAGCCTGGTGCTGAAAAGCCCAGGAGGCATCAAGGCACGAGTAGAATAAAAATCAAGGCGAAAGGAAGATTCTTCCCCTTGTTGGAATAGGCCTGAGTAACAGCCTGACGAATCCAATCACTAACAGAGACTTGGCAGAAGCCAAAAGACCCTTCCAAGTACCAGAAGGAACATCCATTAAAGAAATGACCAGGGCCAAAGCCGCCCAACTCCCCGAGAGCAGACGAGACCGGGCACATTCAGGATGTAATGACCATAGGCCCCAAGGAACATCAGTTCTCCTAAGGGATTCAGAGACTACCAAGGAAAAACTTCCAACACCTGTTCAAGGAAGCAGAACCCTTACCTCAGCGTTGCTAGGAAAAAGGCACAGCAGGAAGAACAATATCTCAAATCAATGAACATAAGACACCACCTGATGCGGAGAGTCCGGCTTCAGGCGGAACACCACCTTATCCTGGTGCATCTCAAAGAATGGGGGCTAGGTAGACAGAGCCGCCCGCTTACACATGCCTGACCAAGGTAGCAGTCACCAGAAGGACAACCTTCAGGGTAAGAACAGCCAGACGGCATCCTGAATAGGACCAAAGGGACAAAAAACCTTGCAAGCAGACAGAAGGAAAAGCAAATTCCAATCCCGGCAGGGACCATAGGATTACATGGGGGACGCACATGAGTACCCCCTGAAAGAAGTCTTAACCAAGGAAGACTGAACCAGAGACCACTAAGGCAAGGTGGACAGGGCAGAACCTGACCCATCAGAGTACTGAGTTGGAGAACCAACTCCAAATCATGCTGAACCAACTCTAGAACCCTGGGAACCGAGAACGCCCAACAGGGAAGAGACCTAGACTCACACCAATCGATATGGGTATGCCATACCCTATAACAGATAGAAGAAGAAGAAGAGGAAGAAGCTTGCTCCTAGCCTCCCCATAGTCTCAATCACTGAGACAGATAAGCCTGGCTCCATCAAGATGGATGTTTTGGCAGTCAGGCCGACTAGGCCAGAGACTGTAGATTGGAGTGACGTAAAGGGGGCCCTGAGTGATCAGAGCTGGCACTCCTGGCAAAAGGTACAGAAAAACTACTGTCCTCTGTACCATGTCTGCAAAACCACACTCTACTAGGGCACCTGGGGGCCACCAGAATCACTGGTCCCCTTACCAGAGCAATCTTACGCAGAACCCTGCCTAGCAGGGAGAATGGAGAAAAGCCATACGGAACCGAACGTCCTGTCATGATGTTATTAAGGCATCTGGACCACTGCCAGAGGATCCTGGGACAGGGAAACAAAGGCCGAGAGCCTGTGATAGTGACGGAACACAAACAGATCCACAGCTGGTTGGACTCCATAGTGACACAGGGATTAGCACATCCTGTCGCAGAGGGGCTCCACCGGAGCGAATATGACTGATATGCAGGGAACATTGTCTCCACCCAGATTAGGAACATAGACCCTCCCTGGAGGGACCACCAGCTCCAGGCCCCTTCCAATGATTAATGTAGGACACTGTTGTAGGACAGACGGAGCGCCCCCAAACTGGCAGGCCCAGAAGGGAAGTAGTCAAGCGAGATAGAACCAACTGAAAAACGCTCACTGTTTTGACCATCAATAGGCGTAAGGACCTCCTAAGGGCCCCGCCACCCCCAGAATCGCAGGGAGTTTCAGAAGAAACCCTCCCCCTTCAACCTGATAGGTCGGCATCCGTGGTGACCATTTCCAGGAAGGGGCAAGAAGGAACTGCCCCCAGACAGGTTCCTTGAGTTTATCCACTCCAAGAGAAACCTTATTACCAGGTGGGAAGGCCCACAGACCCTGCTCCAGGGATGCTGGATCCCTGTCCTGTATTAGCAATAGAAGTCGCAGAAGGGCCCAAGGGGAACTGAGCATAAGGGACCTCTTCCGAGCAAGCCACCAACGGGCCCACCAGCTGCATCCCTGCCTGGTGAAGGGACCGGGACAGCAATGAGGGACTGAGCCCATGTGACCAGATTGCCCACTTTAATGCTGAGAAGGGGAGATTCTGGTTTGAACCTAATCCATATTCATTCCTAGTAATGGAGTTACCATTTTAAGGGGACAATGAGGACTTGGGGTGATTGATCACCCATCCAAATGACTCCCAATGGACACCACCAGCCGGGTATCCAACTTAGCCTGACGTAGAGACTGGGAAGTGAGAAAGGACGTCCAGGTAGGTCATCGCGCGGACGCCCCTTGGTCTCATCGGTCTGGACTTCCAACACGAACCTGAAGAGCCTCTGTGTCCTGAAGGCACAGGGATGTGAACATAAGCATCTTAGAGCTCCACAGACAGCAAGAAACCCCCTGGGCGCAAGGCGCTGATGGCCCATCTCAGAGTTTCCATGCAGAAACTGCCTGTAATTGGAGAATTGCTGTGAATCCAGAATGGGCCAGCCTTACCCATCCTTTTGGGGACTGTGGAAAAGTTGGTGTAGCGGCCCCTGCCTCTGCCTGTTAAGGGCAATCTGCAAGTGACCCTCAGACCTTGCAGGCCTTGCATGGCCTGTGCCAGCAACTGAACAGCGGCAGGGACCAGGAGTACCTGGGACCTGATAAAACTGGGGAAGGCCACGCAGCAAACTCTATCTTGTATCCGGAGGACACAACCTCCTGAATCCACCATTATGAGGCGCAAAGCCTCCTGACAAGAGCAACGTGCCGCAGCCATTCCCTCACCCAGACGGGCGAGGGCGCCCCATCACGCTTGAGGGGGATTGGTGGAAGATTTAGGCTTAGCCCCTCCGGAGGGGCCAGAACGTTGTCTGCTGCTCCTGGGGCCGGAGTCTGCGCAAGCCCCCACGAAGGACACCCCTGGTTCTTCTTTAACACTAAGGAAGGGGGAAATAGAGGTGCCCCTGCCCGAGGGGGCCTAGATGGCCGCCTGCGTTGTGGTGACTTACTCTTTTTGCCAAACAAGTCTAGACGGGCCCCAAACAAGCGTTGCCCTCTGAAGGGAAGCCCAGTAAGAGTCTTTTTAGTAGCATCGTCAGCACCCCACTGTCGCAGCCAAATCAAGCGACGTATAGCCACCGCAAGGGCAGAAGTTCTTGCACACATTCGAATGGTGTCGTCCAACGCTAACAGGATGAATCTTACAAACACATCACAGTTGGAGAGTGTATTAAACATCTCCCAGGGGAGATTATCAGGTTGATGATCAAGCATCTTTCTGATGAGGGTTCTAGCAGCCACCGCAGTAATAGCCGCGGCACAGACCGGGCGCAACGCCGTCCCTGCACAAGAAAAGGCGTTGGAGGCCAGCAGCTCAATGCTCCGGTCCTCAGCATCCCAAAGGGTATTATGAGCAGGGGCTGTAATAAAGGGGGGGTTAGGAACCCCAATGATCGGGGCATCCACCACGGGGGGAGATGACCAGCAATTAACCACCTCAGGGGGAAAGGGGTATTTCCTATCCCAATCCCCTGGGATCCCTGAGAGTCTACTGGGGGATTCCCATTCCTTGAGAACAAGAGCATGGAAGTGAGCCTGTTCTAGGAATTCCAAACGTGCTGTTGCTGTATGGAAACGTTCCCCTCTTGGCTTGGAAGCTTCACCAGGGAGAGAGATAGACAGAGCCTCAAAGACCTTAATCAACAAATCGCCAGTGTCATACTGGGCCCAGTATTCAGGTCCAGAATCGTCATGACTCCTCGGCCTCTCATCAGATGAGCCTGAGTCAGAGAATAGCTCTCCTTCATCAGAAGGGGAATAGTCACACGGAGTAGAAAACTCCTCAGTTCCCATAGGAAAGACAGAAACAGGAGACGTCAAGTGCTGCTTCTTACCAGGGCCCTTGTGCTCTGACAACCTCGCAATGATCTGTTCAGCCATGGGCAGTCTGGAAGATGCAACAGGCTGCGACTCCCCCTTTATATGCGACTCAGCAGGAGCAAGATTTAAGCATGGGGAAATAGGTGAAATGAAGCGAGGTGCAGCCACTGGCAGACCTGATTGCAGAGCCAGTGCTTGCTCGGCACAGGGTCCGCAAACCCGTGCCCTGTCAGCATCAGCATGGGGTTGTCCACACGCTATACACAGCCGGTCTTGTCCCAGGGGGACCCCCGTCACATAATACTGAGATGCCTCCATATGGTGATTATTCAAGGCACAATATGCCAGTAGGGCTTTACACTATAAGTAACCCTGGATGCCCCAAAGACCCACTAGGGAAGTGTTCACCAGTCCGAAAGACATAATGGGAATAAAGGGTGTCAGAACCATGCGCAGTAATCAAGGATCATGAAAATCGCCTGCGAGGGCACTTACAGACCAAGGGAGGAGGAGGACCGCTACCACGCGTGCGTGCGACCAGCATCAAAATGGCGCCAAGCGAACCTCGAAGGGCGGGCCAGAGCGGGCTGTGACGCGGAGCGCGCCAAACCAGGTCCCCGCCCCCCGAATAGCGCGAAGCTCTGAGATAGTTTCAACGTTGTCATGAGGAGCGAAGTGCGACAATACTAAGGCCATAAGCGTGTAAACACCATACACTGAGACCACCACACCCCCCCCCTTTCTTTCCCCCCGAGCTACGGGGGGAATGAAGGAGGATGGCGACCCTTTGTACAGGGCCCACCGCTACACGGGGCATGGGGCAATAGAGGCTCACCATCAGCCTAAACCGCCTACCCTTTGGTGGGGGACTGCGGTGGAGCATAGCTCCATAAGCACACATGGTGCTGCCTACCTTCACCCGACCAGCGCAGCCCAGGCTGGGAGGCACATCACAGGGAGGACGGGTGGGAATAGTCCAACAGGGCCGCAGGCTTTGATAGCCCCGCTCACCTGCGAGAGAGTGATACTTCATGTCTTCGCAGTCAGCACTGCAGAGAAATCTGGGGATTTGTGGGAGGTCCCCGGGTATTTGAGGGCCGGGAGGAGCCTGTTTTGCATGTCTCTGCAGTGCAGCGCCATCTGGCGGAGGATAACCCAAGTGTAAGTACTATATCTGGAGCAGGACGTACTGTATACTAAGAATAACCTTTTTTAATATATATAGTGTGTGTGGCATTAGTTAGTCATGAGCCTGATCTGGCAGTCCCAGACCTTGCATGTTTAGTGTACCTTTTGAGGTATCCCCTTTGCCAGCACTATAGTTATTTTGCTGTGTTGTTTATTTGTATATCTCCATCTTCTTTCATAGCACTGTACAAGATGTAATTACAGACAAGGTAAAACATACTGTACATGTAGCATTATAAACTAGATGTTACAAAGTTCAAACCAAATAGAACAAGAGACAATGGAATTTGCCCTTGCAAGATTTAGGCAAATTATTTGTTTTAAGGTTGAGTAGGCACTGACTAGATTAGTGAAGGACCATTGGCATAACTACTAATAATTTCAGGATATTTTGAGTATTTCCATACAATCAACTGTCAAAGCACCTTCCCCTATGTCAAAGAATAATTATTAATAGATTAAGATAATTGATTACGGTATTTCTTGGCAATAGGTGATTAGTGCACATGTTGTATTACCTTTTAAATTATATATAGATTTCATCAGCACTTTGTTGTTTCTGATGCTTCCAAAAAAAAAAAATGTTAAATATTCAGCTGTTCACACATAAGTTTTTCTATGCATTCCCATTTAATACATCCTATAAGGGGCATCGCTGTGCAGGTTGTAAATCTTTTCTGGTTTGAAATTAAAACTATCACAAGAACAGTATATTAAATGTCAGTATAAACATGCAAGATGACAGGAAGTGGAGCATAGTGATGAAAGGGTCGGTTAAAATTCGGGTTCACCAAGTTCGGTCCTAGGCCCCGATTCTGAACTGGAACCCCAGTAAAGTCAATGGGGATGCTGCGCACAAAAATGGCTGTAAAAGGGGTCTAGCAAGGGCTAGAGCAAATCGAGAAACACCTGGGCTATTGCCCTGGCCCGCATAGCCCTTGTGGACCTTATGACATTCTGGACTTTGGGGAGCTATTTAATGGGGGGCTGGGGATTAATGACAAGCCACTCCCTAGCTGCAGGTGACTTGCCAGACCCCCAGCCTTGTGAACTGGTATAGGACTCCCATGGATCCCTTACCAGTTCATAAAGGGTTAAATGTGAAAAAATATTTTATTATTTAATTTTTTTATTTTTATTTTTTAATTTTTTTTATTTTTCTTCTGCTGCTTCTGGAAGCCTTTAATACCTGCTGAGTGATGGGACATAAAGGGGCACCACAGGGGCACCTTGGCGCTGGTGGTGCAGCTTAAGCATACTTCTGCAGATGTGTGTGACCGAGCCCCCTGTTTTTAACCTAGTTTAGAGACAGATTGTAGGTTGGTCAGCAAGCTAACTGGTTTGAGTGCTGTGGCCCCTTTAAGACTTTTGTATTCTAATTGCCCTGCTAATGTGCACCTCCCTGGTTAGTTATAAAATGGTCTGAGCGGCTGCCACCCCTCCTTTGTTTCTTTTGAATTTGTGCAAGCACATGGAGTGTGGGGTCTAGGCTGTATTGCAAGGTCTTTGACCCTTCCACCCCATGGCTTGCACTTGAGGTTTAGGGCAACCTCAGGTAAGCCTGCTCCCAATTTATCTATTGCATTGTATGTCCCAAATGGGGCTCTTAGAGACTAGAATTAGTACTAGAGTTAGGACTGCACCTCACAGGGGCACCTTGGCGCTGGTGGTGCAGCTTAAGCATACTTCTGCAGATGTGTGTGACCGAACCCCCTGTTTTTAACCTAGTTTAGAGACAGATTGTAGGTTGGTCAGCAAGCTAACTGGTTTGAGTGCTGTGGCCCCTTTAAGACTTTTGTATTCTAATTGCCCTGATAATGTGCACCTCCCTGGTTAGTTATAAAATGGTCTGAGCGGCTGCCACCCCTCTTTTGTTAATTTAAAAAATGACGTAGGGTTACATAGCATAGGGTCCCCTCTACCCAGCATAACCAGCCCGGGGACCAGCTATGCAGGGCTTGTAGAACAGGGCACAGGGACTAGCTTCTGTGGCCTCCCTCCCTGCAGATTACAAGCCGGCACGTGGCCCCAGGCTCTTCTACCCCCCCCCCCCCCCGGGCTTTGGAGGGGGCAGATAATTGGGGGCTGAGGGTTAATGGCAAGTCACCTGCTAGCCGCCAGTGACTTGCCATCACTCGAGCCTTGTGAACTGGTAAAGGGGTCTCATGGATCCCTTACCAGATCACAAAGGGTTAACTGTATAAAAAGACACCACACTAAAAAATGAAAGTTATTTAAAAATTATATTTTTTTCTTTACTCGCCTCTGATCGTCAGCTCCTCTGTACCTCACAGATCTCAATGGCAGATTAGGGGCTAGTGGTGAAAATGGCGGTGATGGCAGAAGCAGAGGAGGGGGCCTGTCGGGCCCTCTCCTGAAGAGCCCGGGGGATGAGCAGAGTCCCCCCAGTTAAGAGAAGACCCGGTGGGAGGAATGACACATGGAGGTAAGCAAATGTAATTCTATTTTGTAACTTCCAGCCATGGATGCAGAAGCGGGAGGTCCTATTCCGGGCACTCTCTTGAAGCTGGAAGAACCCAGAAGGATCGGAGACACCCCGGGTGAAGAGGGGATCTGACCGGATCCAGGTCAGGTGAGTGGCTTTTTTTGCCCGCTTGAATGGGGAAAATCCAGATATGTCAATTTTTTGTAGCTGGCGTTAGAAGGGTTAAATATCCATATAAACATGTTAGGTGGCAGGAAGGGGAGTTATTGGTGCATAGCAATGAGCGGGTTGGTTGAAATTTGGTTTTGCCGAGTTCGGTCGAATTTGCCGGCAAAGTATATGGGTGTTGGAGGCAGAATTAGAGGGGTAACACCTGGGCGATTGCCCTGCAGAAAATGGGCTAGGGAAAGAACTCAAAATCATCTCAGAAAACTAAAAAATTAAAGAAAGACAATAAATAAATATGTCAATCAATATATACATAAAAGAATGAAGAGTACGATGAGAGTACGAACACACTCTGGTGGACGCACTATCAGAGTTTCTGGCTGAATTTGAGGGCTCAGAAGCTAGGGAAATCTGTGCACGAAGTTCGTCACCAAGCAACCAGGAAATGATTAGTTAGAATTATTTAGTTTTTAGTATTGTATTTGTTAGTATTATTAATTTTATTAGTCTTAATATTAACTATTCATTAGTTATTAGTTAATCAGTATTACTAGTTATTATTAGTATTAGTTTTAGAAATAGCATTAGTTATTGTTAGTATTATTATATTTGTCTCCACCCCCCTTTTTTTTGTCTCCCCATACCAGGGTAGCGTTCAGCATTCTTTTCCCCAAACAATGGACAGAAAGTAGAAGTTTGGCCCATATCATCCATGACCCTCGGTCTTGAATGCGAGCATTGTTAAATTGCTTGCCTCTGAAATGGTCCCATTGTGGTGCCAGAGCTGGAGAGCTTTAAAAATTGTATTATTTCAGTTAGAGTTTGCTGCTAAAAAATCTTATGTCTGCGGCTGCCCCATCATTCCCAGCCGCCACAACTTTTCTCAGCATGCCATCCCTGCCCTGCACCAACAGGTTGTGGAGAAAACGAGAGGTGCACTGCACAGTGCTATATGTTGCAAGGTCAACATCACAAATTACATGTGGACAACTAAGCATGGGCAGGGAGGTTACATTTCTTCAACTGCTCACTGGGTTAATGTACTGGTGCCTGGGCCCAAGCCATGGAACGGTTTGCTGCATATACTTCCACCAGCCAGGATTGCCGAACAGCAGCCTTGGGATGAGCTGGTTGGAGGCACATAAGTTGGCTGGTGCATGTGCTCAACTTAGTGGTGCAAAGCTTCTCAGACCAATATCCAGACATGCCGGAGCTGCTGCATAAGGTTTGCACCATGTGCATGCACTTTGGGCATTCACACGCTGCTGTAAGTTGCTAAGTTGAGAACATGGAAAGAGCTTGCCCTCTATGCCTTGGAGGTGCCAACCTGCTCTGCGGCAAGTCTCTTATCAGAATGCATGTCCAGCAACGCAAAGGGTTGTCCTCACTAGCAACAGAAAACACCTATCCATAGCCAACTTGGATATCCTTAAATTTGTGAAGATAAACCGGATGTGGATCTCACAGGACTTGGCTGTGCCAGCCCCTGAGTGAGCAGTTGAAGTATTGGCTACCCCCATCTCTTTTACCTACACCGCCACATGCCCCAACAAGTGATGTAAATGCCCAGCTATGCCCCAGCAGCTGACCGACCTCAGGGTTCAATGAGAACAGGCAGATGTTGCTTCCTTGCTCTACCTCACTGACAACATCCGCTCTCCCTAGCTAGGTGCCCGAACCAGTGGACTATTTGTTATTAAACCAAAAAGAGCCTGATGTGGCCTGAATCAGTGGACACTCAATTACTACTTGTTAGCAGCGGTGACATACATGTGCCCTAAACAGTTAGTATTAATCAGTAGTGACTCACAATTGCCCTGAACTATTGGTATTAAAGAGGAGTTAAACCTCAGTGCTTTAAACAAGTAGAATTAAAGAGGAGTTAAACCCCATGTGCTTTAAAGGGTAATTCCAACTTCACTGACATTCTTTAAAATTTCTATTACTTTGTGCCAAAATTATTTCTTCAATGTGCACTGGGGTGCTTAGACCAAGTTGTGGTATAAGGGGACACTCTCACCCCAGTCTTTACAGCTAGTTCTGGTATAAGGGGACACTCTCGCCCCAGTCTTTACAGCTAGTTGTGCTATAAGAGGACACTCTCACCCGGTGCTTAGACCTGGTTGTGGAATTAGGCGACACACTCACCCCAGTGCTTAGAGCAAGTTGTGGTATAAGGGGACACTCACCCCAGCCTTTACAGCTAGCTGTGGTATAAGAGTGCACATTCACCCCAGTGATTAACCCTTTGGCTGCCAGCCTACCTGCAGCATTTGCCACTCCCTGTTGCCAGACGATGTTTCACTATTTTGCGCTACACATGTTCAACTGTCATTTTTGAAAGGATTTCCAGGGATTTCCCAGGAAAATGATATATTGTTTTTTTCAGCAGAGACTGAAGACTTTTACAATTTGTAGTGTTTTTTTTGGTAGTGTTTTTTTGTAATAAAAAATGTAAGTTTGTCAATAAAATCTTATTGCGTGTGAAATCCCAATTTCTCCCGGTTACAGCGATACCACATATGTATAGGTAGACACCCTTTCCTGCCCAGGAGACTCCCCCAAACTGAAATAGCGCTTTAGGGGATTTTCAGAAAAAATACAACTGTGATATGCACAAAGAAAAACTAATGTAATGCACAGCTATCAAAATTACACATAAGGGTGCAGGCCTCAAGGCACCCAGATACGTAGTATCACCTAATGAACACACCAAAGCAGTGAGCCTGCCAGCACAAGCTCAAACAGGTACCTTAAGAATGTTTTGCACATTTCACTTTAGATATTCCATAGCACATTGCACTTTTTGGACATTATTGGGCTGCTATATTAGGCATTTTTTTGCACAGATAGTTTACCGCACATTGCACTTTTTGATCATGTTGGGTTATTAATATGTTCTCACATATAATCACACAGATATCTGCCCTTTATGGAACTGTGTGCCTATCTATTTATTTAATTTTTTCTTTTGTATAAATCTTGAATTAATTTGCATTTACATATTTAATCATGAATTGTTCACATGCTATTAATTGAAGTGGTTCCAATCAATTATATGAATTCTTAATAGACAGGCAGCTAATATATATTTGTGTAGAGTCATTAAGAGGGTTTTTGCCACCGGAGGGCACTGTCTTTTATGTTTTTTAAATAGTTTTGTCTATGTGTGTATGTATATATTTTTTGTCTTGGTACTTTTTTGATATTAAATACATTTAATTATCTTAATTTTTGGTTTGTGCGGCCTCATCCTTAAGGTACCTGTTTGAGCTTGTGCTGGCAGGCTCACTGCTTTGGTGTGTTCAACTGTGATATGCACTATGCGCACCTTGCAGTTTTACCAGAAAAACAACCCTTTGCATTTGAAATACCCCCAACAAACTATATATTCTCTGGAAGTACACACCTCAAGCTTTCTAGGTGTACCAGGCATGTTCATGTGCCCATAGTTTTCTGGAAGTAATTCCTCAATGTATTCTTTGGTTGCAAAGAGTTTCCCAAAAAAAAGGATAAAAAAGCAGAATCAAAGCCACATTTTCCTAAAAAAACTATATACAATCTGAAAAAGCAACATTCCCCCGAACAGAACAACACCCAACATGCATAGGTTCTGTCAAGGGAAGAGTTGCCAAACACCCCAAAGTAAAGCATGTGCGTAACGGTAATTTTACTTGAAAATTTCAGTTCTGCAGACAAAGTGCGCACCTTGCGATTTTTCAACCATAACAACCCTTTACATTTGGAATATCCCCCATAAACCATATATTCACTGAAAGTACACATGTTAAGCTTTCTAAGCGTACCCAGCTTGTTGTAGTGGGCTCATCTTTTAATTCCTCGAAGAATTCTTTGGTTGCGCAGGGTTTCCCTAAAAAATGTATAAAAAAAGCTGAATAAAAAACACCTTTTCCTAAAATATAAATATGCAAACCAGAAAAAACAAGCTAAGTCTGAAAGCGCAAGGTCCCCCGAACAGAACAATACCCAACATGCAGAGGTACTATTAACCCTTTTAATTGCCAGGCTACTTGAGATTTTGTCACCCTCTGTTGACAGGTCATTTTTCCCCATTTTGCGCCATGTTTTGCGACATTTTTGCGCCATTTTTGCTGAAATTTTCAGGAAAATTATATTTATATTTTTTAGGCTTTAACATGAAATGTCTTGTTTGTAAATTTTATTTTGTTTTTTACAATATTATTAAGTAAAAAAAAATAAATAAATAAATAAAAACATTTTTAGAAAATTGACTCCTTTATTTTAAATAAAAAATGTATTTTATTAAGGAAAAGCATATTGCATGTGAAAGCCCCATTTCTACCGATTAGAACGGTACCACATATTTATCGGTAGCCCCCTGTTCCTGCCCAGGAGACCCCTCTAACTGAAACAAGTAATCTATAACATTTACAAATAAAATACAACTACCATCCACACTACAAAGGGTTAAATCGAGGAAAAAAAATGACATAGGGTTCCCCCCCCTTAAAAATCCCCCCAAAAAATTGACATGGGGTCCCCCTTACCCAAAGTAACCAGCCCGGGACCAGCTATGCAGGGCTTGTGGAAACAGGGCACAGGGGCCAGCTTTTGTGGCCCCTGGCCCTGCAGGCTACAAGCCCGCATAGCCCGTGGGTCCGGGCTCTTCTGCCCCCCCCTGGGCTTTGGGGAGGCAGGTAATGGGGGTGCCCGGGCCCGGGCTTTGGGGAGGCAGGTAATGGGGGTGCCCGGGCCCGGGCTCTTCTGCCCCCCCTGGGCTTTGGGGAGGCAGGTAATGGGGGTGCCAGGGGTTAATGGCAAGTCGCCCGCTAGTCACAGGTGACTTGCCACCTCCCCCAGCCTTGTGAACTGGTATAGGGGTCATGGACCCCTTACCAGTTCACAGTGGGTTAAATGTAAAAAACACACACACACACACACACACGCAAAAAGGAAAAATTATTTTATTATTTTTTTTAATACTTACCTCCCATCCATCCTGAAGCACTGTGTCCCTCGGCGATCACTGGCTTCTGCTCACCTGCTGGAAGCCTTTTATAGCTGCTGGATGACAGAACACAAAGGGTTAATTAAAAAAAAATGACATAGGGTCCCCCTTCCCGGGGAGGGGGACCCCATTTTTTCTTGGATTTTTAACGGTTAAAAACCCTTAAAAATCAAAAAAAAAAAATGACGTGGGGTCCCCCTTACCCAAAGTAACCAGCCCGGGACCAGCTATGGGGGCTTGTAGGCACAGAGTGGGGGGGCCAGCTTTTGTGGCCCCCCCACCCTGCAGCCTACGAGCCCACATAGCCTATGTGGGCCCGGGCTCTTCTGCCCCCCCTGGCCTTTGGGGAGGCAGGTAATGGGGGGCTGGGGGTTAATGGCAAGTCACCCGCTAGCCCGCAGGTGACTTGCCAGACCCAGAGCCTTGTGAGCTGGTACAGGGGTCTCATGGACCCCTTACCAGCTCACAAAGGGTTAACTGTGAAAAAAAAACACCACACGTTAATAAAAAGTATTTTATTAAAAAAAATATTTTTTTTTTACTGTACTTACCTCCGATTGTAAGCTCTTGTCCCTCGCCGCTGTGCTGACAGATGCCGGTGATCGGCATCCAGAGAAGGGGGAGGCAGGAGATCAGAGGCTCTCCTGTCACCTCCTTCCAGGGCACCGATTACCGGCATCTGAGAAGCTGAGAAGGCTGAAGCCGGTGATCGGGGCCGGGATGATGTCTTAGCGGCAAGATGGCGGCCGCCATCGAGGATGAAAGGGGAGAGAGCCTCTCGGGCTCTCTCCTGAAGATTGGTAAGTCCTGGGGGGGGATCAGAGGCCCCCCAGGTGAAGAGGAGGGACAGCGGGAGCCAGCGCACATGCAGGTAAGTGAATGTCATTTTTTTTTTTTTTTTTTTACAGTTAGCAGCTTCTGCTGCCAAAGCGGGGGGGGGGGGCCTATTCCGGGGGCTCTCCTGGAGCCATCCAAGCCCCCACGAGGGATCGGATGGCACCAAATTAAAGAGGAGACCCGGCCGGATCCAACAAGGGGTCAGGTGAGTATTTTATATTTTTATTTTTTAAACTAGCAGCGGGGAAAGTCAAGCACGTAACATCTACGGGCTTGGCACTTAAGGCCCAGCCAAGCCAGCACGTAGGTGTTACGGGCTTGGCAACAAAAGGGTTAATACAAGTTGAGGTATAAGGTGACACTCTAACCCCAGTATTTTGAGCTAGTTGTGGTATAAGGGGATCCAGAAAGTAAAATACAGATCTTAACTTGAGAGTTGGATCCACTAATCCCTATTTGGGCATCATGCATGAAATAAATTTCCAATAAAGTAAAAGTATCTACAAACAGAAATTTTGCAACAGTAATAAGCTGTTAGTCCACCACAGGCAGTAGTTACAGTATTACTCAATCATTCTCCCCTAATGGGTGTATATTGTGACAGTCTTGGGGGGCATCCAGATTGCTGCATTCCCCCCCCCCAAAGACACCCACAAAGATCGCAATTTTTACCCAAAGTGCTTTTTTTGCACCCTAGTATATTTCTTTCTGTGCATAGTTGAGTTGCTTGGCTTTGTTTCCTCTTGAAAACAATTTTTGTCCAAACAGAAGAAGTAAGGTAAGAATGGCGTGTATTTGATCTGCTGCACTCTCTTGGCCAACCATTATTCAGGCCGCTTTTGCACCCTACAAATAAATAGTCTCATCATGTGAGTATTTATTCGCATGCATAATAAGTTGGTATGCTTTTGTTATTCTGCACTGCAGTCAAGTCCATTTCTTGTAGACAAGACATATTTTCACATGGATGTGAAAGTGTGATTACATGCCAAAAAATAGTGGCATCTGCATACAGGACAGCAAGAAATGTCTGCAAAAATGCAGATCTCTGGAAATATATGCATGTATGGATGCTTATGGATGCTTATCTGCTTATGGGAGAAAGCAATTATTTATTTGCATAGATATATGCATGTATGCTTAGGGATGAGCAAATATATAAATGCTTTCTCCCTTAAACAGATCTGTAAGTATCTATAAGCAAACTGTCTTTTCTTTCACCCCCTTTTTTATTTCAATAAAATACTGTTACTCTGTAGGCTTCAGCAATAATTTCATCTCTGTGCAAAAGTTTTAGCAACAATAGTGGTAATGTAGAGAAACCAGCACTCAAGCACCCTTTCCGAATCAGCTAGGCTTCTTTAAAAGCCAAATGCGCTCAAGTAACTTATGATATGCCTCAATGTGAATCCTTAATAGCAATTAGGGATGAGCGAATCGATCCGGACGAACCCGGATTCGATCCGAATTTCAGGAAAAATTCGATTCGGATCGAATCCGAATTTCCCCGCGATTCGATCACTCGAAGTTTTCCTTTAACATCCATTCATTTACATTTACAGGCATTCTAAGATGGCGGACGGGACATGTCTGGACATGTATCCCGCGCCAGTGCAAGCTGGGGCAGTCACATGCAGCCTATCAGCAGCCAGCAAGCCCGGTGACGTCACACAGCGGTATTTAACGGCGGCCATCTTGCTTTTCCTCATTTCTCTATTGCATTCGTGACAGACAGACAGAACGCTGTGTAGCTGAGGCAGTTAGACAGGCTGGAGACAGGGACAGACAGGGACAGGCAGGAGACAGGCAGGAGACAGACAGGAGACAGACAGAAAGCCAGGGAAAGGTAGGAAAAACGGAGCTGGCTGACAGGGAGATTTTTTTTTTTTCATCCAGCCTTTGTTAGCGTTTTCAGGCTGCTTATAGTAACTAACTGTGCATATATACTGAACTGATCTTAAGTCTGCTGTGAGGCATCCCATTCTGTGACTAAAGCAGCCTCTGTTTAAGACCATATAAGCATTTGCTCTTATCATATTTGAAATTAGGCCTGATAAAGACACTTTTGCTGGCCAAAGCACTACTGGACCCTGCCAGGTCCATTCCTGCCCAGGGCATCCCATTCTGTGACTACAGCAGCCTCTGTTTAAGACCATATAAGCATTTGCTCTTATCATATTTGAAATTAGCCTGATAAAGACACTTTTGCTGGCCAAAGCACTACTGGACCCTGCCAGGTCCATTCCTGCCCAGGGCATCCCATTCTGTGACTAAAGCAGCCTCTGTTTAAGACCATATAAGCATTTGCTCTTATCATATTTGAAATTAGGCCTGATAAAGACACTTTTGCTGGCCAAAGCACTACTGGACCCTGCCAGGTCCATTCCTGCCCAGGGCATCCCATTCTGTGACTACAGCAGCCTCTGTTTAAGACCATATAAGCATTTGCTCTTATCATATTTGAAATTAGCCTGATAAAGACACTTTTGCTGGCCAAAGCACTACTGGACCCTGCCAGGTCCATTCCTGCCCAGGGCATCCCATTCTGTGACTAAAGCAGCCTCTGTTTAAGACCATATAAGCATTTGCTCTTATCATATTTGAAATTAGGCCTGATAAAGACACTTTTGCTGGCCAAAGCACTACTGGACCCTGCCAGGTCCATTCCTGCCCAGGGCATCCCATTCTGTGACTAAAGCAGCCTCTGTTTAAGACCATATAAGCATTTGCTCTTATCATATTTGAAATTAGGCCTGATAAAGACACTTTTGCTGGCCAAAGCACTACTGGACCCTGCCAGGTCCATTCCTGTTGGGGCATCCCATTCTGTGACTACAGCAGCCTCTGTTTAAGACCATATAAGCATTTGCTCTTATCATATTTGAAATTAGCCTGATAAAGACACTTTTGCTGGCCAAAGCACTACTGGACCCTGCCAGGTCCATTCCTGCCCAGGGCATCCCATTCTGTGACTAAAGCAGCCTCTGTTTAAGACCATATAAGCATTTGCTCTTATCATATTTGAAATTAGGCCTGATAAAGACACTTTTGCTGGCCAAAGCACTACTGGACCCTGCCAGGTCCATTCCTGCCCGGGGCATCCCATTCTGTGACTAAAGCAGCCTCTGTTTAAGACCATATAAGCATTTGCTCTTATCATATTTGAAATTAGGCCTGATAAAGACACTTTTGCTGGCCAAAGCACTACTGGACCCTGCCAGGTCCATTCCTGCCCGGGGCATCCCATTCTGTGACTACAGCAGCCTCTGTTTAAGACCATATAAGCATTTGCTCTTATCATATTTGAAATTAGGCCTGATAAAGACACTTTTGCTGGCCAAAGCACTACTGGACCCTGCCAGGTCCATTCCTGTTGGGGCATCCCATTCTGTGACTACAGCAGCCTCTGTTTAAGACCATATAAGCATTTGCTCTTATCATATTTGAAATTAGCCTGATAAAGACACTTTTGCTGGCCAAAGCACTACTGGACCCTGCCAGGTCCATTCCTGCCCAGGGCATCCCATTCTGTGACTAAAGCAGCCTCTGTTTAAGACCATATAAGCATTTGCTCTTATCATATTTGAAATTAGGCCTGATAAAGACACTTTTGCTGGCCAAAGCACTACTGGACCCTGCCAGGTCCATTCCTGCCCGGGGCATCCCATTCTGTGACTAAAGCAGCCTCTGTTTAAGACCATATAAGCATTTGCTCTTATCATATTTGAAATTAGGCCTGATAAAGACACTTTTGCTGGCCAAAGCACTACTGGACCCTGCCAGGTCCATTCCTGCCCGGGGCATCCCATTCTGTGACTACAGCAGCCTCTGTTTAAGACCATATAAGCATTTGCTCTTATCATATTTGAAATTAGGCCTGATAAAGACACTTTTGCTGGCCAAAGCACTACTGGACCCTGCCAGGTCCATTCCTGCCCGGGGCATCCCATTCTGTGACTACAGCAGCCTCTGTTTAAGACCATATAAGCATTTGCTCTTATCATATTTGAAATTAGCCTGATAAAGACACTTTTGCTGGCCAAAGCACTACTGGACCCTGCCAGGTCCATTCCTGCCCAGGGCATCCCATTCTGTGACTAAAGCAGCCTCTGTTTAAGACCATATAAGCATTTGCTCTTATCATATTTGAAATTAGGCCTGATAAAGACACTTTTGCTGGCCAAAGCACTACTGGACCCTGCCAGGTCCATTCCTGCCCAGGGCATCCCATTCTGTGACTACAGCAGCCTCTGTTTAAGACCATATAAGCATTTGCTCTTATCATATTTGAAATTAGGCCTGATAAAGACACTTTTGCTGGCCAAAGCACTACTGGACCCTGCCAGGTCCATTCCTGCCCAGGGCATCCCATTCTGTGACTAAAGCAGCCTCTGTTTAAGACCATATAAGCATTTGCTCTTATCATATTTGAAATTAGGCCTGATAAAGACACTTTTGCTGGCCAAAGCACTACTGGACCCTGCCAGGTCCATTCCTGCCCGGGGCATCCCATTCTGTGACTACAGCAGCCTCTGTTTAAGACCATATAAGCATTTGCTCTTATCATATTTGAAATTAGGCCTGATAAAGACACTTTTGCTGGCCAAAGCACTACTGGACCCTGCCAGGTCCATTCCTGCCCAGGGCATCCCATTCTGTGACTAAAGCAGCCTCTGTTTAAGACCATATAAGCATTTGCTCTTATCATATTTGAAATTAGGCCTGATAAAGACACTTTTGCTGGCCAAAGCACTACTGGACCCTGCCAGGTCCATTCCTGCCCAGGGCATCCCATTCTGTGACTACAGCAGCCTCTGTTTAAGACCATATAAGCATTTGCTCTTATCATATTTGAAATTAGGCCTGATAAAGACACTTTTGCTGGCCAAAGCACTACTGGACCCTGCCAGGTCCATTCCTGCCCGGGGCATCCCATTCTGTGACTACAGCAGCCTCTGTTTAAGACCATATAAGCATTTGCTCTTATCATATTTGAAATTAGCCTGATAAAGACACTTTTGCTGGCCAAAGCACTACTGGACCCTGCCAGGTCCATTCCTGCCCAGGGCATCCCATTCTGTGACTAAAGCAGCCTCTGTTTAAGACCATATAAGCATTTGCTCTTATCATATTTGAAATTAGGCCTGATAAAGACACTTTTGCTGGCCAAAGCACTACTGGACCCTGCCAGGTCCATTCCTGCCCAGGGCATCCCATTCTGTGACTACAGCAGCCTCTGTTTAAGACCATATAAGCATTTGCTCTTATCATATTTGAAATTAGGCCTGATAAAGACACTTTTGCTGGCCAAAGCACTACTGGACCCTGCCAGGTCCATTCCTGCCCAGGGCATCCCATTCTGTGACTACAGCAGCCTCTGTTTAAGACCATATAAGCATTTGCTCTTATCATATTTGAAATTAGGCCTGATAAAGACACTTTTGCTGGCCAAAGCACTACTGGACCCTGCCAGGTCCATTCCTGCCCAGGGCATCCCATTCTGTGACTAAAGCAGCCTCTGTTTAAGACCATATAAGCATTTGCTCTTATCATATTTGAAATTAGGCCTGATAAAGACACTTTTGCTGGCCAAAGCACTACTGGACCCTGCCAGGTCGATTCCTGTTGGGGCATCCCATTCTGTGACTACAGCAGCCTCTGTTTAAGACCATATAAGCATTTGCTCTTATCATATTTGAAATTAGCCTGATAAAGACACTTTTGCTGGCCAAAGCACTACTGGACCCTGCCAGGTCCATTCCTGCCCAGGGCATCCCATTCTGTGACTACAGCAGCCTCTGTTTAAGACCATATAAGCATTTGCTCTTATCATATTTGAAATTAGGCCTGATAAAGACACTTTTGCTGGCCAAAGCACTACTGGACCCTGCCAGGTCCATTCCTGCCCAGGGCATCCCATTCTGTGACTACAGCAGCCTCTGTTTAAGACCATATAAGCATTTGCTCTTATCATATTTGAAATTAGGCCTGATAAAGACACTTTTGCTGGCCAAAGCACTACTGGACCCTGCCAGGTCCATTCCTGCCCAGGGCATCCCATTCTGTGACTAAAGCAGCCTCTGTTTAAGACCATATAAGCATTTGCTCTTATCATATTTGAAATTAGGCCTGATAAAGACACTTTTGCTGGCCAAAGCACTACTGGACCCTGCCAGGTCCATTCCTGTTGGGGCATCCCATTCTGTGACTACAGCAGCCTCTGTTTAAGACCATATAAGCATTTGCTCTTATCATATTTGAAATTAGCCTGATAAAGACACTTTTGCTGGCCAAAGCACTACTGGACCCTGCCAGGTCCATTCCTGCCCAGGGCATCCCATTCTGTGACTAAAGCAGCCTCTGTTTAAGACCATATAAGCATTTGCTCTTATCATATTTGAAATTAGGCCTGATAAAGACACTTTTGCTGGCCAAAGCACTACTGGACCCTGCCAGGTCCATTCCTGCCCGGGGCATCCCATTCTGTGACTAAAGCAGCCTCTGTTTAAGACCATATAAGCATTTGCTCTTATCATATTTGAAATTAGGCCTGATAAAGACACTTTTGCTGGCCAAAGCACTACTGGACCCTGCCAGGTCCATTCCTGCCCGGGGCATCCCATTCTGTGACTACAGCAGCCTCTGTTTAAGACCATATAAGCATTTGCTCTTATCATATTTGAAATTAGGCCTGATAAAGACACTTTTGCTGGCCAAAGCACTACTGGACCCTGCCAGGTCCATTCCTGCCCGGGGCATCCCATTCTGTGACTACAGCAGCCTCTGTTTAAGACCATATAAGCATTTGCTCTTATCATATTTGAAATTAGCCTGATAAAGACACTTTTGCTGGCCAAAGCACTACTGGACCCTGCCAGGTCCATTCCTGCCCAGGGCATCCCATTCTGTGACTAAAGCAGCCTCTGTTTAAGACCATATAAGCATTTGCTCTTATCATATTTGAAATTAGGCCTGATAAAGACACTTTTGCTGGCCAAAGCACTACTGGACCCTGCCAGGTCCATTCCTGCCCAGGGCATCCCATTCTGTGACTACAGCAGCCTCTGTTTAAGACCATATAAGCATTTGCTCTTATCATATTTGAAATTAGCCTGATAAAGACACTTTTGCTGGCCAAAGCACTACTGGACCCTGCCAGGTCCATTCCTGCCCAGGGCATCCCATTCTGTGACTAAAGCAGCCTCTGTTTAAGACCATATAAGCATTTGCTCTTATCATATTTGAAATTAGGCCTGATAAAGACACTTTTGCTGGCCAAAGCACTACTGGACCCTGCCAGGTCCATTCCTGCCCAGGGCATCCCATTCTGTGACTACAGCAGCCTCTGTTTAAGACCATATAAGCATTTGCTCTTATCATATTTGAAATTAGGCCTGATAAAGACACTTTTGCTGGCCAAAGCACTACTGGACCCTGCCAGGTCCATTCCTGCCCAGGGCATCCCATTCTGTGACTAAAGCAGCCTCTGTTTAAGACCATATAAGCATTTGCTCTTATCATATTTGAAATTAGGCCTGATAAAGACACTTTTGCTGGCCAAAGCACTACTGGACCCTGCCAGGTCCATTCCTGCCCGGGGCATCCCATTCTGTGACTACAGCAGCCTCTGTTTAAGACCATATAAGCATTTGCTCTTATCATATTTGAAATTAGGCCTGATAAAGACACTTTTGCTGGCCAAAGCACTACTGGACCCTGCCAGGTCCATTCCTGTTGGGGCATCCCATTCTGTGACTACAGCAGCCTCTGTTTAAGACCATATAAGCATTTGCTCTTATCATATTTGAAATTAGCCTGATAAAGACACTTTTGCTGGCCAAAGCACTACTGGACCCTGCCAGGTCCATTCCTGCCCAGGGCATCCCATTCTGTGACTAAAGCAGCCTCTGTTTAAGACCATATAAGCATTTGCTCTTATTATATTTATATTATAAGACACTTTTGCTGGGCATAGGCTTACTGCTGCCTGCCAGGTGCACTTCTGTTGAGGCATCCCATTCTGTAACATAGCATACCCCTCTTTATTTACACTAAGCAGCTCTCTTATTTACACTAAGCAGGCCTGTTGGAGGCTGAGTGTTACTGCTCACTTTTGGTGTGCATTATATTCTGTTTCATATAGACCCACCGCTGCCCGGGGTTTTTTTAAATATCACCTACTACCACGCCAGTTAGACTATGTCGGGCAGACAAGTGCCTGGAAGTGAAAAGAGGAGTGGCAGAGGCCAAGATTCCGCAGGCAGAGCTCGCATCAGACTGGGGGCCAGTAGCAGCAGGAGTCACGCTGAGAGACCTAATCTGCCAGTATCTGCTAGCGGTCGGGTCTCCACCAGTAACGCATCTGCCGTGGTAGATTGGTTGACGCGCTCATCAACAACATCATCACAACTTACGTCTGAGACCCCCAGTCTAGGGTCGGTAGGTTCCTCTGACACAACCCTGAGTTGGCATGCCCCGAGAGCAGTCCCTGTCCTCCCATTGCCTCTGGCCTACGCCGTTCCCTCCCCCAGCGACGTATCCTATGCTTTGGGTTCAGCTCCACTCTTTAGTGAGGAGGACCATCAGATAGAGGACAGTCAGCAGCTACTGCCCAGCCAAGAAATGGAGGTGGCTTCTTTAGCTAGGCAGACAAATAGTGATGTGGACAGTGTCGTGGGTGCTGCGAGCGTTCCAGCTCCTGCGCCAGACACTGTTGACGAATCCACGAACATCAGTGACGTACAGCCACAACTCGGTGATGATGATGATGATGACGATGAAGCCGATCGCACTTGGGAGCCGGGTGATGAAGGGGCTTCATCGTCATCATCAGGAGAAGAGGGGTGCAGGTTGCCCCGGAGTCAGCAGCTGAGGCAGCAAGGTGGTAGCAGTCAGCATGGGGGCACAATTCCAAAGGCTGGAGCCGGCCGGGGCCGGGGCCGGGGTAGAGCACCTGCTGTGCGGCAGTCTACCTTATCGGGAGGTAGTGGAGCAGGGGTTCCTGGAGTTGGCAACAGCAGCAGTGAATCAGTGAGGCCAGGGGGTGGGAAAAGTAGCTACTCGGCAGTGTGGCAGTTTTTCCTGAGGCATCCGCAGGAGGGTAACATGGCCACATGCAAGATATGTAGGCAAAAGGTGAAGCGTGGCCAGGGTCCAAATGTTGGCACCACGGCCCTGCGTCAACATATGATGCGTCACCATAAAACGACCTGGGAGAACCGAGGCTCCCAAGGGGTGGTCCAGTCTGCTTCCTCACCAAGTGAGCTCCCAATTTCTGCCAGCCAAGGCTCCAGCACCTCAGCCGAAGGCAGCTGTGCGTCATACCCATCCTCTGTCGCTCCTGCTCCTCCTCCTCCAAGTCATGCATCCCGCCAGCAATCCATCAGCGAAGCCATGTCCAAGAGACAGCAGTATGCGCCCACTCATCCTACGGCGCAGAAGCTGAATGTGCTCCTGTCCAAGTTGCTGGTGCTGCAGTCGCTCCCTTTTCAGGTGGTGGAATCTGCACCTTTCAGAGAACTGATGGCTTGTGCCGAGCCGAGGTGGAGAGTCCCAAGCCGTCATTTCTTTGCCAAGAAGGCAGTACCAGCGCTGCACACTTTTGTTGAACAGAAGGTGGGCCAGTCCTTGAGCCTGTCGGTATGTAGCAAAATACATGGCAGCGCCGACATCTGGAGCTGTAACTACGGTCAGGGGCAGTACATGTCGTTTACGGCCCACTGGGTGAATGTGGTCCCTTTGCAGCAGCAACTTGGACAGGTCACGCCGCTTCGGCCTCCGCGCTCTCTGCCCATTGGGCCTGTGACACCGTGCGACTCGGCCTCCTCATCCTCCGCCATCTCCTCACCCTCCACTGTAGGCTCAAGTCTCAGTGCCCCTCCAGTCTACCATGTGTGCAGGGCACGGAGGTGTCACGCAGTGCTTCACATGGTTTGTCTTGGCGAACGGAGTCACACAGGGGAGGAACTGCTTAAATGTATTCATCAGGAAATCCAAACATGGCTTACTCCGAGAAAACTTAAAATGGGAATCATGGTTACCGACAATGGGAAGAACATTTTGTCTGCGCTGCGCCAAGGAAGCCTGACCCATGCCCCCTGCATGGCTCACGTCTTCAATCTGGTTGTCAAGCGGTTTCTGAAGTGTTCCCCCCATCTGCAGGACATCCTAACAACTTCACGGAAACTTTGCATGCACTTCAGCCACTCCTACACCGCCAAACACACCCTTCTTGAGCTACAGCGTCAGAATGGTATCCCCCAACATAGTCTGATTTGCGATGTTTCCACCCGTTGGAATTCCACCCTTCACATGTTGGACCGATTATATGAACAGAGAAAAGCCATCACGGATTTCCTGATGATCCAAGCAGATAGGGGGACTCCCCTGTGTAACTTCAATGTCAACCAGTGGCAGCTCATACGTGACACCTGCCGTTTGCTCAGGCCCTTTGAGGAAGCCACTTTATTTGTCAGTCGGCAGGATTACGGGATGAACGACGTGATTCCACTGCTTCATGTACTACAGCACATGTTGGAAACCATGGCTGGTCAGGGCACTGGAGACATGGCGTTTACATCTTACGGCCACATGAACCCCGTTGGAGCTGAACTGGAGGAGGAGGAGGAGGAAGAGGAGGAGGAGGAGTTGCCCAGCGAAACACAGTTTAGGCTTGGCGAAATGGCTGGTTTATCTAGTCAGCGGACAGGAGAGGAGGAGCAGGAGCAGCCAGAGGAGCTAGAGGTTTTTGAGGAAGGAGAGACAGAGGACCCGGGCACACCGTGGCAGTATGCAGTGGAGATGGAGACAGGTAGTCCATCCGAGTCACTTGCGCAAATGGCACGAAGCATGCTCACATGCTTGCGTAGTGACCCCAGAATTGTTTCCATCTGTCGGCGGGATGACTTCTGGCTGTCCACCTTATTGGACCCTCGCTTCCGGCACAAAATGGGGGCATTTTTTAAACCCACCGAGAGGGAGGACAAACTCAACTACTACAAAGACATTCTACGTAGGCAGTTGGCCGATGCCTATCTGCGCCATGGTCCATACTCTCGCAGGTCTGACTCGAGGGGACCTCTGCGCTCACCTTCCACTGCCATGGCCGCTGGGGGGGTTGGCAGCAGCAGCAGCAGAAGCTCCATCAGCAGCAGCAGCCTCAGTCTTCAGTCGCTAATGAGTAGCTTTCTACACCCGCATAGTGAGGCTACTCATGAGCAGCAGGAAGACCTGGAGCAGGACCTGAACCAGCAGGTCATGTCATACTTTGACATGACCATGCCAACACACCTTGAGGATCCGCTGGACTTCTGGGCAGCCAAACTTGATTTGTGGCCGCAACTAGCAGAGTTTGCCCTGGAAAAGCTGTCCTGCCCGGCAAGTAGCGTGCCATCTGAGCGGGTGTTTAGTGCGGCGGGGGCCATAGTTACGGCGAGGAGAACTCGTCTGTCAACTAAAAATGTGGAGAGACTCACCTTTGTCAAAATGAATCAGGGATGGATCAGCCAGGATTTCCACCCACCAATGCCTGATGCATGCGACTAGATTCAGCATGGTGCCACGTTTTACACTTTCCAAATGGTGCAAAACATATTTATGTCTTTAGGCCATTTTTTGGGCTCCTGCTGCTGCTGCTGCCAACTCCTGCCAACTCCAGGGTGTGATTCATCCAATTTTTGGGCTCCTGAGGCCAACTCCAGTGTATATTTGGGCTCCTGCTGCTGCTGCTGCCAACTTCTGCCAACTCCAGGGTGTGATTCATCCAATTTTTGGGCTCCTGAGGCCAACTCCAGTGTATATTTGGGCTCCTGCTGCTGCTACTGTCAACTCCTGCCAACTCCAGGGTGTGATTCATCCAATTTTTGGGCTCCTGAGGCCAACTCCAGTGTATATTTGGGCTCCTGCTGCTGCTGCTGCCAACTTCTGCCAACTCCATGGTGTGATTCATCCAATTTTTGGGCTCCTGAGGCCAACTCCAGTGTATATTTGGGCTCCTGCTGCTGCTACTGTCAACTCCTGCCAACTCCAGGGTGTGATTCATCCAATTTTTGGGCTCCTGAAGCCAACTCCAGTGTATATTTGGGCTCCTGCTGCTGCTGGTGTCAACTCCTGCCAACTCCAGGGTGTGATTCATCCAATTTTTGGGCTCCTGAGGCCAACTCCAGTGTATATTTGGGCTCCTGCTGCTGCTGCCAACTTCTGCCAACTCCAGGGTGTGATTCATCCAATTTTTGGGCTCCTGAGGCCAACTCCAGTGTATATTTGGGCTCCTGCTGCTGCTGGTGTCAACTCCTGCCAACTCCAGGGTGTGATTCATCCAATTTTTGGGCTCCTGAGGCCAACTCCAGTGTATATTTGGGCTCCTGCTGCTGCTGCTGCCAACTTCTGCCAACTCCAGGGTGTGATTCATCCAATTTTTGGGCTCCTGAGGCCAACTCCAGTGTATATTTGGGCTCCTGCTGCTGCTACTGTCAACTCCTGCCAACTCCAGGGTGTGATTCATCCAATTTTTGGGCTCCTGAGGCCAACTCCAGTGTATATTTGGGCTCCTGCTGCTGCTGCTGCCAACTTCTGCCAACTCCAGGGTGTGATTCATCCAATTTTTGGGCTCCTGAAGCCAACTCCAGTGTATATTTGGGCTCCTGCTGCTGCTGGTGTCAACTCCTGCCAACTCCAGGGTGTGATTCATCCAATTTTTGGGCTCCTGAGGCCAACTCCAGTGTATATTTGGGCTCCTGCTGCTGCTACTGTCAACTCCTGCCAACTCCAGGGTGTGATTCATCCAATTTTTGGGCTCCTGAGGCCAACTCCAGTGTATATTTGGGCTCCTGCTGCTGCTGCTGCCAACTTCTGCCAACTCCAGGGTGTGATTCATCCAATTTTTGGGCTCCTGAGGCCAACTCCAGTGTATATTTGGGCTCCTGCTGCTGCTACTGTCAACTCCTGCCAACTCCAGGGTGTGATTCATCCAATTTTTGGGCTCCTGAGGCCAACTCCAGTGTATATTTGGGCTCCTGCTGCTGCTGCTGCCAACTTCTGCCAACTCCAGGGTGTGATTCATCCAATTTTTGGGCTCCTGAGGCCAACTCCAGTGTATATTTGGGCTCCTGCTGCTGCTGCTGCCAACTTCTGCCAACTCCAGGGTGTGATTCATCCAATTTTTGGGCTCCTGAGGCCAACTCCAGTGTATATTTGGGCTCCTGCTGCTGCTACTGTCAACTCCTGCCAACTCCAGGGTGTGATTCATCCAATTTTTGGGCTCCTGAGGCCAACTCCAGTGTATATTTGGGCTCCTGCTGCTGCTGCTGCCAACTTCTGCCAACTCCAGGGTGTGATTCATCCAATTTTTGGGCTCCTGAGGCCAACTCCAGTGTATATTTGGGCTCCTGCTGCTGCTGCTGCCAACTTCTGCCAACTCCAGGGTGTGATTCATCCAATTTTTGGGCTCCTGAGGCCAACTCCAGTGTATATTTGGGCTCCTGCTGCTGCTACTGTCAACTCCTGCCAACTCCAGGGTGTGATTCATCCAATTTTTGGGCTCCTGAGGCCAACTCCAGTGTATATTTGGGCTCCTGCTGCTGCTGCTGCCAACTTCTGCCAACTCCAGGGTGTGATTCATCCAATTTTTGGGCTCCTGAAGCCAACTCCAGTGTATATTTGGGCTCCTGCTGCTGCTGCTGCCAACTTCTGCCAACTCCAGGGTGTGATTCATCCAATTTTTGGGCTCCTGAGGCCAACTCCAGTGTATATTTGGGCTCCTGCTGCTGCTGCTGCCAACTTCTGCCAACTCCAGGGTGTGATTCATCCAATTTTTGGGCTCCTGAAGCCAACTCCAGTGTATATTTGGGCTCCTGCTGCTGCTGGTGTCAACTCCTGCCAACTCCAGGGTGTGATTCATCCAATTTTTGGGCTCCTGAAGCCAACTCCAGTGTATATTTGGGCTCCTGCTGCTGCTACTGTCAACTCCTGCCAACTCCAGGGTGTGATTCATCCAATTTTTGGGCTCCTGAGGCCAACTCCAGTGTATATTTGGGCTCCTGCTGCTGCTGCTGCCAACTTCTGCCAACTCCAGGGTGTGATTCATCCAATTTTTGGGCTCCTGAGGCCAACTCCAGTGTATATTTGGGCTCCTGCTGCTGCTACTGTCAACTCCTGCCAACTCCATGGTGTGATTCATCCAATTTTTGGGCTCCTGAGGCCAACTCCAGTGTATATTTGGGCTCCTGCTGCTGCTGCTGCCAACTTCTGCCAACTCCAGGGTGTGATTCATCCAATTTTTGGGCTCCTGAGGCCAACTCCAGTGTATATTTGGGCTCCTGCTGCTGCTGCTGCCAACTTCTGCCAACTCCAGGGTGTGATTCATCCAATTTTTGGGCTCCTGAGGCCAACTCCAGTGTATATTTGGGCTCCTGCTGCTGCTACTGTCAACTCCTGCCAACTCCAGGGTGTGATTCATCCAATTTTTGGGCTCCTGAGGCCAACTCCAGTGTATATTTGGGCTCATGCTGCTGCTGCTGCCAACTTCTGCCAACTCCAGGGTGTGATTCATCCAATTTTTGGGCTCCTGAGGCCAACTCCAGTGTATATTTGGGCTCCTGCTGCTGCTACTGTCAACTCCTGCCAACTCCAGGGTGTGATTCATCCAATTTTTGGGCTCCTGAGGCCAACTCCAGTGTATATTTGGGCTCCTGCTGCTGCTGCTGCCAACTTCTGCCAACTCCAGGGTGTGATTCATCCAATTTTTGGGCTCCTGAAGCCAACTCCAGTGTATATTTGGGCTCCTGCTGCTGCTGGTGTCAACTCCTGCCAACTCCAGGGTGTGATTCATCCAATTTTTGGGCTCCTGAAGCCAACTCCAGTGTATATTTGGGCTCCTGCTGCTGCTACTGTCAACTCCTGCCAACTCCAGGGTGTGATTCATCCAATTTTTGGGCTCCTGAGGCCAACTCCAGTGTATATTTGGGCTCCTGCTGCTGCTGCTGCCAACTTCTGCCAACTCCAGGGTGTGATTCATCCAATTTTTGGGCTCCTGAGGCCAACTCCAGTGTATATTTGGGCTCCTGCTGCTGCTACTGTCAACTCCTGCCAACTCCAGGGTGTGATTCATCCAATTTTTGGGCTCCTGAGGCCAACTCCAGTGTATATTTGGGCTCCTGCTGCTGCTGCTGCCAACTTCTGCCAACTCCAGGGTGTGATTCATCCAATTTTTGGGCTCCTGAGGCCAACTCCAGTGTATATTTGGGCTCCTGCTGCTGCTACTGTCAACTCCTGCCAACTCCAGGGTGTGATTCATCCAATTTTTGGGCTCCTGAGGCCAACTCCAGTGTATATTTGGGCTCCTGCTGCTGCTACTGTCAACTCCTGCCAACTCCAGGGTGTGATTCATCCAATTTTTGGGCTCCTGAAGCCAACTCCAGTGTATATTTGGGCTCCTGCTGCTGCTGCTGCTGCCAACTTCTGCCAACTCCAGGGTGTGATTCATCCAATTTTTGGGCTCCTGAGGCCAACTCCAGTGTATATTTGGGCTCCTTCTGCCCCTCATAGTGATGCCACTTCAACTCTCTGCAATTGTGCCGCTCTGCGATTCTATTAGCGATGCCTCTGATCTGCATGTGATATTTCTTCAAAGTATTATTTAACTAACCCAGCACGCATCCTGTGCGTGTTACAGCAAGGCTGAATGGTTTACAACCCTATTGAGGCTGTAGGAGGCTCAGAAATAGCCGTTTTTAATAGCGATTCGTCGCGAATTTATTCGGGTCGAAACGATTTTTGTCGGAAAATTCGGCGAATCAGTCGAATCGAATTTTTCAAAAGTTCGCTCATCTCTAATAGCAATCTGTTGTGCTTTGATTTTCCACAATCAGTGGTTCAAAATCAAGCCGGTCAGTCTTGCAAAAGGAAATAGACCACAGTAGTATAATATCTTCTAATATGCTCTTTTAAGAAATAATGTAAGTTGGCACTCGCAAACACTTTATAGAAATGTGACATTACAGTTCAAACAAGCTTTAACCATAGGTGGCGTTCTGCCTGTTATCTCCCTTTGCACTCGCCTGCCACCGCCATTGTATCTAAGTGTGGGCCCCTTCTCCACCAAGCCTCGACCCTGAAGCTGTTGACGTCACTCCTTTCTGTACGCCCCTTACATCAACGCACTTTGCCTGTGGGCGGACTTTGTCAAGTCTTGAAGCACACAGAGAGCTTTCCTATTTTAAAGAAGTAGATCCCACCCTCCATCTATACTGAGAGCTACCGAGATACCAGCATGGGGCACTGCCCTGGTTTTACACAAACTTTCACCATAACTGATATTTTTGGAGTGAAAAAATAAATAACTTATACTTTTATACTATACAATTTACATAATAATTACAATTAATACTTTATAAATTAGCTTTAATAACCACAATGACTAAAACTCTAGCAAAATAGTGTACATGAAATACTTTATATCTTAAAAGGATAATTTATAAATAATTACTATGCACTATCAATAAAACAAATAAAGTTTAATTCCTCATTAAGTCCAATTAGCTCTAAGGTCTCCAACATAAAGATCCATTTGGCCTCCTTTTTGGACATCTCCATGATTAAATCTCCTCCCTGCCAGTGCCCAACACATTTTTCTACACCACTAAATTACATTAGAGGGGGATTAAGGTGATGATATTTTATAAAATGGGCTGAAAGTTTGTGATTTTCATATCGTTATTTGTTCTTTCATATTTCCCATATTATAACCCTCCTCTTCAAATCTATTCTCCAGAATCTTAGCCTGATCTCTAAAATCAACTATACTGGTCTCATCAGCTGCCCCTTAGAAATTGCTTTCACCCAGTTAGGGTGATGACAGCAATCTGACGGGATATACCCATTTCACTCAGTAGGCTTAAATTACGTGGTGGGAGGGACATGGTTAAGCAATGGCCGAGTGAAGATGCTCACTGTGAGAGCTCTGCGCACAAATAATTCAGAGAGACCCCAATACCCTGCCGGAGAAACCCCATAACCTCATGTCACGGAGGTGGAAGACTAGAGCAGTGGCTGGAAGTTCACGGACAGCCAAGATCCCACAGTTTTTCCCCAAGGGAGAGACTTCTAACCCGCGGAACCAGGGTCGCAAGATGGCGCCGGGACTGGGACGCCAGGAGAAGGATCCAGCAGACAACATGGCCAAGACTGTTCCCCAGCAAGAAGACAGCCAGAGAGTGGTATCTGAAGAGAGGTCCGCGGCGGCAATGCTGGAGGCGCAGGCGCGAGGGGACTCACCTGCCGAGTCACATGTTGATGGCGGTGAGACGGCGAGCGGCGAAAGGCAGCGAGGCGGCGATCAGGCAGCATCTTCCCTGTCAGAGACCCCCTGTCAGCTTCCCTGTCAGCTTCCTTGCCCCCCCCCCCGCCCTACTGCACGGAGGGGCACTCTTTCACCCCTTGGGGCATCAGGGGGCAAGGCATCAATTCCCCCACTATCCCCTACATCATCGTCACTGTCATTGCTGCTGTGGCCAGGAAGGGAGCAGCCATGTCCAGCACACCTGCACTCCCCCTATATTAGCTCGCCAGCCAAGTCAAGCAAAGGGACATCAGCAGGAGCCCCTGATTCAGATTTAAATTTGGATCTAGTCATAAACTTTTCCCCGGGCTCATCCAGTGAGAGAGAATCTGAGCAGGGAACACATGACCGGGCTGCTGGGTGGTGCGAGGGGCCTGAGGCCAGTAATGCCCCACACGGTGCGGGGCCCACGCCCTCTCGTTCTGTGCCCCACAGGGAATCATGTGGCCTCGCCTCCCCGCGCTCCTGGCAATCAGCTGGGGATGACCCAGTGTGGATGGCGCCTGGGGACCCTGAGGTACCTACACCAGGGGTGGCTGAATCAAACACAACAGGCTCATTCCCTGGGAGACCTTGGAGGGTGGATACGCCCCTCGGGCACCCTCCAGACGACAGAGAAATCAGCAGTCGAGCACCGGGGACCCAGCAGGGTACGTTGTTGGCTGGCCTGCCGGATCATGACCAGATCCCCTCCACACAATACAATTTAGAAGTCCTATTGAAATTCCTACCTTCAAGAAAATACTTTGAGAATTACACCAATAGAATGGAGACCCTGTTTAGGAGAGAATTAGATGAAGTCATGAAATCGGTATCGGAGGTCCTGTATTCGGGACCCCCTGGACGGCTGGTGCCACTTGAGTCTCGTCCCCCTCGGTCATACGTCTAGTGTGGCCATACTGCTGTGGCAGACTCGGACCAAAATTAAACATTTAAACTCCGTCATACTGGAGGTGCCCACTCCGGGGGGGGGGGGGTCGCCCAGCGGCCCTAGCGGACAGGCATTACACTGGTGATGATCTGGGTGCAGCATGGAAGGGTCAGAGTGGCAGGTCTGGTGTGGGTTTTGCTGTTAATCTGTTGTGTGTTGTAGGCTGGCTGTTTTTCTTTGTTTTGTTTTTTTTACTGGTTATGACCTACTGTTATCTAACATTTTCGGTTGCTGCGGGGGCTCCCTGGCCCGGCCCTGATGAGATCCCCCCCCCCCCCCCCACACCAGACGCACGAGGAACACGTTCAGCATGGAGCTTATGGCTTGGCTCACCCAAGTGGGGGCGCCTCGGCGGGGTGGGGCCACCCAGTCACCCGGCAGGGACAATCTGGATGGGACAAATGTTTGTTACATTTAAATATTGATCATGTATGAGGCTTGAATAAGTTAACTTTGAAGCCCGGTTTCACCTGGCATTGATGGGCATTGCATTTATCATTAGGAAAGCGCATCTCTTAAACCGAGGCTACTGCTTTTCATCCCCCCTTCCCTTGCCCATAAAAGGCAGTGTGAAGAACGTAATTAGTTACACTTAGTGAATCCCCCCCTCAACTAACTTCCTTTCCCCTGCTTCCCTTATCAGGGAAATAGCTGTTCCCCTTTCTGTCACCCCTCCGTCCCTGTATTCCCTTCCCAAAAGTCCTCACCAGACCCCTCGCCTTACTCTATACAGTCTCCCCCACAAGCTACAATGGTGGATCTGACAATCTGCTCCTTTAACGTAAAAGGTTTTAATATACCTGAAAAGAGATCCAAAGTCCTTTACGACCTGCACAAACAAATGGTGGGAATTATCCTGCTTCAGGAGACGCACTTTAAGGCAGGTCACGTTCCCAAATTCCATGACAGGTACTTCAAATCTTGGCACCACTGTCCGAACCCTGAGGCTAAGACGAAAGGGGTATCTGTTGCATTTCACAAATCAATCCCACATGAAATCCTAGACACAAAGAGCGACCCCCAGGGCCACTTTCTTTTTTTGAAAGTAAAGCTCTTCAGTAAAAAATACACTCTAGTGAACATCTATGCCCCCAACTCCGACCAGGCAACTTTTGTGTTGGTGTACTCCAGATTCTCGAGGAGTTCGCAGAGGGGATAATTATCACTGAAGGTGACTTAAAACAGATCCACTCCCTAGAGCAGGAGCACAAAAACCAGCCCACAAACCCCAAATTGTTAGAACTTCAGAAGGCTAGGGAAAAGCTACAAAACCTTTACAATCAATCTTACCTGCAATACAGAGATAAAGGTAAGGCCCAGCTTTATGAATCAGCAAACAAATGTGGACGCATGCTGGCCAAATCGCTAAACCCGAGGCCTGCAGCAGCATACATAACTGCCCTCCAAAAAAAGGATGGAACTATAGCTCAGACCCCATCTGGTATCACAAACACCTTCAGGGATTTCTATGCCTAACTTTACAACATTAGGAGCCCTCTGCACGACATCC
Organism: Gastrophryne carolinensis; assembly: GCA_027917425.1. Lineage (NCBI taxonomy): Eukaryota > Metazoa > Chordata > Amphibia > Anura > Microhylidae > Gastrophryne > Gastrophryne carolinensis. Next base: position 290,539,794 of record CM051239.1, on the reverse strand, counting down.
CTGGGACCCAGGAGCCCTCGGAGGCGACTACTTCATATATAGCAAGCACCCCTCTCCCGGTTATCCCTGCAGAAGAGGATGAGCTCCTGGAACTACCCTTTTTGAAGCAAGAAGTACATAGGGCAATCAAGCAAGCACCAGTGGGCAAGTGTCCAGGCCCAGACGGCTTCTTCTCCAAATTCTACAAACAATGATCCAGTTCTTAACGGACACTTTCAATAGCATTACTAGACAATGTCCATTCCCTAAGCAGACATTGGAAGCAGTGATTTCAGTTATCCCGAAACTGGGCAAGGACACCATCCTGTGCAGTAACTACAGGCCAATTTCCCTTATTAACATTGATCTCAAACTTTACGCCAAGATCATTGCCCTACGATTGCAACCACTGCTCCTGGGCTTGATTCATTTGGACCAGGTGGGCTTTGTTCCGGGGAGGGAGGCTAGGGACAATACCAACAAACTATTTGACTTAATATCACATATCCAATCAACTTAAATGTCTGCCTGCCTTCTTGCGTGTGACGCAGAAAAGGCATTTGATAGAGTAGACTGGGCATTTATGAAAGCTACCCTCCGTCAGATTGGTGTTGGCCCTGGCCTCCTCTCCAAAATTCTCGCCCTATATACCTCTCCGACTGCTAGAGTTAGAGCTAACGGACTTATATCTGACACACTCCTTATAAGGGCATGCGGCAGGGGTGCCCTCTGCCCCCCCTTATCTACATCCTCACCATGGAACACCTAGCGATCGCCATCCGGAACAACCCGGACATTAAAGGGATACAAGTAGCTGGACACCAACACAAGGCCTCCCTTTATGCGGATGACCTGCTGCTGCATTTTACATCCCCACAAATCTCTTTCCCAGCGGTGCTAAAAGAATTCAGGCACTTCAGCCGGGTGAGTAACTTTAAAGTTAACTATTCGAAGTCTGAGGCCCTAAACCTCTCACTGTCGCAGCAGGAAGTCAGCCAGCTAGAGCTTAGAGGCCGATTCATTAATAGCGCCAGGTAGCGACAGATGAGCGACAGTAGCGGTATTTTCACAGCGCCCGCTAGTATTCGCTGTGCTTGGCCGTTGTTCGGTTGAATACGGGGTTAGGAGTCGCTGTTTGACAGGTTCCGCGGTGTATGGGAGCGCATGACAGCGAATGGCCATAGCGAACGGCTCCCAGCATATTCATTAACAAATCACGCTCAAAAAATTCTCGCGCTGTGAAATGCTTGTTTAAACCCCAGAGCGCTGGCGGCGATGGGTTAAAAGTAGTTTTTTAACCCCCAAACAACCATATTTTTGGAAAAAAAAAAAACAAGTTTTTCAAAACATTTTGTAATATGAATACATTAATATCAGACCTGTAATATCAATTCTGCACAATTTTTTTTTTTTTTAATACCTTAAAAAAAATATCTAACATTGCAGAAGTGGTCACAGAATTTTTGACATTTAAAAAAAAAAAAAAAAAAAACATTAATAGCAATTAATTAAGAATATTTAAAGATTGCTCCATTGAAATGCATTGGAGAGCGCCAGGTAGCGAGAGGTCATACCTGTCGCTGTTCAAGGTCGCTCGCTGGCGTTGTGAGGTGAGGCTGGAATAATGATGAATGATTCGCTATCTGGCGCTCTGTCAGTCGCTAAGCAGGATCGGCTTGATAAATGTGTGATTGCGGAGGGGAGCCGACGTTCTCGTGGCGGTGACCGTCATTACCGTTCGCTCACCATTCGCTACCTGGCGCTATCCCTTGTTAAATAAGGGCCTTAGTTTCCCCTTCAAATGGAAACCCCACTCCATCAAATATCTAGGCGTCCAAATCCCAGCCGACCTTTCCGGTAGCTTCTTCCGGAGATTGAGGTCAGCCTTCTCCAAATTCGTATGGGGGGGGGTCACCAAACCGAGAATACGATTGGCAACGCTCTCCAGGGGCAAAGGGAGGGGGGGCGTGGGTCTTCCAGATCTGAAAGAGTACCACACAGCCGCAGTTATACAGAGGATAATAGATTGGAAATGCAAAGGCAGGGACAAGTTATGGGTGCAGTTGGAGGAGTCACTCTCCCCCTTTAACCCTTTAAATGCCAGCCACGTAAAATTTACGTGGTTGCATCTTCGTCACTTAAGTGCCAGCCACGTAAAATTTACGTGCCTGGCATTTACCCCTGCTAGCGGGCAAAAAAAAAATACTCACCTGACCCCTCGTTGGATCCGGCCGGGTCTCCTCTTTAATTTGGTACCATCCGATCCCCTATGGGGGCTCGGATGGCTCCAGAAGAGCCCCCGGAATAGGCCGCCCCCCGCTTCTGCAGCAGCAGCTGCTAACTGTAAAAAAAAATAAAAAATAAAAATGACATTCACTTACCTGCATCTGCCCTGGCTCCCGCTGTCCCTCCTCTTCACCTGGGGGGCCTCCGATCCGCCCCAGGACTTCCGGGCTCTCTCCTCTTTCCTCCTCGATGGTGGCCGCCATCTTGCCGCTAAGCCCCGCCCCCGGCCCCGATCTCAGGCTTCAGCCTTCTCAGCTGTCAGATGCCGGTGATCGGTACCGGGGAAGGAGGAGGCAGGAGATCCTCTGATCTCCTGCCTCCCCCTTCTCTGGATGCCGATCACCGGCATCTGTCATCAGAGCGGCGAGGGACAAGAGCTTACAATCAGAGGTAAGTACAGTAAAAAAAAATTATTTTTTTTAATAAAAGACGTTTATTACTTGTGTGGTGTTTTTTTTTTCACAGTTATCCCTTTGTGAGCTGGTAAGGGGTCCATGAGACCCCTTATACCAGCTCACAAGGCTCTGGGTCTGGCAAGTCACCTGCGGCTAGTGGGTGACTTGCCATTAACCCCCAGCCCCCCATTACCTGCCTCCCCAATGGCCAGGGGGGGGCAGAAGGGCCCGGGCCACTTAGTGGCTATGTGGGCTAGTAGCCTGGCCCCTGCGCTCTGTTCTACAAGCCCCCATAGCTGGCCCGGGTCGGTAATGCTGGGTAGGGGGGACCCTACGTCATTTTTGGGGGGGATTTTAAGGGTTTTTAACCCTTAAAATTAAAAAAAAAAAATGCCCCCCCCCCCCCCCGGGAGGGGGGACCCTATGTCATTTTTTTTTTATTAACCCTTTTGTGTTCTGTCATCCAGCAGCTATAAAAGGCTTCTAGCAAGTGAGCAGAAGCCAGTGATCGCCGAGGGACAGAGTGCTCCAGTATGGATGGGAGGTAAGTATTAAAAAAATAAATAATAATAAAATATTTTTTCTCTGTGTGGTGTGTTTTTTTTTACATTTAACCCCTTGTGAACTGGTAAGGGGCCCATGAGACCCCTATACCAGTTCTCAAGGCTGGGGGGATGGCAAGTCACCTGCGCTAGCCGGTGACTTGCCATTAACCCCCGGCACCCCCATTACCTGCCTCCCCAAAGGCCAGGGGGGGGCAGAAGAGCCTGTGGCCACGGGCTATGCAGGCTTGTAGCCTGCAGGGCCAGGGGCCACAAAAGCTGGCCCCTGCACCCTGTTCCTACAAGCCCTGCATAGCTGGTCCCGGGCTGGTTACTTTGGGTGAGGGGGGCCCCATGTCATTTTTTGGGGGATTTTTAAGGGTTTTTAACCCAAAAACCCCCCAAAAAAGGGGGGACCCTATGTGATTTTTTTTTTCTCGATTTAACCCTTTGTAGTGTGGATGGTAGTTGTATTTTATTTGTAAATGTTAAAAAATACTTGTTTCAGTTAGGGTGGTCTGCTGGGCAGGAACAGGGGGCTACCGATAAATATGTGGTACCGTTCTAATCGGTAGAAATGGGGCTTTCACGTGCAATATGGTTTTCCCCAATAAAATACATTTTTGATTTAAAATAAAGGAGGCAATTTTCTAAAAAAAACTTTTATTTTTTATTTTTTTTACTTAATAATAAATAAAATTAATAATAAATAAAATTTACAAACAAGACATTTCATGTTAAAGCCTAAACTCTGCTGCAAAAAATATATACCGTATTTGCCGGCGTATAAGACGACTTTTTCCCCCTGTAAAACATGCCTTCCAGTGGGGGGGGTCGTCTTATACACCGGGTGACGCCGCTCTCATACACACTAACACACACACACACACACACACATTCATGCTTACTTCACTTCCTGGATGTTGCGCGCTGGTCGTCGGTGGGCATGTCCCAGATGGCCGCTGTCCAATGAAAACAATGGACGCCGGCCATCTGGGGCATGCCCACCGATGACCAGCGCGCAACAGCCAGGAAGTGCCGGTAAGAATGAATGTGTGTGCGTGTTTGTGTATATGAGAGCGGTGGCGGTGGCAGAGGCGGCGGCAGTGGCGGCGGCAGCGGCGGCGACAGGAACAGCAGGGACGGGCAGACCGGCCCTCCGACCATCGGTAAGTGTGTGAGGGGCGGGACGGGGGGAGGAGGGAGTGGGGCCACTCGCTGGCTGTATTGAGGGATGCCCCCATGCCTGTACTGAGGGATGCCCCCATGCCTGTACTGAGGGATGCCCCCATGCCTGTACTGAGGGATGCCCCCATGCCTGTACTGAGGGATGCCCCCATGCCTGTACTGAGGGATGCCCCCATGCCTGTACTGAGGGATGCCCCATGCCTGTACTGAGGGATGCCCCCATGCCTGTACTGAGGGATGCTCCCATGCCTGTACTGAGGGATGCCCCCATGCCTGTACTGAGGGATGTCCCATGCCTGTACTGAGGGATGCCCAATGCCTGTACTGAGGTATGCCTCCATGCCTGTACTGAGGGATGCCCCATGCCTGTACCGAGGGATGCCCCCATGCCTGTACTGAGGGATGCCCCCATGCCTGTACTGAGGGATGCCCCATGCCTGTACTGAGGGATGCCCCCATGCCTGTACTGAGGGATGCCCCCATGCCTGTACTGAGGGATGCCCCCAGGCCTGTACTGAGGGATGCCCCCATGCCTGTACTGAGGGATGCCCCCATGCCTGTACTGAGGGATGCCCCATGCCTGTACTGAGGGATGCTCCCATGCCTGTACTGAGGGATGCCCCCATGCCTGTACTGAGGGATTCCTCCATGCCTGTACTGAGGGATGCCCCATGCCTGTACTGAGGGATGCCCCCATGCCTGTACTGAGGGATTCCTCCATGCCTGTACTGAGGGATGCCCCATGCCTGTACTGAGGGATGCCCCCATGCCTGTACTGAGGGATGCCCCCATGACTGTATTGAGGGATGCCCCCATGACTGTAAGAAGCCAGAAAGTATGACTGTAAGAAGCCACCCAGGGACTCTGTGGAAGGGAATTAACATGTTGAAATAAAATCTGATGTTCTTTTATGTTTTATTTGGTGTGCGGAAGAGGGAGTATTCTTATACAGTGAGTATATAACAAACTCTATATTTTGAGTGGAAATGTTGGGGGGTCGTCTTATACGCCCAGTCATCTTATACGCCGGCAAATACGGTATATATTTTCCTGAAAATTCCAGCAAAAATGTCGCAAAACATGGCGCAAAATGGGGAAAAATGACCTGTCAACAGAGGGTGACAAAATCTCAAGTAGCCTGTCAATTAAAAGGGTTAATAGTACCTCTGCATGTTGGGTATTGTTCTGTTCGGTGGACCTTGCGCTTTCAGACTTAGCTTGTTTTTTCTTGTTTGCATATTTAGATTTTAGGAAAAGGTGTTTTTTATTCAGCTTTTTTATACATTTTATAGGGAAACCCTGCGCAACCAAAGAATTCTTTGAGGGATCAATTCCAGAAAGATGAGCCCACTACAACAAGCTGGGTACGCTTAGAAAGCTAAACATGTGTACTTTCAGGGATATGGTTTATGGGGGATATTCCAAATGTAAAGGGTTGTTTTGGTTGAAAAATCGCAAGGTGCGCACTTTGTCTGCAGAGCTGAAATTTTCAAGAAAAATTACCGTTATGCTCATGCTTTACTTTGGGGTGTTTGGCAACTCTTCCCTTCATAGAACCTATGCATGTTGGGTATCGTTCTGTTCAGGGGATGTTGCTTTTTCAGATTATACTTGTTTTTTCTTGTTTGTATATAGTTTTTTAGGAAAATGTGGCTTTGATTCTGCTTTTTTTAGGGAAACTCTTTGCAACCAAAGAATACATTGAGGGATTACTTCCAGAAAACTGTGGCAACATCAACAAGCTTGGTACAAATAGAAAGCCTGAGGTGTGTACTTCCAGAGAATATATAGCTTGTGGGGGGTATTTCAAATGTAAAGGGCTGTTTTTCTGGAAAAACTGCAAGGTGCGCATAGCGCATATCACAGTTGTATTTTTTCTGAAAATCCCCTAAAGCTCTGTTTCAGTTTGGCGGAGTCTCCTGGGCAGGAAAGGGTGTCTACCAATACATATGTGGTACTGCTGTAACCGGGAGAAATTGGGATTTCACACACAATAAGATTTTATTGACAAACTTACATTTTTTATTACAAAAAAACACTACATATTGTAAAAAATAGATTTTTTTTATTTTTTTGCACATATTTCGCCAAAAAATATTAAGAATACCCCTAAAAATGACAAACAAGACATTTCATGTTAAAGCTCAGACTCTACTGAAAAAAACAATATATCATTTGCCTGGGAAATCCCTTCAAAAATCACATTTGAACATGGGGAGCGCAAAATAGTGCAAAATGGTCTGGCAACAGAGTGTGACAAAAACTCCAGGTAGGCTGGCACTTAAAGAGTTAATCCCACCTTAATTGCATGGATGGCCCCCCCTTTCCAAACCGCAAAGGGATTCTACACCTGTTCTCGTGAGACACTTTTTGGAGACCTGGGACCCCCTGCAGAGTAAATACCAATTGGTCCGCAGACCTGGCCCCCTCACCCCGATTTTTGACAACCCCGCATTCGAACCGGGGCTACTCTCCCGAAATGTTCTTATATGGGAAGCCGCGGCTAATACTACAGTGGGCCAGATATTAAAGACAGGGAGTGTACCTACATTAGGTGACCTGAGAGGGGAGGCAGAGGGAAGACATGTCTCTTGGCTGTTGCACAGGCAGCTACATGCATTTATCACCTCCAACAACCTGGTGGAGGTGTCGCGGAACCCACCAACAGAACTGGAATCCCTGATCATTCAGGAAAATCCCCCTGCCCACGTAATATCCATTCTCTATTCTCTTCTTCAGAGAACGAAACAAACTACACCCCCTAAGTTTGTCAGAACCTGGGAGAGGGAACTAGGAATTCAGTTCACAGAGGAAGATCTCGGCAAGATTTATCTGGGCACCTTGGGCGCGTCAATAGCAAACGCCACCCAGGAGAGAAACTATAAAGTACTTGCAAGGTGGTATAGATGCCTGGCAGATATACACCGGTTTGCAGCTTCATACCCAGATAGGTGTTGGAGACTCATATTTGGTGGGGCTGCCCAGTTGTTAAAGCCCTCTGGGACCAAATCTTTGCCATTTATAAGCAGATTTCAGGCACCAAGATAGCTAACACACCTCAGTCGGCACTTTTGACACTTGTCCCTGGCCCGATGTTGGGAATTAAAAAGAGGATCTTGAAGCACTTTCAATCAGCTATGAAAGCTATTATTCCGAGGCATTGGAAGACACAGAACCCCCCCCACACTAATGGAATGGGTACAGGAACTGGAAGCAATCCGACGAATGGAAGACCTAATTACTAGAGACAGAGACAATACAGACCGATTCCTATTGACCTGGACAGGGTGGATAATATACCGGGACTCTCGCCTAGCAGCTGCGCTTCAACCAGTGGGTCAGGGGAACGACCCCCTACCTACCGCCCGACCCCCCTCCGAAGGGTCACACGCGCCTGGAGGTTCATAGCAGGCTTGAGCTGGCCTACTGACAAGGATAGTAACGTGTATGGGTATAGCGATAATGGTGCCAGTAATTCATATTCCTTGTTCCACCCCCTACACAACCCCTTATACACCCCACCCTACTAGTTCCCTGACACCCCTACACTCCCAGCTCCTTCATCATCTCCTAGTCTTACCCATCCCATACACAGCACAATATCAGGCACTTCCTGCGGGTCTCCTTTCCCTTTTTGAGTACATGTGGGTGCCGGGGGTTCTCCCGGAATGGGCAGCAGTGAGCGGACTCAAACCGACAGGTTCGGCGGCTGTGGGCTCGCCTAGGCGGCCCCACGGTTGTTTCCCGGGGTATCTCCAGCCCCACATGTTCACACCTGAGTGTGAGCAACTGTGATTACTCCCATCCCCATGTTCAGTCGGTGTTGAAGTGCTCTCTGGAGGTCACCATACTGTGGGGAATGATGATTAATATGTGTATGTCGCAGAATGCAACCATGTGCTGTACCCTCCCTTCCTCCCCCATTCTCCTTTTTCTTCTGTACCCTCCTCCCCGTCTTTTGAAAAACCAATAAAATTTGATTATATTAAATTACGTGGTGGTGCAGTAGCATTTGCTTTAACTGCGTGCTCTGCAGTGCAGTGTTTACAGCCGCCTCTTGGTCCATCGCTTTTTTGCTAGTACCTGAGGCATTGCTGCAGCTACTTCCAGTCGCTAGTGTCATCCTGCTGGGTCCTGCTGCCATCATTTCCTCTCCTGGATTATTCTACACTACTGCCAGATGCAGGATCTTCTGCACCGCCGTGGCAGATGTTGGTGTCACCGCTGTCACCGTTGAACTGGATGCTGGATCTTTCACCACCTCTATATGCTGGATCCTCCAGTTGCTGCCTCCTGTCTCCCATGTTGTAGGGAAGTGCTTTGCTAACAGAGGCAAGGGTATTTGAAAGGAGACTTAAAAATATGTTATTTTAATTTATTATATTGTTTAAGAGTAAAACAACCTAATATACCACCTATAACATCATCTTTACACGTTTATTTACACCTTTTTTATGCTTTTTATAACCTAACTGATGCTTCCAAAATAGATTCTGGCATGTGCTCCAAAGATCCTTCTGCTTATATTGGCCTCATTTTGAAAAGTGTTTGCATTTTGGAGATAAAGGAGAGCTGCGGTTGTCTATGGCAGTGTGGTACATTTTAAAGAATGCGCTTTGGCTCAGCTGGAGAAAAGTGCAGCCATTTAATACATCTTCACATATGAAAAATTACTTCAAGGATATCCCAATCATGATAAGGAAAAATGGAATGCAACAGGGTTAAATAAGACTTGACAATTTAATCCCTTTTTCTTTTTTCAACATTAAGAAAAACTATAGCTGGGAACGATGTGAGTTATAGCATTGTTTCATCTTGTTTTCATAGCCTGTCAATATCCAATGAGTTGAGCTAAAATATAGCAGTATTTATTGGAGGACAATATGCAGTGACTGCTGGGCCGGAGGAGTCATGGCATGTTTACTTTTATGAATTTGGTCAGCTGTGAGATGAATAAGGGCTCTGCTTGAACAAGCAAACATTTGACTTCTTTTCCACAATGCAGTTATTTCACTTTGCATGGCTGAAAACATAAATCTTTCTGCAAAGTAGAGCGAGCAGCCATATACACATGGACCAAGCACATTATCTTTGAACATCAGTTGTGTATCTGTGACCCTGACTATTCAAGAAAATCTAAGCAATCTGTCTTAGAAATGAAACCAGCCTTAAAGTAGTCCAGCAGATCAAAGAACATTTCATATGTATCTCAATTTTAACAACCATACAACTCTTTAAATAATGTTAAATATTCCCGTAGGTTTTCCATTTAGATTAAAGAAGTAAAGTAAAAAATAGCACTAAACGGAATAATTTTCAGCTATCCATAATTTAGTTGTAACTAATTAAGTTTTACAAATTACACTTTTCTTTCTTTTAATCTAAGGTTTCCAAAACAATAAGCTTCTAAAAAAACATTCATTGTGTATTCCAGAACAATTTATGAGTTATATTGAGATGTGATTCATCATACATTGAAAGTTTGAGGCATGGTTTACACCCAAAATGTTCACTACGATAAACCTTGATAAATAAAATAAATTAAAATAAATAATAAATAATGAATTTGTAATCAACACGCCGAGTTCTCTTCAATGCAGGAAATAACTTTATTAACAGTCTTTACATGAACAAACCTTTTGTTCCTCAGTAACACAGGGTAACTTCACGCTCCTGCTTTTTAACAAGTCATTGCCCCATAGTTCTTTACAGGAATACCTTCAGGATGCTGTCAAGATGCACCCCACTGGAAAGTTACTACTACTCAGGTGAATTCAAGATGGGAAGACAGGGAGGGGTGGAACACACTTGCCCTCTCCGGGAGTTCACTTAGCCCCCAAAATCTTCCAAAGCCTTCCAGTCATTGCCCTGCTTCAGTAGCCTTCTCTTGACAAAGCCCCCCTCTTGGCTCCTACTTCCCACCTTTCTTGGTTCCTTTCATTTTATAGTGAGTCCGTGCCTTCCACAACCACAGGAAAACTCACCAAAACAATAATCAGACATACTTACCTTGCCTACAAATTTAAAATTTAACTTAAAGGGAAAGTTCAGGCAGATAAAAAAAATGAACTTACATATCCTTACAGTCCTGCAGGTTGCAGCAGTTTTGTTTCAGACTGCTAACTCTGCAACCCCCCTCCCCCCACACCCGCCATGAGATTTTTTCTTTAGTTCAGGTCCCCTTTCCAATGCAGACCATGGTTCAGGCAACATGTTCGGGCAATCTATGTTGTGAACTGTGGAGACAAAATAAAACTTATCTTTGGGAAGAGTTTGTTGCACTGCCTACATCCAATGACCTGCTTCAGTAGTCCTGTTAAATATGTTGGGAAGTCGCCTCGAATTGATTGTCTGTGAGGAGTCTCAATCTGCTGGATATCTAATAGTGAGGTTCACTTGTTATTGATTACACTGAATCTTATTCCTCATTTTTGTTGTTCTTACTGGTTAGAATTGGACAGTACTTTATGCACATTGCACTGTATTTTTGGTTAGATTTGCACTTAAAGATTTTATGGTAATGTTTGATAATAGGGATGTATTATGCCCCCAAGCAATGATGCTATGTGATTGTTGTCTGTCCATGTGTTTTTTTAATGTATAATTATGAATAGGATTATGTCATTGTGATTTATTAGAGGTGGTGCCAACATGTGTTAATATTGCTGATCTGGCCAGCTGGGGCTAGGAATAGGTGTTTTTCTGATAATTCTTCAGAAATAGCAATATACATGGCACACCCAGTAATATTGTGAATATATATATATTTTGTGTGGTGGTGCTGGGAAACAAATGCGGTGCTGTGTAGTCCCGTTAAATACAGTATGTATTAGCTCTGTTAACTCACTGGATTACTTGTTTACAGCCCTTGCTATGTACTTGAACTCTATGGTCCAACCTGCTTTCTGCCAACTGCTGGTTTAGATTATGGACATTAGAGCTGATTGAGAGCCTCTCCAGTACGCATTCCTGCATACAGGAATGATGCCACAGTCCCAGTTCTAGCCTTTTTTTCCAGTTCATGTGATCCTGAGCAGTGTTTTTTTGTCTGAGTTGCCCTTTTTTGCGGGACTTTACAGTTTGCGTACGCCAAACCGAGTATTCGCTTTATTAATATGGGTGAAGCCGAGTTTTTGCATTCTTGTCTGCATACATTTACTGGTTTAGCCTGAGCTTGAAAGTGGGATGCAGGCCTTGAGATGGATGCAGGGAAGCTGGAGGCACAGGGGTTGGTGCAGGTGTAGGCCGGACTGCTGGCTGGGTGGTAGCTGCAAGGCAAGGGCAAACCAATGTAAGGCAAAAACACTCCTTAGCTGGCCTCCTTCCTATCTTCAACATGGGTTACAAACTGGACCCCACTGCTATTTGTGGCCACAATACCTTTGCTCCCACTTCAATGAGCCAGCTGCCATTGTAATTGGAGTTAAACCCATCCATGTTCTATGTGTGCCAATCATGTGTGTCCCAGGCAACCACTCACAGTTTGGACATGCATGGGGCCACTGTTTGTGCCAGATGTTAGTAGTAGGGCCCCCCCCCCGGGCCAATCTCCATTTTGCAGGCAACTCTTACCACTGAAGGGAACATGATGTGGATCGTTGACAAAGGTCCCTGACAACCCCGGTAGATGTTGGGGTGCAACATCCCCACCACCCGCTCCTCTGCAAGAGTGAACTGCAGGCTCTGGGGCAGCCCACCACCAGTTTGCAACCTAAAAACAAATACAAATGGATGATGGTGGTGAGTGGTTCAATGTGAGGTCAAAACATCCATCTGGTCCAGCACCATTTGCCCCTCAGCCATTTTCATGCTGATTTTCCCCTGGCCCACTGTTTTGAGATCACCCCACTTCTTTTTGGCCTGGCCACCATCCTTGGGCTCTGGACCCACACCCATCACATTGCAACGATTTGGGGGTAGAGCAGGCCCGGGACCCAGCCAGTCGGTCAAAATAGTCCCACTGCCATCCAGTAGGACCTCCAGTTGAGCATAATTAAACTTCAACCTCTCAGCTTTCCCTGTTGACCTTGTGCCTGGTCTGGGGGGAGGGGGGCGATGCTAAGATCTGCTTGGAGGCATGATGGGGAGGCCGAACCACTGTGCCAACTCATAAGCCCAAAGGGACTACGCCGTGTGCTCTGAAGGGGGTTTCACTGTAGGCTCCGCAGTGGTACCCACACTGGTGCCTGCACTTGGCTCTGGTGGCCTGACTGGTGGGTGTTACAGGGTGTTCTGTGCAGGGAGCCCCAGGACCCCTGGGTGTGGGTCTCCCACTGCTTCGGGTGACACGCTTAGAGTGGGTAGTGTGGCTGGCAGCAGGGGAGTGCCTGAGGGGTAAACTGGCTTGTCCAGGTGCTGCGGCTCTCCTGGACATGCCTGTCTTCCATGCTCTGGGAACTTGCGGTGTCTTCGGTGCTTGGGCATGGTCACGCCTGTAAGCACTGCTATCAAAGGCCTGGTGTCAGGTGTTTACTTTTATACACAAGTGGGTGGATAATTGGCCAACAATAGAGATTATGTAACAGGCAAGCAGAGACATGGCCAACCTCTAGGCTACACCATCATGGGCATCTGAAAGTCGGCAGCACACTTCTGGGGTCTGCCGGTGCATGTTGACAAAGGGTTGCATCACCAGACAAGCAGACAAGCAGGCTGTCTGTTGAAGGGCCAGACATTGAACAGACCAAGACCATTAGTTTGCCAACCCACATGTGCCAAAGTGAACATGCTGCTACATGTACCACTCTTGCCTGTTTGTAGGGGATGCTTTGGGTTTAAAGATGTGTGTAGGTAGAGAAAACAGTGGCATGATCAAGCAGGAGAGATCCCTGAGACCTTACAATACTCCAGTAAAGGGGGGCGGGTGCGCCACTTGGCTTAGGTCCGTCAGTGACTCCTATCCACCTGTACTATTGGCCTGGAGAGCTGTGAAAGTTTTGGAGATGTCTAGACATATGCTGATTAGGAATCTTGTCATGCGCCTACTCAGTAGTGCATATGCACAGTCTGGCATGGCCCCTGCCAGGCCAAAGGAGACATGCATTTGCCTGCTGCACAGGGAGGATATGTAAGAGACATGAATTTAAAGGGGAAAGTAAGTGTGCATGTGTACCTAAACTAGGCCAATCCAGGACATGTTGGAAAGTAACATTTGGATAGTCTTTTGTCTTTGCAGACTTTTATAACAGACCGTTATGACTTCATATCCAACACCCATGTCAAGAGTACATTGGCATTAGAGGTGGCAGCCCATCTGAGTGGGCAGGGGACTTTAGCTTACACCCACACACAAAGCATGCAGCACTGGTTGGCCCTGAAATTACGAAAATGGCACTGTGGTTCTACAGACAGTACATCGCAGGTAAGTGAATGCCCAAGGCAGAAGGTGAGCAATCATGCAGAACTGTGTAAGTGAATGTTCTTTTTTACTGTTAGCTGGGGCGTTCTGGCTGCAAATTAAGGCTACCCGGAGGACAGGGGTCCAACCAGTGAGGCAAGGGAGACAGGGTGTGGGTGCAAGAAGCCAGCACAAACTGCTGCCAATGTCCTCATCCTCCTCTTCATCACAGGTGTTAGGATTGGAGTCACCTGGAGCAGTCAGTTAGGACATTAGACACAAAACACAATGTTTGGGGGAAGGAAAAAACAAATTGCATGTATGCTAAGTGCTGGTGTCTTGTGATTCTCTTTCCCTACAGACTCATCAGACCCAGGTGAATATGCCGCAATAGGGCCACCCGAGAATGGGGTCAGACTCAGGTGGGTGCAAAATAATGCAAGTAGACTGCCACACAAGCAGATCACACATCACACATGTGGCGACCTTTAACATCTGTCTGCATGTCATTACAGACCCAGGCGAAAGGATGGCACCAAGGCGAAGGGTGGCCCCCTAAAAGGGCAAATGACCATGTGGTGGTAAGTAGTGAGCATTTGGGGGGCCTTTAATAGAGGGAACTGGCACACATGGGTTTCAGCAGATGTTGACATGCATTTCTTATGTCTTTACAGGTGCTATGTTGTTAGGCAAGAGCCAACTAAGGCTGTTGGACACTTTGCCCTATTTTAGTATTTTAAATTGAAAAAAAAAATAAATAAATAAATATATATATATATATATATATATATATATATATATATATATACCCCCCCAAAAAAAATATATATATATATAATAACAGCTAAGGTTTTATTAAACAATAAAAAAAAGGTTTCCAAAGTTATATGCTGTATGGTGTCCTTTATTAAAGCAACATTCAGGGTGTAGCAGATCAAGCAGGGGTGGATGAGGGTGAGGGAAAAGAAGAGGTGGAAGAAGGACAAAAAGACATAAGAAGAAGGTGAGTGACAGTGGGTGGAGGCAAATGACATGGGATGCCCCGGAAGAAAAAAACAGGTAAGTCACACTACAGACATGCACACTACATGGGATGCTCTGACTGGAACCAAGGGGGGGAAAGGTAAGTCCACACTACAGACATGCACACTACATGAGATGCCCTGACTGGAACCAAGGGGGGAAAAGGTAAGTCACACTATTGACATGCACACTAGATGGGATGCCCTGACTGAAACCAAGGGAGAAAAAGTAAGTTACACTACAAACATGCACACTACATGAGAAGGCCCTCAGGTGGGGGCCAGCAAGGTTTTCTAACAAAAAAACACTGTTGGCTTATGTTGGAATGCCACCGGAACATCGAGATAGATGGACTCCGCAGAAACATGGAGCTGAAAAAAGTCGGCTTCCGAGAAGAGACAGTCAAAACTGTAAATGCTCTGCTAAACTGTATGCACGCTCCAAGAAATTTTGATTACGTACGTCTGGCCGAGAATTTCTTGGGACATGGCTGGGAATAATGTGAGCATTTTCACATTCACAGTTTCACATTCACTTGGTCGCAAGAAATGAGGATTCACAGTGAGGCTATGAATCACTCTTTTTGACAAAAATTGAACTTGTTGCCCACGACCTTGGGCTTGCCCTTTGGATTGCCCATGCTCACTGCCAGATCATGGATTGAACTTTGACCACCCTGGTTTCCCTCGTCCTCGACCTTGGATTTGCTTAACCATGATTTCGTCTAAGAACTCGATCTGTAGTCCCAGACTTATGCTATGAAATTTTCACAATCCGGGCAGTCATAGTCTTTTTTTCAGGGAAATCCACAGGCATGGGCTTTCGAGTCCTAAAGGCCTGAGACCCAGTGTTTTACTTTATTCAAAGCCTTAAGAATCATCTAAGACAACCCTAGCTAGGCAGTTTTTTCTGAGGCAGCCCTCTGCATCTGGGCCGTCACCCTGTGGAGTAGGTGGCATGGTTTTTGTGACATACCACACGAGCCTGGAAGAATCTGTAAAAGGAGATTTGGCCAGGGTGCAGTACCTCAGGACTAGAGATGAGCGAACTTTTGAAACGGTTGGTTCATCGAACTTTTCCCAAATAATTTGGTTTGTTCTGAACTAGTTCGGAATGAACTTTCATCTAAAATGCATGGAAAACAATGCCTGATGGACCTAAAAGCCGATTATAACACTCTGACGTCACCCAATGCTGTATAAAAACATGTTTTAGTGGGCTAATTAGCATTTGAATTGGTCACAACTAATTAGCATAGAAATCATCTGCAACTTATTTAGCATTTCAATAGTCCATTGCTGTCTTTGATAGTTTCAAGCACATAAAAATGGGGAAAAGCAACAGGGTTGACATCCTGGAAAATGAAAAGAAGTAATGGCTTTTTATAAGTTTTAAAAAATGTTGGGCATGACGGGGGTAGACCTGTGGATGTGTAGGCCAGGCAATAGCGAGCAAGCCTTAAAAAAAAATGTCCCATTTGTAATGGGAGGGTAGAAGCAGGATTGGCACCCTTAAATTTTAGCTGAAGAAGAAGCAATGGCTTTTTTATAAGCCCTGAAAAATGTGCCAATTTTGGGCATCTCAGGGATAGACTGCAGTTGTGTTGGCCTGGCAGTAGGGGGCAAGCCCTCCAAAAATTTAGGTGAAGAAGAAGCAATTGCTTTTTGCAAGCCTTGAAATATTTGCCCATTTTGGGTATCACAGGGTTGACCTGCATGTGTGTTGGCCTGGCAGCAGCAGAGGGTGGCAGGTTGGCAGCGGAGGTGCTGTTGGTGGTAGTAGTAATAGGAGCAGCATTAACTGAAACTGCAGCTGTTGAAGAAAGGACAGGTGGTGGCACAGGAAACCTGTGGTGGTTGTGTAGGCCTGGCAGTAGCAGGGAAGCCCTCAAGACATTGTCCCATTTGTAACGGGGGGAGGCAGCGGGACTGGCAACCTTAAATTTTAGCTGAAGAAGAAGCAACAGCTTTTTACAAGCACTGAACAAATTGCCCATTTTGGGCATCACAGGGTTGACCAGTGTGTGTGGTAGCCTGGCAGTAGCAGAAGGTAGCATGCTGGCACCGGAGGTGCTGTTGGTGATAGTAGTAGTTGCAGCATTAGCTGAGGCTGCAGCTGTTAAAGAAAGACTAGGCCATGGCACAAATAGGCCGTGGTGGTTGTGTAGGCCTGGCAGTAGTGGGCAAACCCTCAAAAATTGTCCAACTTGTAACAGGGGGTAGCAGTAGGATTCTCACCCTTAAATTTTAGCTTGAACAAGAAGCAATGGCTTTTTACAGGCACTGAAAAATGTGCCTATTCTGGGCATCACAGAGTTGACCTGCATGTATGTTAGCCTGGTGGTAACAGAGGGTGCCAGGCTGCCAGGGGAGGCAATATTGGTGGTTGTCGTGGCATGCTAATCAGTGGCATCAGGCACCATCAGGGGTTTTAAAATCATCACCTATCCATGGCTGATTTATCTTTACAAAAGTTAGTCTTTCCACACTTTGGGGGACATACTTTTCCACATAGGGGGGATGACACCACCTGCTGCGCTGAAAACCCTTTCCGAAGCTATGCTTGAGGGTGGACAAGTCTGGACCACCATGGCAAACTGTTTGCTAGCAATGGCCAATGGTCTAATCTGTTCATCCAGAAGTTCAAGGGTTCTGAGCTCAGTGTATCTCCTGGAGAAAGGGCACAGTTGAAGTAGGATTGCACTTGGCTGTTCAGGTGGTGGTGGTTTTGCTGGTGATGAACATCCCTTCCATGACGATGTGTCAGGTGGGCTTATGGGATGTAAAAAATTGTACATCATATTCTCAAGAGTGAGTTGCGTGTTGCTGCTGCTGCCTCCGCCTGTTGGGGAGGTACAGCATTGACATTGACAGCATTGCGGTTTGAAAGCCATGGCTAACTAGCTGCATGTCTTCTCTCAGTAATAGGCCAAGTTTGCATTCCTCTTGCAAGGTGTGAAACTTTATCCCGATGGTCTAAAAGTGTAGCGATCCAGTACTCATCTTTTTGCTTCATGCTAACAATGTGGTTGTCAGCACGAAGGCACTCGAGCAGACTGCTTACCATCCTTGCCAGCCTTTCCGAGGGCCTGGTTGTTCATCATTGTCATCACCACTAACACAATGGCTATCGTCATCGTCATCTTCATCGTCATCATCGTGTGCCTCCTCCCCTATCCCTTCCTGTAATAAGTTGGTTGTTTCCATCTCCAAATCCACCTGCTGGGGTCTGATTTCCTCCTCCTCACCCTCATCCACCTTTTCTTGTAGATCCAAAGAGCCAGGAGACAGATGGGACCTTCCCCCATCCCTTGCTGAATCATGGGCATGAGCATTTGCTCCAAAATGAATATCAGCGGCATAACATCATTCAGTACTCTGTTGTCCCTGTTGGCAAATCTTGACACCTCCTCAAAAGGCCTCAACACGTGTCTCTGATGATCTGCCAGGGCCGGAGCTGAATATCACACTGGCTGGAAAAGCTGTCTGTTTGCTGCATGAAGAAATCAGTCACCTTTTTGTGCTGTTGCTAGAAGCGGTCCACCATATGTAGAGTGGAATTCCAGCACGTGGGGCATCGCAGATTAAGCAGTATTCGGGAAGACCTATCTGGTGCTGCAAGTCTAGAAGAGCCTGCTTGAAGGCATAGGATTGGCTATAGCGAACACATACCCTCCTTGACATGGCCAAAACATCCTCCAGACCAACGTATGTTTTTAAGAAGCGTTTGAAAACCAGATTGATCACGTGTGCCAAGCATAAAACATGTGTCATGCGACCTAGATGCAGAGCAGCCACAATGTTTGTCCCGTTATCTGCAACCACATTGCTAAATATAAGTTGACATGTGCACTGTACTGCACACTGACAGTTGCATAGACAGCCCCACTTCCACGTAACTGTGCAAGACGGGGATGGCCTTGTTGGAGAAGAAATGGGGACACGCCACCTGGGCTGGGTGCACCTCATCAGTTGCCTAAATGAGGTGGACTCAACCTCAGTTGTATGGCAACGACTGCACCACCAACAACTTGTCCAGGTGCGAGTTCAGCCACACGACAACCAAATGACTGGGCGCACATTAGGCCTGATTCAGAGCCACTTTCACATGCACTTTCGCATGTGTCTCTGTATTTTTTTTTAGCTTTTGGTTGTTTTTTCATATTTTACGTTACTGTTTTCATGCGTATATGCGTTTACGTTAAAGCGTATATGCTCATTCGATTATCTTATTTTTATCAGCATTTAACAGAGCCTTGATTGCTGATGACCACCCGCCCCATATAACGGGTTTATTTCTGATCAGCTTACTGGGTTATTTTGTAGCCGAAAGCATGGTGTCTGAGATGTTTTCTGCTTTCGTTGATGGGCACAAGCGCTTGCAGCTCAACGGGCTGATCTGCATCAGCATGGCAGAAGCCAGATTGCCCCGCACACGAATGGACATCGATCGCATGCATGACGCTGAGCTGTTCGAGCTGACTCGCCTTAACCGCGTTTCCCTCCATAGTTTGTATAGTGAGCTGCGGCCATGCTTAGCCCGCACCACAAGGAAGGGGCATGCAATTTCAGGTATGACCAAGATGCTTGGCTGCCTGAAATTTTTGGCAAACAGCTCTTTCCAGAGGCTGGGTGCCCTCTCTGTGGGGGATGTCCCAGCCTATGCTGAGCCGCACACTAACCAAGTTTTTGGATGGCATGGCTACCCTGTGTCCCAAATACATCTCTTTCCCCGACAACATGGTAGCCTAGAATGCGCTTAAGTTGGGCTTTTTTAAACGTCATGGGTGCGATCGATTGTACCCATGTTGCCTTGGTCCCTCCAGCAGCTGACGAGTATTAATTTAGGTAAGTGTTTTAGGTCCACATTATGAATTTACAGAAATCATGTATTCACAGTATGTTTTCAGTTATATATCAATCCATCCTTAGCATGTATGCCTTAACTAAATAATGTCAATGTAGACCTTAATTAGTCCTTACCATGTACACCTGAAGGAATCCTTTTAATGTTGACCTTAATTAGTCCTTACCAAGTACACCTGAAGGAATCATTTTAATGTAGACCTTAATTAGTCCTTACCATGTACACCTGAAGGAATCATTTTAATGTTGACCTTAATTAGTCCTTACCATGTACACCTGAAGGAATCATTTTAATGTTGACCTTAATTAGTCCTTACCATGTACACCTGATTTTTAACCAACATTAAAAATATTACTTTGGATTGTTATAGTACTAACCTATACAAATTTGTACCAAGACAGTTTAAGAATAAGGATTCGTTTATTAACTATTATTTTGGGTTTCTATCTGTTTTAATTAGTATTTGGGATTAAATACCTGTATGTCTGCTTTCTTAGGAACAGGAAAATGGGCCACTCCATCAACTTCCAAGCGGTGGTTGGCTCGGACCTTACCTTCATGAGTCTCATGGCAGGGTTTCCCGGATCCACCCACGACGCCTATATCCTGCGCAATTCTAGCTTCTATGGCCGATTTGAGTCTGGAAATTTGTCTGGTGGCTGGCTCTTGGGTAAGTTAGGACTAATAATTTATAGAGCATTTCACTGTATGCCTTAGAATGTATTTGGCAAACCCTGTATCAACCTACGGATGTTTTTTGCCTTGATGAAATGCTAAACAATCATGTTGCTTACAAGTTGACCCTAACTTAGTTTTTTTGGGTATGTTTTCAGGGGATTCAGGTTACCCACTCCTGCCATGGCTCATGACACCTGTCCTTCGGCCTCACACTCAGGCCTAGGAGGCCTATGACCGGGCCCACAGAAAGACCCAGACCATTGTGGAGAGGGCCTTTGGCCTCCTGAAATCCCGGTTTCGATGTCTGGATCATACCGGGGGCACTGCAGGAGCGGGTCCCCCGGTATGTGGAAGTGTCCCCCTCTACAGGCACCATGGACATACCGGACGAAATATATTAGGGCACACAGAGTACTTCTGCCCAATCAGTCCAGGCCCATTTGATTATAACTTTATTTTCTTAATATTCTTTGTGTTTTGTGTGTAATTAATGTTTGGCTTTGTATCTCATTTGTTTACCAAATTTGGTTGTCCTTGTATATATACTTTTTTTGACATGGAACAAATGTTTCTATTTAATCATTTAATTTAGTTATTTGTAAATAATATTCAATACAAAAATATTTTCAAACACATTTGAGCGTATTGCATTATTGTTGACAATTAATTTATTTTGCAAAATACATCTGGTGAAAAGCCTTCATAACCTAAAAGGGTCAAATTCCCCCACAACTTAAATTGATACATGCATACATTTAACCAGACATTAAATTAGGTGGGTAAGGGCAGTCGCAGACTAAGAGGACATCCATTAGCCAAAGGAAGGATACAATGGGCCAAGCTCCAGTCCAAATGGGTTTTGTCAGATCAGGGATGGTCAAGGATAGTTCCTCCAGGCAGAAAGCTCCTCGTCCACCCACATCTACTACTATAGGGAACACTAGTTTTAAGGGCAAGGCAAACGGTAGGGCAGGATTACATAGGGCCACAACAACACCCTCTCCTGCGCAAGGCCAATTTCAGCATTCAGGTCTTTGAGAAAGTTGGTTACCAACGAAACGCGTTGACGGCGGCGGACGGATCTTATCAGTACGCGGGCAAGCTACACTCCAGGGATACTTCACTTCCCCTCCCTCCCTCCCTTTGAGACATCAATCGGCCTAGACACATTGAGGGTTTGGTGAGAATCTTGCCTGGCATCTCCTAAATACTTGATATACATTGTTTTTATGTGAGTGCATTTTAAACTTAATCAGTGCACATGATTAAAACGATATTACGCTAGATTTTTCTATTTGGTTTTCCTTTCTATGTGGTTTGTCCAATCTGGGACAATTTTAAAAGCCATAGTGGGATAAGAATATCAAATTGGCTCTGTTAATAACAAGAGAGGAATGGAATATTGAGGATCTAATAAGGAATTCAAGCACACCTCTACCTGTTAAAGCGGGGACCAGAATATTTAACCGCCTTTCCTATCCAAAAAGAGAGGAATAAATCATGGAGGATTTTTAATAAGGCACTAAAGCTTATTATTATCTGGTAAGAGTATTTTGAAGAGGGGGTGGGCACGAGATTCTCATCAGCAATTTGCTGTTATATACACGTGGTGGAATTTGCTACAGTGTTTTGAACATTCCTGTGATAGAAGGTCACTAAAATCCTTGGCCTTAGAGGATACTCTCAGATTGGGGAACCACCCCAGAAGCTTGGACTTTTTTATATAATGTTTTAAGAGTTAAAGCTGACCTAAAGTGTGTTGTTTCATCATTGATTTCTCTGTGTTTTTGGAATAATATGTGCATTTAGGATCCATATAATAATTCAATAATTTAATAATTTTAAGAAATATCAGCGCGGTTATATTTCATCTTTAAAACAATTTCAGCATTACAATGTAGGCAGGCCAACTCCACGGCTGCAAGTAATAGTTGCACCAAGCCGATGACACCCAGCCCCCAAGCAAGTCTAACAACATCCTTTACCCAAAAAAGTTGCAATGTTAGGCAGGCAACAATCTCACCTATTTTATACCACCCACCCAGGAACAGGCAGCCAGTATCTCATCATGGCAAAACCTGCTGCGTGGTAGTTTGAGCGGGCGTTTTACTTAGCTACAAACTATGGCATTGGCAAGTGGTGTTTTGGAGCACTTTCATGAGCTGTATGGGCGACATTCTAAAGCCAGATGCAAAGGCACCAAGGAACCAATATGGGTGGCAATCACCAGACAGGTCAATAGTGTGGGGATGGAGAGGAAAGATGGGGAGCAAATCCAATGCAAATTATGAATATGGATGCTGACCAAAATAAGGCTGGTGTTGGGCTTGGAGGATGGCCAACACCTGTGCATATGTTGCATTCATAATCTGCCACTGCTCCAGCATCTGCATGTTGCTAGTCCTCATTTCTTCAATCATGGTGATAAATTTGTTATTGAGGAGCTCTATTTGGGCTGACAGGTGCTCAGTTGCTCTTTGGTTGATTTGCCTAAAGTAGCGGCTGTCATTGCGCCAGGCTGTCTCCAGTACCTGCACGTGCCTCCCCTGGGTAACATGGCGACGTGGCTGAATGCATCTGCCACTTCCCTGGGTTTGGGCGCATGCAGATGATGGCAGTCTAGCCCTAGCAACAGGAGCAGAGTGGTAGGCAAATCCACTGCAGCAGAGCGAGCACTGGGGACTGGTGGGTTGGTCTCTTGCTGATGGAAATGATAGCCTTCCAGCAGAGGCCGTGCTTGACTCTGCTGCATAGGATTTGTTTCTGGCGGGTGCAGGGGCAGTGGCAGATTATGTGGCATGGTTGGGCTTGGTGTGGGCAGAATTAGGTTGTCCTCCTCCTCCATATGGTGGATAGCATCCATTATGGGTGGATTCTGGTGGGAACAGACAAAAAAAAAGGTTGTGATAGTTGTTGAAATATATATTGGGTCAACTAGTCATCTGCATTCACAACAGTTAAAGCACAGTACACTTACCAGATCCAGCTGTTCCTGTGGCCTAGGCAGGTGGGACGTTGTGGCAGGGGGCAAACTGGTGGAGGCTTCCACACTCGCAGCAGACTGTTGAGGAGCTGTGGGTACCCATAGTAGTAGTAGTTAGGCTTTATTGCACCCTGGTCAAAGTATTACAAAGCCACCCCACACCGGTTACCAACAAGACGTTTGTAATGCCCCTCAACTGCTGCACCCTTGGAGCCTGGACACAACTCCCCCACCCCTCCTCCACCATATCTCCAGATCTCTGTTGAGTTATGCATTAAAAAGCCATTTATTCAAGGCAAAGCCCAAAAGACAATCAAATAAACTAACCTTCAGACATAACATTGGTGTCAGTGCCGAATTCCCCGGATAAGCCCTGTAGTACCGAGGGGTGGATTAGTGCGAGCACCAACTCCTCTGCTGCAGTGAATTGTAATTTTGTTGGGAAGCCTCCGCCTGTTTGCAACCTTGACAAAACACAAAATCCACCTTAGTTACAAGGTTTCACACAACAACCAGCACAACTCCATGAAAAATATGTACCCGTGCTGCCTGCACTTATTCCTCTTCTGTTTCACAGCATATTTAAGGTCCGAGAAATTGTGCTGGATCTGCTCCACAACTTTCCTCTCCGTACCCGCACAATTGACCTGTCTGGTGATGTCCTCCCAAATTAGTTTTTTTTGCATTTTACTGGTGGCTTTAGACATTCGTCCATACAGTTCATGAAAGTGGTCTGAAACACCACTTGCCAACGCCATGGTTTGTGGCTGGGTAAAGGGTCCACTCAATGTTCTACGACGTAGGTTTCATTGCCCTGGATGCTTCTTCCTGGGTGGGTGTATTATTGGGAGACATACTTTGATGACTAGCAGGCGTCGAATAGCCAGACCTTTCGCTTACCATGGATTGTGCTGGACTGGCATGGGGGCTGGGTGTCATTGCCTGGCTGAAACAAGAAGTTCCTCCCGTGGAGCTTCCCGGTGACTCTGGGCTCTCCACGTTAGATTCTTGACCTTGTGAAGGACCAGGAGATGGTGTTGAAGGTGGGCTCGGACTTCTAGCCCTCCCTTACCCTTGCCTTTACTACTTGTGGTCCCTTGGCTTTTGGATGTAGAGGGGCGCGGAGCCTGCTTTCTTGACGAATGCTCCTTCGCCTTCTTGGCTGATGCAGATCTGGAGTGCCCTTGAGTGTGGCCCAATGTATCCTTCAGGTGGCGACTGCTGCTTCTTGTGCTATGCGAGTGCCCACTGGCTTTGTGGGACCGAGTTTTAGGCCTGGACGAGGTTTCCCCATTCCTTTCGGCATGACGCTCGTGGCGTTCCTTGGCCGGGGCTAACTTGCGGCTAGCTTTCTTAGCAGGCATTGTAAGATCTGTAAAGAGACCTAGCTGTGTGTCAAAGTACCCTTTAAATACTTATGACTGTTTATGACGCTTATGCGTAATCATGCATACGGACGTGCGCATCCCGGAAACCGCTGGGGCGCAACGTATCTGGTTACCAAGGCTATCAAAATGGCACCCGCGAGCAGCAGGACACTATCATGCTCGTAAGTGTTTGTGGAGGCCTTAGATTTGCAGGCGCAATTCATGCATATGCGATTAGGCAGCTCAGGGCAAAACAGTGGTTCAGAATTCTAAATCTAAACGGCATGTCAAGCCAAAGTTAGTGAGCACATGTGCGCAACAACAAAATGGCATCTAGAAGGATAGCTGAAGGCTAGAAATGTTAGGTGGACTGCAACTTAGCAAGTTGCTGTTACTGTGATTGTGATTTGTATGATGTTATCAGTAATCAAATGTGTTTCACTTGTATATTTCAGATGATGATGGAGGCCAGGTACGACTACCTGGCGAATGACTTCCAGAAGAGGACGTTGGCCCTGGAGATTGTGGCCGGAATTGCAACCGCCAGCGGCACCACCTTCACCTTTACTCAGATCATCCAATACTGGTCAGACCTAAAGAGAAGGAAGAGGCCCCGGGTGAGGCGATTCTTCGCTCAACATTTCCCTAGTAAGTACATGACTTTACATGATATTACTTGTAAGATATCCAAAAGTCCATATTTAGGCCTATGCTTATTAATGCTATTCTCTTCTAGTGAGCGAATGGGATTACAGTATTAGACCCACACGGAGGCGAGCAGTCTGGCCAGTGCGGGATGAATCTGGGCCTAGTGAGGGTGGTGCCTCTCCAGGGCCAAGGTCCTCCCCACTCGTCTGTAGGTGGCTCCGAGCAGCCACTAGACCTCTCTACAGAGGAGGGGCAACAGCGCATCGCCAGGGAGTCGTACCAGATGCCGGAGCCACTACACTCCACTATGTTTGTCTGACTGAAGTGCACACACACGTACATCCATAGTCAACACACACTCATTCCCTGCTTCTATTCTTTTAGATGACAATGCAGCGGGTGGAGAGTGTCCTTTGGAGAGGCCACCAGATTATGCCCCTGAGGTGCATGGCGAAGGTGGGTGTTGTCACACAGACATTATGAAACAAATGTTGGATTGACCAAATCTGACATTACAAGTAAACATATTTTTCCTTCCTCTACAGCCTCAGATCCTGGTCAGTGGCAGGCCCCAGAGGGAATGCTGGTCCCCCAAGCAGAGGTCGCCCACCAGCCTGGTAATTTTGAAGACTAATTATTTTATTAGCTATAACATAGCTTCGTTCACAGGTATTTATAAAGGTACATTAGCATAATGACCTATGGCCTCATCCCTAGTCTAATACATTAGCATAATGACCAATGGCCTTATCCCTAGTCTAATACATTAGCATGATGACCTATGGCCTCATCCCTTTGCCTGAACATTAATACTATTGCATTCAACAGGTAGCAAACATGCATTTTATGTGATATGTGATTATTGCTTCCTTTACACAGGATACCACAGGAAAGACTTCAAAGGCTTACCGCGACAGTGTATCGGCTGTGGGCGACATCCAGGAGCTTGCTGCTTCCATGGGGACCAGTGAAGACTAGAATCCTGGGGCCTGCCACTTGTTTTTCTACAGTTAATCTTTTTAATTTTGTTGTACTTACAAATGTTAAAGATTTTAATATTATATTTTATTTAAAAATAAAAACAAAAAATAAATATGCCAAACACACAAGGCAAAAGACAGTTTTAGGCCAAATTTTATAGCTAATAAATGCTGTTAAACTTAACCATGTTTCCTGTTTATTTTACTTTAAGTTAAACACTATTTAGAGATGAGCACAGCGCAAAAATAAAAAACCCCGGAAGAAAGCAAAAAGGAAAGCAAAAATACTAAGAACAAGAAGAACATTAGGTAAGCAGGAATGGAGCAAGAACGTAAAAAGTGGGACCGCGAGTGAGTTGAGGTAAGCATGAAGGATGGGACCGTGAGTGAGTTGGAGTTGAGGTAAGCATGAAGGATGGGACTGCAAGTGAGTTAAGGTAAGCATGAAGGACGCAAGATGCAAACAAGTGGAACCGCCAGTGAGTTGAGGTAAGCATGAAGGACAGGACCGCGAGTGAGTTGAGGTAAGCATGAAGGACGCAAGATGCAAACAAGTGGAACTGCGAGTGAGATGAGGTAAGCATGAAGGACGGGACCTCGAGTGAGTTGAGGTAAGCATGAAGGATGGGACCGCAAGTGAGTTGAGGTAAGCATGAAGGACGGGACCGCGAGTGAGTTGAAAAGCATGGAAGCAGAAGTGATTGAGAGAATAGAGACGGGGACATGAATGAGGTTAATAGGTGCGCGCATGTGTATATGCCAAGAAACATAGCATGTTTCCAAGAAAATTCCGTTTGGACGTATATTTGGAGAAAGATGCATGCTGAATCTAACGGGACACGGAAAATCTTCGTTGGAAGCTAAGTTGAAAAACGCTGAAAAACGGTAGTATACGAGGTTTACGGGGTAACGTATACGTAACTCTCGTCCTGTACAGAATGCAACGAGAGGCAGAAAATGGCATTCTCGTTGGCTTATGCAGCTACGAACAGTCAACGGAAGCCTTACGATGGAGGCTCTGAATCATGAGTAAGCTCATACGCGAACGAAAATAAGGGGTCAAATACACAAAATTAGCCTAATACGACACAGTTTTGAGGTGGCTCTGAATCAACCCTATTGTGTGGTGGATATAGCTTCTATTATGGATAACTGATGGGATGGAGGAGGAGCACTAGATGATGGATGACAAGACTGAGACAGTACTGCCTGTAGATGAGGCCTGGCTACTAGATAGATCACAGGTTATATGGGGCATTTTCGAGGCATTTCAATTGTCCCAGGCAGCCCTGTAATGCCGCTCCAAGTGCTTACGTAGAGCTGTAGTTCCTAGAATTGTGCATGGCTACAGCTAACTGTCTATTTGCAGATCGGACACTGTGCCAGGTTTCGTTGGGAAGGTACAAAGGAATTGACACATGGCAGAGTACCGTACAGAGCTAGCCTTTCCAACACCACCACCCCTTCGCTCCTGCTCTGGCAGGCTTTTTTTCTGGAGACTGCAAAAGCAGCATCAGTGTCACCATCACCTGCTCCTGAGTGGACCATACCAGCAGACCTAACCCTGTGCCGTTTTGCAGATGATCTGGCCCTACCTTGGCTCGCCTCTTTATCGCTGCCAGTGCCAGAAGTTCTCTCTGACGATGTCCCTTACTTGTTGCCTGATTGTCAGGTCCTGTCCAAAACGACATCGTCATACTCCTCCGCCACATCCCTGTTCTGATGTTCCATCATGGTCTACTTGCCTCCCCACACCACGACCACCTTCATAACTGTCAGTATGTCCATGTCTACCACCACCCCCACTGCCACAGCTATGCATCTCGGACACCACTTTCACCTCCACCACCTCCGCAACACACTCCAAAGGCTGACTATAATCAAACAAGTTCTCCTCATCACTATCTATAGCAACCGGGCTACTGAGAAAAGCTGGCGCCCCACTAGGAGGGGTCAGTAGAGAGACAGATGAGGGAAGAGAAAGGCTTTTTTTACTGTGACATGTAGCTGTAGTGGAGAAAGAATCTAATGAAACCTGGCTTGTGCCAGAGTCTTCCTCCTCCTGGGAGGAGACGAAATAGCATGCACACTGAAGGAAATGGACAAATCTGGCTTGCTGATACTGCTACTACTACCACCTACATTACTGCTGCTGTTACTACAACCACCTACATTGCTGTTGCTGCTACTACTAGTAGTGGTGGGCCAGGGCAAATGGATGCTGTCACTTCTTTAGCTGGGCCTAGGCAAATGGCTGGTGCTACATTTACTGGTCCTGGGCACATGGCTGCTGACCACAGTGTTGGTACTGGCACCAACATCCTTA
This sequence comes from Gastrophryne carolinensis, assembly GCA_027917425.1. Taxonomy (NCBI): domain Eukaryota; kingdom Metazoa; phylum Chordata; class Amphibia; order Anura; family Microhylidae; genus Gastrophryne; species Gastrophryne carolinensis. Next base: position 290,511,196 of record CM051239.1, on the reverse strand, counting down.
TCCCTAGTGGCAGAAGGAATTGTAGGGATGTCTTTTCCTCTACCCCACCCTTTCCCACCCCTCCTTTTCCCAGACATTTTACTTAGTATTTCCTAAAACAGATAGATGCTCCCTAAAATATTCCTTGGCAGGTGAAAAAGATTGCTTTTTTTAAATTGTATTTAACAAAGAGACACAGTGGACCTAAACTTAGAGAGAGAAAGGGCCTGCACACTTAAAACAGAGCTGCCCCCGGCCCCTTCGGTGGCGGAGTGGGTGGGGGAGATCAATCGTATGATGGAGATGGACAAACTCACTGCCTGACTCTCCAGAAGACTTCTGGGGCTAAGTGGCATCTGGGAACGTCTGAAACTAGTTGTAGCATAGACATGAGGGCAGAGCTTGGGGTGGCTCTGAAGCCGGTGGAGATGAGGGACCTTTGGTCCGCCCCCCTGGTAACCCCCCTTCCCCTCCCTGACTTCCTTACTTACCCTCCTACCTCTCCCCAAGTTAATGTCCTTCTTGATTCATCCTCTATCTAGGGCCAACCTTATGATGTTCTAAAAAGGTGTGTGTGAGTTCCATCTGACGCTGTATATGGTTGCCCCACCGGCGGCGGCCCCACGCGAGTGCCAGATACCCTGAGCGGGCGGGACCTTTGGGGAGACGAGGTCTCTGCACCCTCTGGTTGATGTGTGGGGCCAACACTTGGGATTCATGAAACGTGAAGATTCATATGCGAAAACAAGAGCTGTAGTTCTCACTATAGGTATGCAACTGTCAACATTTAAGATGTTATGTAAAATTGTGCCTTGATACTCATGGGCTGGCTCTGTAAGTTTGGTACCCTGTGTTTTGTTTTTCTAAAGAATTAAAAAAAAACAGAGCTGCCCCCTTTTTTTTTTTTTAAAACTGTATTTAACAAAGAGGCACCGTGGACCCCAGGTGAAACAGGTGAAAAAGATTGATTTTTTTCTTAACTGTATTAAACACTGAGGCACTGTGTACCACAAGGGGCCAGGGGCTGAAGTTTTCCAACTTTACAGTGTGGACTACAATGACCAGCAGATCTCAGCGCAGGCAGATGCAGTTTTCTGTGCAGCACACCCCCCTAACGTCCTACATCCTTTCCTGTCCCTTCTTTTTTCCTATGCTGTGGTTCAAAATGTCCTAAACTGTCCCTGCTCTTAAAGCAACGCTCTCTCTGCAACTGCCAGCACGATAATGGTGGATAGAATAGCATCTCCTGATTGGGCAAGCTACCCTGACTTCTTAAGCTGCGACCATGTGATACTGTCTGTTTTCTTCTTCTTGGCTGGCCGTGACCTGTGGGGTGGTGCCAGTAAACTCCCACCAGGTTCGTCTTCCATGTTCCTCCGCAAATCATGTGAAATTCGGGTTCGCGGTGGACCAAACTTTTCCTGAAATTTGAGTCAAAACCGGGTTCCACCAGTTCGATTCGCTCGATTCGATACCCAGGAGCCTGAAGGACTTGATAGGTCTGGCGATCCAGGTGGACAGAAATCTACAAGAGATCTGCCATGAGAGAGTAGCTAGCAGTACTGCCTCCATTAGTTCACCTGCTCTCTCTGCTGCTGCTGCCCCAACTGGTTATTCCCAGGTGGATCTGGAGCCAATGCAGCTAAACATTATGAGGTCCTCTTCGTTCAGAGAAGAGTGGTCATGAAGTCATCAGCAGAATCTTTGTTTATATATTCGTATCCCATCGGTCCCCAGGGTAAGAGGTGTCCTTTGTCCCAGTACCTGGCAAAATAAAACTTCCATAATCAGGGGTGCACCTGTAATAAGGCAATGTGAGGCGGCCGCCTCATGTGAAACTGCATGGGGGGTCAATTTACAGTTTTTTTTTTATTTAATAATTATTTAAAATATATATTTACATTTTTTACTTGGGTTATGAAAAAGAGATAAAGAACAGGAATGTATTTTTATTTACAATTTTAAACAAATATACATATTCATTAGTGATTCAGTGATGATCACGGCACTGCTGCATGCTGTCATGTTTTTAAGTAAATTTTTGAGGGCTCAGCAGCTCCTCCTCCATTCCCTACCCCCCGCGTTGCTCTGTTGAGGAGCGGAAGGGCATCTTTTTATATTTCGCCTCAGAAAGCAGAGATGTTACGTTCACCCCGTCCCTGATCTACTGAACATCTTCTTTGAGGGCTACCTGGATGTTGATACATCGACAACAGCAGTGGGCATCCTATCCCAGAAGAGAGGAGGTACTTTATTCCGTGGCTTTCTTTTCCAAGGCGCTATCTCTGTCAGAATGCAACTATGTTGCAAAATTCCGGAAGCTTCTCTACATCAAACTGGCACAGGATGGATCGAAATATTTCTTGGAGGACAGCAAGGATCCCATCCACATCCTGATTGATCACAATTTGGAACATCTGCAATCCGCTCAGCAGCTCAAGACCAGATGGGCTCTTTGGTTGATGTTAATCATTCAGCTTAATTTCCTTGTCACTTTAGACCAGGATCTTCAAATGTTAGACTTGCTGGCCTTCTGGTGCCACAGTTGCACTGGAAAAGTGCCTGCATGGACTTCATTATTGAATTTACACTTTCTGACTGCCACAATACCACCCTGGGGGGGGGGGGGGGGGGGGGGGGGCTAAGATCGATTTAACAAGATGGCCAATTTCATCCCATTGAAGTTCCTTTCCATTGGCTTCTGTATTGGCTACCATATTTATCTGGGAAATTGTACGTCTCCATTGACTTACAGCAGGGATCAGTTCAGACTGGGTTTCCCAGTTCAATTCCAGGCTCTGGACTCAAAACACTTTTGAAGCAACTCAACCCAACATCTAATAGTTTCCTATAGTTCAGAGGACTATTAGGGTATTGTACCTGGTTAAGTAGAAAGGCTATGGTTAAGTACCTGGTTAAGTGGAAAGGCCTGGGTACCATTTTTGATCCACAACTCGAGACAGCTTCTCTGTCCAGAGGCCACTTTTAATGGAAAGCACTGTTATGGATCTGTTGCTACAAATGCTCAGGTGGGAATGGCTTTGCGCAGCACACAAGTGTAGGGGCTGGTTAGTAGTACACGTGAGCCAGTATCTTCTTGTGTCATGGCACAGCACATCTCTCACCCACAGTACTGGGATCGAATTGGGATCTCGATTGGAGCACTCTGAACTGAGGTCACGCCCACCCACCGTACTGACTTCTCATACTGACACTATGGTTGAGAGATGCGTGGTGTAGCAATGGTAGGAAGGTAAGTGGGGTGCACCCCCTGATCTAAGGTCTGCCAGGGTTAAAGCAATAAAACATCAAAACATCTACAGTATCACGACATTGTAACTAGTATGTACATTTATGGACATTCTACCAAAAGTAATCTTAACTAGTGGGGTACTCAATAAGCTGCTGTCATACTACAAATTAAATATAGAAATACAACAAACTAATAAAATGTAAATGCTTGTTGAAACATTTTAATGTATGATACTATATAAAGATATCATGTGTTTATTAACATGTATTTTTAATCTCAGTTAAAAAAATAAGCTTCTGAAATGATCTGTGGTCGTTCTTTAAATGAAAATTGGAGCGGCCTGCAGGTTAAAGTACACACTAGGAATCCATAAGCATATGGAAAAACATGACTGACAAGCCAAAAGCGAAGTACATGAATTTAAATCTTCCCTCTGAACAAGACCAATATAGCTGCAACGCAGTAGTTGATAAAGGATTCTGACATTTAAAGTGAAGCATTTGCTCGCAAAGTGGCCAGCAATCACTGTTATTGGACATTTTAAAAGTGAAAAATGTGGGTCAGAGGTCTCTCTTATATTTGGTAGGAAAGCCAACTTTCATTGATACTACCTGCATGTCGGAGCTTTTTAGCAGCCATTTGTAAAAAGGACCGTGATGTGAGATTGATGACTTAAATACTTCATCAATCAATGCTTTAGCCAATGTGTTGTTTGGTGATTGGTGGAAAATGCAAGCCATCCATCTTATACTTAAGTCTGATTTCTATTCTTTTCAGGTATTACTAATTTCAGTTTCTATACAGAAGAAATAGTTGCTAGAGAGCACGTCCGAAAAGTACATATATAGAGACATCTTATCTCAAACTAGCTAAGCAACTTAACTGCATGGAAGTGATTTAACTAATACTTCATAGTACTCATTTCAGGAGATATATATATATATATATATATATATATATATATATTTACACACACCTTTCTTGTTTTCATTTGCCAAACATATTAATATATATAAAATATAAATATCCATCTAATATGACAAATGCAAGCATGCAAGGCTTTTACAAACTTTTAATTCACAGTTTTCAAATACATAACCTTTTTATTGAAATGATCCCTTACTTTTTGGATTCCACAAAAAGTCCAGAAAGAATCTGCACAAAAATTGTAACATATTTAATAAATATAAAAAAGACATCAGTTGGTAATACAATGTAATACAATAGATAAGATATATATTTATATAAATTATCAAAATATAACGTCAACTCAGTTTTTGATATTACAGTGGAAATTGTACCAGGAAGGGAAGACTAGTCAACAGCCTGGACTGACTTTCTTCAGAATAATTCAGGCTAATAATTCAGATATTTATTCGCATTTACTAGGCGTTAACGTCTCATTTGTAACAAAACAAAAGCAAAACTATTAATGAAGAAGTCCAGTCAAAAATGGCTGGATCTCATATCACACTTTCAGAACAAGGGCATCCTTTTTATCTCAAATCCTACATGTCAGACAACAGCCTACTGGGTTTGTGGTTTGCCAAGTACCTCACTGTAGGCTCGATTCAGAGACACATTCGTCTGCACTTCCGTAGCTGTCTGTGAAAGTTTTTGTGGGTGTTTGTCATTTTTTTGCTTTTTTTTGTTCATTTTTCATTCATACGAATGTTCGGGAAAATGCGTAGGCTTTTTTTTGTTCATTTTTCATTCATACGAATGTTCGGGAAAATGCGTATATGCACTTTCGATGAACGAAAGCAAATCTGAACATTTCCGTTAGTTCGGGTCATTTTCCAAACCAAATCTGATATTTTTCGTTCGTTCAGATAACTTACGTTATTGCTATTGGCTTGCATCTCATTCAGAGAGGTGATTTCCGACGGACCACCACCCTATAAATCCGTTTCCTTTGCGATCCCCTTACGGGACCATTTTGACCTCGAGACTAGCATCTATGGACGACTCTAGTGCATTTGAGGAGCATGAGGATCTGCAGCTCATGGGCATTGAAATTGTCCGGAGGGCTGAGACCAGATTGCACCGGCGGCGACGCATGCACATCGATGGCATGCATGACGTTGAGCTGTTCGAGCTCACCAGACTTAATCGCGCTTCCCTCCATAAATTTTATAGTGAGCTGCGGCCATGGTTAGCCCGCACCACAAGGAAGGGGCAAGCAATTTCAGGTATGACCAAGATGCTTGGCTGCCTGCAATTTTTGGCGAACGGCTCATTCCAGAGGCTGGGTGCCCTCTCCGTGGGGATCTCCCAGCCTACGCTGAGCCGCGAGCTGTCCAAGTTTTTCGAAGGCATGGCTACCATTACTCGGAAATATATTTGTTTTCCTGACGACATGGTAGCCAGAAACGCGATTAAGCTGGCATTTTATAACATCGCCGATGTTGCCAATTGACTGCACCCACGTTGCCCTAGGCCCTTCGGCAGTCGACGAGTATATCTACAGGCAGGTTCAATCAGTCCATATTTTTTTTTGTTTTAATGTCCTAAAAAATTCCAAAATACTCTCCTTGTAAAATGTCCCTTCTTCGAATTAGTCCCTCCTTGTAATTAATCCCTCCTTGTAAGTTATCCATCGTTGCAAATACTTCCCTTATTTTAATGATTCCCTCCGTGTAATTTATCCCTCCTTTTAATTTATCCCTCCTTTTACATAATCACTCCTTGCAAGTAATCCCTCCTTGTATATTTTCCTACTTGTAAATACTCCCTCCTTGGAAATAATCCCTCTTCGGAATTATTTACTACTTTAAAATATTCCCTCCTTGTAAGTATTCCCTCCTTGTAATTTATCCCTCCTTGTAAGTTAGGCCACATTGTAATGTATCCCTCCTTTTAAGTATTCCCTCCTTTTAAAGAGTCCCTGTGGAACCATGGACCGTATTTAGTTGCATATAAATGTCACATGTGTTCACCAAGGAAAAATTTTAATGTGTACCTGAAATAGACCCGGGAAAGTTAATCTTTCCTTTTTTAAACATACATATTGTTTTTTTACAAGACAAAATACTTATGTACTTGTTTATTGTTATTTTAATTGGGCCACAGCATTTGCTTAGGGTGTGATTAGTTAGCGTTCCCCTAGTTTTCGTCGCCTTTATAATGTTTTTGTTGTTTTTTTATTATCCCAGGAACCGCAAAATGGGCCACTCAATGAATGTCCAAGCAGTGGTGGCCCCGGACATGCGGTTCCTTAGTCTGCTCGCCGGGTTCCCAGGGTCATCCCATGATGCCTACATTCTTCGCAGATCTGGATTGTACGGTCGGTTTGAGTCTGGGGAATTTTCCGGTGGATGGCTCTTTGGTAAGTTGACGCCAATAACATCCTTTGTTTTTTGGATATGTATGGCTAGGAATGTAATTTGTGTTCCATTTATGAAACTATGCCTATCTGAACACCTTGTTTACCTGTGAAACACGACCTTAACCATTAGATTTTTCTAGCAACAAAGCCTTGCCAAATGTTAGTCCTGCATTAGCAAAATGTTGAAATGGAATTTAGAGTAAAGTAATAATTTGTCTTCCATACACTCTGCTTAAATTATGTCCTTAAATTTATCCTAGGGTCTGCGCCGTCTTTGAGTAGATGCATTACACTTACTGAGTAGAGGAGAGCGGGATAAAGTGCAGGGGCGGGTTAGAGCTGGTTTGTACTCGCACAAAGCAGCTACAGGGTCCTGAAAAGTTAAGACATCCAAGAATGCTGAGCAGCACAGTCCTAAACCAATACCTGTTAGCAGTCTGGCTGATTGGCCCTCATCCGCCATCTTGGATGTTTAATTTTTTCCCACATTTATTTGATGTTTTTTATTTTTTTAAAGGGCCTGTACACTATGTATGCTCATGCTGTGTAGCAAATGTGACCTAGGCTCTTAGTAATGTTGATGGCCCATTTATTGAGTAATGTGTAATTTATGTTTTTTATCATACATTTTGGCAGGTGATTTCGGCTATCCACTCCTTCCGTGGCTGTTGACGCCCGTCCTCTGGCCCCATAATGCAGCCGAGGAGGCATATAATAGGGCGCACAGGAAGACCAGGGCTGTGGTGGAGAGGGCGTTTGGCCTGTTGAAGACCCGCTTCCGATGCTTGGACCATACCGGGGGAGCACTTCAGTATGACCCCAAAATGGTCATAGATATTATAATGGCCTGTTGCTATATTGCAGCGTGTCCCCCGGTATGTGGATGTGCCCCCCTCTCCACCCACCGATGACTCAGACGAGGACCATCGTGGCCCACCGAGTGCGTCTGCCCAAGCAGTGCGGTCTAACTTAATTGAGACACATTTTGCTTAATTTGGTGTTCCTTTGTTTGTTTTGTCCCTTTATTCTTGGATAATTGTGTTTTTGGACCTTGGTGTTTGTATGTTTGTTAAAGAAATAATTTGGTCACTCCCATAGTTGCATAAAATACATGGGCAAAACACAAATGAAAGTTTAGCCAAATAAGGCCACATAGCAATTGCCCAGAGGCAGGAGTTTTAAAGTAAGGCACTCCTGTGCAAAGTTTAGGAGAAATGAAAATGTTACAAACATAGGTGACAAGCATTGTCATGTCCACATTGTGCAGCAAACAAATAGGCCCACAGACACACCCTCTCCTGCTTGGCCACATTTGCCACAGGCACAGGTGTAAAGCAGCCAAACCTATGCCACATCTACACCTGTTAGTCAGTGTGACACCCAAACAAGAACCCCCAGTCCCAATCCAAGTCCAGTTCAATCTCAGCCAGGGGTCAAGGTAATAGTTTGCCAGCCCAGAATGTCCCTCAATCATGCCTACAAACAGGAGGAGCCAGAACCAATGTCATTCGCCACAAGCATGCAGCGCAACAGCTTGAGTGGCAGGTTCATTGAGGCTTCACCTCCGGCATTGGCTAGTGGGCTACCTCAGCACTCTAATGAGCTATATGGGCGCAAATCCAAAGCAAACAAGCAAAGCCATACCAAAAGGGTATATTGGTAGGGCTCACCAGACAGGTCAATACAGGGGGGATGTAGATCAAAGATGTGGAGCAGATACAGGCCAAATAGGCCTTAAAATGGGGGATGCCCATAAAACCCAGGTTGGGGCCCTTGGAGGTGGGCCCTCACCTGGGCCTGTGTGGCATTCAGAACCTGCAACTGTTCCAACATGCTTCTATTAGAAGTTCGAAATTCAGCCATCATGGCACTGAGATTGTTAGTTAAGGTGGCCATGTGGCTGTTGCTATTTCAAACTTCAAGCATGCCACTGTAATAATTGGATAAGGTGGCTGGCCATGTGGCTGTTGTTGGACCTAAATTCAGTCAGCATGGAGTTTAAGGTGTTGTTTAATGTTTCTAATTGTCCATGAAGATGTTCGTGGTTTCGTTGATTTTGGAGGCGAAATAGCCGCCTCTCATGGTGCCATGCTGACTCCATCATCGGCGCGCCCCTCCCCTGGGCAACTGGGCGACGTAGACTACGACTACACATCCCTATTCCCCGGGTTGGGGGGCGTGCAGATGATGTGCCTCTAGGTCCACCAACAGCCACAGGTCTGCTTGGCAAATCCTCAGCAGCAGAGCTAACATGATGGGCTGGCAGCATGCAGCCAGCTTCACTCTGCTGCTGAGGATTTGGTGTAGAAACATGTTGGGACAGTTGCAGATTCTGTCCCAGGGGGAGCTGTTCAGAAGGTTCAATGAAGGCTCCATCTTCCTCCAGCTCCTGGATTTCCTCCATCAGTGTGTGGGTCTGTTGGGACATGTAAAAAAAAAAAGGTTCAGTTTAGGGAATTCATATGTAATTCCCCAAAAAGAAACATGGCAAGGCACATGCATAAGCAACATCCTAAAAAGACACTTACCGTATATATCGGATCCTGTGTCCGAGGAAGCACGGAAGTAGACGGCATGGTAAAACTGGCAGAGGATTCCCCACTAGCTGAGGGATGATGCTGTCCTGCATTGTGGAAAAGAAGGCATGTTAACACACGACTAGGCATTGGTGATGTGTATTAACACATATGGTTCACTAAAACACGGGCCCATGCATGAATGGCAACTCCCCCAACAGACCAAGTTAAACTTAACTATGAATGTCATTATCTGTTAGATGTATTAGTCAACAAGTACATACACATTGGTCTCCCTAACCAAAATAAACATGCATGTACTGGCTGTTCTGAGGCTTCACACATCCCTAAAAGCCCATTATAGGACCACACTCAGCTTGCAAATAGCATTTGCCATTAGATTAGGCTGTTTGACATTCTTTCTAGGTCAAACGTTCAAGCACCCCAGATCAAGTCTTTCTGAGCAAAGCACAGCTCAAACCCAAATTGGCTACAGATAAAGATGGAAGTGTTGTATGTAATTGACTCTAAATACATAACAGCCAGTCCTTTGCTAATCTCAATAGTGTTCCTCAAGACTCTCCAAAATAATCTATGAGGAAGTAAAAAAGCAAATAATGGGTCGCCACACATAACACACCCTGTTTAAATTGTTACCTCCACTACAAGGCACACCCTAGGGGCATATGTTAATATATGGGTTTGTGCGTAATTTTACACGTAGATCACATTTCACATACACAGTAACATTACTAACCGGCAGGAATAGTAGGGATGTCCGTGTCCTGTCCGGCCGAGTGTCCCTCTAAGGCCACAGGATGTAGCAGGCCCAGCACCATCTCCTCAGCTCGGGTAAATTGCAGTTTGGTGGGGAATCTGCCGCCAGTTTGTAAGCTGAAAAACAGAGTTGCACACATTTAGATACATGTTTCCAATACAAGACGAAGCCAAATCCACAAAGTATATATGTATCTGTAATTACGCCGTTTATTTTCTTTCTTCCGTGCTGCATACTTTAGGTCCGATATTTTACTTTGTATCTGCTCCACATCTTTGAGCTCTTCCCCCGCTGAATTGACCTGTCTGGTGAGCTCCTCCAAAATCTCGGCTTTGCGCTGCTTGCTTGTAGCTTTGGATCTGCGCCCATATAGCTCATCATAATACAAGGTGAGGCCACTAGCCAATGCCAGAGTTTGGGCCTCACCAAACCTGCCACTCAAGTGGCCTCGGCGTAATGTGCGCCCTGTTGCTTGACGTTCTGGCTCATCAGTGGTTGTCGGCAAATGGGGGGACATTCTGGGCTGGCTGTGTTGGGGAGAAATGTAGGACAGGTGGCTGGCTTCTGATTGGACTGGACTTGGATATGGACTTGGGGTTCTTGGTTGGGTGGCCACTGAACTAGCAGGCGTAGCTGTGGCATATTCAGCCTGCCTTTCCACCTGTGCTGGTGCCAAATGTGGGCGAGGAGGAGAGGGTGTGGTGGATGATGTTGGGCTTCTTGGCCTGTGCCTCTGTGGCCCCTTCACACTTTCATGGCCCTGGGAGGTTGATGCACGTGGGTGGGGTGATGGTGAACTGTGGCTGCTGGGGCTTCGGGCCCGGTGTCTTGGCCTCTTTGCATGTGAGGTTTTCCCACGTGGGTGGGGTGATGTTGAGCTCTGGCTGCTGGGGCTTCAGGCCCGGTGTCTTGGCCTCTTTGCATGTGAGCTTTTCCCACGTGGGTGGGGTGATGTTGAGCTCTGGCTGCTGGGGCTTCTGGCCCGGTGGCTTGGGCTCCTTGCATGTGAGCTTTTCCCAAGTGTGTGGGGTGATGGTGACCTTTGGGGGCTGGGGCTTCTCACCCTCTTGGTGCGCTTTTTAGGGGTCGTACCTGTGTGCTTGCTGGGCTGGGCCTTCTTCTTTGGCGCTGGCTCCTTGGTTTTTGTGCTTGTGGGTGCCTTTGTGGTCGCCTTGGCCTGCCCACTGCGGGTTCCCGGCTGCTTCACCTTTGGCATTTTTGAGCAAGTGATGGGGCCTGCTGAAGTCTCCTCACACTTCTCTGCCTTTTTACTGCTGGCTTCCTTAGCTGCTTTGGCCTTAGCGGCGGATTTTGGGTGGCATAATGATGAGACTCTGAAAGAGAATGAGCTGTGGGTCCAGGACCCTTTAAATACTAATGCCGGGGTCTGACGTTTACGCGTTCGCGTACGCGTGCGTCCGGCCGTTCATCCGGCCGTGCGGAACCCGTAAACCGCAGGGGCATTACCTATCTGCTGCAGACAAGAGGCAAGATGGTGCCCACAATCTTCACCCGCCAACAAGAAGAGATCATCATGCTTGTAAGTGTCTTTTACTGGCTTTGATTTGCCATCTAAATGCATGCCTAGCCCTTAAGGAAGTGCATGAAGAAACGGTTGTTTTAAAAAGTGTATCAAACTCTGTGCCAAACCGAAGTGAGGATCCACACGTGCAAACCAACACTGAGGCCAGCTTCAAGGATTGTATTAGGCTACAAATGTGTCTGTTAATGTCATTTAGTCAAATGATCGATTGTTGACAGATATTTGTATGCTGTTTTAATTAAAACCTTGCTTTTTTTTGTGTTTTGTAGACCATGCTGGAGCGCAAGTACGACTACCTGCCCAACTCTTTTGAGAAGCGCACCGTCGCCCTGGAGATCATTGCCCAAATACAACATCAGACGAACACCACCTTCACCCACACGCAGATCATGCAGCATTGGTCGGACCTGAAACGACTGCAGATGCCCCGGGGGCGGAGGTTTTTCGGAATCCATTTCCCAAGTAAGTACATAGCGATTGCATGCAAGATGTAACTAAGACAGAAGGTAGGCCTTTAGTTATAATGCCCTTTCTTTGGTAGTGTTGGAAATGGATTACCGCATTCGCCGCACCCAGAGGCATACAGGCCGACCAGTGCTGCATGAATCTGCAGCTGGAAGTGAAGGTGGTGGATCTCAAGTGCGACGGTCCTACCCCTCCTCTGTTGGGTCCTCCGACCAGCCCCTGGACCTTTCCACAGAGGAGGGGCGGCACGGCGTGGGCAGGGAGTCGTACCCAGCGACGCATGCGGGAGCCTCTGGTATGTGACTCTTCATGTAACCGCACACACATATACATGCAATTTCCACCCAAGCTGATTCCCTTAATCTGTTTTTGTAGATGCTTCTGGAGCGGGTGAAGATGCGCAGGCTGCAGCAGATCTCGCCCAGGAGGCACAGGGAGAAGGTGAGTGATGTGACACACACATTGAAAATGACTTTTGATTACTGTTGACTAAGACATTATAACTGACCCTATTTGCCATGTCTCAACAGGCTCTATTTCACAACAGTGGCTGGGCCCAGGACGTAAGGTTGTCCCCAACGGGGCATCCGTCGGCCACCAACCAAGTAAGTTGTAATGTCATTCTTTGCAGTATGTGTTAAGTGACATGATCACCCAGATTCATAAAGCCAGAGTCAATGGCATTAGCAGAATGACCTGTGCCCACTTGCTTTGAGTAATTACCAGACTGACCTGTGCCCACTTGCTTTGAGTAATTACTTACCAGAATGACCTCTGCCCACTTGCTTAGAGTAATTACTTACCAGAATGACCTCTGGCCACTTCCTTAGAGTAATGACTTAGCAGACTGACATATTGCCAACTAACAAACATTCCATCCACAGGTGAGAAACATGTATTTGTCGCCAAATAATGTTTTTGTCTCAATTTTATACAGGGACCACACGGGCAAGAGTTGAAGAAATGAATAGAAGGGTCCTTGAGTTGGTGGCCGATATGCAGCAGCTGGTTGACTCTTGGGGACAACAGAAGAAGAATAGTGTTCTGGGTCCTGTCACTGTTTTTATTTATGTAAATAGTTTTAAATATTTGACATTTTTAGACATTTTAAAGTTGATTGGGTTTTTAAATTTGTATACATTTTGTAACAAAAAAAAATTCCAAATGGCCCAAAAAAATGGCCTGCAACTAAAAAAAACTAAACCAAAATCAACGTTTCAGTGTCATTTTTTAACACCAAACGAAGGGTCAAATGAATATTTAGAGATGAAGATTCAGATGACCAGGAAGTGGTTTGGGTAAGTTTTAGGGGCCTAAAATGGAAGAAGAACGTAATCGCGAAGTGATTGGGGTAAGTTTTAGGGGCCTAAAATGGAAGAAGAACCTAACCGCGAAGTGGTTTGGGTAAGTTTTAGGGGCCTAAAATGGAAGAAGAACGAACCGCGAAGTGGTTTGAGTAAGTTTTAGGGGCCTAAAATGGAAGAAGAACGTAACCACGAAGTGATTGGGGTAAGTTTTAGGGGCCTAAAATGGAAAAAGAACCTAACCGCGAAGTGGTTTGGGTAAGTTTTAGGGGCCTAAAATGGAAGAAGAACCTAACCGCGAAGTGGTTTGAGTAAGTTTTAGGGGCCTAAAATGGAAGAAGAACGTAACCGCGAAGTGGTTGGGGTAAGTTTTAGGGGCCTAAAATGGAAGAAGAACCTAACCGCGAAGTGGTTGGGGTAAGTTTTAGGGGCCTAAAATGGAAGAAGAACCTAACCGCGAAGTGGTTTGAGTAAGTTTTAGGGGCCTAAAATGGAAGAAGAATGTAACCACGAAGTGGTTTGAGTAAGTTTTAGGGGCCTAAAATGGAAGAAGAACCTAACCGCAAAGTAGTTTGGGTAAGTTTTAGGGGCCTAAAATGGAAGAAGAACCTAACCGCGAAGTGGTTTGGGTGAGCTTTAAGGGTCCAAAAGGGAAGATGGAGGATAGTGCTAAGTGGTTGGGGTGAGCTTTAAGGGTCCAAAAGGGAAGATGGAGGATAGTGCTAAGTGGTTTGGGTGAGCTTTAAGGGTCCGAAAGGGAAGATGGAGGATAGTGCTAAGTGGTTGGGGTGAGCTTTAAGGGTCCAAAGGGGCAGATGGAGGATAGTGCTAAGTGGTTTAGCTAAACATTGTAGTAGAAGTGAGGGTGTCAAATATGTAGGCGAGCACTTTAATGAGTTAAGTTTGTAGTGCGCAGGCGCAAGATCGTAAGGATTTCCGTCTGGACGATTATTTATTGAAAAAGGGAAACAGAATCTATTGGGAAATGTAAAGGATTCGTGGGAGGAGACGATGGGAAAAGGGCAAAAACGAAAGGCTACGTTGTAACCAGAGAAAATGAAACAGAAAAGTCACGCTGGAAAATGACATCCTCGTACTCGTACTCTGGCATACGAACGGACGGAAACTTTACTGAAGGTTTTCAATGCATGCACAGAATCGCTCGCACACTCATACGAGAGTGGGAAAATTTGAAAATAATACGAAATCGGCACAAAAACGAAAGTCTTTTTTTGTCTCTCTGAATCGAGCCTATTAGGCAGCCAGTGGACATGTGAACGCCAGCAGTGGGAGTGAGAAGAGGTAAGTATGGACTAACCAGTTTGGGGATTTCCAGCAGGGGGATGCATGGTGATCCAGGATGTGCCCTTGGTGGATGTGTTATAGTTGGTCCACTCATTATTAACTATGCTATTTAGGGGGATTACATATATTATATTTGAGATCAATATTAAACAACTGTGGTATAAACTGGAACTGAAATTGCTATCCAACACTAATGTTTAACCACACAAATGCTCTTCTGAATGAATAAGCTAAATTTTCCACACACAGACCCCCATATCTAGCACAAAGAAGATGCAAAATCAAGAAAAGCCTTTCTTAAGCCGAACCAAAAAAATTTAAGTTGGTCTGCTCCAGGCGGGCAAACCGATTGTCACAGCCCCCCCCCCCCCCCCTCCGCATTTTGCCAGGGGAGTGAGGTGACAGGTAAGATTTAGGGGATTTGCAGTGGATTAATCACCCCCCCTCCATCTCCCGGAGCAGACCACCATCCATTTTTGTAAAATGGGTGTTGGTCTGGTTTAACTGCAGATGCTCTGGAGTTTAGGTACAATTTAAAAACGCATTGGCAAAAGAGAAAAAAATACGTATACAATAAACAAACAGAAGCAATATGAAAAGATCTGACCAGACCAAACAGCTTCCCTGGGAGAACCTGAATATTTAGCATGGCCCCCAATAGATTTCATATATATATATATATATATATATATATATATATATATATATTGTGACATTCATGCAGGTCTGATAGTAGAAGACAGGTATATTTCTCCCAGGTTCCGTTCCTATGTGAGGTAATAGCTGAGCCTCTCACCTGTCAGGTAATTAATTAGGGGGAATGAGAGGCTGACAAAAGGAGGAAGTCAGGGGGCAGATCGCTCTCTCTGGCTGAGGACACAGCCCAGGTCTGTGGAGAGATTCATGTGAGTAGAGGTTGCTGGAAGTGTTTTTTGTAGCTGGCAGAGAGAAGCTCTCCAGCTAGTAGTGAGGGTTTTCACTTGTTTAGTTAGTGCCGGACAGGCAAGGATTTTCTTTTGTTGCTGTGTTATCTTTATTTTGCTTTTGCAACCTTTACCAATAAAGCTGACCAAGAGTCAGATTGAATGAACTTTCTGCTGTTTGCCTGATTGGATACAGACAAAATACGTGTCCCTCGACATCAGAAGAGGGCGATCCCGGACACTTCTCACAATATATATATATATATATATATATATATATATATATATATATACACCTTATAGGGTTTAGGCATTATATATACATATATATATTATGTATTGCTATTAGGATGAACCTTTTTAATTTTGCATTATTCTATTAATGATATACAGTATATATGTATTTTAAAGTAACTGTAAATATATATATACACAATATAAGTACAAGATAAGCCATTTATTTTCTCAAGAAACAATATATTATTTGGCTTTCCAACCAAGTCATAAAACAAACAATTGGTAATATTCACCCCCATCCAACTACAAGAGAGACGTCATTAAAAATACATTACTTGTGTTAACAGAGTGGGAATTAAAAATGAAACATAGAAATTAATGTGTCAATGTTTAGCCTTCTACGTGAGCTACCTACAGAGCAAAGAAAATAGGCAGCGAAAACTTGAGATGCACCTGTGGGGTTTTACCGGGTTCATGGTGCAACAATTTACTCCTATGAGACCAGGATCTTCCACACTGAGAGAAATGTTATGTTACAAAGACATAGTGGAAATGAAGAGCTGTGTAATTATTAGTTTTGTTGCTAACAGATAAATCATTGGAGAGGAACTGCTCACAAAGGTCACATATGACCTTTCATTTGGAATTTAACTGGCACGGCAGTTGTGATTTGCTCACAGCAGCAATCCCCTGCTGACTGTATTATAAAGTCTTGGCAGCATTAATAGGCGGTCCTGCATTCCATGCCGCTGGTACTCTTATAATTATGACAAATTACTAAATGTGTTATTTTCCAGCAAAGCAATAGCAGTCAAAAGGGTACTTAGAGTTTGTAAGAGGTGATAGCTGGTGTGGGTTTGAAAGCTTTTATTTTTGAATGCAGACTGAATCATACATGGCCACCCCACTGACAAGGGAATGGCAGTCTGAACCTATTGCAAACCATGTCTGGCCTGTCAGCAGCTATGGTGATGCCCCCTTTCTTATTCTCACGTAAATGTGAGTGGTCTCCAGCTTTACAAATAATACTTGCAATAACATCCAGGGGCAGTATTATGGGGTTGTTTCTTTATATAAAAGTGATAAAGTATAAAAAAAACAAAATATTCATTTTTACAATATACAATCTATGGCCAGCTAATAACAAAAAAGTAATCATGCAACACATATTTTTCATGTTAGATTTATCTGACACAAATACCGGTATTTGTCTGACGTGTCATGCCCCCAAGAGATTGTCTTTTTATGATTACATTACATATTCATATTTAAGTTAATAATTTTGTATAATGAAACTTCTTATTATTTTCAAATTCATATTTGTTTCTGTTAAACCCAGAAGAATGCTTTTAATATAAATATATATATATATATATATATATATATATATATATATATATATATATATATATATATATATATATATATATATATATATATATATTTATATTTCCTTTAAAGCTGATGTACTGAAACAAACATAATGGATGGCTGCATAATTATTTCTGCCAACCATTATTTTTAAAGCCCTGTATTTCTCAAGCCCATCTGAGAAGTATTTTACACTTCTCAACCACAGATAAGTCATTCTCCCACGAGTAGCTACATTCAGCTGTTAACCCATTTATTGCCATTGATTTGGGGTTTAGTATGTGACCCTTCCACGGGAACATGTATCTACCTGTTTCTGCTAACCAATACATTGTCAGTGATTTGAGGTCCACTATATGGTATGTCACCGTACCACAAGGACTTTTAACTACCTACTGCTATTAACCCATGCATTACCAGTGATTAGGGCACAGACTTGAATGCTCCAATTATTGCAAATTTAGCTACATGAATTGTGTCCTTATTGTTTGTTGCATGGCAATATCACTTATTGTTCTTTCTCATATATATTATTAATGTTCTTGCATGGCAAGATCACTTATTGTTCTTGCTGATATATTATTCCACAATATTTTGCACTGTAACTCCTCCCACAGTTTTTACACTACATAGACCATAATATACCAAAACGTGCGGATTGTTCCCGAATGGTGTGCAATTACTTTGTGGAACGTTTCGCCAAACGGTTTCCGAAATATTGGCGTTTTTCTGGGGCAATTTTCCCATAGGAATGAATGGGAGGAATGTTCAAAACTAGAGTGGGAGATGAGTGTGAAGTGAAAAATAAGGACATGATTTCTAAACTGCGACCACCTACACAAATCTTATATCAAAACGCAGCTATCCCTGCTGCCACTAAAAAGGCTAAGCCATAGCCCTAACAGTTTTCACAATATGACCTTTTGTTTGCAACTCACACCTCCCATTGACATTCATTGAAACTCCACTCTAGACACCACAAATTTGAATGGCAATTTCTAAACTGCGACTGTGCCTTCATTTTTAATATTCCAGAGACATGCATATAACACATTGTAGGCCTGGCTCTTGTGATTCTTACAGTATAAAGCTCTTTGCTGTAGGATGTATACTTTTTAGGCTACAGCCACTTGAATATGGCAACCACCAGTGAATTAGAAATGTGTTTTAAACTGCATTCTCTGGTTACCTCAGAGTGAGTTGCCATAGAAACACACCTGCACCCTGGGTCATTATATTCATTTTACAGCTGCTCCGCCCACACAGCCAGTCTCAGGAAAACTCCCCATGAAAACATGTTATGGAAAACAGGTTGACAAATGACATAGCCAGTCATTTAGCAAGATATAAATACTTCATAATTTAATGCCTACTATCTTTACTCACTCCAAACAATCCATATAGTTACTCTGCCCAGTCAAACATTTCCACAGTTACTCCAGCCACTCCAACCACACAACAGTTACTCAAGTCACTCCACCCAGTTACTCTGCCCACTCCAATTGTAGAGAACTGGTGGAGGCAAGAATACTTCACGCAATTTCCCCAGAAATTGCACTTTGTCTAGTATTGTAATACTACTGTAATCCATCACTTTAATTTGTCTTTGGTGATAGCTGTTTTATGACCCCCAGTTCCATTCTCCCTGATAACCCACCTAGGCCACACTTGAACTCCCCCAGCCCTATCCTTAGCTGCTCAGTCACAGGTAGTATATTTTGACTTAGGATGGCTGCATAATTATATACACACATCTTTAAGTCCTGCATTTCTCAAGTACGTCTGAGAATTCAACCTCAAGTGACCAGAAGGGAACAGACACCAGACTCTGCTTTTCTAGAGATGCAAACACAATCTATAATTCTCTGCTATCTTACAATGCTGCTTCCCCTTACCCTCGAAGCTCGAAGTGCAGAGCATCGCCCTTCTCCTGGTAAGTCTATAATCATTCCCCATCACTGCTTTCACCCCCATACCTGTCCTCCCATGAGTTTACTCTCTACATGCACATTCAAGGCACACTCTGCCAAGTTTAAATTCAACAGTCTTTCCTCTCCCACTAGCTTCTAGTGACACTTCATCTAACTCAGGACCATCTCCTTCATCTCCTCCTTCCTCCTCATCACAGACAAACATTCATCACCACATCAAACTTGCAAACACATTTTACCTAGCCAAACTCAGTACAATAACTCCATCTGCATATCCTCCTCCCACTGTCACTTACACAATGTGGAATGCACGCGCAGTATGCAGCAAACTTACATAAATTCCTTGAGCTGTTTACTACTAACTCCTTCACCTTTAAGGGCTTTACTAGAACATGGCTTACTTTTTCTGACAACACCTGACCCACTGCCCTCTCATATGGGGTAAAAGGGAAAATTCACTCTAACCTCAGGAAAAAATATCCGAATGCATGGAAACAGTAGACCGATGCTGTAAATACTTGATGAAACGTCCAGCGCGTCTTGATAGATGAAACTTCGCTTTTATTCATGTCTGTTTAAAAGCCAACATCACAGACAGGATACATATAAAAGCATGAAAACTGGCAGAAGCTTGACCTAAGCATGTTACGTGTTTTGATATAAACTGGGGGACAACATGGATGTTAAATGCAGTGCTCTGCACGTCACCAAATTGATCCCTGATTATAGACTATTGCTCAATTTGGGGTCACACTTCAGTATTGACATGTTCTGGAACAAAATATTTTTGAGTCTGCTCAAAAGATGTGGATTTATGCATCGAGGTTCTTGTTTCCAACATCACTTCCCTATACTTTTTGTCAACTATCTGTACTATCAATTAAGAAACCATTGGGGATAACCTCCCTTGGTTAATCTATGGCATAAGGCATCCCATTCCTGTATATAACTGCTCAAAAATTGTGTTTCACGTGGGGGTGTGGATTTTCCTCTCAGTGCTGCATGATTGCCCAGTCTCTGGCCCAGAGTACCCGACGTGACCACAGAAGTCACCTCCCCTTCTCCTAAGTTTGGCCTCCCACCTGCCCTTTGTTCCCCTGTGAGAGGCGAGGAAGTGTTTTTAGTGCATGAGTGCAGCGTTCTTCCTCTGGCACAATCTCCCAATTGTGACCTCTTCATGGGGGTAAGTACTATTATTGTCTGTACGAGTAAGGGCCACAATGGCCTGAAACACGTAACATGTAGCTTCTGACAGTGTTCATGCTTTTATATGTATCCTGCCTGCGATGTTGGCTTTTAAATGGACCTGAATAAAAGTGAAGTTTCATCTATCAAGGACTGCTGGACCTCTCTTGTCTTATATATGGGACCCTACAAATCAGCACACCCCAAGATCAAGCAATAAATAGGGCAGCAATATCGGCATTTTTCTTTATTTTCTTTATGACCTGTGCTCATTTAACCCAAACCCTACCCTGCTCCTCTTTTCCTAAAACAATTTTCTACCTGGCTCTTCTACTTCTTGTCCACTGACATCCTGGCACTATCATGGGCGACTTCAACATACAATACCTGTTAACACCAAAGACCATGTTGCCAACAGAGTACTAATGCTTACCTCCTCCTTTGGCCTCAAACAAAGGTCTTGTTTGTCAAACATTCACACCTACAAAGATGGGCACGCATGTGACCTACTCTTTACTCATCTCTGCTCTGTATCCAGTTTCTGTACACTCTGACTAACACTCTCTCCCGTTTCCACCACTCCATCTGTACAGAAACCTACATCCTTGCAGAGGAACCTAGGAAACCTAGAAATACTTTCTCTCTCCAACTCATTACAACTTCTCAACAACCTGCCCTCATTCATAATAGTAGACACTGCAAACTCACACTTTCATAATACACTAACCCCTGCCCTTGACTCCCCTCAACTATAGCTACCTCCAGCCCAAAAAACAACAAACGTGGCTTAATACCAACGCTAAAATATTGAAACGGCATTCTCAAATTACTGAATGTTGATAAAGGAAACCCAAAATAAGGAAGATTTCCTGTTATATAAGGCAGCCCTTTAGCAATTCAGAACTGCCCTTTCATCTTCTAAACAGAAACAGTTATCACCTATATTGGAACAGGTCAACCGTCTTCTCCAAATACCAGTCAATCACCCCATTCTTCAAAGACAAAATAGACAACATCTGAAAAGGTTCTCTCTAAATACCTCACTCCTTCAGATTTCCCTACTTTAACTTATTTTACTCATTTAACCTAGCTGTATAAAGACAAACCTCACAAATCTTCAAAGTGGACCAACCCCCCCCCCCCCCATATCCTTTGTGTGCCCCCTTAAGTATCTGGAGTTAATCCTTATTCTTCCTCTTCCTCATTGTCTTCTTGTTATTCTCATGGGCTTGTAGCCATGCCCACCCTGCAAACTTAAGATTGGTAATTGGCTGATCCCCAAAATGCTGGGTGATGTAGGCATTCCACTGGCCAAATTCCCTACTTTCCTGCAGTCTGTGGTGTGCTCCATTCCCCAGCCTATCAGAATCGCTGGGGGCAGGAGCATACTTTGGCCCAAGGATGCCAGGGATGCAACATCAGCTTATGATAGCCCCATGAGATTGTCGGTAGAGGGGCTTTTACATAGCGGGGCATTCAGAATGGGGACTCCCCAAGAAGAGACAGTCGGCAAAAAAGGGTTAATTTAACATCTCTATTTAATCTCTTCCCTTTACCAGTAAACATAGGTACAATTCCTTTATTTGATTAGCATGCTGTTATAGCTTCACTTATGAAGAAACACCTCTGCCCTCCCCAGTTCCCATCCTATCTCACTCCTCCCTTTCTCATCCAAACTTCTTGAACAGACTATATGTCATCTCGTCCCCTCAAAATGAACACGGACAAAACAGAACTGGTCATCTTCTGAACACCAAATCCCCCTCTCCTCTCAAACACGTCAATCTCTCTTAACAATTTTACAATAACTGTGATGCCTCAAGCGCGATGACTAGGTGTCAATCTGAACAGCCTACTGTCATCCACGACGCTGGACTGCAGAGACAGCAAAAAGTGGCTCCTCCCGGGCCCCTTATATTCCAGGGACCTCCCACAAATTCCCCAGTATTGACAAGCAGTTAGCAAGAAGCCGGGACCGAATAACCATAATCAAACAATTTTAACCATGATAACAATCACCATACAGAGGCACTAAGAACAATGAAAAACAAGGACGGGGTGGAGCAGGACGTGCTGTATACTCATAATACCAATTCTACAGGTGAGTAATCACAGAATTGTATTATTCTAAGTATACAGCACGTCCGGCTCCAGATAGTAATTCCTTACGCTTGGGACATCCAATAGCAGTGTCCGTAAGGTAGGGTGGGATCCCCAAAAGCAACAACAAGCAGATTAAACCACTGCCGCCTGCAGAACTTTGCGGCCAAAAACAGCATCAGCTGGGGCCCTAACATCAACCTTGTAAAACTTAGAAAAAGTATGAACAGAAGACCAAGTAGCGGCTGTCAGGTCCCGTGGGACGCCCACCTTCCAAATAAGTCTGCAACCCCCAATCTCCGCTGCTAGCTTCGCCTATAGACAAGCCCCCGTCTGCCGGGACGCTAAACACGCCTCACCGGGCACGGTTGCCCCCAGGACTTTAAAGCACAAAGGATGTAGACTTATGAAGGGGAAGGCAGATGAACCAGGAACGAGACTGGGCAAGGTCAAACAAGCAGAGGTCATACACGGAAGATCAGTCCAATGAAACGCGGCACCAGAGGATGAGACGGAAGAATAGTCAAGTCGAGCCAAGGGTCAAACCGGGAGATCACGGGTACGCAGTACAGTGGAGCAGGCAATCGTAGTCAGGGAAACAGGCAAAGGTCAGTCCAGGCAGCGATCAAGGATGGTCATACACAGCAGGATAATCGAAGACAGAGCAGACACCAAATCACACCCAGCAGCACGCTATCACGGGCAATGAGAGACTGAAGGAGAGAAACCTTTATGGGGCCAGGTTACACGGGATTGGGCCAGAAGTGTGTGTATGATTGGTGCATAACAGAACCTGGTCCAGATTGGACCAGAAACATAGAGGGGCATATGACCCCGCATACCTTTGGGCTCATAGGCCCAGCGCTGATTACCTCCGGCGGGCGCGCTGTGTGCAGCGCCGCCGGAGAGCATAAATCCTAAGTGCTCGCGCGCGCGAGCATGACCCTGGATGTCAGGAGCGCGCCGCGATGCCGGGAACGCGGCCGCTCCAGACGCCGCTCGCGGCGGAACTGCCCGAGCCGCCCGCTCGCGGCGGAACTGCCCGAGCCGCCCGCTCGCGGCGGAAACGGCCGAGCCGCCGTCAGCGACGGGAGCCGCCGAACAGGATGCCGCCCCGCCAGACCTCCGGCTGACTGCCCGCAGATGGCGCGGGACCGAAGGCTGGGTGAGTAGCTCGTGACACTCGTGACAGCGGCCTTGCAAACTTGTTCAACAGAAGCCTGGTGCTGAAAGGCCCAAGAGGCACCAATAGCATGAGTGGAATGAGCAGTAATGCGGAAGGGAGGATCCTTCCCTTTAGCAGAATAGGCCTGAATAACAGCCTGACGGATCCACTTGCTGATAGTAGACTTAGCTGGAGCCAGACCCTTCTTGGGACCCGAAGGGGACCACAAAAAGAGCATCAGTCTTCCTGAAGGGCTCAGTAGCCACCAAATAGAACTTCAGGTTCCTGACCACATCCAAGGAATGAAGAGCCCTCTCCTTAGAGTTACTAGGATTAGGGCACAGAGAAGGTAGAACAATGTCTTGATTGAGATGAAAAGCAGACACAACCTTAGGCAGAAAATCTGGCTTAAAGCGAAACACCACCTTGTCCTGGTGTCTCTCAAAGTAAGGGGGCTTGATGGAGAGCGCCGCCAACTCAGAAACACGCCTAACAGAAGTGATAGCCACCAAAAAGACTACCTTAAGCGTAAGAATGGACAAAGCAGCCTCATGCACAGGGGCAAAGGGAGACCCCTGAAAAGCAGATAGGACCAAGTTCAAGTCCCAGACTAGTAACATAGGCTTACGTGGGGGGTGCACATGAGTAACCCCCTGGAAAAAAGTCCTGACCAGATGCTGCTGAGCAAAACATCTTTGAAAGCAAACAGCCAAGGCAGACACATGACCCTTCAGAGTGCCGAGTTGAAGCCCCAGATCCAAACCATGTTGGAGAAACTCCAGAATCTTAGGAATAGAAAACACATGACAGGGAGGAGATTTAGCCTGACACCAGTCCATGTAGGTACCCCAAACCCTATAGTAAATGGAAGAAGAGGACCTTCTCCTAGCCCTGATCATGGTGTCAACAACAGAGGCAGGCAGCCCCTTTTCCATTAAGATGGAGGGTTCAGCAGCCAGACCGTCAAAGCCAGCGTTTGTAAATTGGGGTAGCGTAGCCGCCCCTGAGTGAGCAGATCTACCGCCAGCTGCACAATGTCTGCAAACCACACTCTTCTTGGCCAACAGGGGGCCACCAGGATTGCTGGCACCCCTTCCTGAGCTATCTTTCACAGAACCCTGCCCAACAGGGGAAACGGGGGAAAGACATACAGTAGCTGAAAGCCCTGCCAGGGCATTGTCAGAACATCCACGGCAAAGGACCCAGAGGGTCCTGGGACAGAGACACAAAGACTGGAAGTTTGTGATTGTGACGGGACGCAAACAGATCCACATCTGGCTGACCCCAACGTTGACACTGAGAGTGAAACACCCTGTTGCTGAGGGACCATGGCGAGAAGTCCCCCTGCTCAGAGAGTCTGCCTCCAAATTCTCCACCCCCAGAATGTACACAGCTGAGATGCAGGGGACATTGTCCTCTGCCCAGGACAGGATCAGAGACACTTCCTTGAGGGCCCCCTGGCTCCGGGTCCCTCCCTGATGATTGATGTAGGCAACTGCCGTCTGGTTGTCCGAGCGGACCTGAACAGCCCGACCCTGAAGGTGCAGGGTCAAGCGGGCTAGAACCAACCTGATCACCCTCAGTTCCAGAATGTTGATAGGGGTGTGGGCCTACTGAGGGCCCCACTGCCCCTGGAAGGTTAGGGATCCCCAGAAGCCCCCCCAACCTTTCAGACTGGCATCCGTGGTGATTGTCTCCCAGCAAGGGTCCAGAAAAGATCTGCCCACCAACAGGTTCCTTGAGTCCAGCCACCACGAGAGGGACCGCCTGGCTAGGGGGGACAGAACCAAAAGCTGATCCAGGGACACAGGGTCCCTGTCCCATACAGACAAGAGGTGGAGTTGAAGATGCCTCATGTGGAACTGAGCATAAGGAACCGCCTCGAAGCAGGACACCATCAGGCCCACCAGCTGCATTCCCTGCCTGATACAAGGATGAGGGCATGACAGAAGGAGCTGAGCTTTCGCCTGCAGAATGTCCACCTTCTGCTGAGGAAGAAAGATCCTGGCCCGAGCTGTATCCAGATTCATGCCCAGAAATGGCTTTACCAAAGAGGGAGACAGGGAAGATTTGGAGTGGTTTATCACCCAGCAGTGTGGTCACCACCCGCTGAGTATTCAGCTCTGCCTGTTGGAAGGACGGAGAAGTGATAAGAATGTCATACAAATAGGGAAGAATGCGAATGCCCTGAGCTCTCAGCAGAGCCATAATGCACGCCAGCACCTTGGTGAATACCCTGGGAGCTGAAGTAAGACCGAAGGGCAATGCCACAAACTGGTAATGCTGATCCTCCAGAGCAAACCTGAGGAATCTCTGATGACCTGGAA
The DNA here is from genome assembly GCA_027917425.1 of Gastrophryne carolinensis. NCBI lineage: Eukaryota > Metazoa > Chordata > Amphibia > Anura > Microhylidae > Gastrophryne > Gastrophryne carolinensis. Next base: position 290,485,486 of record CM051239.1, on the reverse strand, counting down.
AAACTGGAACGTGGAGGTAAGCATCCTTGATGTCCACAGAGGTCATGAAGTCCCCTGGGCGTAGTGAACTTACAGCTGAGCGCAGAGTTTCCATCTCCTGGGTCTGACAAACATGTTGAGAAGCTTTAAATCCAGGATGGGCCTGACAGACCCATCTCTTTTGGGAACGGTGAAAAGGTTGGAATAGTAGCCCTTGCCCCTTTCCCCTAAGGGCACTTGGCAAATGACCCCCAGCTCCAGTAGATTCTGCACAGCAAGCAACAGGCCCTAAGCTGACAGGGGGACTTGAGGCATCCGGGATCTGATGAATCTTGGGGGCGGCCAGGCTGCCAACTCTATCTTGTAACCGGAGGACACTACCTCCTGAATCCATCAGTCTGAGACATGACGCCTCCAGACGTGAGCAAAGAGCCGAAGCCATCACCCCACCCGGATGGGTGAGGGCGCCCCTTCATGCCTGAGGGGGCTTGGGGGAAGACTTAGATTTGGAACCCCAGGAGGATCCAGGGCGGCCACGTCCTCTGGCCCTGCACCAGAAATCTGCTCGGACACCTGCAAATGATGCTCCCCTTCCCACTCTGGACCCACGGTAGGAGGGAAGAAAGGAACCTGAACCCCGAGACTGTCTCTCGCGCTGGGATAACTTGCCTCCCTTAGCAAAAAGGTCCAGGCGATCCCCAAAAAGACGCAGCCCTTTAAAGAGGAACCCAGTGAGAGCCTTCTTGGCAGCATTGGCAGCTGCCCACTGGCACAGCCAAACCGAGCGGCGTATAGCCACTGCTAAGGCAGAAGCCCTGCCACACATTCTAATGGTATCATCCAAGGCAGAGAGGACATATGCAACAAATTCATCACAACGCAGAAGAGCACTATACTCAGCACTAGCTGCCTCATCAGGAGCCCCATCTAAAATACTCCTGAGCAGAGTCCTAATAGCCACAGCTGTAATGACAGAGGCACAAACCGGGCGCAGCGCAGACCCCGCACAGCCAAAGGCATGGGAAGCCAGCTGATCAATGCGCCGATCCTCACCATCTCTCAGTGTAGTAGAATCAGGGGAATGCATGACAGAAGTGTTGGACAACCACCTCTGGAGGGGACGACCAACTCTTAACCACTTCAGCAGGGAAAGGGTAGCTCTTATCCCAATTTTTAGGCACCCCAGGGAGCCTGCTCGGTCGCTCCTACTCTTTGAACACAAGATTATTAGTGAGTTTGCTCAGGAAACTGCAAACGTGGCTTAGCCGTGTGAAAATACTCCTCCTGCTACCGAGGAGCCGCGGCAGGAGGAGAGATAGAAAGCACTTCAAAAATGTGAGCCAAAAGCCAAAATACCGCCTACCCTTTGATGGGGGATTGCAGTCAGAGCAGCGCTCCTTAAGCACCTGACAACGGTGCTGCCTACGGTCACCCGACCAGTGCAGCCAAAGCTGGGAGGCATGAAAAGGAGGAACGGGTGGGAATAGTCCTACAGGGCCCCAGGCTAATAGCCCCGCTCACCTGCGAGTAGAGAGAGCCATCTTCTTGTCATCGCAGCGCCGACTGCAAAGAAAATCTGCGGAATTTGTGGGAGGTCCCTGGAATATAAGGGGCCGGGAAGAGCCACTTTTTGCTGTCTCTGCAGTCCAGCGCCATCTTGTGGATGTATAACCCAAAAGTAAGGAATTACTATCTGGAGCAGGACGTGCTGTAAACTTAGAATAATGGTATAACAGCCACTCTGTCTCTTGGTGCTCTCAGCCTGAGCGAGCATGCAAGCCACAGAGGTCCTGCAGCTGTCTATGTCCAGAGCAGAGCATGTTCACTACTCATAAAGCTGTGCCCTGACGTGCTCTTCACAACTCAGCCATGACCCAGAAAGGCGAAGAAAACAGCTTGGCTTAGAATACATGAATTATTTTCATGCACCATAATCAGAGATTTTGAGATGGTTTGAAATGGCTAATTTTACAATGTAATTTTACAATGTTCCCAATGGGATGAGGGGGAGTTGGTGTGTGAGTGGATTAAGATTTTAAAGTGTTAAAGACATTTCAGGGGCAAAACATGGGCTGGGGTGTATTGTTCTGGCGGGGATACCGTAGGGACAGGTACGGGTTGAAAGGTTTAGAGGGAGATTCAGGAGATGTTAGAAGAGGAATGAATAAGGCTCTGGGTGAGGTGGGCTGTATGTGGTGCCACCTGCAACCAGTGGTGCGGGATTGCATACCACTTACTTAGATTATTTATTTTTAGTGCTTATACTTGTGAACATTATGTCAAACTGAATGACATGTGTGTGGCTGGATTGGCACAAATAAGCTTTACCCGCTTTAGTTCAGGGCTGCTTCGGTGCCCAAAATTCACCAGTCAAGTTGTCCACAATTGCAGAAATGCCAAGGAAGTTCTTGTTGTGCAAAGCTTCAAGTACCGCAGAAATGCTCCCAACACACTGAGAAGCCATTTGTGATTTTGCCCTTGCTAAATAATATCTTAGGCTCCCCACCCAAGGAAAGCCCCACTGCAGTGTTTATTGCTAGGGGGCTCACATTCACATTATCTCAGTATTGCCTTTAAAAACAGGGTAGGCCCCACCTGTAGTCAGGCCAGGGGCCATTCAGTTTGCTGCCAGCCGTCACATGGTCTGAAGTACATATGTTGCCAGAATGCCAGTGGACTACTCCTGACCACAAGATCTCCGCCTGCCAATATATGTGTTCTTATTCTAGCTTGTATTAGAAGCCAATATACCATTTTAATAAATCAGTCATAATTGAGTTACTTTGAAATAAATTTGCTGAATTTGCTCAATTGTTCAGGAGTTGGTGGATCCATAAACTGAACACCAGTTTGGAAATCAGGTTCCGTGATGTAAATGTAAAACAAATCATCTGATTACCACAGTCCTCCTCCAATCTTGTAAGGAAGGAAAGTGCTCTGCATGGAAGCTGTGAGCTGGGAACATGACTCAAAGGTCAGTCACCCATTTCCTGAAGCAGCACAACAACATTGATATAGGCACACATATATCTTAGCCAAATCATTTTCCCTGTCCTGGAAAGTGCACGCTGCAACTTTATGGAATGAAATAATAGATAATAGGTTGTAGGGTATTTGATCTCTATAGTTTCTCTCTCAGTTTCTAGGTAAAAGAATTACACATTGTATACAGAAACATTGTTTTTTCCCATATCAACTGAAGAAAGATGCAGACAAGGCGATGTTTCCAAAAAGATCACATAATACACTTGCCTTTAACGTTTGTGTAGTTTGATCTCAGGAGACCACAGATCACATATCAGGGCTACTTATATTTAAGTCCTTGAAGTCTTGATGCTAGTGAAACTGACATAATTAAAAATTCATATTTGTGAGCATTTTTAAAAGATCCCTGGACACTATGAAACCGAAATATTTCTCACTCTGAATATTTTACCTCTTGTCTCAGAGAGGTTGAAAACATTAGACATGCACAGAAATACTTTTACAAGGCATTAAACAGTACACATAAAGGGACACTATTGTCAAGTCATCAGTTCCTCATCCACATGTTTGGCAGCAAATGGCAGCCAGTCAAGTGACCACCAGAAACTATTTAGGCTTTGTTGTGCAAGAAACCTCAGTTGGTTACGAACAATCAAGTGATTGGCAGCCAAACAAGTGGGCTGACTTGACTACAGTGCCAGTTTAAAGAATATATATACAGGGTTGGATTATGAGAAGGGTGCCTCCACCACTTGCCCTTCAAAGGGAGCCTCCGCCAACCTTTGGGTTATGGTTTGGTCCAGGAGGCTTTTCAGCTGAGGTGCGGGGCCAGCAGCAAAGCAATTGGCGACAGTGGGGGCTCCCCATGTGCCCGGGCAAGCTTTTTTTTGTTTTTGCAAACCTGCAGCCAAAGCCGCCACAGGGCAGGATGGACAGTCTAGAGCTGCAAAGCCATCGTCAGCAACGATACATTGATGGGTGGGTACAGAGAAGTCAATTGGTGACCGCTTACTGCACATAAGCCACCAAGCACAGCCACTGGCAGCTCAATGCAGGGGTGCTGTTTTATGCTGGACCAGCTGAGCGACTACACCACTACCCCCACCCAGAATGGCAAAACAAGAGTTCCAGAGCAGCATGCCCCCGCACAAGGGTGGCACAAGGGACTCGATCTATCTTCCAGTAACACTAACCTCTGCCTCTGTTGTTCCCCTAAACTATAGCTAACCCCAGCCCAAAAATAACAACCTTGGCTTAACACTGCAAGACTGAAACTACTGAACCGCAATGGAGGAAATCCAAAACCAATGAATACTTCCTGTTTTACATGCAAGCCCTTCAGGAATTAAGGACTGGCCATCATCTGCTAAACAGGAACATTTCTCAAGACTCAGAATCCAAAACAGTTATTAAGCACCTTAAACTCTCTAATTCAGATGACACTCAGATATACCTATTTGTACTAAATCTCTCTTTCCTCCTCTCTCGCCTTCCTGACTGTCATCTAACTCCCTCAAACTGAACATGGACAAGACAGAACTGGTCATTGTCCAAACCACTGCTCTCCCCTCTTCAACACCACAATATCTGTAAATAATCTTACAATAACTGCAACTCCTCAATACCTAGGCCTAATTCTGAACTCCTCTCTGTCTCACTTACACCTTCATTCACTCCCTAGCCACCTCCTGTTGTCTCCAAACAACACCCGCATCAGTACACTTCCTCTGACCTGATACCACTAAAATGTCCATGCTCTGGTCATATCCTGAATGGACTATTGATACATACTCCTCTGTGGTTTACCAACAAACAGACTGGCACCCCTCCAATCTATTCTAAACTCTGCTGCTCACATCATCCACCTCTCTTCTCACTTCTCCACCGCTGCCTCCCTCTGTCAATCCCTCTGCTGATTACTTGCTGCTCAAAATTTTCATTTTAAACTTCTAAAACTTCTAAATAATACTTCTATCTCCAACCAGGCCCTTCCCTACATTTATTCTCTAATCCACAGATACCAACCCAGTCGCAGCCTTCCCACTGCTTCTGACATGCTCCTGTCCTCCTCCTTGGCCACCTTCTCACACTCCCACCTTCAAGACTTCGCCTGTGCCTCTCCACTTCTCTGGAATGTCCTCCCCCGCTCAATCCATCACTCTTCAATACTACAATAAGCTATTAAAAGGTCCCCTCAAAACTCACATCTTAAGACAAGCATATAAGGGTCGATTCAAAGAAACATGTCAAAGCTTTGATTTTGTTGCCGATCATGGTATTATTTCCGAACGATCGAACACTCGTATGAACTTGCGAGTGATTCTATAACCTAATGAGTTTCCTATTGTAAAATTCCCATCCGTTCGTATGTTATCTCCCGACCTTGGCCCAGTCATTTCCAAACGTAAATTTTAGGTTGAGTGATCTGTTGTTGAGACGGCAGCATGTTATTTTTTCCTTCTTCCATCGTCCACCTCTTCGTATTTCTTGCGTTTCCCGATGGTTTTTCCTGCTTTTTAACCTCTAACACTCGTGCGCTCGTAAATGTGGAAGATCTTGCGCATGCGCAATACAAGCTACACTCAACTAATGTTGCCCATATCGTACACTACCTAGCTCAACCAAACTACTTTGCGACATTCTTACACGTACCTTTATTAACCCTAAAACTTACCCAAACCCCTTGGCGGTTGTTTTTTCTTCATTTCCCGGACCCTAAAACTGACCCAAACCCCTTGGCGGTGTTTTGTTTCTTGTTTTTGATGACCCTAAAACTTACCCAAACCCCTTGGCGGTTGTTTTTTTCTTCATTTCCCAGACCCTAAAACTTACCCAAACCCCTTGGCGGTTGGATTTTTCTTCATTTCCCGGACCCTCAAACTTACCCAAACCCCTTGGCGGTTGGATTTTTCTTCATTTCCCGGACCCTAAAACTTACCCAAACCCCTTGGCGGTTGGATTGTTCTTGTTTTTGATGACCCTAAAACTTACCCAAACCCCTTGGCGGTTGTTTTTTTCTTGCTTTTGATGACCCTAAAACTTACCCAAACCCCTTGGCGGTTGGATTTTTCTTCATTTCCCGGACCCTAAAACTTACCCAAACCCCTTGGCGGTTGGATTTTTCTTCATTTCCCGGACCCTAAAACTTACCCAAACCCCTTGGCGGTTGGATTTTTCTTCATTTCCCGGACCCTAAAACTTACCCAAACCCCTTGGCGGTTGGATTTTTCTTGTTTTTGATGACCCTAAAACTTACCCAAACCCCTTGGCGGTTGGATTTTTCTTGTTTTTGATGACCCTAAAACTTACCCAAACCCCTTGGCGGTTGTTTTTTTCTTCTTTTTGATGACCCTAAAACTTACCCAAACCCCTTGGCGGTTGGATTTTTCTTGTTTTTGATGACCCTAAAACTTACCCAAACCCCTTGGCGGTTGTTTTTTTCTTCTTTTTGATGATCCTAAAACTTACCCAAACCCCTTGGCGGTTGTTTTTTTCTTCATTTCCCGGACCCTAAAACTTACCCAAACCCCTTGCCGGTTGGATTTTTCTTCATTTCCCGGACCCTAAAACTTACCCAAACCCCTTGGCGGTTGGATTATTCTTCATTTCCCGGACCCTAAAACGTACCCAAACCCCGTGGCGATTGGATTTTTCTTCATTTCCCGGACCCTAAAACTTACCCAAACACCTTGGCGGTTGGATTTTTCTTCATTTCCCGGACCCTAAAACTTACCCAAATACCTTGGCGGTTCCATTCTTCTTATTTTTGTGGTTCATAAATATTACCAAAACCACTTAATGTCCATCTGTATTGATTTATTAAAACATGCCTTTTCGTGTTTAGCAAAATGTAATGTATGTTAGAAATAGAAATGAGTCATTTTAGAATGTTAAAATATTTATTTTGGGAACAATATATATTTATTTTAAAAATGTTTTTGCTAATAAAAATTTTTAAAATGTATTACAATTTTTTAAAACTATTTACAATCTGGAGCCAGGACCAAGGGCACTAATCATCTTCTTCAGTTGGCCCCAACGTCGCCTGTATGGCCTGCAGCTCGGCCACCAACTCAAGGATCCTTTTTTTCTTTTCTTCCACTGTTTGCGGTGGGATCCCTGTAACCAATAGAGAATTAAACATAAATAGTAGTACCAGACCGGTTTGTAGGCTGCGAATTGATTGTTTGTTAGTCAAATCCAGCGGAATACATCACATATGTCATAGTAATTAAGGTAAGGAATTTAGCACAGGTAACTATTCTAAGTGCTTAACCCAGACCTTCAACATGATTTTCTTTAAAGCAACAACTATTTCCAAATGATTTGCCCCCACATCATATTTTTAATAGTTACATTTTTAGAACATAAATTATTATTCTTTCCACCACTGTGCTGCAACTCTGTTCCTGAATTTGGGATACATGCGCCGCCATTTGGACTCAGAAGCCGAACATTTACTGAGGAGAGGAGAGTGGGATAAGGTCCAGGGGAGCAGCTTATAGTTGTGCTTTGCTAATACCGACCAGAGCTGGGGTCAGGGAAAGGTCAGCAGTCCCAGAATGCAGGGCAGCACATTCATAAGGCACTTCCTGTTTGCATGATGCCTGGAAAGATGGCGCCTTCCCTAAGCCGCCATCTTTGATTTTTAATGGCTCATAACATGCAGTAGATGCAGGTCGGATTATTGTGTATGTGAGAAATCAATATGTCCAGGTTGTGGGAAACATATAAGCTAGGCTCTTATTCAGAGTGAAGGTCCGCTTTAAGCTAAGGAAGTGCCCACAGGAAAGTGTTAACTACCCATTGGCTACGCCTTTATTTATCTGTGTGTTATTGGCAACTAACACAGAAGTCACAATAATGGCATGCCTACTTACTTGGTTGGTGGCCGACAGATGGCTGGTTGGGGCCAACAGGATGTCCTTGGTCCTGGCTCTGGTGTGAAGAAGACCCTGGAGAAACATGGGAAATAGGGTTAGTTTTATGGTCTGAGTCACTATTCCCCAAATATCTGGGTCCCACTCTGGCTGACATCACTCACCTTCGCCAGGGTCATCCTCAAGCATCTCTGCTGCCTCCTCTCCCACTACCTCACCCGCTCCCGAAGCATCTAGAAATACAGAATAAAGGACTAATTATTGTCTGATCTTGCATGTATATATTTGTGCATATACATGAAGAGTGACATACCAGAGGCTTCCGCATGCATGGCAGGGTATGACTCCGTGCCCATGCGGTTCCGCCCCTCCTCTGTTGTAAGGTCCAGGGGCTGGTCTGATGAACCAACAGAGGAGGGGTAGGTCCGTCGCCCTGGAGACCCACCACCTTCACTTCCAGCTGCAGATTCATGCAGCACTGGTCGGCCTCTGCGCCTCCGGGTGCGGCGAATGCGGGAATCCATTTCCAACACTAAGGCAGAAATGTCATTATAAATAAAGGCCTAACTTATGACTTTTTAACATATACCATGCAATCGCTATGTACTTACTTGGGAAAGGGATCCCGCAAAACCTCCGCACCCGGGCCATGTGCAGCCGTTTGAGGTCCGACCAATGCTGCATAATCTGCGTGTGGGTGAAGGTGGTGCTGGTGACCCGCTGGATTTCGTTGATGATCTCCAGGGCGATGGCGCGTTTTTCAAAATAATTGGGCACGAAGTCATACCTGCGCGCAAGCATGGTCTGCAAAACATAATTTAAACACAGCATTTAGTTTAACACACCTAGGCATATGTGTTAAAGCAGAATTTGACAAGTTAATGGCATTAACACACACATTTAGAGTCAAAGTCAATATTTGCTTTGGTCTTAAGAGTTGTTTGGCACGTGTGTGGCGTGCCTTTGCTTTAGAATTTATTTGTGAAACATTAAGATCATCCAAACTTGTTCCAAGCGCATCCTTAACATGTAGTCCATCATTTAGTATTTGCTTAAAAGGCAGAGAAAGGCACTTACCAGCATGATGATCTCTTCTTGTTGACGGGTGAAGATAGTGGGCGCCATCTTTATGCTTCTTCAAGGCAGCAGATAAGTCAAACCCCAGCGGTTTCCTGGTTCCGCACGAACGTACGTCCGTACGATCGCGTAGGCGAGCGCATAGGCGTCAGACGCTGTGTGCCTTATTTAAAGGTCCCTGCACCCAAACCTAATTTCTCTTTGTCTTTTGCACGAAAATGACTCCCAAAAAGATCCCTGCTAAACGCTCCAAGGCAAGCCAGGCCACTGAGGGACCCAAAACCAGGTCCCAACAAGGAGCAAAGAAGGGTCGGCCAAGCAAGGTAATTAGCAGCTCTGCACCACCAAGGGACACTGTACCCGCAAGCTCCAAAAAAAGGGCCACAAAGGCACATGCCCCTGCGGCCCCCAAAACAACTAAAAGGAGCCGCAGCCCATCCAGGCGCACAACCCCAGCACGGGCAAGCCCAAGGACCCGCAGCCCATCCAGGCGCACAACCCCAGCACGGGCAAGCCCAAGGACCAGCAGGCCATCCAGGCGCACAACCCCAGCACGGGCAAGCCCAAGGACCCGCAGCCCATCCAGGCACACAACCCCAGCACGGGCAAGCCCAAGGACCCGCAGCCCGTACAGGCGCACAACCCCAGCACGGGCAAGCCCAAGGACCCGCAGCCCACCCAGGCGCACAACCCCAGCACGGGCAAGCCCAAGGACCTGCAGCCCATCCAGGCGCACAACCCCAGCACGGGCAAGCCCAAGGACCCGCAGCCCATCCAGGCGCACAACCCCAGCACGGGCAAGCCCAAGGACCCGCAGCCCATCCAGGCGCACAACCCCAGCATGGGTAAGGCCAAGGACCCGCAGCCCATCAAGGCGCAGAACCCCAGCACGGGCAAGCCCCAGGAGCCGCAGCCCATCCAGGCGCAGAACCCCAGCACGGGCAAGCCCAAGGAGCCGCAGCCCATCCAGGCGCAGAACCCCAGCACGGGCAAGCCCAAGGACCCCCAGGCCATAAAGGCGCAGAACCCCAGCACGGGCAAGCCCAAGGAGCCCCAGGCCATAAAGGCGCAGAACCCCAGCACGGGCCAGCACCAGGGCCCGCAGCCCAGCCAGCCGCAGAACGCCAGCACGGGCCAGCACCAGGGCCCGCAGCCCAGCCAGCCGCAGAACGCCAGCACGGGCCAGCAACAGGGCCCGCAGCTCTTCCTGGGACAGAAGTCCACGACCAGGGCCAAGCAGGGCACTTAGCCCCCCAAGAGGGCCAAGAAAGGCCATCTTGTAACCGCATTTGGTTGCAACATCTACACCTGGAAGTTCTGTGGCCAGCCACGCAAGAACACCCAGCCCCTTGCCCAGTCCAGCCCAGTCATTGGTAAGCCAACAATCTATGCATTCCCCAACCCACCACGAGTCCATAATGTCCCCACATGTGTCTGCACACATGGAGGAGCCCCAAACCCAAACAACTGGCCGCACATTGCGTCGCGGACAGTTGTGTGGGCGTTTCTCCCATAGCCAAAATATGGCATTGGCTAGTGGCCTAACATAAGTCTATGATGAGCTATATGGGAGCAAATCCAAATTCACAACCAAGCAGCAAAAAAATGGAAATGTTGGAAGAACTCAAACGCCAAGTAAATGCAGCAGGGGAAGAGAGGAAAGATGTGGCCCAAATCCAACGGAAAATCTCGGATCTCAAATATGCTGTACGCCAAAAAGAAATCAAAAGGCATAATTATAGGTAAATAAATGATCTAGTAAAATGTCATTGTTAGGATGTATGCTAATTTTCAAATTGTAATATCCTACTTTTACTTTACAGCATGAAAACTAGAGGGGGGTATCCCACAAAATTGGAGTTCACACCTGCTGAGGAAATGGTGCTGGGCCTTCTCCATCCATTCGCGGTCGGTGGCCATGCAGCCCTAACGGACACAGACTCACCGACCCGTACAGAATGTGAGTAACCTTCATATGCATGTTTCCCTTGTGGCTTGCTTAATTAACTTTATAAAGGTAACAGTTGACGCAATGCCCCTCTGCTGTGGCTTGTTTTTGCTAGCGCTAATGTGCATGGTTGTGTCATATTTGTGTATATTTTGGCCAAACAGATTTGGCCCGATACATTATTTTTATTCTTCATGACCAAAAATTATGCTTGGAAGCACGATTTAAATTAAGCCAAGTCATAAATGTAGACTCAAACACAAAACACACATCAATAGGGATGTGTGGGACATTGGGTGTGTGAGTTGTGTTTGACGCCAAAGATAGAAATAAGAGGCCAAAACAGATCTGAACTAAAGAATGTTAGGGCAACTCGATTTGTGGCCAATGCTAGCTGGATGCTGACTGTGTCCACTTCCTAACTTGGAACTGAGGTCACTTAGCAGTTAAACCAATCCATTGCACAGATCTCCAACTGAGGGTAATGCAAGAATTTTGCACGTTGCTGTAGAATTAATTAATATTAGCCAATGTATTTGTTTTACTTTGCTAAAGAAAACATTGTTTACGTGTGTGTTAACCTGGTTTCCCTTGTCTCTTCTTTAGCCCAGCATCAGACCACAGCAAGTGTGGACTCCCCCCCCCCCCAGTTTGAATATGCCTTTGACTTCTGTACAGCATCGGAGTCCAGATCCAAGTTTTCTGGTAAGTTTCTTGTGTTTATTAACTGAAGTGAAGAAGCATGTTTTAAAATGTTTTGGATTAAATGAAGAACCCAAACTTATTTGTTGTTCTTTTTCTGCCCCTATAGACCCACACAATCATGGAAGAGATCCAGGACATGGAGGAAGATGGAACCATGCTGGGCCCATCCGAAGACCTCCCCCTGGGTCAGAATCTGCAAATGTCCCAAAATGTATCTCTGTCAATTCCGCAGCAGCAGAGTGAACCCGCATCCATTGAGCATGCAGATGGGGCACAGCATGCTGAGACTGAGGCTACAGTCCCCAGGCTTCCCTCTGCTGTTGAGGAATTGCAAAGTATGCCTGTTGCTGTTGAGGGTCCCAGACCACGAGGCAGGGCCCACCCAAGAGCCAGGGTAATTGTGCGGCGCACTCCCTTGCGCCTCACAATTACCCTGGGGAGGCAGAATGCCCTGGTTGATTTATGGCACGAGGAGAGGAGAGCATTTGAGGCACGCCATCAACATCTGCATGAGGCAAGGCATGCCCAGATGGACACCCTCAATGCTACCTTACAGGCCATGCTGAGTGAGCTTCGGACCCACAACAGCAACATGGTCAATGCAACTAATGCAAGCCAGGCATCCATGGGTGAATTGCTCAATATGCAGAGAAACATTTTGGAGCAGTTGCAGATTACCAATGCAACCCTCGCCCAGGGTAGCTCCCAGCCACATGGCCCTCCACCCGGGTTTTTTGGGTATCCACCTTATTAAGGCAACCTCTCCTTGATTGTGTGCCACATCTTTTAGATTTCCCCCCCACTGTATTTACTTGGCGTTTGAGATTTTCCAACATACTATTTGGGTTTGAGCTGCAGGTTGTGTTAAGGATTTGCTCACATATAGCTCATTAGATTTGGGAGTTAGGCCAGTAGACAATGCCATATTGGAATGGTGAGTGTAGGTGGCCTTTAACATGGGCCACTTATGGCTTTACATTTATTTGGGTTTTTTTGACTCCTCCGGTTTGCAGACATGTTTGGGTGACATTATGGGCAGGCCAAATTAGCCATGGCCACAGGCACTATTAATGACTGGACTGGGATGGGCATGGGACTGGCTGTCCTTGTTTGGGTGTGCCACAGAGTTCCAGGTGTAGATGTTTTTATTTTTTTATGGATACAAACCCGGTCTTGATTTGTTTATAACCACAATTGAATGCTGACTGTGTAATTTGTTGTTAAACATTTTGTTATGCTTTTTGTGGTCAGACTAAAAGAAATTTTTACAAACATTCCAAAAACTTGTTTGGTTTGATTACAAATAACATTGTACCTCACCTTTGACTAAAAAAAAACACAGTATACGTTAACATGGTTTACAAGGTGAATTAAAAGCAAAGGAAACATTAGGAACCACAGTAGAACTATTTCAAGGCATACAAATGAACATTTAATGGCACACAATTGACAACAAAGGCAACCAAAAAAAAAAAGGCAAAAAACAAATAATGTGATTTATGAAAAATGCTGCACAATCAAATTGGCACGCACAGATTGTCCAGATTCACTGGTTGTGCCCACATAATTCTCTGCTTCCTCTTCAATGGGTGTAGAGGGCAGAACATCAACATATCGGGGGACACGTTCTTGGAGGGCAAAATTATGCAGAACTGCACACGCCATTATAATGTCAATAACCTTCTTAGTGTCATATTGAAGGGTGCCCCCGGTATGGTCCAAACACCTAAAACGGGTCTTCAAAAGGCCAAAGGCCCTCTCGACCACAGCCCTGGTTTTGCGGTGCACACGGTTGTAGGCTTCTTGAGCGGCATCCTGGGGCCGCAACACAGGCGTCATGAGCCAAGGTAGAAGAGGGTAACCTGAGTCCCCTTAATAAGAGAAAGAGAAAATACAATTAAGCAATGAAAGTCAGAAAACAAAGCTAATTTACTTTAAACCAAAACTCCATTAAAATAAAAATTAACAGGGCACATTATCCAAATAATTAGGGGAAGAGATGTGGTGAAAAGAAACATAATATGCTTAAAGTCAACAAAGACTGGTAACACATCTGCTAGGTCAAGGGTGCTATTAAATATGGGTATATTTAAGGGCTCAGAAATGTGTCAATTATGATGCTGCTGAGGGGACACACACAAATAACAATAAACACGAGTATGTCAGTTACAGAATAATATTCCAAATGGAGCAGAAACTGGGATAAACTTTGGCACAATCTGGTAGAGCAGAGATTTGGAAACATGGGAGTTACACACATCGCCAAAAAAGGTACAACGACAAAGTCAGTAAACCGCTTGTTTGTTTGGGCAAGAATAATGAAAGATGTTGCAACAGTTGCAAAATGTGGGGTCAGATCTCAAGAAAATGTTCAAGAGTAAAAACATATATTATTAAAGTGGACCGTCACCCAGTGTTGATGGGCCTGGGAATCTATAATATTCCCTGACCGATCACCTCCCTCACCGCAGGACATCCGAGATCGGGATGTCCCGCGATGAGGGACCCCCCCCCAAAACCCCCAAAAAATCACCTCATCGGCGGCGACAGCGGCCGCCGCCGCCTCCCGCGTGCACCTCTAGGCGTGCGCGCAGCCGCGCCAGCCGTTTGTGAAGGGCCGGCGCGTGCGCGTGCACTGTCAGAGGGGCGCGCAGGAGGCGGCGGCGGCGGACGCGCTGTGTTGTCCGCCGCTGTCACCCGCTTGTGTCAAGGAAAAGTCAAAGAAAAGAGCAAGTGCCAAAAATGAAACACACTTACCAAGCAGCCATGCACCAGAAAATTCACCAGCCTCAAATCGCCGATACAAACCAGATCGCCTAAGAATATATGAATCGTGAGAAGAGCCAGGGTAGCCGGCAAGGACACTCAAAAAAAGCATGTCAGGCCCAACCACTGCCTGGACATTAAGGGAGTGTCCCATTTTCCGATTCCTAAAGAGAAAACATAAAAAAAAGGGTCAACACATAAGGGCACAACACATTTGGCAGCAAAAACTGGCCTGCACACAAATGACAGATCTAAATTGTACGGCCAAACAAACAACAAAAATAAAGAGGAATGAAACACTATTGTCATCAGTAATAGGAGGCAAACTTGAACCGAGGATAAAAACTATAAGGGGATCAATCCACATAGGGATTAGTATGAGAAGGGAAGATTGCACAGAGGGATATGTAAGCTAATGGAATAAGAAACATATGGATGAATAATCAGTGGGAATATTACACATTGAAATCAATAATAGGATGGTTTATGCTAAACAACTCTTAAACTAAAAAAGAGCCACAAATATCTACCTGTATATGTACTCGTCGGCTGCACGAGGAACGAGGGCCACATGTGTACAATCAATTGCACCAATTACATTGGGCATGTCGGCAATATTAAAAAAACCAAGCTTAATGGCGTTTCTGGCTACCATATCATCAGGGAAATAAATATATTTCTGAGTTATGGCAGCCATGCCTTCCAAAAATTTGGATAGTGCGCGGCTCAGCGTAGGCTGGGAAAACCCCACAGAGAGGGCACCCAGCCTCTGGAACGAGCTGTTCGCCAAAAATTGCAGGCAGCCAAGCATCTTGGTCATACCTGAAATTGCATGCCCCTTCCTTGTGGTGCGGGCTAACCATGGCCGCAGCTCACTATACAATTTATGGAGGGAAGCGCGATTAAGCCTGGTCAGCTCAAACAGCTCAATGTCATTCATGCCATCGATGTGCATGCGACGACGCAGAGGCAATCTGCCCTCAGACATCCGGATCAAATCGATGCCAAAAAGCATTAGAGCTTGATGTTCCTCGAACTCACTCCTATCCATGCTACTCCCGAGGCCAAAAAGCTGCCGGATAAGATTTCGGGAATCAACCCTTAAATGTGCCTAGAAACACTTGGCAATCAGCTCTCTGAATTGATCGCAATTGATCCCAAACTTCCGATTCCCGATCCGAAATTAATTAACTTTTGCATTTAGAATCGACCCTATAGTCTGGTTTAAAGTGGACCAACACCCAGGATTTTGACTATCCTGGGTTTTGGTCCACTTCCGGGGGCCACCCCGATTGGGGGTGCCCCGCTGTGTGAAACCCCCCAGAAAGCCCCAAAAACTCACCTCACCACGCTCCCACGTGACCGCGCCATCCAATCCCCTCCGACGGACAAGCGGGTGACAGCGACGGACAAGACAGCGTGTCCGCTGCCGCCTCCAGCACGTCACTCTTACAGGGTGCACGCCCGCGCCGGCCATTCACAAACAGCCGGCGCGGGCGCGTGTACGTCTAGAGGGGCGCGCGGGAGGCGGTGGCGGCGGTAGCCCAATCCCTTAAAAAACGATTCCTCAGCATCTAAAAGTGAATATATTTTAAGTTTTTAGTCACTTACTTATTATTCTTTCCCCCAATGGGCTGCAACTCTGTTCAGGACTTTAGGATACGGGTGCCTCAGGTCAGCAATCCCAGAATGCAGAGCAGCACAGTCAGAGGACAATTCCTGTTTGCAGGCTGCCTGATGTTCCATGAGCCGCCATCTTGGATGTTTAAAGGCTCATAACATGCAGTAGATGCAGGTAGGATGATTTTTAATGTGGGCAATCTGTATGTACAGGGTGTGGGAAACATATAAGATAGACTCTAATTCAGAATGAAGGACCGCTTTAATTTAGCTGTACATGAAAATTGAGTATATCAAAGACTATAAGTGAGTATTCACAGAAATTGGTCTATAATGTGTTCCCTTTACTGGATTTGATAGCAGCTGCTTCTCATTTCCAGCTATAGGCCTCAATTCAATAAGAGTTGAAAAAAATTCTCATGGTAGTAAAACATTCAATTCATGAGAAAAAAGTCTGAAAAATAATTTCACTGTTGCTGAATCACCAGCTAGGAAAACAATGAAAGTCAATAGCACTTCTTTACTTCTAAAAAAAGTATGACAATATAATTACTACTACTAATGTTACTATGACAAGTCACATACTATTGGCCTAATAATAATAATAATACACTAGGGAATCTGTAGCAGCTTTATGCTCAGGTTTGATTAATTATCTATTATAAACGGTTAGCCTGGTCTTCTTTTTCATTAACAAAAAAATAAGGTAAGGTTTTTTGGGGGTTTTGGGGGGGTTTCACCCCGCGGGACATCCCGATTTCGGATGTCCCGCGGTGAGGGAGGTGATCGGCCCGGGAATCTATAAGATTACCCCTGGGTGTTGGTCCACTTTAAGCATAACCTTCATAGGGCACATGCTGCCAAACTAAAGCTCTACCACTCCACCCCTTCTGTCTCCACACCCTATCCTTTAGACCATAAGCTTGCAAGGGCAGGGCTCTCTTTCCTATTGTATCCTCTTCCCAAAACATTTAGTCTGAACTTTGTAGCATCTAATTTGCAATGGTCTCCATACTGTATGTTTCAACTTGTCTGTAATTATACCTTGTACAGCGCTAGGGAAGAAGATGGCGCTAGGAACAGGAACAGTGCAGCACTGTATTGCCAATTGTCCCAGCCTGTTGCTTTTTCAGTGACCTGTTCAGGTTTCTGTTCTACATTGCACTGACAACCTATGCCTATGCTAGTTTCAGATCTACATCCCATTGACAATATGCAATGATTGTCAATAACACTCAACCTCCTGCCTGCCTGTAACCATTGCCATGCACATCAACCATTCTTTGCCTGAATCTCGACCTTAGACATTGACCGTGTTCTGAATACTCATGACACCCGCTGTTAAAAAAAGAAGAAATGAATGACAGCTTGGGTGATTAAATAATATTTACATTGGCTCCACATGCATTCGTTAGCGCTAGGGAAGAAGATGGCGCTATATAAATAAGCATTAAAAATTATTGGAGTACATTGTTATGTTAAAATGATTGCTACGACAAATAAAATAACTGTGAATGGGAGTTACAAACTATTCCTTTATTGACCTTTGATTACCTGTGAAATTAGAATTATCAATAAATAACCAAAAACCCTAAAAGAGCAATTGAGTATTTTTTAATAATTCACTTAATAGCTTTAGCTTTGTGTATCAATGTCAAAAAATTAAAGAAACTACTTTTTATGTCTAGAGATGAGCAAATCAAAGAAGCAAGAATCAATTTCAGTCTGACTTTACATTTTAGATCAAAACTAAATCCCACATTTTAGATTTGTTTAAAAAGTTATTCCTTTATTAATAATTTTGTATATTCTTGAAGTATATGTTTACTTCAATCACACTCAACCTCCTGCCTGCCTGTAACCATTGCCATGCACATCAACCATTCTTTGCCTGAACCTTGGCCTTAGACATTGACCATGTTTTGCATACTCATGACACCTGCTGTTAAAAAAAAGAAGAAATGAGTGACAGCTTGGGTGATTAAATAATATTCACGTTGGCTCCACATACATTCGCTGGCTAGCTTTGAACCCTGAATACATACTAATTGTCAAAAAGAAAAAAAGAGAAGAAAGATGGTTCCACAATGCCAGATGCCATAAAATGCTGAGCTTGATTAATTACACAACTCTAAAACAAAATAGACTACCTTTCAAAAACTATAAACTACCACTCCCCCCCCCCCCCCAATAAAAGCAGTAATGTTGTTGTACACAACCAGTTCAGGTCCCACCACACCTCACTCACACCAAGCAATGCTGATAGTTACTTGAAGAACCACCTTCTCAGGGCACCATACCACAACACCAGACAATGCTGGTTACTTGAAGAACCAGCTTTTTGGCCTGAATTCTAAAATCAATATTCAGATAGAGGAGGAGTCCTAAATTGAATTTAAGAACTGGCACCAATGTTCTTAATGTGATTAAGAAATTATTCAGTTCACATCAACAATAAACATGACAGTCAAAATGCACTATAATAAAGGTATAATAAAGTGTCTCAGTTCCTGAACACGAAGGTCCCAGGCCTAAATTTATTGCAAGGAAATAGCATGCAGGATTGCCAGTGCGCCAACTACCTGGATGACTCCAGAGGTCCCTGGGCATTCCCACCTAGCTTACACCCTGTCCACCAGCTGCAGCTTTGATCCTCAGATAGAAGCACTGGAAAGCTCATGACCACTGCCATAGGTATGGACCATGTTTTGCCTGCTCCAACCCATAAACTTTGGCTCAATTTACAACCAAACTGGAGCACCCGCAGGGGAGGTCAGGGTCCCAGAACTATGCTACATGACTCTGTAATCCCTGATTGTGGGATATTTTGACCATGTTATTTTCTTTTTATTGGTCTTTTGTTTGTTCTATTGTTTTTGTTACGCAACGCTTAAAAAATAAACAAAAGGACATTTTACAGTGAATAAAAAAAAATCTTGAAGACCAGTCTAAACATCAAAAATCAATTTTTTCTGTTAACTATAGGCAAAGTTCATGGACAAAGTTTCTGCCAAATGTGTTTCCTGCTAAACATTTTAACAGGCGCAACACCAAGAGGCCACCAAACTTCGATTAATAACAAAGCACCCACCTCTTAATAAAACCTGAGTTTAATTTGTTTAATATTCCCAACGCTAATGATTCCTATTTAAGACATCCTTTTAAAAAGTTTGTAACATTAATTTAATGGAAACATGCCAATGCTGCCTCAAGAACTCCATTAGATGTTTTCCTGTTAAATTAATGTTACTAACTTTTAATAGATGTTCTAATTAGATGTTATTATTAACAGGAATATTAGGCAAATTAAAATCAAACCCTAAGAGAGACAAGTTAGCTTTACAAGTATGGTAAGCGTTAGTATCTGGATAATATACGTGCAATGTGGTGATGCCAGATGGCCATGCTTTGCTTTGCCTTGCAATAAGCCTCTGAAGGAGCAGACACACATGATTTTGTTAGCACATAATACCTGCAGGAGCAGCACTATTATTAACATACCCACTTACAAAAGGAAGTGATGGCTTCTCTGAGTACAGTGCTCTACACTTGAAAGAGAAAAGGGAGCTCCATCTCTCAATTTCACACTCAATTTAAAGGGTCACTTTCAAAGTGGACTGATTAGTTTAGGCAGTTTAGAATTGATTGTTTTGATTGTAAAGCTTGCCTGCTTTTGTGGGCAATTTAAAGTGTAAAAGAGACACCCTGCCACCGCATAAAACAAGGTAGAGCGATAAGCAAAATGCACACCCTTTAAATGCAGACTCGATCGGTAATGTAGCTATTGTTAACCAGTTTGTGTAAACTTCAGGAGAACAGCAGAATATCTGATAGTCTGGTAGCCTGTCTGCCTAGTGGTCCATCACCTTCTCAAGGTACACAAGGGGACTATTCCTCTTGTGGGCCGTCCCCTTGTGGCTGGAATTGGGAAGGGGGGTGAATGAGAGACTGGGACATAGCTGTATCACCATCTACAGCCACAGCCAGTCAGGGGGTGGCCGGGCTATTTTCAGGATTCTGGAGATGTCATACGAAAGTTATCAAATGTACAATGGCAGTCATGTTACATCACTGTATTCAATAATTCCCCACAACCTTGCATTACAGGCTGTGTTTTACCACATGACACAATACTCTGACTTTGACCAGGACATGAAAACCTTATTCTTGTGATGGAATACCTGATGGATCATAATTTTTTCCGGTTCGTGGGGGAAATTCGATTTCCAGAGGTGTGGTGCTTCTTCTCCCCCCCCCCCCCCCCCCCCTCGCCAACCTATACATGGGTTGGTGGGAGAAGGCATACATCTTTGGGAGGAATGTCCTTCCCGGAACTGGATTAAATATTTCAACAGATATATTGATGACCTGTTGTTTGTGTGGGAAGGTGATGAGGGGAGTGCGGTAGAATTTATTTTATGCCTCAAACAGAATAATTTGAATTTTACCTTTATGGCCAAAACTGGTGTCAACTCCATAACATCCTTGATTTATTGTTAGGCATCTATATGACCACAATGAAAGTTATCCCAAGGACTTATAAAAAAAATTAGCAGGTAATACACCAAGGGTGTAAAGTTCGCTGGCCCCCACCTGTGGGGCATCCCATGTAGTGTGAATTCATGTAGTGTGACTTACCTTTCCTCCGTTGTTCCATTAGGGACATCCCATGTAGTGTGTATGTATGTAGTGTGGCTTAGCTTTCCCGCTTGGTTCCATTAGGGGCATCCCATGTAGTGTGCATGTATGGTATGTAGTGTGACTTACCTTTCCCCTTGGTTCTATTTGGGACATGTTGTGTGCATGTATGTAGTAGGACTTACCATTTCAAAGTTCTTTCATTCCATGACCTCCCATGTCGTCTGATTCCACCCACTTTTACTCACCTTTTTTAGGGGGAGGTTTCATGAGTCCACCTCCTCTTTTGCAACATCATTACCCAACTATGATTGAGCCGATACACCCTGATTAAAGGATGTAGTGTTAAGAATGGACACCACACAGCATATAACTTGATCAAACATTTGTTTTTATTAACAAATTTTTTGCAGGGGTTTCTTTTTTTAAACAAAAGAAAATTTTATACATTTTTTTTTTAATTCTCTAAAACAATTTTAATTTATTTGGTGGACCGACATGGCACCTGTAAAGACAAAAGAAATGCATGTTAACACCTGTTTGTACATATGTGTGCCGGTTGATGCTTCCCAGATGCTTCCCAAATGCTCACTACTTACCAATACACTGTTCTTTGCCCTTTAAGGGGACCACCCTCTGCCTCAGTGCCCTCCCTTCGTCTGGTTCTGTAATGAAATGCAAACAGATGATGATCTGCAGATTTGCACATGTGTTATTTGTCTGCATGATCTGGTTTGTACCCACATGATTTAGGCGCCGTATCAGTCTTGGTTGGCCCCATTGTGGCATATTCACCGTTGGATGACTCTGTAGGGAAAGAGAAGCACAAGACACCAGCACTTAGCATACCTGTCATTTTTTAATACTTTCCCACAACCTGTGTATTTGTTCTCTTTTGGTCTAGCTGACTGCTGCTGGACTGCAGCCTTACCAAGTACCACCTGATAGGATCTTGTGTACCACCAGTGGTACTAGTTCCCTGCTCTAAACAGTATAGTCTATGTAAACTAGCCATATACCGTCAACCCTTGCTCTAAACAGTATAGTCTATGTAAACAGAAATATACAGCCAATAGGATGCAGTTGGGGGGTTTGGCACCTTGGTCATGAGCACTTCAGTCATGTCCTGGTTGGGATGGTATCTGGTGCTGATCTTCTATTCAGAAAGTGACCGAGTGAGACAACTAGTAGTCTTGGGTCAGTAGCGGCATGGCCAGTGGTCAGCAACAGGACACAACTCTCCAGACTAGTGGTCGGCAACAAAGCAATGCACTCTATACATGGTCAGGCAACACAAGCATTTGGCAAAAGGCCAAGGAACCCCAAATGGGGCCTAGTGTTCAGCAACAGGGAAAGCCACTCAGATATTCTCAGAAATGGCTTGTGGTTGGTAAAAGGGCAATGCACTCAGAAATAGTCAGATGTGGCTTGAGGTTGGCAACATGGCAAGATGCTTGGACATAACTTGTTAGAGGTCTTAACAGGGAATAGACAAGACTGGAACAGGCAGCCTCACAAATCAATTGGCCTTTAAACTTTTCCTGTCAGCCGAGATACTAGACCAATCTTCCTGTTTGGTCACTACAGACAGAAAGTGAAAGTTCTGTTAAGAGGCCAACAAGAGCAAAAAATGCATGTGGCTCAATTTAGCAACAATAGGAAAAAATAGTTTTGGTCAAAAAAATATGTAAAAAAGTTTTCAGCAAGGCTGACTAATTAAATTCGCACAGGTGAATAGACTCGAAAATTCATGTGAATTCATGTGTAAGCAAAAGGTTTGCAGGAAAATGACATATATTCCTGCTTTTTCAAAAATCTCAGACAGCATATATGGTACTGAAAGGCCTTTACCCTAAATGGTCTATTTGTTTTATACATTTCACACAGCTTCAGAATGATCAGGTGATGTCCCCATTTGTCCCTGAATGTGATATATCTTTGTTAATTCGTACCAATTTTTTTTTTATGCAGTTGTGCAAATAGTCATGAAAAGTTAGATATGTAGTTAGTGATAGTTTAAGGCAGTTGGAATTTCTGTTTTTCTTTTGCTTCACATTTTATTTATCGCACTGGTTGTGTGAATTCAACATTGCATATTAGGAACTTGGGGTACTTGTTAATGTAATTGCTTAGATTTATTCCTACAGACCTGCTGGAGTTGACGTTATTTTGTTTTGTTTTTTACAGTTTCAATTCACATTAAATGGCCCCTCCCTCTAAAGGCATAGGCCAAGCATCCTGCAGCTTACCAGCCCCTATAGTCTTTGGCTCAGTTTCAGTTTTTCCCTGAGGTGTTGGCAGAAATGTATTTTATTAAAACAGTAATTTAAAATATAAAGTAAATTTTTCACTGAAAAAATACTCGCTGACATGCAGGCTTGTTGAAAAAATAGACACATTTCCTGTTGCAAACCTTGCTGAATTGAGGCCATGTTGTCGTAAACACTACCCGCTCTCTTTCTATTAAAAAATCTTTAGTGCCAAGTTTATTTGCAGAATCACTTTCTTATCACTATAATCCAATATTCCTTTTACATTTTTTACAGGTCAAAGTATTGCCTATTATTTCTAACTAAAATATGTATATTATACATCATCAGAATCAACATTGAAATATTTAAAATACTAATTTTACTTTATCACAATAGTCCTCAGAATTTGTTTAGCATTTTTGTTTCTGATACGCACTATACACAAACACACACAGAGTGTGGTTTATCGAGCAGTCAATGCAGACGGCTGCCTCTGTTTGTGCAGCTTGTGGGAATTCCTGTGCAAGGAGGACCCATCATACAATCAGAAGCACATCCTTTGGCCTGGGAGAAATTAATCTCCCACATGCTTTTCATTTCAATTTTATCAATATATGTGACACAAGGAAATGAAGTGTAATGAACCTTTCATAATCATTGCTACTAAATATATTTGTAATGCCAGGTTAAGTCCATAAGTGCAATGCAGTAAATCCTGTAACAAATATGTAATGTGAATTTACCTGCTGATCTTACTGCTGTATAAGTTCAAGTTGACATTTAAAATTTACACAAAAAATCAAGTTATTTTTTACGGCTTTAATACAAATGCCTTAGCCCATAAGTGATAGCATAACATGAGTTATTTTATTCCAAAAATTGTGCCCACATTTACTATATTTATTAGATCATCAGAGTCAGCCACAATACAGCTACATACATTGGTTTGAGCGATGGAATCTGTTGGAATAGCTTTAATGCAACAACTACATCCTGTATGTGACTGTCTGCTTGTGATGCTAATGAAAAAAATCTAATGCAGGCAGTGTGACTGTGTTATAGCATGTTTAACCTGCTAACAGAAAGGAGCTGTGTGTCCTTTGCTCCCTACCAGGGATGTGTTGCTGATTATGTTAACGTTTATGTTCCTGATTGTTGCTGATTAAACAGCCATTGTTCTAGCACTCCGGAAGAGTGTTGTGTACAATCCGCTGACAATGGGTTATTGGCCCAGAGCTGGAATAGCCCAGAGCAACAATAGCCCAGAGCAACGATAGCCCAGAGGAGGATTTTCCAAGAGCAACAATAAATCAGAGAAACTTGAGAAACAGAGAAGATGTCTACTAACAGCAATTCTGTCAAATTAACGGTGCCATGCCCAACTAACCATGACTACCAGTCCTGAAAATTGAAGGTCAAGATGCTACTGATAAGAGAAGGTATGTGGACATTTAAACAGGTATGTATGTCTAGGTATGTATGTCTAGTTCATTATCAGATGATTGGCTAAAAAGAGTCAGAAAGAACAGAGCCCTATTTCCCTAAGCATGGATGATAATCAGATTAAGCATATATGCAAGTGTGCAGCTACAAAGGAGATGTGGGATGAGTTACAAAAAGTGCATAAAAAGTACAAACCTCAGCAGTAAGCTTTATCTCATGAAAAAACTGTATCCATCTAAGCTAATTGAGAGCCAGAATACGCAGCACTATATAGGAGACACCCTAGAGATTTTGGAGTGCATCATGCATTGTGGAGGCATTGGAGAAGAAAGTAAAGATTTTCAAGTCTTCCAGAAAGTTAGACACATTTGTCACTGCACTAGATGCCCGGCCAGAAGATTGGCTAACCCTAGAGTATGTTAAAGGAAAACTTGTTGATGAGTACAACAGAAAAGCATAGTCTATAAGAAAAAGTAATGAATCCAAAGCAGAGGCAGCATTACAGACACAGATTTCTCTAAAAATAGAAGCTATCTAAAGGAAACTCGTGGACATTTTGTGTGTAAGAAGCCAGGGCACCTAAAGAAAAACTGCGAGTTTGGGAAGCTAGAATGAGTCATCTTCAGAAGCAAAAAGTTCAGCAAAGGGTTAAATCTGCTGTGGAGGAAGGTGATGCTCCTGAATGTAACGAGGCCTCTGAATGCATCGAAGTGCATGTGTGTGTGTAAACACAGGAACAGCTGCTAAGAATGCCTGGTGTATATTCAGGTGCAACCAGCCATATGACAAACAACAAAAACTTTTCCTCTAACCTTGATGAAAGCAATTCTAAGTTAGCTAATGGTCACTATAGGACTACAGAATGTGTGGGAAATGGTTATATCCACTGTCCCATTTCCCCATCACTAGCCAGAAAGATCCCAATAAAGAATTTGTTCCCAATCTTGAGTGAGAAAGCTCACTAAACAGGGGAATTATAGTTACTTTTAAGGATAAAACCTGCATCATTTCAAAGGAGGAACACACTCTAGCAGAAGGGAAAATACAAATATTATCAGCTAAAATGTAAAGAAAGTGTGTAAAGTGCTAGACAAGAACTGCATAAAAACTGTATCCATGTATGGCACAAACGACCTGGGCATAGACACCCAGAAGCAGCAAGGAAGCTAGCTCAACTACAGCTTGCAGATGGAATTGCAATTGACCAATGTAGTCAAGTGATGAAATGTGCCAGTTGTGTTATAGAAAAATGTCCAGAACATCCTTTCCTAAAAATACCAGTAGATCTGCACAGCTACTAGATTTGATACACACAGAGGCATGTGGTCCAATGAGTGTTCAAATCCTCGGCAAGAAGAGATATTTTTCTCACATTCATTGATGATTTTTTTCAGATACACAATTGTCCCAATTGCACAGCAAAGATGAAGTGTCACAGAAACTTGAAGAATATCTTGCTGTAGTGTTTAACAAATTTGGAAGAATGCCAAAATCTCTGCGTGCAGATAATAGAACTGAATATACAAGCTGCAAGGTGCAAACCATTTTGAAAATGATTTGTGTTCCAGACTACCGTTCCATACAACCCAGAACTAAATGGTTTCTGCAGAAAGAAAGAACCACTCGCTATGTGAAAGTGCTACAAGTATGCTGTTTGATACACACAACTACCACAGCTATTTGCGCAGAGGTCACCATGACAGCATGCTATCTTCAAAACAGACTGCCACATAGAGGTAAAAACAGGACTGCATATGAGCTATGAAATTGCAAGAAGGCTTTTTCCTGACCTGAAGCACCTCAGGATATTTGGAAGCAAAACATTTGTGCATGTTACCAAAGAAAAACGTTCCAAGTGGGACTCGCATGCAAAAGAAGGGGTCCTGGTCGGCTATAGTGAGACCTGGCTATAGACCAACACAGTAACAACTAGCAGAGATGTATCACTCAAATTTCATGATTTTTGCTAGTAGTTCAACCTAAGCAAACAGAACAAACAGAACAAGAAGTCTGGATAAGCTCTGAAACCACCAAGGAAGGTAGGTACAGAAAAGTCAAGTCAACCACCTGTCAGGAGATCAGAGAGGCCAAACTAATGAATCCCAGCTAAGCTCCTTTCAGAACCAGAGCCACAGTCTTCGCAGCAGATTCCACAACTGCCTGTCCAAGAGAAGCAAAAGTAGATTAAAGTCACAGATGCAGAAATGGAGTCTCTTCACCATCTCCAGACATGGAAGCTTACTGAGCTACCACAAGGCAAGAAAGCAATTGGATGTAAATGGGTCTAAAGGTAAAGTGTACTGGTTTAAGGCAAGACTAGTTTCAAAAGGGCATGCTCCAAAGTATGGTGAAGATTATGATGCTACATTTTCTCCAGTTCCTAAGCAAACCACATTCAGAACTTTAATGACTGTAGCTGCTGTTTAACAGATGACAGTGAGACATTATGACATCAAAACTGCCTTTCTAAATTGTGACATTGAAGAAAAGCTGCCTAAAGGTTATATCAGGTTATATCAAAAAGAGTGAAGAACATCTTGTAAAATGCAACAATCTTTCTGTGGTCTTAAACAGTCAGCAACAGTACATAACTCCAAAACTAACAAAGTCTTGATTGATAAATGATTTTAAAGATATTAAGCTGACATGTTTATACACAAAATGTGTAGCGGAGATATGGACTTATGTTCTACTATATGTAGATGATGTAATCATCACCCATCAAGAAGGAAGAGAAATTGCAAAACTAAGGACCTTAGAAATGTACAATATTATTTGGGAATCCAAATCCAGAGAGATGAAGATGGAAGTTTCCTTCTCAACCAAAGTTCTACAACCTCCTCAATCATAAATCAGTTTGGAATGTTAGAAGCCAAAGGTGCGTCAACACCAATGGATCTATCCTACCTGAAGTTAGAAGGAGAAGCTGATCTGCTACCCAGCAAAGAGAGTTATCGACAAGCAGTGGGGTCACTTCTGTACATAGCAACTATTACTATCCCAGGTATCACAGCCTCAGTTGGAATTTTAGTGTGTGTAAACAAGTCTTGCAAAAGAGACTGGAATGCAATTAAAAGACTGCTACGATTTCTGAAAGAAACTCAAAGCTAAATTTTAACATATCTGCATCAGGAGATTTGACTCACAGAGGTAGATGCAGATTGGGCTGGAGATTCAAGTGATCATAAATCAACAAGTTGTTACTTGTTCAAGTTTGAGAAACATCAGTTACTTGGTCCAGCAGAAAACAGGTGTCAGTTGTGTCGTCTTCAACAGAAGCAGAGTACATTTCTACTGCTCATGAAAGTCAAGAAGTAATCTGGTTGAAACAACTTATGAAGGATTTTGGTAAAACACTAACTCAGCCATCCATTATCTATGAGGACAACCAAGGATATAATAAACTTGCCAGCAGTGAGAAGATGAGTGGAAGGTTCAAGCACATTTATGTTAAACATCACCTCCTGCATGATTTAGTGGCAAGTGGGATACTTTGTTTATTGTGAGCCTGACAAGATGGTAGCCAATGGCATGACAAATTCACTCTCAAGAGCCAAGTTTGAGGCATTCAGAACCACAATGGGACTAACAGGATAAATAGCTGTTGAGTAGGGGTGTTGGATTAGCTTTGAAGTCTTATGCAGGTCATGTGACTGTATTATAGTGCGTTTAATCTGCTAGCAGAAAGGAGCTGTGTGTCCTTTAATCCTTAACAGAGATGTGTTGCTGATGTATCATGTTCACGTTTATGTTCCTTTTGCTGAATAAACAGCCGCTGTTCCTGCATGCTGGAAGAGTGTTGTGTACAATCCGCTGCCAACAGGACCAATGAAGTGTAGCTGGTATAGATGTCAAAATGGCTGCATCAGAACAGCCTGTGTGGATATGGCTACTCAATAGCTGCCACCGAGGCCATGATGGCAGGTGACCAGGAACCCAAATTTTAGCAGCAGGATATATGGCTGGAGATACAACCTCTGATGATTGCCCCAAACAGTAGTGCATACCTATTCAGATGTGGAAGATCTGGCAATGGGACTTGGCACTGAGCGTGGTCAGATAGCACTGGGTCAACAACAGGGATTAGGACGAGGTCAGATGAGGTCAGTCAAGGCACAGCTCAGCAACAGCAGAGAGTGGCCTTTCATACCAATGAGTGAGGTGACATCATCTCACTCACCAGTATAAAAGGCCCCCCCTGCAACAGCAAGAAAGCTGTCAGAAGCTGACGCACAAGGCCAAGGGGACGGGTGTTCCTTGCCCCCTAAAGACCCTGGACCAGCAACTGTAGGCCAACCAGAGGTGAGATTTTTTTTGTTGCTCTAGTGGGAGAAAATGCCAGCCATGTAGCTAGCACTTAACGGTCGATGAGGCACCACTGTAGATTCTATGTGCCTGTCAATTAAAGGGTTAAACATGGAGGGACTCATCAAGACTTTTTGGGAAACCAAAAAACGTATGATTCCCTTTCTGTCTCATCATCTCCATATTGCTAGGGCAGTAATAAAAATGGCGTATAAATAAGGTGGAGGATCAATCATGATAAGATCCCCTGACCTGATGAGACCTGGTGTATTTGCTAACCCCTGAAACTGAGCAACCAATATAACATATGTGTGCATTATTTTTTTCAATCACCTGTATTTATCTTCCTAAACTTAAAGTAGCACTATGACAAAATTGTGTAATATTACAAATCCATATAAACACTTTAGCTAATGAGAGGAGGGGTCACTTATACACCTGAACTGAATAAACCTCCCACCAAGCTTGTGGTTTTCTTCCCCTGGTAGGAATACAATCCTGGGGTTAAAGGTTT
Source organism: Gastrophryne carolinensis (assembly GCA_027917425.1). Taxonomy (NCBI): domain Eukaryota; kingdom Metazoa; phylum Chordata; class Amphibia; order Anura; family Microhylidae; genus Gastrophryne; species Gastrophryne carolinensis. Next base: position 290,456,374 of record CM051239.1, on the reverse strand, counting down.
AGTCTATGAGGGGTGACAGAGTCTGTCACTCGAGATGTCCTTTTCCTTTCATTAAAATAAAAAAAAACAATCCTGGCTGAATATTTCTCGATACTGGGTGTATAAGTGACCCCTCCTCCCTCCATCCAGCATATTTATATGGATATTTATTCTTGGGCCATTTTTTCGCGATATTGCTCCTTTAAGTTCAAGATTTACGGAAATAAACATTTTGATAAAGACAGTTTTTAAAAAATCTGCCTCAGTTATTCTAACCTTTCATGATTCATAAAAAATAACTACACAGTTAAAATAATGAATTATTCAGTGTTTCCAGCAAAGCCAGTTAGAGTTGCCCAATACAAGCTGTGAAATAAGAAGTATCTATGTTTAAAAGGACAAATTATATATTTCATCTTTGTTCATGTGCATATATTCATTGCTTTCACACATCACCAAATGCAATTTCAAGTAGGTAAATGCTGCTAATAATTTTGTTTAAGTAGAAAAGGTTGTGAGATGCCTACCAGGAAGCGCATTGTCCTCCCTCATTATATTAGTGAATTAGCAATCATTACTGTAATAGTGGAAACATTCACAGGCAATCATAATTCACATAGTGTTTAAAATGATTGAGTGTTTCTTTTAAATGGAACAGTATTATAGGTTTATGAAAATGGAGACTGTGGTTAAAGCTATATCATGGCTGCCATGTAAATAGCAAAAAATATGTAAAAAGGAGGCTGTAATCTGAATAAAGCCTTGTCACCTGTCCTTTCTTTAGCACCCTCTCAGTTTGCACAAATCCATTTCAAATGCCATTGACATTACAGGGTTCAGAAGATGAGCTTTTCTCGTGATTTTTTTTCCCTCAGTGCAATTCAGCACCATATTTAGGTGTGAAAAAAACATTGTAAAAAGCATTTTCATTCCAAAAAAAAAAAATTAATAAAATTAATGAATTAACCCTTTTTAGTCTAAATTATTAGTTGTAAGAAACACGTGGAGGGTGATTTACTACTAGCGCCACAGATTGCCAGATGAGCTTCTGTATAGCAGCGCTTAAAGCGACTGCTAGTGGACGCTGGAAGCGGTATATGGCGCTGTAACAGAGCGTCTCGTCGCTCTAGCTACCTGTCCGTCATTAATGAATTTGATGTGTGTTGGCCGCTCTGCAGCGAGCAAGAGGTAGCGCCAGCTCAGTGCGTCCAGCATTTGGCTCTCCACACCATATTTAACAAAAAACTACACACATACAGCTTCAGCGCTCTAAAGCTGGGCGCTGTAGCAAAGAGCACCAGATCCTGTGGGATCCAAGTCTGTTTTTAAACACATATACACCAGTAACAAAGCGAAAACACATGGAATGACATTGTTTAACACTGTGACAATGACACTTTAGTGCCACACTGTTTAAACACAACCAAATGAAAGCCCATTGAAATGTATGGCAGAGCGACACTGAGCGGAAGGCAATATGTGGTGCTCCTGAACCTAGAGCGCCGGTGCTATACACTGAGCCACCACATGTGATGCTACATGGCGCTGTTAGAGGCACTCACCAGATTTGCTTTCTTAAATGTGGTTTCACATACAGCGCCCAGCGTTCCCCCAACACTACCTGCCGATAGGTAGCATTACCTGGCGCAAGCCGTTCTTAAATAACCCCCATAGTGAAGTCCAATCCCTACAGCAAGGGCAGATCTACAGTGTTCAAATGGGAACACAGTTTTAGTGGGATAACAGGGATTAAGCAGGATAGTTTATTATACAATCAGATGTTTATTTTTGCCTCTGGTTGCTCTTTAAATTAACATGGAGCAATGTTCCTGAGACATACTTACAGAAAAATTTGTCACCTTAGAAGAGAATTCTTAGAGCACCTCATTATTTAACTGACTTTGTATGCATTTTCCTTTGGTAGTAGATTAAATGGCATTTGAGCCAGTAAAATGTATTTTCCAGCAACATGTTTGAAGCTCCAGCTGCCTGATATGGCTAATGAATTTTACAATCAAATGCTAAAGTGAATTAGCTGCAGCAGATGTTTTTACTCTGGGAACTACCAGACCTTTTTGGCCGCTCATTTATCCTTAAAGGGGATAGAACTTTGCACTTCTATTATGCGTTGTCATCGAAGCATTGCACAACTTTATCAAACTTTTTCATTCTGTAAACTGAATTAATTTTCTGCTAAGGGTTTTTTGTATGGTTTTTAATCACATTTGCTGAGGAACATGTGTACTGTAAAGTTGAAGAGCCGATTATAGTTCCCTGAAAGGCCACTTTCAAAAGAAAAGTCTCGGAGGCCTCTATTTGAAGGTCTTCAGGTTTTTGTGAAGAGAAAAAAATAATTACTATTTTAATAACGAAGCCAAGCCTGCTGAAAATCCTCTTAGAGAGTAGCTAAATGATGTAATAGCTTGCAGGGGGGATATTGAAAATACTGACCACACAGTCCGTCCTTCACTGCTCTATTCAAACTCTGTAAGATGATATATGCGAAAAGGTCACACTTTAAAAGCTTTACAAAAATAACACTGTTTTTCAAGGAAAGTGAGGTTAAGGATGAATACCTAAGCAACTGGATATTAGTTAATTTTCACAGCACCAACACAGGTAAATTTAGAGCCAGTTAGCAAAAGCAAGTTCACTAATAAATAAAATCAATAATAGTACCTACAAATTAATAATGTAATACCATATAGTATTATTAGTATTTGTAGAAGCAGTATTAGTTGTAGTATTAATGATAATAATTATTTTATTATAATTACTAATAATCATAATCAGAATAATATACCAGTGCTACTATGTAAATAGTAGCAAAAACTGTACATAGGGTTTTTGGGGCATTTTACTGGGAAATCTCTATTTATTTATTTGACTTGACCAAGTTGAAAGAAATGCAAAGATTGTAATATGTATACAATATTAACAATATGAGAACAAAACAAGGTGCAACCATATGCAATATAACTAAAACTCTTTATGTTGTGGAATCAGAAACAGGGGGGCTAATTTCTTAATCACTTCAATTGCATGCTTGCTGTATTTACTTTTAGGTCAGAGTAGTTGGGAAAATGTTAGCAAACCCCACTCACTTTTGCATCTGTACTTGATATTTTGAGCTTGAACATCAGATAAAAATGGGATAGGGAAAGTACGCACAATGAGACCCAGTATCCCCCATCTCCCAAACAGGCTGTGTGGCAGAGCCCCCCCCCCCCCCCCCATAACTCCATAACAGGCTATGTAGCAGAACCACCCACCCATAACAGGCTGTGTGGCAGAACATCCCCCCCATAACAGGCTGTGTGGCAGAACATCCCCCCCATAACAGGCTGTGTGGCAGAACCCCCCTTATAACAGGCTGTGTGGCAGAACCACCTCCCCCCCCCATAACAGGCTGTGTGGCAGAACATCCCCCCATAACAGGCTGTGTGGCAGAACCCCCCTCATAACAGGCTGTGTGGCAGAACCACCCCCCCCCCCCCCCATAACAGGCTGTGTGGAAGACTCCCATTTCACCCCATAGCAGACTGTGTGACAGAAACCCCTATCACCCCATAAAAGCCTGTGGGGCAGAACCCCTCCATCACCCCATAGCAGATTGTGTGACAGAATCCCCCCATCACCCCATAGCGCCTCTTCCTGGGTCCTGGAAAGGGACTTGTGAAGACATAACAGGCCTCTTTTGCCCCTCCATTGCAGTGAATGGAGGAGGCGTGCCAGCTCACAGCGGCGATGGTGGGGTCGTCTCCAGATTGGAGGACCCAGGAAAAGGTGCACAATTGGGTATGCAGTGTGGGCAGTGCATCCAGCTATCTGTAAGATCTGCAGCCCCAGACTATCAGTGACAGGCTGCGTGGGACACATGATGAGTATAGCGTGTTTTGTTTTTCAGGCTAAAAATCGTGAGAAAACACACCCTCCTAATTTGTTGATTCTGATGCTGTACAAGTTTTCTAGTTTTACACACCTTTTTTTTACCCCCCTCCCCCAAACAGGCTATGTGAAACCCCACCATAATCCCATGACTGGCTGTGTGGTAGAACCCCTTTTAACTGGCTGTGTGGCAGAACCCTCCCATAACAGGTTGTGTGACAGTACCTCCCCATAGCAGGCGGTGTGATGGGACCTCCACATAGCAGACTGTGTGACAGAAACCCCCATCCCCCCATAGCTACCTTTGTTCCAAAAACCCCATCACCCCCATAGCAGACTGTGTGAGAGAAACCCCCATCATCCCAAAGCAGGCTGTGTGATAGGACCTCCCCATTGCAGACTGTGTGACAGAACCCCCTCATCACCCCCATAGCCTACTTTGCGACATCGCAGACAGTGTGACAAAAAATCCCATCTCCCCATTGCAGACTGTGTGACAGAAACCCCTATCATCCCATAGCAGACTGTGTGACAGAAACCCCCATCATCGCATAGCAGACTGTGTGTAAGAACCTCCCTCTCACTCCATAGCAGACTGTGTGACAGAAAACCCCATCACTCCATAGAAGATTGGGTGACAGAAAACCACATCACTCCATAGAAGAATGTGTGACAGAAACCACATCACCCCATAGCAGACTGTGTGACAGAAACCCCTCATCACCCCCATAGCATACTTTGCAACATTGCAGACAGTGTGACAGAAACTCCCATCTCCCCATAGCAGATTGTGTGACAGAAATCCCTATCACCCCATAGCAGACTGTGTGACAGAAACCCCCATCACCCCATAGCAGACTGTGTGACAGAAACCCCTATCACCCCATAGCAGACTGTGTGACAGAAACTCCCATCACCCCATAGCAGACAGTGTGACAGAAACTCCCATCTCCCCATAGCAGACTGGGTGACAGAAACCCCTATCACCCCATAGCAGACTGTGTTACAGAAACCCCCATCACCCCATAGCAGACTGTGTGACAGAAACCCCCATCACCCCATAGCAGACTGTGTGACAGAAACCCCATCACCCCATAGCAGACTGTGTGACAGAAAAAAACCCATCATCCCATTGCAGACAGAGGTGGGTGGCAGCAAGCTTTGCCAGTCTGTTAAAAACCCTTAAAAATAAAAAAAAAAATTGACGTGGGGTCCCCCTTACCCAAAGTAACCAGCCCGGGACCAGCTATGCAGGGCTTGTAGGAACAGGGCGCAGGGGCCAGCTTTTGTGGCCCCTGGCCCTGCAGGCTACAAGCCCGCATAGCCCGTGGACCCGGGCTCTTCTGCCCCCCCCTGGCCTTTGGGGAGGCAGGTAATGGGGGTGCCGGGGGTTAATGGCAAGCCACCCGCTAGCGCAGGTGACTTGCCATCCCCCCAGCCTTGTGAACTGGTATAGGGGTCATGGACCCCTTACCAGTTCACAAAGGGTTAAATGTAAAAAATAAGACACTGACACATAAGAAAAAAATCTTTATTTTTTTTTTTTTTACTGTACTCACCTCCGATCCGTCGTCCCTCGCCGCTGTCATGTTGCTGACAGATGCCGGTAGTGATCGGCACAGGGCGGGTGGCAGGCGAGGGGGCTCCGATCGGAGCCTCCTCGCCTGACACCCGCCCTGCTCCGATCACCACCGGCATCTGACAGACAGGGGGTATAGGAGGAGCGGGATGACGTCATCCCGCTCCTCCCACAATGGGCGGGGCTAGGGGGCAGGCGGCCATCGCCGCCATTTCAAGAGGTGAGGACCCGGAAGAGAGTTTTTTTTTTTTTTACAGCGGCGATTGTCAGCGCTGGTAACGGGGGGGCGACTGGTTTCGGGCCCCCTCCTGAAGACGGAGGACGACGGGGGGGGATCGGATGCCCCCCCAGGAAGAGAGGACCCCAAGCTTCACGGGGATACCAGAGGTAAGTGGGGTTTTTTTTCTATTTTTTAACTGTTAGGGGGAAATGCCAGGCACGTAGTTTCTACGTGCTTGCCACTTAAGGGTAGGAGAAGCAACCACGTAGAAACTATGTGCTTGGCATTTAAAGGGTTAAGGGATGTCATTTGTGTCTATGGAGAATATAAATAGTGAGCACACATGCACCCTCTAAAGTTGTGGATTCTGATGTTGTATATAATGTTTTCTAGTTTCACACACTGAGCTCTGCCTGTAAGAAAAATTCTGATCCATTCACAGATGGAAGTAGGAAGATTATGATAATGTTGATCTGTTTCTCGTAGATGTGACTTTGTGTCTTTTTGTTTAGGAAATACTTACAAGGACCGCAATAACAGAAAAGATGTGCAATGATAAATATCAGCATAAAAATACTAGATGGAAGAAATCTAATCTAGCAAAGCTTGTTCTTCTCTTCTTCTGGAAGGAAGAGGAATTGGGGAATGTTCTGTACTATTCTGCTATGACAGCTATGTGGAGATCCACAAAACAAGAACTGTTGCTGTCCTTTCAGGAGTGAGTTTGACATCCCTGGTATAAAGTTCTTGTCCATGCACACATTAAATTTCTCCCACATTATTCCCTCTTGGGAACAGTGTAAAATTAGCCATTTCAGAGCATCTTGAAAAAGCACATTGAATGGGACTACCATATGTATTTTGTTTTGAAGGTTCTTTCTTCACTTTAATTTCTGGGTCATGGCTGAGCTAGAAAGGGCATGTGTATGTTCAGCTGTGGGACCATTTGACATGACGCACTTTCTTATGCTGAAAGCTCCAAGGTACAGAGTGGCTGTTAGACCAGGTCCTGGAGCTCTACCAGGAGAGTGCATTTTGGAGCTCTGCTACAGCTTCTACCCAGCTCTGCAGGAAATTGAGGAGCGACACATGGAACAGGCTCTTTATTACTGCTGTTGGGTTTACAGTTCTTTTAAAGGAGCACTATCGCAAAATTGTGCAATATTAAAAATCATATAAACATGTCAGCTAATGCTTATACACCTGAACTAATTAAAATACCCGCCAAGCTTGTGGTTTTTTCCGTCATGGTAGGAATAAAATCCAGGGGTAACAGGTTTAGTCTATCAGTGGTGACATAACCTGTCACCCCCTGATTTCCTTTGTCTTCCATCAAAAAAAAAAACATGTTTGTCTGGATATTTATTAATGCCGGGTGTATAAGTGACCTCTTCTCCCGCCATCCAGCATATTCCTATACATTTTTAGCACAGCCTCATTTTTTGCGATAGGGCTTCTTTAAGGGCCAGACGTACAGTTCCCTATGCTGTTCTCCACTAACGTATTTGCCCTTCAAGAAAACTGCCAGAAACAGGATCCCACATTTCTTCAGTGATTAACCTTGGATGGCATATAACCAGTTTATCTAAGACATTGATAACCACAACATTAATGCCAAGGATCTGCATATTAAAGGCTAAAACTGCTGCGGGTCTTAAGAACCAATATGAATTACTTTTTTTCTTCAAGCTTTACATTTTTTACAGCAGTACCCTTCCATTACCCAGTGTTGTCCTAGGTCATCTGCCTCCTTCCCCTGTCTTCAGTGGGGCAGAGGACACAGACCCTTTGACAGAGAGCGAGATGCCAGGGGCACAGCACGGGGTGGAGTATCTATGTCCTTTGACAATGTGGCCTGGAGCTCTGGAGGTAAGCCTTTTTTTTAATTGATTTGTTGAAGTTCAAATCAGACAAACACAAATTTCTTGGGGAAATTCTGCAAATCACCTGAATCAAACTTCACTAATAGCCAAGTTGGCTACCTCAGTCTACTTGCAGCAGAGCAGTTGTTAGGTGGGGAGCAAAGGTTTTCTACATAAAGTACTGAGTAAAAAACTCTCCTTCTTAGACAACATGGAACCTGATATCTCCAGAGTGGTCAGTGACAATTTCCAGCTCTTTTTATGATGAGAAGTCCAGAAAAAGTTGCTGGTTTTTCCATTTCAGTTTCTCATCCCTCAAGTTTAACTTTATGCCCTGGAAAGAAACTATTACCAACTGGAGCAAAGCAAGAAGGGCTGATGGATCTGAGTGCGTGTGGAATGCCAGGTATAGGTAAAACATGTTTAGATATCACATACTTTGCATCAGCCTTTGTAGTTAAACCATTCACAGTATTTTTGATCCTATAAATTATCTTTCTTGAGCTTCAAGAAAGCCCTCCAGTGCTACATGATTCACGATTCATATGATAATATTTCTACAGGCCCTGCTCTTTCACTACCTTACACTATCGTTAGCAAAAGAATCACAAACAGGTTTTCTATCCATAATTAGGATTAACTGTAATAGGGTACAGTCTGTTTTGAGCTAGAGACAACCCAATCCTAATCCTCTGGCTTTTACGTTTGTTTGGCAGCCATTTTGAAATAGGTCAGAAGTTTACAGCACAGTGCGGTCAATCTACAAAAATATAGCATTACTGTTGCAAGTTTTTGAGAATTCTTGCAGATTGAGTCGTATGAGAATGGATTTTGGGGTAAAAAGGTATTCTCAGCTTTAAAACTCAATGATACTATTAATTGTATGTCTGTTTTAAAATTTGATTTTGATCTGATTTTGAAACACCTCTTTGCATCCAAGAAAATACCTTTTCAAATATGGCAAACTTATCATCAAACCATGTGATAAAAAGATATTCAGATCTTTTTATTTCCAAGGATCAAGAAGGGAATATTGGTCTCGGGCCGGAAAGAAATTTTTTTTGCAACAATTGCAAGAATGTTATTTTCAATATTAACGTAACTCTAATACAAGCAATGATTTTTTTGTTATAATATTGTTTACTCTTTTTCAGACTACACAGTCTACTGTGCAAAAGGGACAGCACACGGGGAACTGGAGAATTATAATTTTGTTCTGCATGTTAAACACATTAAACTACCACAGTTTATTAAATTGCCCCTCAGTGTGAAATTTATCAGAAAGTAATAAAATGATTGTGAAGAAATGCAGATTTGTAGAATGGTTTAATTGTAATAAGCATTAGCTGAAATAAGTATGGAAACAAACTGATTAAATATGTCTCTCCTGTAGAACAGAAATGTGTTAATAGGGTATTATGGTAATTAAATATTAAATGAATGCAGATATTCCAGATCATTTAACAATATAGGATTTTTTTAAATCAAATTTTTTGGTATAATTTATTAGAACTCACCTAAATATATATTTAGAGTCAACAACAGCGGGCCAGAAGAAATGTGCTGTGTGGGAGGTAAGGTATTATTTTTTTATTTGTAGTGTTCCCACAGATTCCTTTTACGGGGATATGAATTTAGCTGGGAAACACACAGAAGACTTCAGCAAAAACACTTTCCATGAGATTATTTCATATTAGCTGGTGAAATCAAAGCAAGCTTTTTACTGTGGGGGAGGATTTACAATTTGTTTCCTGGGGGAAGCACAGTCAACTAGTCAAATAAAGACGGGCCGTGCAGGTCTCAAATCATATCACTGACAAATAATAAAAAAAACAATTGCAGAAGGATGAGGTAAAAACTTACTTATCCTAGACACCAGCAGACACTGATATGTCAATGATTCTGGCAACATGGTGTAGCCCAATAATAAATTGTTTTTGTGCCCTCAGCATGTGGTCCACAGTTTCCACTGGCCCTTCACTCCTCTGTTTTAATCTGTTTCTTATCATTCTTCTACTGTATGCTCAACTCATGCCCTTAGCAAAAATAGGTGCTTTACCACTGCTAGGTATAATAAGGAAGTAGGTGAGCTGGCCTCCTGCCCAACTTCCAGCTGGGATATCTAAAACCAAAACTCAAATGAAATGAGCATAGCACTATGTGTTAACACGGTGGCCTGCCTAATTGCCACTTTTATTTTAAATCAAGTAGTAGTGAGACACTTTGATTTTTTTGCTAATAGCCTGAGAAGCAGTAAGCATTGCTTTGGTTGGATATTTTACAGATAAGGTAACTAATTCAAAATGTAAACATGTTGATTTGAAACTTCTCTTTTCCAGTAAAATATGAGAAAGCCCTCGGACAAGTATCTTCCCAAATGCCTCATTGTTGACCAAAAGCACGATCAAGCTGCTGAATCAAAGGTCATTGTACAGATTTTATAGAGTGAGATAAAAGTTGTCCAGTGACTGTGGATTAAATTTGGATCCATAAATATGACTCAGAGACCAGCAAGATGAGAGTGTCTATCTTTTGGGTAAAGTACTGCTGCTGACCACCTGCATATTTAGAAGCCTTCAGAATCAGAATCAGATTTATTTTGTCAAATATATGGTACATACATACAAGGAATTTACTTGTAACACAAAAGAAAAAGTATGAATGGGGGATGGGAGGAGATACAAGTTTACATATAACAGATAACAAGCTATTCATATATCTAACTAGCTCACAAATCCATTGGTGACTTGAATATTAACAGTAAGTCAAGCTTAGTATTCTTATGTGCTTGACTAATGCCCTAGGTTCTAGTTAGTGGTTCAGTTGTTGGAAAGCTATGTTACGTTAAGATGACATAAAGTGACATAAAGTGCCTAGAGAAATGGTAACCATCATGGAGCCAGTACAATAATGTGGCTTTATCCAGCAGCTCTGAATCCACCATTTCAAATTATGTTGGGCCTCTCTACCCACTATATTTCCCTATTGACCAGGGTGGACCAATTACTCTACAGAAGAGTTGGGATGGTAAGACTCCAGGTGCTCCATAAGGAGATGTTTTCCCTGTTGACACCTTGTCACTTTGAAAGCCTTTTCTAAATACTGATTCAATTCAACTTTTATTTGTATATTTGAGCAAGATAAAGAAAAAGTACAATCTAATTCTAGAAGAAGATTGCTAAATTATTTTAGAATCTAGGCTTAAATAGGTAATTTTGTATTAGGAAGATGGTATTAAACTGCTACAAAGATGGGAAGGACAAATATTATGACTTCTATGAAACAGGGGTCTTTATTTGGCACTTAACTGCAATTTGAAAGAACAGTCTCACATATTCCAACATTCTAATTCCCGCTGCTCTATAAATATATTTTCAGGGTTAATCATAAGGAAGAACAAAAGAGTCTTTGCTGTAAGACTCTGACAAGGAAGCAGTTTCTATGTCTTGTAGCATCAGTGACAATTGTAATGAATTCAATTTGTAACAATTAAACTAAAACAAACCATATTGTAGGATCTTAACCTTGACATTATGAGTTAATTTACTACATTTTCCTAACAAAATTAGGCTGTATAAACAGTAGCAGTAATTAGTTGTAAATGCCCTGTTATACAGATCAGACGCTGTTCAGCGTTCTTTTTTTATAAACTCGTATACTCACCAGATTTATTTATTAAAAAATATGCATGCAGCTAAAGCTGAATGCAAATATCTACACAGCAGGTGAATGTCTTATCTCAATAGGAAAACAAGTAATGCAATTTAAACATACTTGAATTTCATGGGAAGCCAACAGAAATGGAGTAGAAGAGTTAGGAGTGTATGGATGATCTTTTCTATATTTAACTTGACTTGTATAAATGCAGAATTTAGATAAAGCAAGACAATTATAAAGAAAACATGTTAATAATTTGGTATTGTTGACTTGAACATTTACTTGAGCTACCAGCACACTGTGTTAAGCATTAAAGCGGACCAACACACATGCTGGTGCAAGTGTTGGTCCCATTGCAATTAGACAGACTGGGGAGGGCATCCAGAATGCTGTAGCCCCCCTCCCCACACATAACCACCTAGAAAACCTGACATTCCTAAGTTAGCCTCGACCCTTTCTGGGAATACACCGGCGAGATTGGCCATCCGGCATTCAGTGCTGGGGGATGATGGCCAATCGCGGTGCTGGATTCTTGGTGAGGATCGAGGCTAAGGTAAGATTTTCAGGTGTTTCTGGCGGGATTATGTGTGGGTGGGGTCCAGCACTTTTGATGCCCCCCAGCCTATCTTATTGTGGCGGGACCAATGCGGGACATGTTTAAATGTTTAATGGCCTTTTTTTTTTTTAAATCTCCGCCCTATGCATTCTTGCAGCCAAAATGTTATATTTTATGGTATGTATTGTAATCACATACTGGGTGATTGTTGATCCAAATCTTTGCTGTTGCACTGTTCACATATAGTATAAACATGCCTCCGTTCAGAGTAGAAAATGCCCCTGAAGAATCCCATTTTTGAATGCTCCTCCATGTAAAAATATGTAGGTAGCCTGAAACTGGCTTTAAAACAGACCAACGCCCTCCCTGGCAAGGATGTTGGTGGCCGCCGTTGCCACCGCTATAGCACATTCATCCAGAATGCTGGACCCCCCCTCCAGAACATAACCCCCCCAGGTGATGGGTCATTTTTTTTAATTCTGGAATCAAAAGTACCCTATCGGATATGTTAAAGCATATTTTTCTGCATACCCTTATATTCACACCTATAAAATTAGCATGATCCCCGTCGGGTGTTTTTCAATAAGCTGAGTTTTTGTCATTTTTACCTCCTTATCATTGGTGAAGATAAGAGGAGTATCTTGGTGGATTCTTCCTGAAGTCTAGTGTAAGCTCTACTGTCTTCATTGTGTTCAGAACCAGACTGAACTAACTTTTCTAACCTCACCTCAATGAAGAGGAAGATATACACTTGCAGTACCACAATGTTATGGGAAGCAACATCTGGCCTAGTAAGGGGTTAGGGGGGGTCCCGTAAAAGTTTAAGACGTCTATCAGCATAGCCCCTGTGATGCAGGTAACTAAAATTCCACATAGACTTAGGCTTTATTTAGAGCTAGATGAGACAACTCATTCCTTTTTTAGTAGAAAAAACAGCCATTCACTTTCATTGTCTACCTTGGGGCTGATTTAGCAACCTTTCCTAGATAAAAAAGGAGTGTGTTTTCTCACCAGGCTCTGAATTGAGCCTATTGTCTACACAGATGTTGCTCTGTATCATTTTTTCCTGATTACACTAATTCTGGTCATACAAGAATTTTCCTGAATATTAACACACCTATTAGAGATGAGCGAATCGATTCGGACAAATCCGAATTCATTCTGAATTTCATGAAATATTCGATTCTGAACAAATCCGAATTTCTCCACGATTCGATCGATCAAATTTTTTCTTTAAACTCCATTTATTGCAATTACAGGCATTCTAAAAAGGTGGAGGGACAAGTCTGGACATATCCCCTGGGGCAAGGTATCATGGGAAGGTCACATGCAGCCTATCAGCACCCAGGCACCCCGGTGACATCACAGCACTATATAAGCAGTGGCCATCTTGCTGGTGCACATTTCAGCGTTGTATTGCAGCGAGAACGGGGCTGGGGAGAGACAGGGAAAGACAGGGAAAGAGAAACGGAGAGCCAGGGAGAGCCAGAGAGAGCCAGGGAAAGATCAAGGCAGAAGAGAGAAGCAGATAAAGTGACAGAGAAAGCCTTTTTTTTATTTTCATTTTATTTAATAGCCAGATCACAGTTTTTAATTGCTTTTGTTTCGGCTGTAAAAACCCCTGAGCACTGTGCATCCCATGTTTGCACATTTAACCCTATCTGTTACACAGAAGCAGGTCTTTCAGCTGATTTCATATAACTAGACTACAGTTTTAAAAGAGTTTTTGTGTCTGCTTTAAAAACCCCCGAGCATTGGGCATCCCATGTTTGCACATTTAACCCTATCTGTTACACAGTAGCAGGCCTGAAAGCTGATTTCATCTAACTAGACCACAGTTTTAAAAGTGTTTTTGTGTCTGCTTTAAAAACCCCTGAGCACTGGGCATCCCATGTTAGCACATTTAACCATATCTGCTACACAGCAGCAGGTCTTTCAGCTGATTTCATCTAACTAGACCACAGTTTTAAAGGTATTTTTGTGTCTGCTTTAAAAACCCTTGAGCACTGGGAATCCCATATTGCCAATTTTCATAGTATCTGTTACACAGAAGCAGGTCTTTCAGCTGATGTCATATAACTAGACCACAGTTTTAAAAGTGTTTTTGTGTCTGCTTTAAAAACCCCTGAGCACTGTTCATCCCATGTTTGCACATTTAACCCTATCTGTTACACAGAAGCAGGTCTTAAAGCTGATTTCATCTAACTAGACCACAGTTTTAAAAGTGTTTTTGTGTCTGCTTTAAAAACCCCTGAGCACGGGGCATCCCATGTTAGCACATTTAACCATAGCTGCTACACAGAAGCAGGTCTTTCAGCTGATTTCATCTAACTAGACCACAGTTTTAAAAGTGTTTTTGTGTCTGCTTTAAAAACCCCTGAGCACTGTTCATCCCATGTTTGCACATTTAACCCTATCTGTTACAGAGAAGCAGGTCCTAAAGCTGATTTCATCTAACTAGACCACAGTTTTAAAAGTGTTTTTGTGTCTGCTTTAAAAACCCCTGAGCACTGGGCATCCCATGTTAGCACATTTAACCGTATCTGTTACAGAAAAGCAGGTCTTTCAGCTGATTTCATATAACTAGACCACAGTTTTAAAGGTGTTTTTGTCTCTGCTTTAAAAACCCCTGAGCACTGGGCATCCCATATTGCCAATTTTCATAGTATCTGTTACAGAGATGCAGGTCTTTCAGCTGATTTCACATAACTAGACCACAGTTTTAAAGGTATTTTTGTGTCTGCTTTAAAAACCCTTGAGCACTGGGAATCCCATATTGCCAATTTTCATAGTATCTGTTACACAGAAGCAGGTCTTTCAGCTGATGTCATATAACTAGACCACAGTTTTAAAAGTGTTTTTGTGTCTGCTTTAAAAACCCCTGAGCACTGTTCATCCCATGTTTGCACATTTAACCCTATCTGTTACACAGAAGCAGGTCTTAAAGCTGATTTCATCTAACTAGACCACAGTTTTAAAAGTGTTTTTGTGTCTGCTTTAAAAACCCCTGAGCACGGGGCATCCCATGTTAGCACATTTAACCATAGCTGCTACACAGAAGCAGGTCTTTCAGCTGATTTCATCTAACTAGACCACAGTTTTAAAAGTGTTTTTGTGTCTGCTTTAAAAACCCCTGAGCACTGTTCATCCCATGTTTGCACATTTAACCCTATCTGTTACAGAGAAGCAGGTCCTAAAGCTGATTTCATCTAACTAGACCACAGTTTTAAAAGTGTTTTTGTGTCTGCTTTAAAAACCCCTGAGCACTGGGCATCCCATGTTAGCACATTTAACCGTATCTGTTACAGAAAAGCAGGTCTTTCAGCTGATTTCATATAACTAGACCACAGTTTTAAAGGTGTTTTTGTCTCTGCTTTAAAAACCCCTGAGCACTGGGCATCCCATATTGCCAATTTTCATAGTATCTGTTACAGAGATGCAGGTCTTTCAGCTGATTTCACATAACTAGACCACAGTTTTAAAACTGTTTTTGTGTCTGCCTTAAAAACCCCTGAGCACTGGGCATCCCATATTGGCAATTTTCATAGTATCTGTTACAGAGAAGCAGGTCTTTCAGCTGATTTCATCTAACTAGACCACAGTTTTAAAAGTGTTTTTGTGTCTGCTTTAAAAACCCCTGAGCACTGGGCATCCCATATTGCCAATTTTCATAGTATCTGTTACACAGAAGCAGGTCTTTCAGCTGATTTCATCTAACTAGACAACAGTTTTAAAAGTGTTTTTGTGTCTGCTTTAAAAACACTTGAGCACTGGGCATCCCATATTGCCAATTTTCAGAGTATCTGTTACAAAGAAGCAGGTCTTTCAGCTGATTTCATATAACTAGACCACAGTTTTCAAAGTGTTTTTGTGTCTGCTTTAAAAACGCTTGAGCACTGGGCTTCCCATATTGCCAATTTTCATAGTATCTGTTACAGAGAAGCAGGTCTTTCAGCTGATTTCATCTAACTAGACCACCGTTTTCAAAGTGTTTTTGTGTCTGCCTTAAAAACCCCTGAGCACTGGGCATCCCATATTGGCAATTTTCATAGTATCTGTTACAGAGAAGCAGGTCTTTCAGCTGATTTCATCTAACTAGACAACAGTTTTAAAAGTGTTTTTGTGTCTGCTTTAAAAACCCCTGAGCACTGGGCATCCCATATTGCCAATTTTCATAGTATCTGTTACACAGAAGCAGGTCTTTCAGCTGATTTCATCTAACTAGACAACAGTTTTAAAAGTGTTTTTGTGTCTGCTTTAAAAACCCTTGAGCACTGGGCATCCCATATTGCCAATTTTCAGAGTATCTGTTACAAAGAAGCAGGTCTTTCAGCTGATTTCATATAACTAGACCACAGTTTTCAAAGTGTTTTTGTGTCTGCTTTAAAAACGCTTGAGCACTGGGCTTCCCATATTGCCAATTTTCATAGTATCTGTTACAGAGAAGCAGGTCTTTCAGCTGATTTCATCTAACTAGACCACCGTTTTCAAAGTGTTTTTGTGTCTGCTTTAAAAACCCCTGAGCACTGGGCATCCCATGTTGCCAATTTTCATAGTATCTGTTACACAGAAGCAGGTCTTTCAGCTGATTTCATCTAACTAGACAACAGTTTTAAAAGTGTTTTTGTGTCTGCTTTAAAAACGCTTGAGCACTGGGCATCCCATATTGCCAATTTTCAGAGTATCTGTTACAGAGAAGCAGGTCTTTCAGCTGATTTCATCTAACTAGACAACAGTTTTAAAAGTGTTTTTGTGTCTGCTTTAAAAACGCTTGAGCACTGGGCATCCCATATTGCCAATTTTCATAGTATCTGTTACAGAGAAGCAGGTCTTTCAGCTGATTTCATCTAACTAGACCACAGTTTTAAAAGTGTTTTTGTGTCTGCTTTAAAAACCCCTGAGCACTGGGCATCCCATATTGCCAATTTTCATAGTATCTGTTACAGAGAAGCAGTTCCTCAGTTTATTTACCTTCTTCTTTTTAAAGTAAACACATTTTTTAAAGTGCCTGTTGCGCATTTCAAATACATAAAAATGTCAGGCAGACAAGTGCCAGGATGTTCAGAGAGGAGTGACAGAGGCCTAGATTCAGCAGGCAGAGGTCGCAGCAGACTAGGGGCGAGTGGCAGCAGGAGTCGCAGTGAGAGACCTGATCTGCCAGTATCTGCTAGCGGTCGTGTCTCCACCAGTAACGCATCTGTCGTCGTAGATTGGTTAACGCGGTCATCCACATCATCACATTATCATGTTACATCATCAAGTTACATCTGACACCCCCAGTCTACAGTCGGTAGGTTCCTCTGACACAACCCTGAGTTGGCATGGCCCGGGAGCAGTCCCTAGCCTCCCATTGCCTCTGTCATGTGGAGAGAGTCGTGGGAGGTGGTGTGTCGAGCGTTCCAGCTCCTGCACCAGACACTGTTGAGGAAACCGAGAACATCAGTGACGTGCAGACACAACTCGATGATGATGATGATGATGAAGCCGATCGCACTTGGGAGCCGGGTGCACAAGGGGCTTCATCATCATCATCATCATCAGGAGAAGAGGGGCGCAGGTTGCCCCGGAGTCAGCAGCTGAGGCAGCAAGGTGTTAGCTGCATGGTTGGCAGTCAGCATGGGGGCAGAATTGTAAAGTCTGGAGCCAAACGGGGCCGGGGTAGATCACTTGTTGCGCGGCAGGCTACCTTCTCGGGAGGTAGTGGAGCAGGGGTTCCTGGAGTTGGCGGCAGTAGCAGTGAATCACACCAAACTATGTAGGGTATGCACTGCTATTCATATACCTCTGGGTGCTAGCCTATGGAACCAATTTACTCATATACCACTTCTTGTCTGGGTGGGATTCCAGGGCTAACCCACCTCAATGTTCCCACCAAACAGGCTGCACACCAGTTAAATTTAAGTATCAAACATTTATTGAATAACTGATATATGTACACTGTTCATGCATAGGACAAAAACGACATAGAACATGATAAAAAACATATATAAAAAAACCCCTAAGTGGGGAGGAACTCCCAGGGCTTAATTTACAAGGCACTCCAATTTCAAATCTGCCTTAGCTTATATAATCAGTCCAATAATTTAAATGATTACAAGGGCTCTCCCGTGTGGCCACATAAGTGTACTGACGCTCATGCCATGAAATCTAAAGTGCTTGTGCATTCCCTATCTGTAAATTGGCAATAACTATACAGTGCTCTTGATGCATATTCATAAAAAATTAAAGGAATAAATATGCGCAATTAACATATAAATTGCAAAAGAAAAAGAAAAAAGTGCCTTGTGCTAAAGTGCTTCTGTGCTTCTGTGTTTAATATATCAAGGTGAATCCCAGATGGAGGACTATTGCAGACGAGCCAAGATGCCCCGACTCCCTAAGGAGGCAATTGAACAGCTGGAGAGCCCGATTTCTATTGAGGAATGTTTGTTGGCAATCAAGGAGACTAGGCCTGGAAAAGCCCCGGGACCTGACGGGTTCCCCAGTCAGTACTATAGGGCATTTGCCCCCCACTTGCTTCCGCACATGGTGCGGGCTTTTGAGAGTGCAGCGAAATCTGGGGTTCTCCCTCCGGACTCTTTGGAGGCCCGTATAGTGGTCATCCCGAAGGATGGGAAAGACGATACCCAGTGTCAGAATTACAGACCAATATCCTTATTGAATGCAGGTATTAAGCTGTATGCTAAGGTGTTAGCTAAGAGGCTGGCGGGTTTTTTGCCGGAGCTGGTCCAACAAGATCAGGTGGGCTTTATTGGAGGAAGGGAAGCGCGTGACAATACGGTGAAGGCTCTGAATGTACACTGGTTGGCCACCTCCCGCAGGCTGAAAGTTATGATGCTATCCACTGACGCCGAAAAGGCATTTGATAGGGTAGATTGGGAGTGGATTGCAGTGATTTTAGAGCATATCAGCCTGGGGGTGGTGGCTCGGAACAGGATCCTGGCCTTGTACTCGAATCCACGAGCTAGGGTTAGAGTTAACAATGTGACTTTGGACGGGTTTCTGATTCACAACGGTACCAGGCAGGGATGTCCCATGTCTCCGCTGATTTTCGCTTTCACGCTGGAGCCTTTCCTGAGGAGAGTGAGCTTGAATCCTGATGTTAGAGGGGTCCAGATAGGGGGTAAGGAACAGAAAGTGGCCGCTTACGCGGACGATATGTTGTTTTTTCTCTCATCTCCTTGGGTTTCGATTCCGTGCTTGCTGAAGGAGCTTGAGAATTTTGGGAGAATGTCCAATTTGAAAATAAACTACTCGAAATCGGTAGCACTGAATGTATCACTCCTTGCACAGGAGAAAGAGAATCTGGAGAAGTCTTTTCCGTTTAGATGGGAGACGCGTAGTATCACCTATCTTGGGATTCAGCTGCCTAAGGATCTGTCACAGTTATTTCAGCTGAATTTTGCTCCTCTGGTCAACAAGTTAAAAGCGAACCTAAATAGATGGAGATGTTTGAAATTATCGTGGTTCGGGAAGCTGGCGGTTTTGAAAATGAATGTTCTTCCGAGGTTACTGTACTTGATCCAATGCATCCCAATAAAATTTCCTAGCTCTTTTGCTTTGGATATCAGAAAAACTTTTACAGGGTTCCTATGGGCAGGTAAGACCCCTAGGGCAAGAAGGACCGCTCTTGTTTTGCAGAGGTCTAAAGGTGGATTGGGTCTTCCCTGCATCGACACCTATGTGAAGGCTTCGCACTTAGCAAGAATAATTGATTGGCAGGTGAATGGCTCCCAAAAGGAGTGGGTTTCCATTGAGGGGGAGGCCTGTGAAGGTACTCTGTGGCAGCTATGGACTTTCAGCAGGAGCGCCATTCTGGAGAGGATTAGATCCCACCCTTTCATTGGCACCACATTGGAGGTGTTTCGGCAGATTTGTAGAAGCTATGATGGGATTTCGGCGGTTCCAGGACCTTTGTTATGGATCCATAATAACCCGGACTTCCCTCCTGGCCGGGAGAGAAGCTTTTTGAGTAAGTGCTAAGGGCCAAGGGCTGCCCACTTATTCTCGCGAGGGGTAGTTAGACGGAAGCAGGATTTACAAGACGTCCTTGGAGGGCAGCTCTCTCATTTGGAATATCTGCAGGTGAGGCACTTTGTTCAAACTGAAAGTTTGAAAGGGAAAGTGGATAGGGAGCCCACAGTGTTTGAAAGAGCGTGCTTGGGGGAGGGCCCTAGGAACCACCTCTTGTCATGGGCATATGGTATGCTGCTGGGGGGGGGGTCCTGCTCCGGGGAGACCCTGGGAAGGAAAATGGGAGAGGGATTTAAACATGGAGTTGACGGAAGAAGATTGGGGACGTATTTATCAGAGGGCATACAAGGGTCTGGCCAATTCCTCTATGCAAGAGACTAATTATAAGCTAATCACTAGATGGTACAGGACTCCGAAGGTGCTACATAAAATGTTTCCTGCTGTTCCTGATACCTGCTGGAGATGTAATCAGAGGGGAGCAGATGTGTTACATATATGGTGGTCGTGCCCTTGTATAGTCCCTTTCTGGAAGGAAATTCATGGTATGATTGAGAAAATTGTGGGTCTCTCCCCGGACTGGGATCCTGCCTTCTACTTGCTGAACTGGCAAAGGGAGGGGCTGGGCGTGCAAGACCTGGGCCCTCTGGGGATCCATCTCACCAATGGGGCTAGGAGGGTAATACCTAGGAGATGGAGATCGCCGACAGTCCCAACAGTTAAAGAGTGGCTGCAACAATTGAATCATGTGGAGGAAATGGAGGAAATTTTGCATCTGAGACAGGATAGAGCTGAGGCCTACAGGAAGGTCTGGTCAGTTTGGGCTGTTTTTAAGTCCCCACTTGAGTATAAGGCAGCAATGGATCAGGACTGAGTAGAGCAGGGTACTTGTGAGATTGGGATATGTGCTGAACGGCCGTGGGGGTGTCTGGGCTCTCGCGGGGACCCCCCGCTCCCCTCGCCCCCCCTCTCCCCCGGGGGCCTTTTTCTCTTTCTCTTTCTCTTTCTCTGTCTATCTAACTAGACCACAGTTTTAAAAGTGTTTTTGTGTCTGCTTTAAAAAACCCTGAGCACTGGGCATCCCATGTTAGCACATCTAACTGTATCTGTTACACAGAAGCAGGTCTTTCAGCTGATGTCATATAACTAGACCACAGTTTTAAAAGTGTTTTTGTGTCTGCTTTAAAAACCCCTGAGCACGGGGCATCCCATGTTAGCACATTTAACCATAGCTGCTACACAGAAGCAGGTCTTTCAGCTGATTTCATCTAACTAGACCACAGTTTTAAAAGTGTTTTTGTGTCTGCTTTAAAAACCCCTGAGCACTGTTCATCCCATGTTTGCACATTTAACCCTATCTGTTACACAGAAGCAGGTCCTAAAGCTGATTTCATCTAACTAGACCACAGTTTTAAAAGTGTTTTTGTGTCTGCTTTAAAAACCCCTGAGCACTGGGCATCCCATGTTAGCACATTTAACCGTATCTGTTACAGAAAAGCAGGTCTTTCAGCTGATTTCATATAACTAGACCACAGTCTTAAAGGTGTTTTTGTGTCTGCTTTAAAAACCCCTGAGCACTGGGCATCCCATATTGCCAATTTTCATAGTATCTGTTACAGAGATGCAGGTCTTTCAGCTGATTTCACATAACTAGACCACAGTTTTAAAACTGTTTTTGTGTCTGCCTTAAAAACCCCTGAGCACTGGGCATCCCATATTGGCAATTTTCATAGTATCTGTTACAGAGAAGCAGGTCTTTCAGCTGATTTCATCTAACTAGACCACAGTTTTAAAAGTGTTTTTGTGTCTGCTTTAAAAACCCCTGAGCACTGGGCATCCCATATTGCCAATTTTCATAGTATCTGTTACACAGAAGCAGGTCTTTCAGCTGATTTCATCTAACTAGACAACAGTTTTAAAAGTGTTTTTGTGTCTGCTTTAAAAACACTTGAGCACTGGGCATCCCATATTGCCAATTTTCAGAGTATCTGTTACAAAGAAGCAGGTCTTTCAGCTGATTTCATATAACTAGACCACAGTTTTCAAAGTGTTTTTGTGTCTGCTTTAAAAACGCTTGAGCACTGGGCTTCCCATATTGCCAATTTTCAGAGTATCTGTTACAGAGAAGCAGGTCTTTCAGCTGATTTCATCTAACTAGACCACCGTTTTCAAAGTGTTTTTGTGTCTGCTTTAAAAACCCCTGAGCACTGGGCATCCCATGTTGCCAATTTTCATAGTATCTGTTACACAGAAGCAGGTCTTTCAGCTGATTTCATCTAACTAGACAACAGTTTTAAAAGTGTTTTTGTGTCTGCTTTAAAAACGCTTGAGCACTGGGCATCCCATATTGCCAATTTTCAGAGTATCTGTTACAGAGAAGCAGGTCTTTCAGCTGATTTCATCTAACTAGACAACAGTTTTCGAAGTGTTTTTGTGTCTGCTTTAAAAACGCTTGAGCACTGGGCATCCCATATTGCCAATTTTCATAGTATCTGTTACAGAGAAGCAGGTCTTTCAGCTGATTTCATCTAACTAGACCACAGTTTTAAAAGTGTTTTTGTGTCTGCTTTAAAAACCCCTGAGCACTGGGCATCCCATATTGCCAATTTTCATAGTATCTGTTACAGAGAAGCAGTTCCTCAGTTTATTTACCTTCTTCTTTTTAAAGTAAACACATTTTTTAAAGTGCCTGTTGCGCATTTCAAATACATAAAAATGTCAGGCAGACAAGTGCCAGGATGTTCAGAGAGGAGTGACAGAGGCCTAGATTCAGCAGGCAGAGGTTGCAGCAGACTAGGGGCGAGTGGCAGCAGGAGTCGCAGTGAGAGACCTGATCTGCCAGTATCTGCTAGCGGTCGTGTCTCCACCAGTAACGCATCTGTCGTCGTAGATTGGTTAACGCGGTCATCCACATCATCACGTTATCATGTTACATCATCAAGTTACATCTGACACCCCCAGTCTACAGTCGGTAGGTTCCTCTGACACAACCCTGAGTTGGCATGGCCCGGGAGCAGTCCCTAGCCTCCCATTGCCTCTGTCATGTGGAGAGAGTCGTGGGAGGTGGTGTGTCGAGCGTTCCAGCTCCTGCACCAGACACTGTTGAGGAAACCGAGAACATCAGTGACGTGCAGACACAACTCGATGATGATGAAGCCGATCGCACTTGGGAGCCGGGTGCACAAGGGGCTTCATCATCATCATCATCAGGAGAAGAGGGGCGCAGGTTGCCCCGGAGTCAGCAGCTGAGGCAGCAAGGTGTTAGCTGCATGGTTGGCAGTCAGCATGGGGGCAGAATTGTAAAGTCTGGAGCCAAACGGGGCCGGGGTAGATCACTTGTTGCGCGGCAGGCTACCTTCTCGGGAGGTAGTGGAGCAGGGGTTCCTGGAGTTGGCGGCAGTAGCAGTGAATCACACCAAACTATGTAGGGTATGCACTGCTATTCATATACCTCTGGGTGCTAGCCTATGGAACCAATTTACTCATATACCACTTCTTGTCTGGGTGGGATTCCAGGACTAACCCACCTCAATGTTCCCAGCAAACAGGCTGCACACCAGTTAAATTTAAGTATCAAACATTTATTGAATAACTGATATATGTACACTGTTCATGCATAGGACAAAAACGACATAGAACATGATAAAAAACATATATAAAAAAACCCCTAAGTGGGGAGGAACTCCCAGGGCTTAATTTACAAGGCACTCCAATTTCAAATCTGCCTTAGCTTATATAATCAGTCCAATAATTTAAATGATTACAAGGGCTCTCCCGTGTGGCCACATAAGTGTACTGACGCTCATGCCATGAAATCTAAAGTGCTTGTGCATTCCCTATCTGTAAATTGGCAATAACTATACAGTGCTCTTGATGCATATTCATAAAAAATTAAAGGAATAAATATGCGCAATTAACATATAAATTGCAAAAGAAAAAGAAAAAAGTGCCTTGTGCTAAAGTGCTTCTGTGCTTCTGTGTTTAATATATCAAGGTGAATCCCAGATGGAGGACTATTGCAGACGAGCCAAGATGCCCCGACTCCCTAAGGAGGCAATTGAACAGCTGGAGAGCCCGATTTCTATTGAGGAATGTTTGTTGGCAATCAAGGAGACTAGGCCTGGAAAAGCCCCGGGACCTGACGGGTTCCCCAGTCAGTACTATAGGGCATTTGCCCCCCACTTGCTTCCGCACATGGTGCGGGCTTTTGAGAGTGCAGCGAAATCTGGGGTTCTCCCTCCGGACTCTTTGGAGGCCCGTATAGTGGTCATCCCTAAGGATGGGAAAGACGATACCCAGTGTCAGAATTACAGACCAATATCCTTATTGAATGCAGGTATTAAGCTGTATGCTAAGGTGTTAGCTAAGAGGCTGGCGGGTTTTTTGCCGGAGCTGGTCCAACAAGATCAGGTGGGCTTTATTGGAGGAAGGGAAGCGCGTGACAATACGGTGAAGGCTCTGAATGTACACTGGTTGGCCACCTCCCGCAGGCTGAAAGTTATGATGCTATCCACTGACGCCGAAAAGGCATTTGATAGGGTAGATTGGGAGTGGATTGCAGTGATTTTAGAGCATATCAGCCTGGGGGTGGTGGCTCGGAACAGGATCCTGGCCTTGTACTCGAATCCACGAGCTAGGGTTAGAGTTAACAATGTGACTTTGGACGGGTTTCTGATTCACAACGGTACCAGGCAGGGATGTCCCATGTCTCCGCTGATTTTCGCTTTCACGCTGGAGCCTTTCCTGAGGAGAGTGAGCTTGAATCCTGATGTTAGAGGGGTCCAGATAGGGGGTAAGGAACAGAAAGTGGCCGCTTACGCGGACGATATGTTGTTTTTTCTCTCATCTCCTTGGGTTTCGATTCCGTGCTTGCTGAAGGAGCTTGAGAATTTTGGGAGAATGTCCAATTTGAAAATAAACTACTCGAAATCGGTAGCACTGAATGTATCACTCCTTGCACAGGAGAAAGAGAATCTGGAGAAGTCTTTTCCGTTTAGATGGGAGACGCGTAGTATCACCTATCTTGGGATTCAGCTGCCTAAGGATCTGTCACAGTTATTTCAGCTGAATTTTGCTCCTCTGGTCAAAAAGTTAAAAGCGAACCTAAATAGATGGAGATGTTTGAAATTATCGTGGTTCGGGAAGCTGGCGGTTTTGAAAATAAATGTTCTTCCGAGGTTACTGTACTTGATCCAATGCATCCCAATAAAATTTCCTAGCTCTTTTGCTTTGGATATCAGAAAAACTTTTACAGGGTTCCTATGGGCAGGTAAGACCCCTAGGGCAAGAAGGACCGCTCTTGTTTTGCAGAGGTCTAAAGGTGGATTGGGTCTTCCCTGCATCGACACCTATGTGAAGGCTTCGCACTTAGCAAGAATAATTGATTGGCAGGTGAATGGCTCCCAAAAGGAGTGGGTTTCCATTGAGGGGGAGGCCTGTGAAGGTACTCTGTGGCAGCTATGGACTTTCAGCAGGAGCGCCATTCTGGAGAGGATTAGATCCCACCCTTTCATTGGCACCACATTGGAGGTGTTTCGGCAGATTTGTAGAAGCTATGATGGGATTTCGGCGGTTCCAGGACCTTTGTTATGGATCCATAATAACCCGGACTTCCCTCCTGGCCGGGAGAGAAGCTTTTTGAGTAAGTGCTAAGGGCCAAGGGCTGCCCACTTATTCTCGCGAGGGGTAGTTAGACGGAAGCAGGATTTACAAGACGTCCTTGGAGGGCAGCTCTCTCATTTGGAATATCTGCAGGTGAGGCACTTTGTTCAAACTGAAAGTTTGAAAGGGAAAGTGGATAGGGAGCCCACAGTGTTTGAAAGAGCGTGCTTGGGGGAGGGCCCTAGGAACCACCTCTTGTCATGGGCATATGGTATGCTGCTGGGGGGGGGGTCCTGCTCCGGGGAGACCCTGGGAAGGAAAATGGGAGAGGGATTTAAACATGGAGTTGACGGAAGAAGATTGGGGACGTATTTATCAGAGGGCATACAAGGGTCTGGCCAATTCCTCTATGCAAGAGACTAATTATAAGCTAATCACTAGATGGTACAGGACTCCGAAGGTGCTACATAAAATGTTTCCTGCTGTTCCTGATACCTGCTGGAGATGTAATCAGAGGGGAGCAGATGTGTTACATATATGGTGGTCGTGCCCTTGTATAGTCGCTTTCTGGAAGGAAATTCATGGTATGATTGAGAAAATTGTGGGTCTCTCCCCGGACTGGGATCCTGCCTTCTACTTGCTGAACTGGCAAAGGGAGGGGCTGGGCGTGCAAGACCTGGGCCCTCTGGGGATCCATCTCACCAATGGGGCTAGGAGGGTAATACCTAGGAGATGGAGATCGCCGACAGTCCCAACAGTTAAAGAGTGGCTGCAACAATTGAATCATGTGGAGGAAATGGAGGAAATTTTGCATCTGAGACAGGATAGAGCTGAGGCCTACAGGAAGGTCTGGTCAGTTTGGGCTGTTTTTAAGTCCCCACTTGAGTATAAGGCAGCAATGGATCAGGACTGAGTAGAGCAGGGTACTTGTGAGATTGGGATATGTGCTGAACGGCCGTGGGGGTGTCTGGGCTCTCGCGGGGACCCCCCGCTCCCCTCGCCCCCCCTCTCCCCCGGGGGCCTTTTTCTCTTTCTCTTTCTCTTTCTCTGTCTATCTTTCTTTCTGTCTTTCTTTTTTCTGCTTCTCTGTCTTTGGTACTACTCCCTCCCTCTTTGCCCTCTCTTGGCCCTGTTCTCTTCTTCTGATGTTTATTGTGGTGTTCGGTGTTCTCTATTTGGGATTGAACTCCCCATATTCGTTTCTTCCTTTGTTTGGGTTAGGGTGGTAATGAAGGATAATAGGAGGTGGTCAAGGTGGCAGGGCATTGGAGACGCAGGGGTCTGGGACTGTCGCTAAATTAGGTGATTTGGTCCCGGGATCCCATGGCAGGAACCCTGGACAGGCAGCTGTATTGCTCCTAGAAGCACTGTGTTTATGGTCAGGTTGCATCCTGGACCCAGTGGTTTGTTGATTTATTTGCATTACCAAATGTCTGTACACCATCCCCTTGATTCAAAGAGCAAAAGTTAATTGATTTCGGATCGAGAATCGTAAGTTTGGGTGGGTGTTAGTCATTTTTTCCTGTTTTTTTGGCCATTTACGACTCGCACGAGCCTACGTTCGAATGCGTATATGCTCTTACGATCATCGCAAGTTCGTTCCTAAATTTTAGGATCAAAACGTAAAACTTAGGATCAAATCCTAAAACTTAGGATCAAAACGTAAAACTTAGGATAATCGAATGGGTTTAGGTGTGATTCAGAGAACAGTTTTCAAACCTCTAAAGACGTTTTAAAAGAAAGCCACTGCCGACACCTTTTAGCAGTCGTATTGCTGTTCTTGAACAGGTTTTTTGGCTATGTGGAGGAGTCTGCGCGTCTTGAGCTCCAATGAACTGCATGTATCAGCATGGCCGAGGCCATAAATTGTATGGCAATGCATACCTGATTCATGTATGCCTTATAAAAGCATTTTAATGTGGACCTTAATTAGTCCTTTGCATGTAAACCTTTATTTTGAAATCTATTTGCGTTAATTAAATAAACTTATGTCCTTTGGTATTTTTTTTTAAATTGATGTACTAGAATAATATTTTTAGATTGCATTTATTGGTGTAGTTGTTTACCTTTGCTTTGTTTAATTATTTAAGCACATCTTTGGTCAGATGCATCACACTTACTGAGGAGAGGAGAGCGGGATAAAGTGCAGGATGTGGGTTACTGCTGTATTTTGCACAGACACAGCAGAGCTGGGGGCACGGAAAGGTCAGAAATCAAAGAATGCAGAGCAACACAGTCACAAGGCCCTTTCTGTTTGCAGGCTGCCCGATAATACCTGACCCGCCATCTTGGCTTTTTCTAGGCTCATAACATGCAGAAGTTGCTGGGTGTTTTTTTTATATTTGAGAGCAATCTGTATGTAGAGGGTGTGGGTAACCACACACAACATTTTAATTTGTACCATTTGAAGCCTAAATATTAAAATTAAATCCACAAGTAAAAAATGCAAGTTAACTAAAAATTAAACAAAGTAAGATTTACTTATGCAAATGCATTCATTAATGGTTGGTTACTACAAAATGAATGAAATAAAGAAAAATAAAAGACCAAATATTTAGAATGCACTTTAATGAGGTAAGTTTGTAGTGCGCAGCCGCAAGATCAGAAGGATTTACGTCCAGACAAAAAAGGAAAAAGGGCAAAACCAATGTTGCAACCTGAGAAATGAAACGGAAAATTCAGGATGGAAACTGACATAGGTCTGATTCCCGAACTGCCATACGAACGGACGTACATTTTAGGATAGAAACGTATTTGCTTATAGAATCACTCGCAAGTTCATACGAACGCACGAGCGCACGGGAAAAATAGGATGATCGGCACCAAAATCCAAGCTGTTACATGTTTCTTTGAATCGACCCTCATGTCTATGACTCTGAAAATTTCTAATAAAAACCAGTGTGATATAAAAAAATGATATATCAAGGTGGGTTAGCCCTGGAATCCCACCCAGACAAGAAGTGGTATATGAGTAGCAGTGAATCAGTGCGGACTGTTGGTGGGAAAATTAGCTACTCGGCAGTGTGGCAGTTTTTCATCAAGCATCCGCAGGAGGGTAACATGGCCACATGCAAGATGTGTAGGCAGAAGGTGAAGCGTGGCCAGGGCCCCAATGTTGGCGCCACGGCCATGCATCAACATATGCAGCATCACCATATAGCGGCCTGGGAGAACCGAGGCTCCGAAGAGGTGGTCCAGCCTGCTTCCTCACCAAGTGGCACGCCTCTCCAAATTTCTGCCAGCCAAGGCTCCAGCACCTCAGCCGAAGGCAGCTGTGCGTCATACCCATCCTCTGTCACTCCAGATGCTCCTGCTCCTCCTCCTCCTCTAAGTCAGGCATCCTGCCAGAAATCCATCAGCGAAGCCATGTCCAAGAGACAGCAGTATGCGCCTACTCATCCTATGGCGCAGAAGCTGAATGTGCTCCTGTCCAACTTGCTGGTGCTGCAGTCGCTCCCTTTTCAGGTGGTGGACTCTGCACCTTTCAGAGAACTGATGGCTTGTGCCGAGCCGAGGTGGAGAGTCCCAAACCGTCATTTCTTTGCCAAGAAGGTAGTACCAGCCCTGCACAATTTTGTTGAACAGAAGGTGGGCCAGTCCTTGAGCCTGTCAGTGTGTACCAAAGTGCATGGCAGCGCCGACGTCTGAAGCTGTAACTACGGTCAGGGACAGTACATGTCGTTTACGGGTCACTGGGTGCGCAGCCGCAAGATCAGAAGGATTTACGTCCAGACAAAAAAGGAAAAAGGGCAAAACCAATGTTGCAACCTGAGAAATGAAACGGAAAATTCAGGATGGAAACTGACATAGGTCTGATTCCCGAACTGCCATACGAACGGACGTACATTTTAGGATAGAAACGTATTTGCTTATAGAATCACTCGCAAGTTCATACGAACGCACGAGCGCACGGGAAAAATAGGATGATCGGCACCAAAATCCAAGCTGTTACATGTTTCTTTGAATCGACCCTCATGTCTATGACTCTGAAAATTTCTAATAAAAACCAGTGTGATATAAAAAAATGATATATCAAGGTGGGTTAGCCCTGGAATCCCACCCAGACAAGAAGTGGTATATGAGTAGCAGTGAATCAGTGCGGACTGTTGGTGGGAAAATTAGCTACTCGGCAGTGTGGCAGTTTTTCATCAAGCATCCGCAGGAGGGTAACATGGCCACATGCAAGATGTGTAGGCAGAAGGTGAAGCGTGGCCAGGGCCCCAATGTTGGCGCCACGGCCATGCATCAACATATGCAGCATCACCATATAGCGGCCTGGGAGAACCGAGGCTCCGAAGAGGTGGTCCAGCCTGCTTCCTCACCAAGTGGCACGCCTCTCCAAATTTCTGCCAGCCAAGGCTCCAGCACCTCAGCCGAAGGCAGCTGTGCGTCATACCCATCCTCTGTCACTCCAGATGCTCCTGCTCCTCCTCCTCCTCTAAGTCAGGCATCCTGCCAGAAATCCATCAGCGAAGCCATGTCCAAGAGACAGCAGTATGCGCCTACTCATCCTATGGCGCAGAAGCTGAATGTGCTCCTGTCCAACTTGCTGGTGCTGCAGTCGCTCCCTTTTCAGGTGGTGGACTCTGCACCTTTCAGAGAACTGATGGCTTGTGCCGAGCCGAGGTGAAGAGTCCCAAACCGTCATTTCTTTGCCAAGAAGGTAGTACCAGCCCTGCACAATTTTGTTGAACAGAAGGTGGGCCAGTCCTTGAGCCTGTCAGTGTGTACCAAAGTGCATGGCAGCGCCGACGTCTGAAGCTGTAACTACGGTCAGGGACAGTACATGTCGTTTACGGGTCACTGGGTGAATGTGGTTCCTTTGCAGCAGCAGCAACTTGGACAGCTTCGGCCTCCACGCTCCCAGGCCGTTGTGCCTGTGACACTGTGCGACTCGGCCTCCTCATCCTCCGCCGTCTCCTCACCCTCCACTGTAGGGTCAAGTCTCAGTGCCCCTCCAGTCTACCATGTGTGCAGGGCATGGCGGTGTCACGCTGTGCTTCACATGGTTTGTCTTGGCAAACGGGGAGGAACTGCTAAAATGTATTCATTAAGAAATCCAAACATGGCTTACTCCAAGAAAACTGAAAATGGGAACCATGGTGACCGACAATGGGAAGAACATTTTGTCTGCGCTGCGACAAGGATGCCTGACCCATGTGCCCTGCATGGCTCACGTCTTCAATCTGGTTGTCAAGCAGTTTCTGAAGTCTTCCCCCCATCTGCAAGACATCCTAACAACGGGAAGGAAACTTTGCATGCACTTCAGCAACTCCTACACCACCAAGCACACCCTTCTTGAGCTACAGCGTCAGAACGGTAGCCCCCAACATAATCTGATTTGCGAAGTTTCCACCCGTTGGAATTCCATCCTCCATATGTTGGACCGACTATACGAACAGAGAAAAGCCATCACGGATTTCTTGATGATCCAAGCGGATAGGGGCACTCCCCTGTGTAACGTCAATGTAAACCAGTGGCAGCTCATACGTGACACCTGCCATTTGCTCAGGCCCTTTGAGGAAGCCACTTTATTTGTCAGTCGCCAGGATTACGGGATGAACAACATGATTCCACTGCTTCATGTACTACAACACATGTTGGAAACCATGTCTGGTCAGGGCACTGGAGACATGGCACCTACATCTTACGACCACATGAACCCCGTTGGAGCTGAACTGGAGGAGGGGCACAGTGAAGCACAGTTTAGGCTTGGCGAAATGGCTGGTTTATCTAGTCAGCTGACAGGAGAGGAGGAGCAGGAGCAGCCAGAGGAGCTAGTGGGTTTTGAGGAAGGCGAGACAGAGGACCCAGACACACCGTGGCAATATGCAGTGGAGATGGAGACAGGTAGTCCCTCCGAGTCACTTGCACAAATGGCACGAAGCATGCTCATGTGCTTGCGTAGTGACCCCAGAATTGTTTCCATTTGCCAGTGGGATGACTTCTGGCTCTCCACCTTATTGGACCTCGCTTATTGGACCTCGCTACCGGCAAAAAATGGGGGCATTTTTTACACCCACTGAGAGGGAGGACAAACTGGCCTACTACAGAGACATCCTACGTAGTCAGTTGGCCGATGCCTATCTGCGCCAACATCCATACTCTCGCAGGTCTGACTCGGGGGGCCCTCTGCGCTCACCTTCCACTGCCATAGCTGCTGGGGGGGGTGGCAGGAGCAGTAATAGCTCCATCAGCAGCAGCTTGAGTCTACAGTCGCTAATGAGTAGCTTTCTTCACCCGCATAGTGAGGCTACTCATGAGCAGCAGAAAGACCTGGAGCAGGACCTGAACCAGCAGGTCGTGTCATACCTTGACATGACCATGCCAACACACCTTGAGGATCCGCTGGACTTCTGGGCAGCCAAACTTGACTTGTGGCCGCAACTAGCAGAGTTTACCCTGGGAAAGCTGTCCTACCCGGCCAGTAGCGTGCCATCTGAGCGGGTGTTTAGTGCGGCGGGGGCCATAGTAACGCTGAGGAGAACTCGTCTGTCAACTAAAAATGTGGTGAGACTCACCTTTGTGAAAATGAATCAGGGATGGATCAGCCAGAATTTCCACCCACCAATGGCTGATGCATGCGAGTAGATTCATCATGGGGCCACGGTTTACACTTTCCAAATAGT
Source organism: Gastrophryne carolinensis (assembly GCA_027917425.1). Classification (NCBI taxonomy): domain Eukaryota; kingdom Metazoa; phylum Chordata; class Amphibia; order Anura; family Microhylidae; genus Gastrophryne; species Gastrophryne carolinensis. The sequence continues at coordinate 290,424,432 of CM051239.1, read as the reverse complement.
GCAAAACATATTTATGTCTTTAGGCCAATTTTTGGGTTCCTGCTGATGCCAACTTCAGGGTGTGCCTTTCAGCCAATTTTTGTGCTCCTGCTGCTGCTGACAACTCCAGGGTGCCTTCCAGCCAATTTTTGGGTTACTGCTGCTGCTGCCAACTCCAGGGTGTGCCTTCCAGCCAATTTTTGTGCTCCTGCTGCTGCCAACTCCAGGGTGTGTCTTTAGGCCAGTGTTTGGGTTCCTGCTGCTTCTGCCAACTCCAGAGTGTCTTTCAGTCAATTTTTGGGCTCCTGCTGTTGCTGACAACTCCAGGGTGTCATTCAGTCAATTTTTGGGCTCCTGCTGAAGCTGCCAACTCCAGGGTGTGTCTTTCAGTCAATTTTTGTGCTCATGCTGCTGCTGCCAACTCCAGGGTGTGCCTTCCAGCCAATTTTTGTGCTCCTGCTGCTGCCAACTTCAGGGTGCCTTCCAGACAAATTCTGGGTTCCTGCTGCTGCTGTCAACTCCAGGGTGTGTCTCTCTGTCAATTTTTGGGCTCCTGCTACTGCTGCCAACTCCAGGGTGTCATTCAGCCAATTTTTGGGCTCCTGCTGCCAACTCCAGGGTGTCTTTCAGTCATTTTTTGTGCTCCTGCTGCTGCTGCCAACTCCAGGGTGTGTCTCTCAGTCAATTTTTGGGCTCCTGCTGCTGCTGCTGCTGCCAACTCCAGGGTGTCATTCAGCCAATTTTTGGGCTCCGGCTGCTGCTGCCAACTCCAGGGTGTCTTTCAGCCAATTGGGGCTCCTTCTGCCAACTCTAAGGTGCCTCTTTCAAGCAATGTTTGGGCTCCTGCTGCTGCTGCTGCCAACTCCAGGGTGTGTCTTTAGGCCAATGTTTGGGCTCCTGCTGCCAACTCCAGTGTCTCTTTCAAGCAATGTTTGGGCTCCTGCTGCTGCTGTCAACTCCAGGGTGTCATTCAGCTAACTCTTGGGCTCCTGCTGCTGCTGCAACTCCAGGGTGTCTTTCAGCCATTTTTTGGGCTCCTGCTGCTGCTGCCAACTCCAGGGTGTCATTCAGCCAATTTTTGGGCTCCTGCTGCTGCTGCCAACTCCAGAGTGTCTTTCAGTCAATTTTTGGTCTCCTGCTGTTGCTGACAACTCCAGGGTGTCATTCAGTCAATTTTTGGGCTCCTGCTGAAGCTGCCAACTCCAGGGTGTGTCTTTCAGTCAATTTTTGTGCTCATGCTGCTGCCAACTCCAGGGTGTGCCTTCCAGCCAATTTTTGTGCTCCTGCTGCTGCCAACTTCAGGGTGCCTTCCAGACAAATTCTGGGTTCCTGCTGCTGCTGTCAAATCCAGGGTGTGTCTCTCAGTCAATTTTTGGGCTCCTGCTACTGCTGCCAACTCCAGGGTGTCATTCAGCCAATTTTGGGCTCCTGCTGCTGCTGCCAACTCCAGGGTGTCTTTCAGTCATTTTTTGTGCTCCTGCTGCTGCTGCCAACTCCAGGGTGTGTCTCTCAGTCAATTTCTGGGCTCCTGCTGCTGCTGCTGCCAACTCCAGGGTGTCATTCAGCCAATTTTTGGGCTCCGGCTGCTGCTGCCAACTCCAGGGTGTGTCTTTAGGCCAATTTTTGGGCTCCTGCTGCCAACTCCAGTGTCTCTTTCAAGCAATGTTTGGGCTCCTGCTGCTGCTGTCAACTCCAGGGTGTCATTCAGCTAATTTCTGGGCTTCTGCTGCTGCTGCCAACTCCAAGGTGTCTTTAAGCCAATTTTGGGGCTCCTGCTGCTGCTGCCAACTCCAGGGTGTCATTCAGCCAATTTTTGGGCTCCTGTTGCTGCTGCCAACTCCAGGGTGTCTTTCAGTCAATTTTGGGCTCCTGCTGCTGCTGCCAACTCCAGGGTGTGTCTTTAGGCCAATTTTTGGGCTTCTGCTGCCAGCTTCAGTGTCTCTTTCAAGCAATGTTTGGGCTCCTGCTGCTGATGCCAACTCCAGGGTGTGTCTTTAGGCCAATTGTTGGGTTCCTGCTGCCAACTCCAGTGTCTCTTTCAAGCAATGTTTGGGCTCCTGCTGCTGCTATCAACTCCAGGGTGTGTCCTTAGGCCAATGTTTGGGTTCCTGCTGCCAACTTCAGGGTCTCTTTCAAGCAATGTTTGGGTTCCTGCTGCTTCTGCCAACTCCAGGGTGTCTTTCAGTCAATTTTTGTGCTCCTGCTGCTGCTGACAACTCCAGGGTGCTTTCCAGCCAATGTTTGGGTTACTGCTGCTGCTGCCAACTCCAGGGTGTGCCTTCCAGACAATTTCTTGTGCTCCTGCTGCTGCCAACTCCAGGGTATGTCTTTAGGCCAATTTTTGGGATCCTGCTGCAAACTCCAGTGTCTCTTTCAAGCAATGTTTGGGCTCCTGCTGCTGCTGCTGCCAACTCCAGGGTGTGTCTTTAGGCCATTTTTGGGCTCCTGCTGCAAACTCCAGTGTCTCTTTCAAGCAATGTTTGGGCTCCTGCTGCTAACGCCAGTGTCTCTTGCAAGCAATGTTTGGGCTCCTGCTGCTGCTGCCAACTCCATGGTGTGTCTTTAGGCCAATTTTTGGGATCCTGCTGCAAACTCCAGTGTCTCTTTCAAGCAATGTTTGGGCTCCTGCTGCTAACGCCAGTGTCTCTTGCAAGCAATGTTTGGGCTCCTGCTGCTGCTGCCATCTCCATGGTGTGTCTTTAGGCCAATTTTTGGGATCCTGCTGCAAACTCCAGTGTCTCTTTCAAGCAATGTTTGGGCTCCTGCTGCTGCTGCTGCCAACTCCAGGGTGTGTCTTTAGGCCATTTTTGGGCTCCTGCTGCAAACTCCAGTGTCTCTTTCAAGCAATGTTTGGGCTCCTGCTGCTGCTGCCAACTCCAGGGTGTGTCTTTAGGTAAATGTTTGGGCTCCTGCTGCCCACTCCAGTGTCTCTTTCAAGCAATGTTTGGGCTCTTGCTGCTGCTGCCAACTCCAGGGTGTGTCTTTAGGCCAATTCTTGGGCTCCTGCTGCCAACTTCAGTGTCTCTTTCAAGCAATGTTTGGGCTCCTGCTGCTGCTGCCAACTCCAGGGTGTGTCTTTAGGCAAATTTTTGTGCTCCTGCTGCTGCCAACTCCAGTGTCTCTTTCAAGCAATGTCTGGGCTCCTGCTGCTGCTGCCAACTCCAGGGTGTGTCTTTAGGCCAATTTTTGGGCTCCTGCTGCCAACTCCAGTGTCTCTTTCAAGCAATGTTTGGGCTCCTGCTGTCAACTCCAGGGTGTGTCTTTAGGCCAATTTTTGGGTTCCTGCTGCCAACTCCAGTGTCTCTTTCAAGCAATGTTTGGGTTCCTGCTGCTTCTGCCAACTCCAGGGTGTCTTTCAGTCAATGTTTGGGTTCCTGCTGCTTCTGCCAACTCCAGGGTGTCTTTCAGTCAATGTTTGGGTTACTGCTGCTGCTGCCAACTCCAGGGTGTGCCTTCCAGCCAATTTTTGTGCTCATTCTGCTGCCAACTCTAGGGTGTGACTTTAGGCCAATGTTTGGGTTCTTGCTGCTTCTGCCAACTCCAGGGTGTGTCTTTCAGTCAATTGTTGTGCTCCTGCTGCTGCTGCCAACTCCAGGGTGTGCTGTCCAGCCAATTTTTGAGCTCCTGCTGCTGCTGCCAACTCCAGGGTGTCATTCAGCCAATTTTTGGGCTCCTGCTGCTGCTGCCAACTCCAGGGTGTCTTTCAGTCAATTTCAGGCTCCTGCTGCTGCTGCCAACTCCAGGGTGTGTCTTTAGGCCAATTTTTGGGCTTCTGCTGCCAGCTTCAGTGTCTCTTTCAAGCAATGTTTGGGCTCCTGCTGCTGCTGCCAACTCCAGGGTGTGTCTTTAGGCCAATTTTTGGGTTCCTGCTGCCAACTCCAGTGTCTCTTTCAAGCAATGTTTGGGCTCCTGCTGCTGCTATCAACTCCAGGGTGTGTCCTTAGGCCAATGTTTGGGTTCCTGCTGCCAACTTCAGGGTCTCTTTCAAGTAATGTTTGGGTTCCTGCTGCTTCTGCCAACTCCAGGGTGTCTTTCAGTCAATTTTTGTGCTCCTGCTGCTGCTGACAACTCCAGGGTGCTTTCCAGCCAATGTTTGGGTTACTGCTGCTGCTGCCAACTCCAGGGTGTGCCTTCCAGACAATTTTTGTGCTCCTGCTGCTGCCAACTCCAGGGTATGTCTTTAGGCCAATTTTTGGGCTCCTGCTGCTAACGCCAGTGTCTCTTGCAAGCAATGTTTGGGCTCCTGCTGCTGCTACCGCCAACTCCATGGTGTGTCTTTAGGCCAATTTTTGGGATCCTGCTGCAAACTCCAGTGTCTCTTTCAAGCAATGTTTGGGCTCCTGCTGCTGCTGCTGCTGCCAACTCCAGGGTGTGTCTTTAGGCCATTTTTGGGCTCCTGCTGCAAACTCCAGTGTATCTTTCAAGCAATGTTTGGGCTCCTGCTGCTGCTGCCAACTCCAGGGTGTGTCTTTAGGTAAATGTTTGGGCTCCTGCTGCCCACTCCAGTGTCTCTTTCAAGCAATGTTTGGGCTCTTGCTGCTGCTGCCAACTCCAGGGTGTGTCTTTAGGCCAATTTTTGTGCTCCTGCTGCTGCCAACTCCAGTGTCTCTTTCAAGCAATGTCTGGGCTCCTGCTGCTGCTGCCAATTCCAGGGTGTGTCTTTAGGCCAATTTTTGGGCTCCTGCTGCCAACTCCAGTGTCTCTTTCAAGCAATGTTTGGGCTCCTGCTGTCAACTCCAGGGTGTCTTTCAGTCAATTTTTGTGCTCCTGCTGCTGCTGACAACTCCAGGGTGCCTTCCAGCCAATGTTTTGGTTACTGCTGCTGCTGCCAACTCCAGGGTGTGCCTTCCAGCCAATTTTTGTGCTCATGCTGCTGCCAACTCTAGGGTGTGTCTTTAGGCCAATGTTTGGGTTCTTGCTGCTTCTGCCAACTCCAGGGTGTGTCTTTCAGTCAATTTTTGTGCTCCTGCTGCTGCTGCCAACTCCAGGGTGTGCTGTCCAGACAATTTTTGAGCTCCTGCTGCTGCTAACTTCAGGGTGCCTTCCAGACAATTTCTGGGTTCCTGCTGCTGCTGCCAACTCCAGTGTGTCATTTAGCCAATTTTTGGGCTCCTGCTGCTGCTGCCAACTCCAGGATGTCTTTCAGCCAACTTTTTGGGCTCCTTCTGCCAACTCCAAGGTGCCTCTTTCAAGCAATGTTTGGGCTCCTGCTGCTGCTGCTGCCAACTCCAGGGTGTGTCTTTAGGCTAATTTTTGGGCTCCTGCTGCCAACTCCAGTGTCTCTTTCAAGCAATGTTTGGGCTCCTGCTGCTGCTGTCAACTCCAGGGTGTCATTCAGCTAATTTTTGGGCTCCTGCTGCTGCTGCCAACTCCAGGGTGTCTTTCTGCCAATTTTTGGGCTCCTGCTGCTGCTGCTGCCAACTCCAGGGTGTCATTCAGCCAATTTTTGGGCTCCTGCTGCTGCTACCAACTCCAGGGTGTCTTTCAGTCAATTTTTGGGCTCCTGCTGCAAACTCCAGTGTCTCTTTCAAGCAATGTTTGGGCTCCTGCTGCTGCTGCCAACTCCAGGGTGTGTCTTTAGGCCAATTTTTTGGCTCCTGCTGCCAACTCCAGTTTCTCTTTCAAGCAATGTTTGGGCTCCTGCTGCTGCTGTCAACTCCAGGGTGTGTCTTTAGGCCATTTTTTGGGCTCCTGCTGCCAACTCCAGTGTCTCTTTAAAGCAATGTTTGGGCTCCTGCTGCTGCTGCTGCCAACTCCAGGGTGTGTCTTTAGGTCAATTTTTGGGCTCCTGCTGCCAACTCCAGTGTCTCTTTCAAGCAATGTTTGGGCTCCTGCTGCCAACTCCAGGGTGTGTCTTTAGGCCAATTTTTGGGCTCCTGCTGCCATCTCCAGTGTCTCTTTCAAGCAATGTTTGGGCTCCTGCTGCTGCTGTCAACTCCAGGGTGTGTCCTTAGGCCAATTTTTGCGTTCCTGCTGCCAACTCCAGTGTCTCTTTCAAGCAATGTTTGGGTTCCTGCTGCTTCTGCCAACTCCAGGGTGTCTTTCAGTCAATTTCTGTGCTCCTGCTGCTGCTGACAACTCCAGGGTGCTTTCCAGCCAATGTTTGGGTTACTGCTGCTGCTGCCAACTCCAGGGTGTGCCTTCCAGCCAATTTTGGTGCTCCTGCTGCTGCCAACTCCAGGGTATGTCTTTAGGCCAATTTTTGGGCTCCTGCTGCTAACGCCAGTGTCTCTTGCAAGCAATGTTTGGGCCCCTGCTGCTGCTGCTGCCAACTCCATGGTTTGTCTTTAGGCCATTTTTTGGGCTCCTGCTGCAAACTCCAGTGTCTCTTTCAAGCAATGTTTGGGCTCCTGCTCCTGCTGTCAACTCCAGGGTGTGTCTTTAGGCCAATTTTTGGGTTCCTGCTGCCAACTCCAGTGTCTCTTTCAAGCAATTTTTGTGCTCCTGCTGCTGCTGACAACTCCAGGGTGCCTTCCAGCCAATGTTTGGGTTACTGCTGCTGCTGCCAACTCCAGGGTGTGCCTTCCAGCCAATTTTTGTGCTCCTGCTGCTGCCAACTCCAGGGTGTGTCTGTAGGCCAGTGTTTGGGTTCCTGCTGCTTCTGCCAACTCCAGAGTGTCTTTCAGTCAATTTTTGTGCTCCTGCTGCTGCTGACAACTCCAGGGTGCCTTCCAGCCAATGTTTGAGTTACTGCTGCTGCTGCCAACTCCAGGGTGTGCCTTCCAGCCAATTTTTGTGCTCCTGCTGCTGCCAACTCTGGGGTGTGTGTTTAGGCCAATGTTTGGGTTCTTGCTGCTTCTGCCAACTCCAGGGTGTGTCTTTCAGTCAATTTTTGTGCTCCTGCTGCTGCTGCCAACTCCAGGGTGTGCTGTCCAGACAATTTTTGGGCTCCTACTGCTGCCAACTTCAGGGTGCCTTCCAGACAATTTCTGGGTTCCTGCTGCTGCTGCCAACTCCAGGGTGTCATTTAGCCAATTTTTGGGCTCCTGCTGCTGCTGCCAAGTCCAGGGTGTCTTTCAGCCAATATTTGGGCTCCTGCTGCTGCCAGCTCCAGGGTGTGTTTTTCAGGCAATATAGGGGCTCCTTATTGTGATGCCACCTCAACTCTCTGCAATTGTGCTGCTCTGCGATTCTATTAGCGATGCCTCTGATCTGCATGTGATAATTATTTACAGTATTATTTCACTAACCCAGCACGCATCATATGCATGTTACAGCAAGGCAGAATGGTTTACAACCCTATTGACAACCCTATTTTTTATAGCGATTTGCCGTGATTAAATTTGGGTCGAAACGATTTTTGTCAGAAAATTCGGCAAATCGGCCGAATCGAATTTTTCAAAACATCGCTCATCTCTAACCCCTATCATTAATAGAACAACTATTGTATTCTTTTTGATAAATATTTGTATTAGTAAATAGGTATAGTATAGGGTCCAACAGACCATTTAGCTGTTTTTGTCCTAAATTGGATTTACAGTCATTGTACAGCTAACATACCATTTTGAAAATAACCCTGGTTATGCAGATGCTTACAGATGTTTAATTTAAAAAAAAAACAAGGCTTCTAAGCCTCATAAATCCTTACTCTAAATCTTACTGTTAAACCTTCTTTCCTGGGTGGTGGGCATGGCCACACTCACCAGAAAATGCTTAAAGGGGCACTGTCGTGAAATTATGTTATGGTAAAAATCCATATAAACACATCGGCTAACGAGAGGAGGGGTCACTTATGAACCCAAACTGAATAAAACTCCTGCCAAGCTTGTGTTTTTTTCTCACATGGTAGGCGCAAAATACAGGGGTGACAGGTTTAGTCTATAAAGGGTGACAGAACCTGATTTCCTCTTCCATCTATTCAAATATAAAAGCAAGCCTGGCTGGATATTTCTTGATGCTGGGTGTTTAAGTGACCCCTCCTCATGCCATCCAGCATATTTATATGGATTTTTATCATTGGGCCATTTTTTCCCTTCGTTCACTTACCTTGCTTCCTGGACCAACGATGCATGTGCGGGCCACAGCCACATCCCCGCTATCCCTCTAGCAGGGCGCGTCCATGCGTCAGCCATTTGTGAATACTTGGAGCCGCTGGCTTTAGACGCCGTCTTAGATGCCATGACATCAACGGCTCTGAGCATGCTGATTGGATGAGCGGTGGCGCATACGCCGTAGGACCGGTAAGAGGTGAGTTTCTTTGGGCGATATGGGGGGTTTCACACAACGGGGCACCCCAATCAAAACCTAGGATTTTGTGCACTTTAAGCAAGGAAGCCTGAACAATCTCTTTAAATGTCAACTACGAGTATGTTTTTAGACTTTTAACTTAAAATATATAACTCTTTAAAAGCTTCCATGAAAAAAGTTACAAATCTAACTTTTCTTAATGGACTAACCCTGCACTGTTACTTTAACAGCTTTTTTTTCTCTTTAAAGAATACATTTAATATCTATTTCCCAGCAGTGTACAAACTGACATCATCTACTCATAAAAGCAGAATGCTTTGCTTTTTTTAAGCTTCAAGCTAAATAACAAATTGCCGTAGATGACAGCATAAAAGAATAACAGAATGGAATCAAAAGAAAATTCATTGTCAACAGAAACCCCCTGCTGAGGAATTTCAATTTCATATATCTAATTATCCCTGTCAGTTGGAAGAACTGACAAAAAGCATTCTTTGTTCTCCCTTTCTGCCTCCTGCATCTCACTCTCAATTAATTCCGGCATACAAATATGACTAATTGTCTTTGCAGTGCTCAAGAGCTCTGAATATAAATGTTCATGAACTGAAAATGATTTGGAGAGTATTCATGCATCGATTTATGATATTTAGACACAATAGGCATGCATAATTCAGGTGACCATGTTAGTACCCTCACAAGCCCTTATTACAGAAATTAGGCTTGGATTCTCTTTTTATGTATTCTTCTCCCTATCTGCTTTGTGCAAATAACTCATTTTACACCAATTAAAAAAAGAGCATTACATGTTCTTTTCAAAAGTTGCCATGAACAAAATGATCAGTAGCTATGGTCTAAATAAGGGCACTCTATTGAAGCTCTATTAAACCAATCCTTTCTGATTTTCCTTAGTGTCATTTTCTGTTTCAGTATCTTCTTTTCTTAAAATATCTGATTTAACATGTATACAGTCAGGGCCAGATTAGGAGGGGGCCCCGGGGCCTCCGCCATTAGCCCTACAAAAGGAGCCTGCACCAACCTTTGGGTTATGGTCTGGTCCAAGAGGCTTTTCAGTCTTTCAGCTGACGGGCTGCGGGGCCAGCAAAAATCTACCAGCGGCAGTGGGCCCCCCCTATATATAGTGGTTTAGGAAAACTTGATCACAAAGGACATTTTTAGGAAGATGCCTTTTGTGTTCAGTACACACAGAAGGAGCATGGGAGATTGAATACATTTCCTACAAGACACTGAAAGACAGCAATAGTGACATGACTGAGTATGCATCTATGTAACTGACCCTGAGGTATGTGACTGACCCTGGAACATGTGTGAACAGATGTACATTACGAGCAAGTGTATGGTGTGTATCTGCAGAGAAGAGCTGCAACCTGCAACTGAGTATACCTGGGTGTGTGCCAGGGATTCTGACATGAATACTGTTGGGTGAAAAAAAATTGCAACATCACTGTTAAGCCTCTCCACCGGTATAGCTCCAACTGCTTACCCTTGTCTTTCATGAGTCATAGAGCCGCATCAAATGCACAATAAATTCCGCTGCAATTCGTCAGGGCTCTGCCCAGGTAATATTGACAGATATGCAATCTTGGCTTGTTATTTCTCCTCTGGAAAGAGATCTGCCATTATGGATTTGTAACTGGTCAGTCCACTTAATCATAAGTGGTTTTATGTGGCCTGTGCAAGGGTCATTCTCTAAGCACAGGAACGTGAGGGAATGTGTGCCTCAAAGTGCCTACAGATTGGGTCCACAACTTCTATAGCTGCTTCCCCAACACTTTCAAGGATTAAAGGCCGAATTTATCAAACATTATCTGACAGACTACACCACATTGGTGCAAATCAGAAATGCAAAATAATGGTGCAAAATAATATATATATATATATATATATATATATATATATATATATATATTATACCCATACACTATAGGATTCAGTTTAAACTACTCATTCTCCCCCACAAAGCGCTCCATGGTGCCCCCTACCTGGTGCCCCCTACCTCCCTACCCATGCTTTACACTCTGCAAATGAACTACGACTACCAACCACCATAATCCGGACCTCTCACTCTCGTTTACAAGACTTCTTCCGAGCTCCAACAATTCTATGGAATGTCCTACCATCAGCAATTAGATCAACTTATAATATCAATAGTTTTAGACGTTCCCTAAAACTGCATCTTTTTAGGGTAGCCTACCACATCCACTTATAGTTTTCTCTAACCATTCTTCTTCAAATTTCTTCTGATCTCTCATCAAGCAACATCCACTACACCATTTTTTCTCAAAAATCACTAAATCGGCTTATGGCTGGCCCATACACCTTGTATATACTTGTATTTTTGCTAAGATGGCTGAACCATGGTACAAAGCACTTTTTACCTTATGTGTCCCCCATTCTCCTCTCAGACTGTTTGCTGTTATTACCCTGTTTGCACATGAGCCCTCTGATTGTGAAGCGCTGCAGAATATGTTGTGAATATGTATTTTTTCCTTTGTGAAATTCAGCACAATTTTTAGCTGTGCAAAATATTTAAAATGATACACAGCAAAAAATGGTGCTGAATTGCATTAAGAAAAAAATATATATATATTTTCTCACAAATTAATGAAAAAAAAAAAAACACAGTGCTGATTCATCCCTATAATATTTGAACTATACTATCCTGGGTTAGAATCTTTAACTGTATATACTTTACAATCAGGTTTTGCCTTTTACCTTAGGCTAAACCATATAAGGGTCAATTCGTGACCAGGATGCCCCCGGGGAAGGCCCTAGTAAATTTGCGTGCAATTCAGGGATTGTTTTGAGGAGTGAGTGTGCACATGTAAATTTGTTATTTTCATGCATCATTTTCCTCCAGTAAAAAACAGGAGTAAAATGCCGGCAAAAGTCGTGTCATCTGCTATTATTTTTCATTATTTTTAACTAGGTTTTAAATTCTTTTGAAAAACCATTTCAGTAAATAGTTTGAAAAGTTGACAAATGTAATATTGTTTCAAGATAAAAAAACAAAAAGGTGGACATTTGACTACAAAAAATGTAAGCTCAATTATTAAGCGCTAAGACACTAAACAAACAAGGCAGTGAGGGAGGGATCAAGAAAACATCTGGGACCAAACACTAGGAAACAAAACACTGTAGGTCAACATGAATCAATATATCACCAAGTAAAACGCTACACATAAAGCATAACACAGGCACCACAGGGCATCCACTACATATTGGAGAATAGAGATTTGCCTCAAACACAGAAGCTGGAGAGACAAACTCAACGCTCGTCCAATCAGAACGCTTTGCCATGTTTATATATTTGGCAAAGGGCTCTCATTAACTTCAATGAGTAGCGAGAGCAAGTGCGTCCTCAGCGGCATGCACGCTCTCGTCCCAACCTATCAGATTGTCTGGGGCAGGAGCATGCAGAAAGCCCGAGGATGCAGGGGATGCACCCACTCTCCTTCCTCATTGTAGACAATGGAACGTGAGCCCATACATTTTCCGCTTGACTGGGGAAAGGTGAGTGATTACTGGCTCCCCAGGGTAGTTACACAGCAGGGCTTTCCAATTCAGGATGCCCTAGGGGAAGGCCCTAGATTCCAGGGTTGACTCTGCCTGGTGTTGGCCCTATAGCTAAAGTTTTTTCTATTAAGTCATTCAACTAGGTTGTAAGTTGTGTGATTGATTTCAGGCGTAGCAGGTACCAGTCTTGCCACTTTGAACTTGCAAAAAAGACATATATCTTCTAAAGACTGCATACTTTAGAAGAAACTGATAAATATTGTGACCAGAGGGTGTCACTCTTGATTTCTGCCCATAAGACATGACCTATCTTAAGACATAAGACATGATTGTTCTTGAGCAAGATACCTAACTTCTCAACTGCTCATAAGTTAAATGCAGAGGAAAAATGACTGTGTGTGTCGAAGCATAAATGCCCCAAAAATAAAAAAATATGGTTGTGGCTCCTTTAAAAATAAAAGTTATACAGACTGAAGTTTTCCCAATAGTTAATAATCTTTGCTGGATAGTCTACAGGTAAGATATCTGCTTAAAAAGCGCAAGGTGATTCAGTTTAATGTTGCATGTATAGCCTATCTGAGACTATCTGACTATATAGTAAATAGGAGTGTCCTTATTCTCATAGTCTGGGGGCAAAAGAGAAGCTAAAAGTGAGTACTAATGCATTGAACTAATGAAAAGAAACAGTTTCAGGCCAATACCAATTTTAGTTTAGTAAGCTAAGGCCAGAGCGAGACAGGCTATGTAAATATTGTGTTGAAATATATGTTCATTTCTAAGTAGCCCTCACAAGCAGCTGATGCTTACTGCATTCAGTATTTTCTTTTCTATATTAACAGATAATAAGCAAGAATAAAGAGTGAGACAGGGCCAATATAAAAGATTGTGACACTTTGTTCACTTACACTGGTCATCAAACAGATGTGGATATAAAACTGTCAGGTTTGAAAACACCTAGAGAAATATTGCCATTTTCATCTACAGTCTTCCCATGGGATATTTGTTCCGTTGCTATGGTGCAGCCATTGACATTTCATCATTTTCTCTTGCTTACCATGTGTTGGTTGGATTTTGTACATGTGATGAAGATTTTTATTCTAGAGTCAACCCTGATGAATCATTGTGAGTTTCTATATTGCATAATTAAGTTTTAAAAATGTGTTCAACTCCAGTAACTTAACTAAGTATGAATTGAATAAGGAATCATTCGATCCTCTCTCAATGTAGCACAATCTCCTTAGGCTGGGATGAAGTTAGAATAAGACCACTGGCCTCAGAGTTATTTTAAAGTCCTCACTATGACCCCCCTCACTTACAGTGAATACTGTAGCTCCATTTCAGGGCTGGATTTATTGCAGTGGAAGCCCCTGGGTAGAGAATCTGGGTGAGAGTGGGGGCCTCCATACTGTAATTTTTCTCTTGAAGTGGACGTTCAGTCATGACACAATGTCCCTGTAATTTGTCTTCAAACGTGCTCTCATCTTCTGGACAGTCTAGTGCAGAGACACACAACATGTAGCCCAGGGAAGCCTTCAGTTGTTGGCCCCAATGCTTTTTCCCTCCTCTACCCACCTCTGCTCTACCTCAAATCATCTCACCTCTTTCTGCATCACAACTTTTGACCTCATCTCAATCCACATCATCTTTTTTCACTTCAACTCTGACCACTTTTTCCCACCTCACCTCTTCCTTCCTCACCACAGTCTACCTCCCCTCTGTCCCATTTTACCTCATCACTACTCATCTCACCTCTTCCCACATGACCTCAGCCCAACTCACCCCTCCTCACTTCTTTCCACCCATCCTCTTCCTGCCGAACCTCAGTCAACCTCACCACTGTCAACCTTACCTCTGCCAGTCTCTACCTACCTCTTCTCACTTTATCCCACCTCTTCTCTGCTCTCCTATACTCACCTCTTACTACTTCTGCTCATTCCAACTTCTCATCTCACCTTTTTACTCTCATTCACTCTCAAGCAACTTTCAACATTCACAGGTCACAAGTCATCACTATGTATTGGCCACATACAGCTTTAATTGCTGTCTAGAATCCCCAAGCAGCTGTCGTAGCTGTGTAATATCCTCAGGTAGCTTTTATCACTGTGGGTGCCCACACAAGGCTTTCATCACCTTGTCCACAACTTGCAGCTTCTAATTAGGAAAGCCAGCTCATTCATGCAATGTAGTCTGATGCTTCATTCATTACATTCCATTTAGTTTGGGTGTGTATTGGGTCCCAAAATAAAGAAAACATAACTTTTAGTTTAAAGAGGAACAAAACCTATGCCCCATCAGCCCTAAAATTTATAAGATTCCAGGGCTGCTGAATTCCCTAGCCCCGGGACATCCAGAATCAAGATTCCCCACTGTGTGAAACCCCCCAGGTTGCCCAGAAACTCACCTTCTTTCCCGGTCCAACAGCGCATGCGCAAGCTGAGGCTGCGTCCCCGTTATCCCTTTAGCAGGGTGAGTGCCCGTGCCAGGCATTTGTGAATGACTGGCGTGGGCACACTCCCTGTTAGAGGGTAGTGGGGATGCAACCACCAGCGTGCCTGTATCTACTTGCCTTAGACAAGCTTTTAGATGAAGGGGCGGGAGCGGATCTGAGCGTGCTAATTGGATGAGAGGGCTGCACATGCGCCGTAGGACCAGAGAAGGTTGAGTGAGATTAGGCGCCCTGGGGGGTTTCATACAGCTGGGCATCCCTGATCAGGGTGCCCCGGGGGCAAGGACCAAAATCCTGGGTTTTGTTCTGCTTTAGGGAACTATAGAATTCCCTGACAGGTTTTATGAAGCCCCTTTGTAGTGGTCTGAGTATCAAGTCCAGTCTTCAGAACAGGGTGGGTTCCTGCTTTATATTAAATCTGAATAGTTAAAGCAATATTGTTACAGAGACATGTCCGGCTCATCACCAGCTGAATATATTATGATGAATACTTCTTTGCTTTCAATCTATGTTTCCCTGATTAGAAGCAATTGTTGCTATAGATGTAAGGTCACAGGCATTTGGCTTCAGCCGCAGATATCAAGGTAATGAGGTAGCCATAATTATGAAGGATTACCATACATACACGTTGTGACATGGAATCTGCAGCCTCTAGAACACAGTGCCAGGTTTACCTTGTCTATTATTCTGTCATTAACAGGAAGCTTGATTATAGTATTTCACTTTTATTAAACAACCAATTCCAAAATTTGCATGTTGAACCAGAGATGAAAAACAAAGACTCCTAGAAGGAACATGCTTTTAATTTTCAGAGTAAAAGTTCACTGGTAAAGGAAATTATTTTGACATGTATTATGACATGCATCTCCTCATCTCCTGTATAGCAGCGCTTAGAGCGCCCGCTAGTAGGCGCTGTAAGCTGGTATCGGGTGCTGTAACAGAGCACCTCAGCCGTTATAGTAATCTGGCCCGCATTAATGAATGTGATGTATGTTGGGCACTCTAACACCAGTACAGTGCTGCAGCGAGCAAAAGGTAGTGCCAGCTCAGTGCGACTGACTCTCAGCGCTCCGCACCATACTCCACACCATACGCCAGCGCTCTAAATCTGGTCACTATAGCATAAAGCGCCAGACGCTGTGTGATTAAAGTCTGGTTTTGAACACATATCCACCAGTAACAAAGCGAAAACACATGGAATGACATTATTGTAACACTGTGACATTAACACTTTAGTGCCAGACCTGTAATGACAATTCTGCATAAAATATAAAAAGTCAAAATAGTTTCTAAAAATGTGTGTTTGAAGCCAGGAGAGGTCACACAATGATTTGAGCAAAAAAATCAATAAAAAATGTCAAACGCGCTGCTTAAGCACAAGCAAATGAACAGTCATTGAAATGTATGGGAGAGCGACACTGAGCGAAAAGGTAATACCTGGCACTCTTGAAGCTAGAGCACCGGCGCTATACGCTGAGCCGCCTGTAATAATACATCGGGCACAACATGGCGCTGTTAGAGGTGCTCACCAGATTCGCTTTCATAAATGTGGTTTTGTGTACAGTGCCCGGCATTCATCAAATGCTGCCTGCCGCTACTAGGCACTACCTGGCGCTATCCCTTCTTAAATAACCCCTTAGGTTTAAGGGTCATTTATTCCAATCTGTTTACCAATCTACCTACCGCTACCTTCATTCTGGCTGATCCTTAAAGTGATCTTTTTCTCAGAAAGGAAGATTATGTTGTCAACTTCTATCTCCAGGCGAGTGCCCCAAAACACACACGCACAAACTGAATGCAGTCGGCCATATTGCTCCCTGGCTAATCAGTTCCACCCCCTGGTGTTTTCCACCTATGATTCATTCAGTTAAAGTACACACAGCTCAGCATAGCGAAACACATCAATCTAACTGCCATTTTGCGACAGTTTGGTCCTAACAGAATTAATTAGCATATGGCTGCAATTCGGACATTATACAGCTTTCTGTTAGTGTTGTTATCAATATTGGGCCAAGGCTTTTGTAAAAAAAGGAACACAGGCTGTTTTGGGGCACTGTGCTGGGGATAGAAGGTGATGGCATGAACCTCCTTTCTGAGAACAGGTGCACTTTAATGTTGTTTCAGTGTACTGTAACGCAGCCAACTACCTTATATCTCAGGCATTGATGTCAATAATTAGGTTGCATTATTCCACTTTAGCTTTCTAAACATTTTTTTATCAAGCCAACTAGAATAGAAACACAGGAGACAAACCTGTCAGTTTTGGTCCTCATCTCATATTTTTCAAATGGGGACCTATGGTAAGAATCTTTTCAATATATATGCTGGTTTTAGTGAGCATTTATTACTGAATTTAGCAAATAACCATCGACACCAACAAAAGTCTCAAAAAAGTGACACAATCACAGTACACCAGGCAGTTCATGCCATCACTCTTATCCAAGCCTCCAGCAGTTGCAGACATACTATTTTATAGAGGCATTTTAATGCAGACCAAAAGCAAGTTCAGTAAATTGCACCACTAAAGCCCCAGCGTAGCAAATCAGTGGCATAAACTATCTGAGGACGTAACTCCATGCAGATGTTATGGAATAGTAGGCAGATTCTATGCTGCATAACTGCATGGCAGTGGCCACCTTGCCATATGAGTCCAGCTTATGAAAAACCCAATCCCACAGTCAAAATTGCCTCACATATCGGTGCAATCCTGCTTTATTTCTAGTAGAAAGCCATCAGCTGTGATGATTCATTGCTCTGCTGAGTCAGCAGAGATCACTATATATGCGATGCACAAAACTGAAAAATAGTGTGTCTTATAGGGCGTAAAATACGGTATATACTGCCTACTGCTAAGGTTTATAATAAATAGGGTGTCATGGACCGGATGGAGCGGACTTGGGTGTGGATCCGCTTTGACTAAGGAAATGATGACGAGTACGGTGTCAGGGGAGCGGAGTCTAAGAGGCCACCGGTATTCACCAGAGCCCACCGCAAGGCAGGTTGGACTTGTAGCGGTGAGTGACCCCCAGGTCGCTACCCCCCAACAGCGGCCCAGTTCCGCAGTTAGCCGAGGTTCAGCGTGGTGCACAGGGGACAGGCAAAAGACGTAGTGAGTACAGGCAGAGGTCAGGGCTGGCAGCACAGGTTCGTGGTAAGGTGAGTAGCCAAGGTCGGGGCAGGCAGCAAAGGTTCGGTGTCGGGGACAGGCAGAGGAAAAGGTAAGAGGGGAGCGCTGCGGGAAGAGGCAGCGCTCGCCTCGACGGCGGGACCAGAGGGAAGGGGAGTGCTGCGAGGCGGGTACGCAGCGCTCGCCGTAACATAGGGTAAAACTCTGTTCCTTGCGTTGGTACATATTGCAATGCCACAGAATGCACTCTGATAAAACTCTGGCTGAAAGATCCTCCTATTTTTGGTAGAGTACACTTTTAATTAATTTCCTCTTGGTGACATCACACCAATGAGGCCCAATCACTGTACAGGAACCAGTATCTAATCAGAGAACACTCGTCATGACACTTAGGGCCTTATTTATGATACGCACCAATTTGCATCTTTTTGGTGGCTAAAGCGCCAGTTTTGGTGCACCAGCATTTTTTTCTTTTCTGGTGCTGCGCTGTGGACGCCAGGCTAACTAATTTGCTTTGATTGTTGCACTAGGTATTGGCCAGCCTGTGTCAGTGCCTGTTAGACCCAACTGCCATTAATCCCCGAGCCAGTGAGCGCCCCTTTGTACCGCCATTTTTTAGGCTCTGCACATCGTATTTTTTAATTTTTTTCCTCCTCAAAAAGATTGGCGCTGTATATTTCAGGCGCTGGTCAGCATATCATCATTACAGTTACAGGAAATCACTGCTGGGGACAAAGGGGACAAACTTTAGAGTGCATTTAGGCTGGGTTTTAGTTGTTGTTGTCCAAATTACACATTTCTAACAAAAAGAAGCCACCAAAAAAAAGTCATGTGGCGACATCTAGGTCTTGCGTTTCCAGTATTGATAAATCACAGTGCAAGCTCTGTACCAATAAATGTGTCTAATATTAATTATATAAGCATTAAACACTTCAATCCAGTTCTGCCTATTGTGTTCTATGGGATCTTGACCTACAGCTGCAGGTTTCAACTGGCGCTGCTTCAACCAGAGTGCCCAACGCTGTGACCTTTTCGGTGTTAGTGTTAAATAAGACGCTAGCTGGCGCGCACATAAGTACTGGCAGTTCTTTTTTTCTTAAATGGAACACTGAGTGCCGCTAAGGCAAAAAAGTGGCGCTGTGTAGCGCTGATGCTTCATAAATAAGGCTCCCTGTCTCCTAGCTGTTCTGTCTATTCGACGAAATAATGACTTTTTCTACACTTTATGGCTTTTACTTTGTTTCCGTTGGGGGTCATAGTAACTGCAAACGCGCCACAGCCCTTGTTTTAAAAAACAAGCTTTGCCATTTGCACCCTACAACCGCTGACATGAAGAAGCGACGAGGAACCTCACTAGCAGATGAAAACTAGTGCCTACTTTTTCTTATGTACATGGTTTAGTGAATCGGCAGTTCTAGAGTTTTTTAAAATCCAGAGCTGATATTAAAGGTTGTTGGCCCTCTTAAAGGCTGACCAAAACCCCATGTCTTATCTCAGCATTGTCAGTCTGGAAAGTGCTGAAAACTTTTCTGCTATCATCTTATCACTAGAGCAGCTGGTCCTGGGGTAAGGTGGAATTCAGGGGAGCATCCCGATTTGTGATGCCTTAAAATGTTCCATCTAACAGGGTTTATGCAGTAATTGCCCAATTGTCCAGTCTCTCATTGGCTCTTTCAGAGATCTATCTAGATTGCCAAGCTGGCTTGCACAGTGCTGTTGGTAGTCTCGTGGGGACAGAAAGCAGGGAAGTGCAAAAGTGGCTTGGCCAAAAGTACTGTAGCCTAACCTTGGGTACCATGTTAGTAAAAGCACAGAGGGGCATCCTAGATTAGTATTCCCCCTGCTGCAGGGGACAGCTGACATCTATTCTTTTTTAGCTTTTGACCTGCTTTGATGTTTTTAATGTATATTTTGTTAATTGATCTTTAGAATTATTAATGGATGTAGTCATTGACAGGTGGAGCTAAACATTGCCAGATTGGCGGGTCTAATTTAT